>VDFB02373365.1:29563369-29758974 GCA_007258455.2 Sequoia sempervirens
TCCGGTGGACGAAATTAAGCATGGACAAACTGAGCATAACAGGATTTTTAAGAAGGATTTATAATGATTAGTATCTCAATTTTATTCATTTATCTTTAAAAATCTCCTCAGTTAGAGACGCTTATTAACAAGCTGAAAACAATGGAACGTGAAAAGTGATTTAAAGATTCAAACCACAAGACGAGCAGTCTGAACAAATAAATCGAAGTCAAAGAACATATCAGGCTTATATGACTTGCAGTCGTACTGCACAGCTGTCGTTCAGATCTAAATTTCCATGAAAGCAAATAAGGAACCAACAGAATTGTTATGTTTCAATCGATATATTAGATTATCACAAGAAAGCTAAATGCTAGAGAGTCAACGCTAAGCAAGTGGCAACACTAGTAAATATCATGAGACGGGGCTTGATTATTAATTTATTATTTCAAACGCCCTAACCACTCTGGGGTTTTGACTGTGAAGGCATGTTTCATTATAGACGCACCTTGATTTTCATCTTCTTTTACGTTTTCCTGCTGCTTATTAAACATAGGTTAAATAGTAAGATCCAGCTGAGAAAACTACATGTCTCTGTGAGGCTGTGGATGCCATGAAGGAGTGGGTCACTGCGGAGAAGGCAAACACCCAGTAAATCAATCTCTGCTTCTGGAATTGCTATGGTCAGTATGAGAGTGAGACCTCTAATTTTCATAAGATATAATAGCTAGTACTTTAGTATTTGGATATCTTATATATGCAAGATGCAATAGATGCCTCTTGGACCCAAAGTAAGTCTTACCCTCTGGCCTCAAGTGGCTTGTTGATGCTGTACTGTAAGTGGGTCAAATGAACAATCAGAAAACAGACATTCAAAGTACACAACAGAAGCAACTAAGAAGAAGTATGGAGATTCAGAAACAAAACACTTATATTAATTTGTAAAAGAACAGAGTACAAACGTGGGCCACTCAAAATTATGGAACCCATCAATCTTTTTGATGAATTAGGTCCATATATTATTACCAAATTTAAAAAAACATATAATCAATCTTTAAAAAATAGTAGGTGAAATGGAATCATGTCCCAAAGCTGATTAAACCAGCCAAGCTGGGAAGCAAAGAATCAAGTAGCCTTGAAAAGGAAACAACAACATCGTACATGGCCCGAAAAAAGAAACAACTGTATACTATCATAAGTTCAAACTTTATAACAAACATAAACATAATTATGCAGCTAGAGCTATAAAATTAGCATTGGGAGAGGGGTCCCAATCATTAGGAACCAGTCAATCTTAGCTGCCCAAACTGATGAGAAACACCCAGCCTAAATTGAGGCTCTCTGAGTTACAATCTACCCAAATTCCCAAACTCAGATATGCCCTTTCTAGTTCTTTAGTAGAGGCCTTCTCTATTATACAACTCAAACTCCCAAAACTTGAACCTACTGTTCTTTGAAGTACATGCTTATTAAATAAATTGTGTGTGACCCTTGGTCTTCATCGGTGAGCTAAATAGTTAGAACAGTTATGTCAAGTGTTGTCGACGTGGCATAATTGCCATGTCAAAAAAGAGTGTGTAATTGACACTCAAAGGGTGAGCAAATCATGTTAATTCAAATTTTGGAAGAAGTGGTTTTGTTGTCAACAAGTGGGCTTTTGATCAATTTCTGGCTGCTTGATGAGAGCAATTGATGGTTGGTAGGTTTTTAGAAATACCTTCTTGTGGATCAGACTTAAAAATCTGCTCATGAGGCTTGTGTGGAAGAAGAATAATGCAAAGAGTTGTGTGGTAGACAAAAGTCTATGCGGAGACTTGTGTAATGAGCAGGAACAATCTGCCAATTTGGGTAGTAATCAAAAGATTGTAGAGGTCATGCAAAAGCTTGCGTGGTAGCATGTGGGCTGAATTACACATACCAAAGCTTGCATGAGGTGCACAAAACAACTAGTCCAATTCAATTTGCGCAAGTGAACAATCCATGCAAAAGTGCAAGTCTGTTCACAAGAAAGCTACCCCTAACACACCACAACAACACAAAACATCAAAACACATGGGGCACTCAAGTTATTCTTGTGCATGGAAAACCAAACATTGGAAACAAAAGAACAAATATTTTTTGCCCGATGCAAGATTGTTTGACCCTTAGGATACTCCTACATGAAGCACACCAAGTGAAAAGAGTGTGAGCATAGTGCTCACAATTAGGATTTGTATAAGATTGATTTAGCCACCCAAGCTGGCTTTACTTCGGCTTTAGAAGTCCACAAATTTTTCCCAGGTCCTTTGTGTTTCTATCGAATAAGATATTCTTTGTACTCATTCTGTTGAGTCTTCTTGCCAATGTCCATAATCTCCTCTTGCTAATTTTTAGGCATCAAATTTCCTCCAATTTGGAACTTCTTGTTAGTGCGCAGTGACTTTGCATAGGATGGGAATAAAATTAGGGACATTGAATATCAGTGAGATATCCAAACTTTTTGGCAGCTCAATTTGACACACATTTTCAAAGAGTTTGCGTAAGACTTGACATAGACTAATCTTCTTGGGCTTTAATTTGTTGTTAGTTCCCTTAGGCAATCGTTATTTCCTCAAATGCGCCATGATCATTTCCCCTTTAGAGTAGTGTTTCTTTGAGCTTTTGGGACAAGTGAATGTGGGGAGTTGGGGATGGGGTTTCAGGGACAATGTGGGGATGGCAAGGGGATGACTATATATATAGAGTTGTTTGTAAATTTATAATTGTATTAATTGATTACTAATTTACAAATGACTCTAAGACCATGATTATTAATGGTTATTTTTATAAATGTAAAATTTGGTTCCATGAAAATTGAAAATAGTTAATATTATTAAGAGCAGTTTAACAAGCTAACTTTATATTCTATGTGTAGTATATACATATTTGTAAATTTATAATATTTTATTGATTACAAATTTACCAATGACTCTAAGACTACGGTTATTAATAGTCATTTATACATTTAAAATTTGGTTCTATGAAAAATTAAAACAGGTAATAGTATTAATAGTGGCTTAACTTTATATTCTACGTGCAACCTAGTAGTTTAACATTATTTGTCTCGTTAACTTTAAATTTACTTATTATTTTTATAATTGCACCTCTTCCATGTTTAGACACAACAACAATTTATTCTTTGTTGCAGCTGGGAATGGGGGTATTGTAGACTAGGTTTGAGAGCAAGAACATCATACGGACATATCCTTAGCTATATGAATACATCAATACAATCAGTGTAAGCTGAGTAACAGGGCTGTGAAGGCCATTTTGGTTGCCCACCACAAGATTTTGGGTGTGTATAATGACCTTAAGGTTCATCCTTGCACACTAGCAAAGAAGCTCCACATGTTGGGCAAGCAATAGTCAGACAAGAAACACTGTCCAATCACCCAAGATTGTGATCCAATGGCTACCAACAGATTGTTTTCTAAGAAAAATGTCAGCCAAAGAGAATAAGAAGAACTGCTAAAACAATGGAAGGTGAAAAGTTACAGTTGGAATCATGAACAAATGCTAGAAGGTCTTTTGATGACCTAGTGCCATCAGTATGGAAAAGACAAAGCACAACCCCTTTAGGAATTAAACAGCCGCCAAAAAGAAATAAAACAACCTACATCACGTTGTCAACACTCAAACTGCCCAGAAGCAAGTTAAGAAATGGATTTATGACTCTACAAATCACATACAACCATACCATATTTGTTCTAATGTTGATCACATCCCTGAAATCAATGAAAAATTGTTTCAATATCAATTCTGTAAGAAGAATGTCACGCAAGGACCAAAAGGAAGTCAGAAAATGCTGCTCAAATGACCTTTTACCATGTAGGCACAAGTTTTCATAGCTGTTGCTGCCTATAGCTCACTCGAAGGCAACTTGTAACTGACCTGTACCCAATTTGTAGTGACCTGTATCTAACCTGCACCAACTTGTATCCAATCTATGCCAACTGACTAATGGTTTTGGTGATGCAAGATGGCTTGTGGACCTGGATGCTCCTGCATCACCAACTTTGATATCACATGTAGTGTGTATATGGGAAAATAATCATCACCATACTAAACAAACTTAAGATGGTGGCATCGACACATCTATAAGATGGGCTGTATGTACACCTACAAGCCCTAGATGAGATAAAATATCCTTCATATTGATATCAAAATAAGATGCTTTACAAAAAGGGTTATAAATCCCATATATAGGCAACACCTAAACCTAAAATCACAACAGTATTTGTAATTCATGGTATTAAAGAAGATCAGTATTCACTTACCACTTTTAACTAGAATATTCCAAGAGGAAGCATGGAAAGCACGCTACTAGCTCAAACCTAGCATGTCTATATACATTGAACTTACTCGAGCGTAAAATTACATAAAATATGAGCTTCATAACAAAATATCTCATTCACATAGAAAATTGTTGTGTTTAGGCATACAACAATGACGGTCTGAAAAAGTAATTGGGAAAAATGAAGGAATTTTATCTTCTAGTGCTGGAGAATTTTATCTCAAAGCTAAGCATAAATAAAGCAAGGCATAATCAACATAGAGTTGAGTTGCAAGTTGGGAACAAAAGGTTGCATTGCTTTAGCAAATATAGAATACAAGGCCAAGCTAACTGTTGAGAAAGCAAGAACCAATGCATTATGATGTTATCTGCCTCCTTATATGAAGATATATTTAATTGTGAATGTTGAGAACTTATATCTTTTTGAACCTTCCCTGCTAGATGAGGAGGAAGAATGCCCATTGCCTTCCATTGAAAATTTTGCACCTAAAGACTATATGCCCAAAGAGGAATTGGGAAAAGACTTTGTGTTGCAGCAAAAGATGAGGAAGTGAAGTAAGCTGTTTGAGTGAATTTCAAAGCAGGGAAATCTTGTGAAAGCATTGTATAAGTGTTGCATCGGATCGACAGTGTTGTTGGAGCTCCATAAGAGCGATTGGCTTGTAATATTTGTTGATGTAAGTTGACTTAAGGAAGCAAACACTATGTCATTGAAGTTTTTCTACAATGGGTTTCTCTAGGATTTTGTGACATTTTGAATTTTCTTTTTGTATGATTTACTCTCGGTCATTTACTTGCTCAATTTCATGTTTGTACAACTTTTGTGATATATGTTGGTGCATAGATAGCTTCACAAGTCAATGCCGAGTTGTTTTCAAGCTAATTATTTAAGGAAGATATATATAAAAAATTAATACTTATAATTATTAGTGTGTAGATAGATTCACAATTCAATGCTCAATTGTTTCTAAGCTAAGAATTGAAAGAACATGGATATACATCAAATTTACTATTTAATAGTTATTAGTGTTGATGTTATAGCTATGGGCCTCATCCTTCCAGCGATTTAATTAATAAGCAAATAAATAAATATAGCCGTGGCAATTTATTTATTTGGAGCCGATTTTTGAAGAGACACTTCCATTCAAATTTGTAATTTACATTTTATTAATGATGGCTGACCTCAACTAAATAATCGCCACCTTTTGTGGAAGACGCATCCCCTCATTTGAGGCCAACCTTTCATCCATGAAGAGACGTGTTGTTTGATAGTCTCCATATTGACTTGTATAAAGGGTGGTGCTGCTCTCTCTAATATCATTTTTTTTTTATTATTCAAGAAAAGTTCGCATTATCTACAATAGAAGATCACATCTAAGAGCAGATCGATATCAACATCAAGGTGTTCGACTTTCTTCATTGGTTGTAATTTGCATCAAGAGTGGTGCTACAGATCGGCCTTGTAATTGACCACATTGTAAAGCTTATTGTTGACATCTTTATCAATATAGAAGTGATATATTGTTGCTGGGTTTTTCTCCCTCAAGAAGGAGGGTTTTCCCAGGGTATATGCTGTGTTCTATTGTTTGAAATTGTTCTATCTTTGCTTATTTAAATTCTGATCCTAAAATTAACATGGTATCAGAGCGGGTTTAAGCAAGATCGTGATCAGATTTGTTTAAGCAGCGAAATATTCTTCTCTTCTTCTCATCTTAGTGCGTCTATCTTAGCTTCGAAAATGGTGAATGGACTCAAGGTTGAAGATAGACTTGATGGTGCCTCTAACTTCACCTCTTGGAAGTTTAGAGTTCTTATTGCATTGGAAGAGAATGATATTCTCGAGTTCGTGGAGAGCGAGGTGCTCGAGCCTTCCGATGAGACTGAGAAAACACAATGGAGGAAGAATGGTACAAAGGCCAAGAAGATATTGATCGATTCTGTGAAGAATCACCTTGTGCCTATTATCTCCAAGTTGAAGACAGCCAGAGAGATGTTCAAGACTTTGGAGGGATTGTATGAGATCAATAACACCAGTAGAGCTCTTGCCTTGAGGCAACAACTACATCACATCAAGATGGCAAAAGGAGATTCAGTCATCTCCTTCTTTATGAAGATCACTGAGTTGAAGGATCAACTTTATGCCATTGGAGACATAATTGAAGATAGAGACTTAGTCATGTTGGCACTTAACGGTCTTCCTCAATCTTGGGAGCCTTTTATCCAAGGTATCAGTGGAAGATCTAAACTACCAAAGTTTGATCGTCTTAGGGAAGATTGCATTTAAGAGGAATCTAGGTTGGCAGCAAGAGGTAATGGTCGAAGCTCTCATAATGAAGACAATCATGTTCTTGCTGCTCAAACCTCAAAGAGGAAAGGTAGAGAAGGGAGAAAAGGAAATTTCAAGAGGAATAGAGACAGGAAATCAAATGCTGCTCCTAAATCAAAGAAGAAGAAGGATCTCTCCCATATTCAATGCTTCAAGTGACAAGTATGGTCACTATGCTAGAGATTGTGCAACAAGACCAAAGCAACACGCTTCTACTACGGATCTGGAAGATGTCTCTCCTTAGAAAGATTCAAGAGATAACTCAAGTGGATTTCTATTCATCTCTGCCCTATCAAGCAATGTTCCAATCGATAGTAGCACATGGTTGATTGATAGTGGCGCTTCTCGACACATTACAAGTTATAGAGAGCATCTTTCAAATTTGGTAGAAAGAGAAACCAACATTCAAGTAATAATCGAAGATGATGCTTGCTATTCGGTGAAAGGTGCTGGAGCCACCTCTCTTCACCTAGATTCCGGCATCCCTCTTCATTTGAGTGATGTCTTGTTTGTACCAGGTATCAAGAGGAACCTGTTGACGTGGTTTTTGAGACTGCACCAACACAGAATAAAGTCTCCCAACGGACGCTCTATCCTCTCTTGAACAAAGTATTCAGCATGCTAAGATTGCGAGTAAGATCATGCTTTCAACTCCAAGGTTCCTTAAGTGCGAATAGGCTCAGTTTGGCTCGATGTGATATTGCTGGTATGTCAAGGGGACTTACACAATTGTTCGGCGGTTGACAGCAGACAGCGGACTAAGGGTTTTCATGTAATTCGAATGATTTGGCAGGTGAGCACGGGATTCCTAATACTAATCGGAAATGTACGGAAAGTAAAAGGGGTTTAGGGCCTAACAAATTTATATTCTATTCTAAATGCAAGATATGTGGGGTTTCGTTTCAATAGACTTCAACCGGATTTCACCTAGCCTCCGTCGGACAGCCTTAGTAAAATCGGTGCAATCTTCAAGGGAAACAGCGAAAGATGTTCAAGTTATAATTTAACATACATACACCATCGAACGACGCATATAAGTATGTAAACCACAACCGAAGTTAAACACAAAATAATCTCCAGTCGACCACACAAGGCGAACTTATCATCAACAAGCCGCTAGTGGTATGGAATAAAGCGAAGCTATCTCAATAAAACACCACACACCAAAGTAAGCTACTTGCATGAATTTAAGCTACTTGGATACGAAAGGAAGAAGAAACCTTGCTAGCATTTCATGACAAGACGAATTCCATCATCAATGAAAAGATCTATTATCATAAAATGTGTTACACAACAATCTCTCAAAAGTTTTCAAAGGGAAAACTTTCTTTCTTCTCCAAATGATGCAAAATGCTCTACAAAGCTACACTATCTAGCTCTAATGCTCTCTCAATGTCTACTCTGATTCTAACTTTCTAATCTAATGAATTACAAATGAGGGGGACTCCCCCTTTATATAGCTAGCCAAGTCCCAAAAGACGGCTAGGGTTACAATCAATAGAGTGGCCAGAATCGTGCCACCTCAGCCCTAAATAATATTGCCCTAAAAACCGCCACAGAGGAGAGTGGGGTAATAAATGCGCCATAATGTCCACCATCATCCTTCTAGAAGATTCCATTTGTAGACGCGTTCACACTGTTCTCGATCTTCTTTCTTGGCGTTGTTCTTTGATTTCTTCCACTTGAGGGTCTTCATCTTCGTCACCTTGAGTTATACTAAGTCTTAACACTTAGCCATTTTCTTGCAAATTTTCCTCCTTCAAGATTGTAATTCTTAACTTTATCTTCTTCGTGTTTCCACTTCAAGTCATCACACTAAGTCATCATCGTTTGGCCTCGACATTTCTCCTGCAAAACAAGCAAGGAGAGGGGTATTAGAATACTTCATGATATAAACTTAACTCACTCACCTGATCCTCACGCTCCAACTTTCAAGCGTTCATCGCCAACTACTAGCCAACCTCTGCCTTCCTCATGATTCTTCATGCCTTAGCCAAATTTTCAATCCATCCTCTTCAAGGGCGTATCATCTTTGAGAAACTCATTTCACCTGCTGGAGCTCGGACAACTTTGATTTTATTCACGAAGGATTTAAGCAAATTCACCTAGGCAGTTTCTTTCAAGTTCATTGTCTGGAGAATTTCATTTCCAAAACATATTTCCTTCACACTTGCCTTAGAAAATTTTCAACTTTCCCTTAGGAAATACATCAACCTGGTGCCCACTTAAAATCTTCATCCCAAAATTCTCGACAAGCTGTGGAAGACCTTAAAATCAACTCCTCATCGATAATCTTCGATACCCAGAAGAAAATTTTCTCCAGAACGCATCGAATCCATGGGTCCCCAACGAACGGGTTCATTTAATTTTTCCGAATTTTGAACCTTAGGAAATTATTTCCCTGTGAAATTTATTCTCGTTCTTCACGTCTGCGGAGATTTCTTGTTGCTCTGACTTGGAAAACTTTTATCAATCCTGTGGAGCTGGCATCTTCTGACTTCACCACTGGCAACTCCGCTCGTGCTTCAAGAAAATCTTATCTCCTCAGAGTCTAGGCGCATTTTCTAGAGGAAGAAAACATTTTGTGCCTTAGAAATTTTTTTAAATCATCTCTTTGGAAAATTTTGCCTTAGAAAATATCAACTTCACTTAGAAAATTTTTCATTAGAGGTGCCTGGCACATTTTATTTTTCTAGCCACCGTTTTGTATTTCACTTCACACTTGAAAAATATTTTATCACTCATCTTTTATTTCATTTTACCACCCTTGAGGAAAATCACGCCTTAGCACTTCATGTCCATCTCACAAGCCTGGCGCCACACTTCATGGAGGATATATTTTTCCAACGCCTAGCAAAAATCTTCTAAGACTCTCTACTTTAGGCGCACTTTGTACATGATGGAGGAATATTGCCACGCCTTGGAGTATTCACTTGCCTTTTACCACGCCTTGGAATATTTTTTAACCACCTTTCACCTCACTCACCCCCACCACTTACCTTTTACACCTCAACTTGGGCGCATTTAGACATGCAAGAAGGATGACTTTTGAACTTCCTGATTTTTGTTGCATGCCTTTCAAACATGGGCGCATTTTGGCTTAGAGGTGGATGAACTTAGAAAAATTTTGAGCTCCAGCTTTTCCTTGAGGGCGCATTTTAGCATGTGTGGAGGATGAGACATGTTGACTCCTTTGACTTCTCCTTTTTTTTGGGCGCATTTTGGCCTAGGAGGCGGATGAAACTCATACTTAGAATATTTTTCATGTTTGAACATCTTGAGTTGGGCGCATTTGCTACTTGATGAAGGATAAAAACTTTTGACTGCTTTGACCTCTTTGCCTTTTGGGCGCATTTCAGCCTAGCTGGTGGATGAAAAAGTTTTGACTTCTTTGACCCTTCTCACTTTGGGCGCATTTCACCCCTGGAGGAGGACGAGTTTGCCTTAGAATTTTTATTCTTGATATCTCTTGTAGCTGGGCGGATTTCACATGTGTTGGAGGATGAACGTAAACACTTAGAAAATTTTAAAACTTTCTCCTGAGTTCCCTTGGGCGCATTTTGCTATGCCAACAGGATAAACCTTGTTGACTTTCATTGACCACTTGTGCCTTGGGCGCATTTGGAGGTGGCAGGCGGATTTTTAATGCCTTAGAAAAATCTTCAAACATCTGAAGGCAAGCTGGGCGCATTTTCAAGGTGGTGGAGGATAAAGCTCCAGACTTAGACATTTTTCTCGCTTCTGCCGGTTTCTTCATGCCTTACTATAAATAGTAAGCCTCTTAATTTTTACACCTCCAAAGCCCAAATTGATTTGAAATTTTGCACACTGCATCCTTATGACCTCGTTGTTCTGTCGACACTGCCATTTTTAGCTGACCTGCTATTTTTAGCATGTTTCTGAGGGTGGTTTACTATAAATAGTAACCTCATGTTTCTGATAGCTCCCATGCTCCGATCGAGTTGAAATTTGAATGAGGCGCTCCTCACCACGTGACCTGTTGGTGACATTGACGCATGCAACGATTTACTATTTTTAGCATGTTTCCAATTTGACTTACTATAAATAGTAAGTGCTCCGTTTGACCTGAAATTTCACCAGCAGATAGCTGAAGAACGCTGATCGCAGTGGTTTACATCGGATTTTGAAGATTTTGACTTTTGATGCCTATTTTTAGGCTCCGAAGCTGGAAACCCTAATTTGCTTTGCATGCATCCCAAATGAACTCTGTTTGCCTTCGTTTCACACTGCGATCAGCTTGTGAATCTGAACTGCTGGGAGGCGGCTGCCGGGACACACCTGCTAAAAATAGCAAGTTCCTTACTGAGTGAGAATCCTCGTTTGCATGTCACACCATCGCGAAGCTCTCGAAAAACCCATCAGGAATCACCCGACATGCAAAAGAAACTCGACATGCAAACCCTAAAAATAGCCTCGGAAGGCTGAATCCTGAAAGTGGTCGCCTCGACTTGCATGTTACGTCATCGCGAAGGTCTCGAAAAACCCAGAAGGAATATGCAGACATGCAAAGAAAAACTCTGCATCTGCACCCTGATATTCATGCCGGAAGCCGGACTACTAAAAATAGTAAGTTGTCCGTTTTGCTCAAATTTTGCATGCGAGCTGCCTGATACGCTCTGAATGCTGTGTGACTGTCGGAATTTCAAAATAGCTGACAGATTGTCTGGAATTTCACACTTACTAAAAATAGTAAGTACCTCAGAATTTGATGAAATTTTGCTGAGAACCTGCTGGAAACATGCTAACATCAATGTTAAGCTCAATTTTCAAGTTATTCACTTTATTCGACCCCTGTACTGACCAGGAAGACAAAACCCTAATTTTCAGACTTGGCCAGAATTTTTGCATTTTAAGCTCAACGGCAGAGGAATCCCGGGAAGTAGACCATAGAACAGAGACAGACGGAGAGAGAGACCAAAAACCAAAGCCAAAAAGACCAGAATGGAGCAAAAATTAGGGGTCCCCATCTTGAATGGGGCGATGTGTGAAAAAGGTCACAACAGAACCTTGTATCTATTTCAACTTTGGAGGACAAAGGATATCAAGTTGCATTTTCTAAGGGAAAAGTTCTTGCTTGGCCAAAGAACTCTAGCATCAAGACAACCTGAGTCATTGGTGTCCAACAAGAGAGTCTATATAGACTTTCCATTCGTTCAATTCAAGCATTGTTGCATGATTCCACTAGTTCGAGTGAGCTATGGCATAGGAGACTTGCTCACCTTCATTTCAGAGCTCTTCCATCCATGGAGAAGATGGTTACTGGCCTTTTGAAACTTAGTTAGGAGCATGATGGTACTTGCAGAGGATGTGCAATGGGTAAGAATACTAAGGGTCCTTTTCATAGTAGTGAAGGTAGATCAAAATGTATTCTAGATCTTGTTCATTCTGATTTGTGTGGTCCAATGTCTGTGGCATCCTTGAGTGGTTTTTGGTATTATGTAATTGTCATTGATGACTATTTTAGAAAGACTTGGATTTATTTTTTGAAGTCTAAGGAGTTTGAAGAAGTACTTGAGAAATTCAAAGAATTTAAGGCTTAAGTAGAGAATTTGTCTGGAAAGAGGATCATGTTAATGTTTTGATAGCATCAGGAGGTATCTTCTAGTAGCAAAAGTATCTTCCTTAAATAGATATTATGTTAGTTGGCTGACCCACATAAATGTCTTATTTAAGATGGTTGACATGCAATAGAATCTTCGGTCAGACATGCAAGAGAATCTTTGCATGAAATGTATTTGTAACTGCTCCTAAAAATAGGCAATTGTAATGCTCCTAGTGCGTCTCCTTTTGCATGCACATGCAAGTGACGATTCCCTATTTTGGGATTGATTCTTGCTTAAGTTAAGGGGTTCTTTTAAGGAGGAGTTGGCCATCTACAAATGATTATCATCCTTTGAAGAGCAGATTGATATCAAGGATAAATCAAAGGTTTTCTGTATATTGGCATCTAGGAGAGGTGCTGAGACTTGTAAACTGATTTCTTTCAATATACAAGAGACATATTTGTGGCTGGGTTTTTCTCCCTCAGAAGGAGGGTTTTCCCAGGATATATGCTGTGTTATATTGTTCATGTCTTCATGTGTTTGTGTTGCATTTTTTGCTTTCTGTTAAATCTGATCCTAAAACACTAACAGATCAAGGTTCTGAGATTTGATAACAGAGGAGAATACACTTCTGGAGGCTTTCGTAATTTCTGCATTGAGGCAGGGATTAAGAGGGAGTTTTGCGTTCCTTACAATCCTTAGCAAAATGGAGTTGCAGAAATAAAGAATAGATCAATAGTTGAGGCAGCCAAAGTATGATCCATGATGAAGACTTGCAAACCTTCCTTTGGGCAGAAGCATCCAAAACTGCAGTGTATGTTCAGAATTAGAGCCCTCATCAAATATTGGAAAATATGACTCCTGAAGAAGCATTTATAGGTGTGAACCCTGAGGTCAGTCATTTGAGAATCTTTGGTTGTCCTGTTTATATTCATGTGCCTAAAGATAAGAGATCTAAGTTAGAACCATCTGGCAAGAAAGGAATATTTGTGGGTTATAGTGAATCTTCAAAAGCCCACAGGATTTACATTCTAGGACAGAAACAAATAGAGATCAGCAGGGATGTCTCTTTTGAAGAAGATGTTGCATTCAAAAGATCTAAAGGTTCATACATGGAGATAGATAATGAAGACCAGGAGACTCCTCAGGACATGGACGTTGGTCATACTCCTGAGATTCAGAGGGAGTCTACTGAACCAGAAGAGGATATTGATCCAGTTAAGCCTTGGAACCAACTGATGGGCCAAGAGATATTGTCATAGGTCAAAAGAGACCTCTATGGGCTAGACAAACTATGCAAGATGCAGAGAAGTATGCAGCCCCTAGAGGTACATTCAGAGAAAGCAAAAGACCACAGAAGTTTCCTGGCTATGTAGCATTGATGAGTCGTATCATTGAGTCTGAGCCTTCTAGTGTTGAGGAAGCATCAAGTCAGCAAGTATGGAGAGATGCTATGGCTGAAGAATATCAATCAATTATCAAGAATGATGTTTGGGACATTGTATTGAGACCTGAAGGAAAATTAGTTGTATCTTCCAAATGGCTTTTCAAGATTAAGCATGCAGCTAATGGAAGCATTGAGAAGTACAAAGCTAGATTTGTGGCTAGAGGATTCTCTCAGAAAGACGAAATAGATTATGAGGAAACTTTTGCTCCGGTTGCTCGTTATACATCCATCAGGACTATTATTGCCATTGCAACAGCTAAGGGATGGAAGCTACATCAGATGGACGTGAAGACAACATTCCTTAATGGAATGATTGAAGAAGTATACATTGAGCAACCTGATGACTTTGTGATTCATGGGAAGGAATCTCATGTTTGTAGATTGAAGAAGGCTTTGTATGGCCTTAAGCAGGCTCCTCGTGCTTGGTATGAGAGGATTGATCGATACGTGATGAGCTTGGGTTTCTCCAAGAATGATGCTAATTCAAATCTTTACTTCAAGGTAGTTGATGGTGAGGCTCTAATCTTGGTTCTTTATGTTGATGATCTATTTCTTACTGGAGCAGAATAACTCATTGTCAAATGCAAGGAGTTAGCTTTTGAATTTGAGATGAAGGATTTAAGCTTTATGCATTACTTTCTAGGATTGGAAGTATGGCAGAGACCCAATGAGATTTTTCTGAGTCAAGGGAAATATACTATAGATATCTTGAAGATATTTGGGATGATGGATTGCAAATCTATGCCTACACCGATGGAAACTAATTTGAAGAAGTTAAGTGAGACTGCAGCTAGTTCAGATCTAGTAGATCCTACTATGTACAGGCAGTTGATTGGATCATTGATGTATCTAGTCAATACTAGACCAGACATTTGCTATGTAGTGAGTGCCCTCAGTCAGTTCATGTGTGAACCAAGGCAAATTCATCTCGTTGTAGCTAAGCATATCTTGAGATACTTGCGTGGCACAGTTGGATATGGCTTGAGATATACTTCCAATGTAGATCTAAAGTTGCAAGGATATTCTGATTTTGATTGGGCCGGGAGTGTAGCTGATCGGAAGAGCACCTCTGGATGTTGCTTTAGCTTGGGGTCTGCGATGATTTCTTGGTGTAGCAGGAAGCAGTCTTCAGTAGCACTAAGCACTGCAGAGGCCGAATATATTGCAGCATGTGTAGCAGCTCGAGAAGTAGTGTGGCTTCAGAAGCTCCTTGCAGGATTGTTTGGACAATCATTGGAGCCAACTGTTATTCATTGTGACAATCAAAGCTGTGTGAAGCTATTTGCCAATCCAGTGTTTCATGACAGAACAAAACATGTTGAGATCAAATACCATTACATCAGAGATATGGTACTGAGGAAAGCTATTCAATTGAGATATATTTACATTGATGATCAAACGACTGATATTCTCACCAAGCCTCTCTCCAGAATGAAGTTTGTGCATTTTCGAGACAAGCTTGGAGTTGTGGAGAATGAAGCCCTTGTTGAGAGGGAGATTCAACATCAGTGATCTTTTGTGACTTGCTATAATGCATCTTTCTCTGTGACAGAGAAATTTGAGGTGAAAGCCCTTGTTAATGCATTTTTCTCTGAGACAGAGAAATTTGAGGTGAAAGCCCTTGTCCATCTTTGAGACGGAGATGTGGTCCTTTCCACCCTCTGGGAATAGCCATGGTGGATGTCATGTTGAGAGACTCCATGACAACATCACATTGAGAGACTCCGTGATGAATTCTCTGTACTTGTGTTTTTCCACTCATGGGAGTAGCCATAGTGGACATCATGTTGAGAGACTCCATGATGACATCACATTGAGTGACTCTGTGATGGGCACTTGTGCACATGTTCCTTTCCACATATAGGAGTAGCCATGGTGGATGTCATGTTGAGTGACTCCATGACAATATCACGTTGAGTGACTCCGTGATGAGCTCTTTTCACAAATGGGTGTGGCCATTGTGGGTGTCATGTTGAGAGACTCCATGACATTAGATATCTAGAAGAATTCCTCCCTAGCTAAGAGGGAGTGTTGATGTTATAGCTATGGGCCTCATCCTTCTAGTGATTTAATTAATAAGCAAATAAATAAATATAGCTGTGGCTATTTATTTATTTGGAGCCAATTTTTGAAGAGACACTTCCATTCAAATTTGTAATTTATATTTTATTAATGATGGCCGACCTCAACTAAATAATCACCACCTTTTGTGAAAGACGCATCCCCTCTTTTGAGGCCGACCTTTCATCCATGAAGAGACGTGTTGTTCGATAGTCTCCATATCGACTTGTATAAAGGGTGGTGCTGCTCTCTCTAATATCATTTTTTTTTATTATTCAAGAAAAGTTCGCATTATCTACAGCAGAAGTTTGTATCTAAGAGCAGATCGATATCAACATCAAGGTGTTCGACTTTCTTCATTGGTTGTAATTTGCATCAAGAGTGGTGCTATAGATCGGCCTTGTAATTGACCACATTGTAAAGCTTATTGTTGACATCTTTATCAATATATAAGTGATATATTGTTGCTGGGTTTTTCTCCCTCAAGAAGGAGGGTTTTCCCAGGGTATATGCTGTGTTCTATTGTTTGAAATTGTTCTATCTCTGCTTATTTAAATTCTGATCCTAAAATTAACAATTAATGCTTTAGATAGCTTCACAATTCAATGCCTAATTGTTTTTAAGCGAACTATTTAAGGAACATTGATAAACATCAAATTTAATACTTAATAGTATTACTGCTTAGATAGCTTCACAACTCAATGTTTAACTATTTTAACTTTTAAGGAACATCAATGTACTTACAGATTTATGAGTTGAAAAACATGCTAAGATTTGTGTTGAGTGATTAGGAATGAAATATCTATCTTAATTACAGATGAATTGTACATTTTGTTTACATTCTAGACACATAGACCGACATGAATAATTGTGTGTAGAATTACATGCATACATGTACATATATATAGTTTATATATACTTAAAAATAAATGTAAACATGATGGTAGCTTTTTAGGTCATTGTCAAGCAAGACACCAATTTAGTGCATGACACACCTTTATGCAAGTATTCCACAAGGGAATAATTTGTTTACTTTCTTTATATTGTTTTGAGGTGTATAAACCTACCCAACTGCAGACTCAATCATATGAACTCCATTACAAAGTACACATGCCTCCATGCCAGGCTGATCAATCTCTATGTACATAAGCAATTATGGATGCTTATCATAACACTCACTAAGACTTACGTCACATGCACTGTTAAACATATATATATATATATACAAATAAAGCGTAGTGAGCACAAACATATACATGTAAAGTATGGTAACTGTAAGAACAAGCTCTCTCTCTCTCTCTATATATATATATATATCATTTACAGTAAAGTACCTTAACTGACTTATGAATAGACAGTAAGAATGATAGAAGTTGTTCACAATTTTTATAGTTGCTAGTCACTTGATCTCTATTTCTTTGCTTGTTCAATATGAGGGCAGCATCAAGTGGTTTATTCCTGTTTTAAAATCACAGTACACTGACAAGAAGAGCCATGTCAACTTGATCCTAATTTTGTGTTGCAGATTCTATTAAACCTGTTGATGTTGGGCTAAATGAGGAATTATTTGAAAGCATTTACGGCTATGGTTTTTTTGAACCAAATTTACAGAATGGTGAACGCTCAACAATTGTGGCCCAGTGGCCAGCACCCATCACTTATTTTCACGTTTATGAGTGTGATAGATTTTCGGTGAGTAGAACAATTAATTAGTAATGGGCTATGATTTAGTTTTATCCTTTATTTTAATTTTCCATTGTTAGCAGAATACAGATATACCAATGTGTAAGACAAACTTTGCACACTGACAAGCACAAATATAGTGATCAACGAATTATTCACTATAAAGTATGATAAAGTAAATTTTATCAACAAAGGGAATGTTCAAACAATTTACCTTTTGAAAACTCTCATGGGAGAATACTTCAGGGTTTTAATAATTGTAGTATTTATGCTCTTTCATCCCTTATCATTATTTACCATCTAAAAACATCTTGTTTCAATCCTTATCTTTTTTGCATATCCTGTGTAAGTCATAAGTATGTGACATAAATTGAATACCAAGTAAACTCACATTCTTAATCATCACAATGTGAGCATAGAAGATGCCTCTCGTTAACAGTAAACACATCCTCAACTTTTGCAATATAAATTTGATGCTCCCAGTTGATGAAATTCTGAGTGACATATAGAATTTTCTTTGTATAGGTTTCTCCATTTATTGATGAATTCAACCACATCATTGTTATGTGGTTTTTTCTAGGGAAACATGTATTTAAGATTAAGAAGATCCTTTTAGTTTTCATTAAATGGTTGCAAGTGGAGGATTGGAGTGATTCTTATATATCTTCATATGATTTTTTAATGAGGGTTTTAATCGCTGAAGTTACCAATCCTAATCCATATGAATAAGAACATTACATAGAATCAAGTAGCATTGGATCTAGCTGAGGTCATATACACAGCTTTATTGCAAAAGTAGAAATGTTTTGTGAAAAATATAGTGAAATTAGATTGATGCCTCATAAATAAAATAACTTGAAAACCATTATTATTGAATCAAATAATGGGTGAATATCCCCAAGCCAAAGGTCCAAAATTTTGAGATTAACATTAATAATTCCCTAACCAAAGTGGATCAAGATTGAAACCATATCCAACTAAGCTTCGAAGAAATTGGTGGGCTTAGGTGAGTTGTCATAGTAATAAAATTGCCTTTTGTTATGGCGAGCAGTATTGTTTTTCATTTTCATTATGCATTGATGAGTTCCTCATGTAATACAATTCCTATTTCAAGAAATTGACTTTGTTGTTTCACTAGTAAAATTTTTAGATTAACATAATAACTCCCCTCTTCTGTGAATGGTACAAGAGAAATCACATGGCATCTACATTAGAAACCAAAATAGGCTAGGATCAAATCCATATCCAGATAGATCCCTAAGAAATTGGCTGGCTGTGGTGGTCCACCGTAATAAAATTGCCTCAACTTTGTGGATCATTTGTTCTAGGAACACTAACTTCCCATTTGTCTTCCACGTTGATTTGTTTTTCATATTTTGATATGGTGAGTGGATATCATGGGGCGCATTTCATCATGTACCAATGAGACACTCATGTAACCTCTTCTCTAGCACAAGAAATTATGCTAGTTTTCTTGTTATACTGAGAAAATTGGCCCCCACATGGCCTAGAATGCTTGTCTTGAGGCCTTAGGGAGCATCTAGTAGATTCTCTCTAGGGGCAGTCTGCTGACCATGCAAAGAGCATTGCATTTGTGTGTAATGAACTCTTTGGCATTTTCCATGCTTGTTGCCACTGTCTTTGCTTAATGCTGGATTAACAAGGATATGATACTAATTAGAAGTCTGATGTGGTTATACAAACTTACTTTATGATATTTCCATAGATAATCTTGATTTTGATTGATGTTCTACAAAATTTAACAGTACCATAATAGCTATCTCCTATTATAACTATCAAATCAATTGAGACACTTGAAATATGCTCACAAAAATTGTTGACTTGATTCCTTTTGGTTTGACTTTTAGAACAATGCCAAAATACTTGTTTGAAGACTAAAGTTGATCACAAAAAATATGATGATTGAAATCCAAGATGGTTCAGTGTTCTGTTTGGTGGTAAGCCACCGTGAATTATGGACCCAACAAAACAAGCTTTGTTATACTCATATGGGCTTTACAAATCCCATGTAATCTGAATGAGGTGGTAGGCTTAAACATACGACTTCATATTCCATTTGACTTTTTCCCCAATGTGAAGCTTGCATCAATTAGGCATCTATAATGGAGGTCACCAAAAAATATGTTATGAATCATTTCCCCTCTAGTGTTTGCTTTTAAGATGAAAACAAAAATCTGATAATGTATTAGCATATCTCCCATATAGAATACAAACATTATGATAACTTTGAATGAATGTAAGAGCTCCCTTTGTATGTAGGGGAATTTTGTGCTTAAAATAAATCTAGTAATGATTTGGTAATAAAGAGGCTTAGTTGTTGATCTTGGTGGATTTGGGAGTTTTACTGTACTGTGCCAACCACATGTAGATTTGCCACATCAATAACCATCTATGGACATTGACTTAGTGCATAAATTGTGTTTGATGATAGTCGATAATAGTTCTAGCAAAGACCATGAAACCCATTAGACATTGATTTTGGGCGATGAAACCTCTCCCTAGATGTGAAAGGAAGTAGAGGTGTGGAATACTCTTCCTACATTAATCTATGAGAGGATGTATGTGCGAAAAGTTAATCTGATATTACAATTACAAGGAAATAAACACAAAAGCAATATCCTTGTGTGGGGAAAACCCTTTTGGGAGAAAACCCCACATTGCAAAGCAACTTAATGTATTATTTAGTAATTAATGGTTACAAATACACTTGTAGAGTCTTAAGCCTTTATAGGAGTTTCACCAATAGAAGATCTGGAGCAATTTTGATAACAAAGTGATACCTACAAACTCACTATGAAACTTCCATCTCTAGCACCCAATAAATAGGAGAAGCAATCTATTAAACCATCAAATTGTAATTAGGAAACCATGAGCTAAAACCACCCAAAGTGTGGTGCCATAGTTACTAGTCAAAATCTATCTCTCGAGTCCCAAGATGAGTTGATAGACTAAAAATAGCATATTCCTTCCTTTTGTTAAAAGTTCATCATAATTTTCTCTCCAACTTGGGTGCTCCATCTTGGCTCCATTATCTCCAATCATGAATGTTCTGTGACATGTGTTATAAGTTGGTGAACAAGCATAACTCCCTCTTACAACCCTTTTATGTATCATAGTTGCTCTTACATTTTTGATGTGGGAGGCCCAAATTTTGGAGGCCATAACTTTTGATTGAGGAAGCGAAATATTTTTTTATTTTATTTTCCAAATTGAAGATATCAAAGAGGTCCATATTGTAACTCACTTGCTTTGGTTAAGACTTGCTTGAACATTTTATTCAGGGCCAAAATTGACCTCTAGAGCCCTATAAACTGAATTTTTGTGTTTTGTAGCTTGAAAATTGCAGTTTTTTTTGTTCTTAACATTAGGATGCAAGGTTGAGACACCTTTCTTAACATTCTTCCACTTGTTGAACACTTTGTAAGAGAAAGGGAATACCAACAATATAAATTGTTTGCCAAGGGTCGAGAGGCCCATAAAATTATTGCTCTTTGTGTTGATTGATTTCATTATTGCATGTACGACATTTTGCAAAGTGTCAACTTTCTCTAGCATCACCCTCCCATCCTCCATCTCATGAACAAAATGGTCCTAGAAATTTGTGTTTCATCCTTGCATGAAAGGTCAGGTTCTTTGCTAGATATATGACACTTCGATTGTCACAAAGAAATCTAATAGCTCCTTGACTCAGCCCGACCTTTGAACACAATCTCTTAAGCTAGATGGCCTTCTTATATGCATGCGTAGCTGCCATGTGCTTAGCCTCAGTGGTGGACAAAGCAACCATAGCCTATTGCTAACCCATCCAACTAAGAGCACCACCAAATAACTTGGAACATATATCCATTGGTGGACTTTTTGTTGTTGACATTTCTTGCCCTATTTGAATCTATGAATCCACGAATATTCATTGAGTGTTGGTCCCTTGTAAAATCACCATGCTAACAAATTGAGTATCCCACAAATATATTAAGACCCTTCTAATTACATCCCAATGATCTCATCCAAGATCTACCATAAAGTAGCTCAAGATGCCCACTACTTGGGCGATGCCTAGTCTAGTACAGGCCATAGCATGCATCAAACTCGTAGTTGCATTGGCATAAGGACCATGAGCCATATCCTTCATTGCTATGGGTGTCATAGGACATTGCTTAATTGAAAGCTTAGTTCCCACAAAAATAGAAACTCTCAAGGGTTTCTATTTGTTATGTAGAAATACCGGGGTACAAAGTTATATATTTACTTTGGCCCTACCAAAGCTTTCTATTCACTTTATTTCTTGTGATTTCCATACCTAAGATATACTTGGCAGCCCCCAAGTTCTTCATGTTAAACCTGTGCTGAAAGTTGAGACTTAAATCACAAATCATATCCTTATTGTTACCAAAAAACAACATATCATCCACATACAATGTGATAACGAGGAATCAATCATTGCACATTTTATAATAAACACAATAACTCAATTTGAATGTCATAATTCTCAAGCCCAACACAAGTGAATCAAACTTTTGGTGCCACATTTTAAGAGATTGTTTGTGACCTTACAATTTCTTTTTTCAATTTACAAACTAGAACCTCATTGCCTTTAACAACACAGTGCTTTGGTTGTGTCATGTAAATCTCCTCCTCCAAGTCACCATGCAGGAATGTTGTCTTCACATTCATTTGTTCTACTTCTAAATCAAAAGTTGTTACTACAAATAACAAGAACTCGATAGATGTCAACTTAGCAATTGGCGAAAAATTCTCACTAAAGTTTGTTCTCACAACTTGGGAATATTCTTTTGCAGCCAATCTTTCCTTGTACTTTTCAACATCGTCATTTGGATTGATCTTCTTGAACACTCATTTACATCCAATAGCCTTTCTTTCCTCTGACAACAATACCAAAGCCCATGTGTTATTCTTCAATGTAGCCATCTCATCATCCATAGTCGTTCTAGAAGAATCAATACCACCCATATCCATCACCTTCTTAATAGTTCTATGCTCATTGGTATTAGTAATCAAAGCAAAAATACATCTCAAATTAAGGGGAGTATACTTTTTTGGTGGTTGTCTCTATCAAGTGGTTCTCCTAAGAGTTGAGGTGGAGGTTCTACCTCTTCGTTGAAACTATTGGAA
Source organism: Sequoia sempervirens (assembly GCA_007258455.2). Classification (NCBI taxonomy): domain Eukaryota; kingdom Viridiplantae; phylum Streptophyta; class Pinopsida; order Cupressales; family Cupressaceae; genus Sequoia; species Sequoia sempervirens. The sequence continues at coordinate 29,585,893 of VDFB02373365.1, forward strand.
CTATTTAAGGTCTCCTCTTTAGGTCCTTCATCAACTTATGGTTCAACCTTCTTGATCTTTGGGGTTGGTTAAACCACATTTCTCTTCCCATCCTTGTTTGGCTGCAAAATTGTGGGAGAAGGCTTAACTTATCTAAAAATAACACTTTTGTTGTACATAAATCTCTTGGCCACAAGGTCCTGTTGATGTGTGTTTTGTGACTTACACCAAACAGCAGAATAAAGTGTCCAACGGCTACTCTATTCTCTCTTGACCAAAGTATTCCGTATGCTAAGATTGCGAGAGAGATCATAGGTTCAACTCCAAGGTTCCTTCGATGCAATGGAGTACACTCAGTTGGTTCGTTGTGATTTGCTGTTTTCACAAGGGGACTTACACAATTGTTCACAAGTACTTGGCAGCAGACAACCGACTAAAGAGAAAGGGGACTTGTGATGCGGATGATTTGGCAATGAGGTATGAGTTTCCTAATACTAATCAGAAATGTGCGGAATTTAAATGAGTGCAGGGTTTAAAAGGTCTAAGTTCTATCCTAAAGCGGGACGTAGGATTAACTTCAACAGGCTTCAACCAGACTTTGCTTTGCCTCGCGTTGGACAGCTTCTACAAAGTCGGTGCAATCTTCAAAGGAGTAGCGAAAAGTTTTCAAATCACAATTCAGCATGATAACACCATCACAACGATGCATGCCAACACATGAATTATGATTGAAGTTAAGCTTAAAAGGTATTCCACTCAACCACCCAAGGTAAACTTACCATCTGCTAGCAAGCTTGCTCGTGGTATGGATTAAACGAAGTTGCTTTAATCAATCACCACAATCCACAACTATCTACGTGCATGAAAATGAAAATTGCTCTACTTTAAGTCTTACTTGAAGTAGAAGGATGAAGAAACCTCGCTAGCTACTCACAACAAAAGATGAAACCATCATCAATGATAACTCTTTATATTGGGAGAGTGTTCACAACAATTTCTTACAAAGCTTTCAAAGGAAAACTTTCCTTCTTCAAACTATGCTAACAAACTAATGCTAAGCTATCTCTCCGCTCTATCAGAATGTCTACTCTGTTTGTCTATCTTTGATCTAATCTAATGAATTACAAATGAGGGGGAGTCCCCTTTATATAGCTGGCCAATCTCAATGGATGGCTTAGATCGAATTACAATGGACGGCTCAGATTGAGCCACATCAACCCTAGACTAGATTCTGCCCTAGTAACTGCTAGAAGGTGGAGGAGTGGTGCAATTAATGAGCACAAAATGACAGATTCCTCCTTTGACCACTATGGGCAATTAATGCCCACTATCCTTCTAGAAGATTCTCGTCCAGGATCCTGTTCCCATTGTTCTTCTCTTTGATTGCGAAAGCAACAAACCGGGCCAACACTGCATCAACCTCCTGCTCTGAAATGGCTGGAGTGAGATTAAGCTGAAACTCGAGGATGGTGATTGTTTGCTCCTACCTGATACAAGACTTTCTCCATGTCTAGATAGATTCTTGAGTGCTCTGAAGAATGGTGGAGAAAGTGGAAACATTTTCAAAATCCACTTGAGCAAACGTCCTTGCTTCGTAGAAGAACGGGTGCAGTTTGCCCTTCAAGCCATCCACTGTCACCTCTTCAAGGGCTAGCCGTCTTGTGAACAATGCCTCCAGCGTGTTGAAGATGCCTTCTCGAATGTTCCCCATGGCCTTCCTGACTTTGGCTGATTCTGCTCGTGCCATTTCAAAGAAACCTCAGTCAGTGAATGCTGCGGAATACCAGCCGGGAAAATCATACCTATCTCCAGCTTGAATTACCCCTCCCTCAATCAAAGTCTGCACTGGCATATGCATCAGAGCAGCTAGGCGTGGAATAGTTTTGTCTTGAAAAATGTGAGTATCACTCCATGCTTGTTCAATGTTTTCCATACGAGTGAGGATGCTAGCGGCATGTTGGAAAGAGGAGACAAGATCCTCAATGAATCTCTCAGCCTCAACACGAACACCGCCAACCCACTTAGTTGCTTCCTGAATTGCTTTCTTCATTTTTTCGAGCTTGCTAACTGATTCTCGTGGAAGCTTGGTTGGAAGTTCTACCACTGGATTTTCCTAAACACATGGACGTGCTAGATGCTGTACATAGCCAATTAACGCCTTATGCTCCTTCTTCAGCTTCTTGTATTTTTCTCCTTTCCAAAGCAGTCTATCCTTCAATGCCTGAAAGGAGTTTTCAGCTTCCTCAATCACTTGTGCTCCAGTAGGACGTCCTAGTTCAACTGTAGTGATTGTGTAATTCTTAGGCATTGCTTCATCTCGATCACGTTCTTCCCTTGGAACCGCAACATGAAGAGTGTGGGAACTGGACTCATCTGTTTCAAACTTGGAGTATTTTCTGGCTCTTTTCCTCTTAGGCGACCCGCTTATTCTATTAAGGAGCTCCTCCATCTCTATTGCTGGGTCGGTGTCATCCTCTTGATCTCTCCTTATCGCATTTGTGAGCCAATTTGGAACATCTTGCTGAGTGTTGCAGACAACAAGTGGCTGCTCCTCCGTTGCTTCTACTTCATGAACTTCTTCTTTAATAGCAACATTTTGTCGGGGCTCTTCCGTCTCCATGTGTTGTATATCTTCCTCCAACTATAATACATCCTCCTCTGGGCTTCAGGCTCCGTAGAATTCTCATCTTCAAAGGTTGCCTCGATCACGTGCTCCAATTGAGTGTTAGTTCCTGTTTCTTCTTCCTCATCCTCCGGCTGGGCCCTCACTCCTGGGAGCATTAGCACTCTGACTATCCGGCCCCCCAGGCAATGGCTGAGTGACCTCCTCCATTTCTTGCCTCTGACTCGCAAATAATGAAACTTCTTGGACGCTTGAAGAGTGAGTCAACAGCTGTGTAGGTGATGCTTCTTCTGTTCTCTGAGGCTCTGGCTGAATTGGGGTCTTCTTTCGTGGCTTTGTAATTTGTGCGGCCTGTTTTCTCTTTCTTGATGTAGGTGGCCTCTGATCTCCCATAAGGTTGTATGTGAGAGGGATTGATTTGCTCTTGAGCTTGTGAACATGTCTTTCAACCCAGCTTCTTGTGAATGTTAAGACTGGCATAGACAATGTGTCCAAGTCTGGGATCTCTGGTTCTGCCCAATCAGGTGGTGGGATCAGCGTGTCCTTTACTGACTCATAATCCGGGTGAATAATGCTGGTATCTTCATCCACTTGATCCGGAACTTGAATAACTTCACATTCTTTGATCAATTTCAGGGGTAGCCTTTGATTTTAGCTTCGTCTTCTGCATTTGCCCAAAAATCTTCAACATGAGCCTTGTGTCGATATTCTTCACCCTGTACTACTCCAATCTTTCTATGAGGATCAAAGTCTTGTCTACTGCTGTGGAGAGTGAGGTGAAAGAATTGTAATTCATCCTCTGCCTCTTTAGCTGCCTGGAAAGATGGACACTCTTCGATTGAATTCCCCATAACAATAGGGAAATTCAGCCCTCCCTTCTTCCTTTTCTTTATGATTTTGTCGTAGGCAATGAGTTGCCTAGACACTTCCAGCATCACCATTCTGTCTGTGGGGTACCTTGGCAATCTATAGGCATAAGAAGTAAACCCCTGCAGCCTGATATAAGTGAACTTCGGGAATTGGATAAACCAATACCCGTACTCAATCAACTTTTGGGCGTCCTTGGATATCCTATGTTGTGTTCTCCGTTGAAGAGTCCTGGTGATGTGCATAGTAAAAGCATCGTTCACTCTCTTGAAGCTGGAGGTATTTGTCAAATGCAGTTGCTTGCAAGCTTCATGGATTTTAAATTGATCAGGACCGCTTCCGATTGGCTCTTGGTATGTCAATCCTTTATATTTTGTCATCCGAGCCAGCATATAGATGACATACGAACTCATATAAAATGTCCTTGTTCTCCTCAAATTTCTGAATTGCTCATCTATATTGTCACTGATCATTCTTGCCCAGTCGACGTACTCCTTTCCCTCCAACCTACGCTGATATAGAAGAACATCCAAGGTTCAAATGCATATACTTGTGGGCTGCCATTCACCTGGCTGAGCATCATGATTAAATCACAATACTCCTGCTTCAGCTCCTCTGAGATAATTTGCTTAGGCAACTTGGCGCCAGGAGGTTTTGGCTTCCTCATCCATGATGTATTTATTCTTCTTGCACACCTCTCAAAAGACGAGGCGTACATTTTGTCAACTCTTTCCTTTGTCTTATACAGCATCTTCTCAAAGACTGGAATCCCAAACGCCTCTCCAATAGCACCGGGCGTGAAGTTGGCAAACATCTGGCCGTCCGAGGAGACAATTGTTCTATGGTTAGTGTTGATGTGATTTTTGTGACCTCACCAACCAGGTAGAACAAAGTTTCCAAATGGATCCCCTATTCTCTCTTGAACAAAGTATTTGACGTGCTAAGATTGCGAGTGAGATCACGCCTTCAACTCCAAGGTTCTTTAAATGCGAATAGGCTCAGTTTGGTTGATGTGTGTATGCTGTGTACTCACGAGGGGACTTACGTAGTTGTTCACAAGACGTGTAGTGACAACCAATGTGTGCTTTTGAAGGGGATTTTTTTTTTTGTGAATGATTTAGCTTTAGCGATGCAAGTTTCCTAAAACTAACCAGGATTATGCAGAATTGAATGGTTGCAGAGATTTCTAAAATCTAACTTCTAATCTAAATGCAAATGGATATTACGCTCAACCTAAATGAATTTCGACAAACATTGTTTAGCCTCCTGTTGGACAGCGTCAACAAGGTAAGTGCAATCTTCAAAGGGTGAAAATGATGTTCAAATCACGATTCAATAGAGCAACTACCATCACAACGATGCATAACCACCTATGAACCTTGATTGAAGTTAAGTACTGAAAGTCCAGTTGACCACACAAGACGGACTTACCATCAGCAAGAACGTTAGTGGTATGGATAAAAGAAATTCACTTATATCAAGCATAAACATCCATATCTAACTACAAGCATGAAATTAAGTTCCTAATTGAAGTCAAAGGGAATAAGAAACCTCACGAACTATTCCAAACAAAGTTGAAATTCACCATCAATGAAAAGCTTTATTAAGAATAATCTTTTGTGACAATCTCTTACAAAATTCTCTAAGGGAGAATTCCCCTTCTTCTTCAACAATGCAAATGAAAAACTACTCTAACTTAAAAGCTTCTACTCTCTATTCTGCTTCAACAATTGCTCTCTATTCTCTGATTCTATGACTACTAGAGTACAAATGAGGGGGACTCCCCCTTATATAGCTGGCCTGTTTGAATCGACGGCCCAGATCAAATTACAACGGAGGGCTCAGATTGAGCCACCTCAGCCCTAGACGAGTTTGCCCTAAAAACCGCCAGAAGGTGGAGGAGTGGCGTCATAAATGCTCCTAAAAATAGCAGATTCCTCCTTTGACTAGTATGAGCAATTAATGCCCACTATCCTTCTAGAAGATTCTCGTCCATGACCCGGATTCCTTTGCTCTTCTCTCTGACCGCGTACGCTATGAATCGCGCCAACACTGCGTCGACCTCTTCTTCTGAAATTGATGGAGTGAGATTCAGCTGATACTCCAAGATGGCCACCATCTGCTCATGCTTCTCGCAAGATTTTCCCCAAGTCTCGATGGAATCCTGCGTGCTCTGAATGATTGTTGAAAACGTGGAGATGTTTTCAAAATCAACTGGGAAAATGTTCTCATCTCAGAGAAGAATGGCTGCAATCTTGCCCTTAATCCTTCTGCATCTACCTCCTCATGTGCGAGCCTTTTTGCAAATACCGACTCCAAAGTGTTGAGAATACTCTCACGAATATTCCTCATGGCCTTTCTGATCCTGGAAGACTCTATTGCTGCAGTATCAAAGAAACCCTTCCCTGTGAATGCTGCTGAATGCCATCCACGGAAGTCATATCTGTCACCTGCTTGAATTACACCTTCATTCACCAGAGTTTGCGTGGGAACACGCATCAAAACAGCCAGACGTGGGATAGTATTGTCTTGGAAGATGTGGGTATCACCCCAAGTCTGCTCAATATCATCTAAACGTGAAAGAATACCGGAAGCATTTTGGAATGCTGAGGCGAGATCTGCCATGAACTTTTCTGCCTCAACGCGGACGCCATTCACCCACTTATCTCCTTCTCGCACAGCCCTCTTCACTTCTTCCAAGCCGCTGATCGGCTCACGTGGCACCTCTGGTGGAAGCTCTGCTGCTGGATTACCTTGAGCAACAGGATGTGCGAGATTTTGCACATACTCAACCAATGCTCTGTGCTCTTTCTTCAACCTCTTATATTTTCCTTCTTTCTTTACCAGCCTATCTTTTAATGCTTGAAATGAGCTTTCAGCCTCTTCCACCACTTGTGCTCCTGAAGGGCGTCCCAACTCAACAGTGGTGATTGTGTATTTCTCTGGCATCGCATCACTCAAGTCGTGATCTTCTCTTGGGGCCGCGATGTGAAGGCTACGGGAACCTGCCTCGTTAGTTTCTATCCTTGTATATTTTCTCGCCCTTTTCCGCTTCGGCGACTTGCTTGTCCTATTCAAGAGTGCTTCCATTTCAATTGCTAGGCTGGCGTCATCATCTTGGTCCCTTCGGATCGCCTGCGAAAGCCAATTTCGTTGAATATCATAAACAATCAGAGGCTGTTCCTCAGTGGCTTCCACTTCTCGAACTTCCTCCCGAGCAATATCTGTTGGAGGCTCAATTATCTCGACCTCTTGATCACTTCCTTCATGTGTCCCAGCATCTTCCTCTCCGAAAGAATAGTCGAAGTGGGTGTCCATGTCCGTGTCTTCCCCTTCATCCCGCTTACTGGCAGCCTCAGGATCATTCACACTCTGAGTATCCACCTCCCTGGGCATTTGCTGGTTAATTTCTCCGTCCTCTAGCTCTTCATTTCTTTTAGCTCTTTGACTAGCAAATAATGACACTTCGCGCACACTGGAAGCATGAGACACCAATTGTGTTGAGGACGTATCTTCCGATCCCTGAGGTTCTGGCTGAACGGGGCTCTGGCTGAACGGGCTCTCTTCTTTTTGGTTCCGGACCTCGTGTGAGCTGCTTCTTCCTTTTTGCTACCACCGGTGGCCTTCCATCACCCATGAGGTCATACGTGAGAGCGACTGACCTCCTCCTCAATCTATTAACACGCTCGTCCACCCAAGCTCTTGTAAATGTCATGACCGGGATAAACAGAGTGTCTAGATCCACAATCTCCGGCTCGGCCCAATCTATAGGTGGTATAGGTGTGCTTTTCACCGCTTCAAAATCTGGATGGGTGATCCTAGTATCTTCCTCCAGTTGATCCGGCACCTTAATCACCTCACACTCCCTGATTAGCTTTAGGGGCAGCCTTGAAAACGTCCTCTTTCTAATTTCGTCCTCGCCTGCAGCATTTGCCCAAAAGTCCTCTAGGTGAGCCTTGTGTTTAAATTCTTCTCCTTGTACTGTTCCAATCATCCCCTTAGGATCAAAATTCTGTCGGCTCGTATGAAGAGTCAGCTTGTAGAACTTTAGCTCATTCTCAGCCTCTTTGGCCGCTTGCAAAGTCGGGCATTCCTCGAGTGAATTTCCCAACACAATGGGAAAATGAAGACCTCCCTTCTTCTTACGCCTTATAATCTTGTCGTAGGCCACCAACTGCCTAGACAACTCAAGTAGGATCACCCTGTTAGTGGGGTACCTCGGTAGCTTGTACACATACGAATCGTACCCCGGCAGCCTCAAATAGGTAAATTTTGGGAATTGGATGAACCAACACCCATATTCTTCGACCAGCGCCTGAGCCTCCTCGGATAACCTCTGCTGTAGCCTTTGCTGAAGTGTTCTCGTGATGTACATAGTAAAGGCGTCATTCACTCTTTGAAAGTCACCAGTGTGAGTAAGATGCAATTGTCTGCACGACTGGTGGATCTTAAACTGATTGTAGCCGCAGCCAATTGGCTCTTGGTACGCCAATCCCCTGTACTTGGTCATTCGAGCCAACATATAGATGACATATGAGCTCATATAAAATGTCTTTGTTCTTCTGAGGTTCCGGAACTGCTCATCGATGTTGTCACTTATCATCCTCGCCCAGTTCACTTGCTCGTCCCCTTCGAGCACCACACTGATGTAAAAGAACATCCATGGCTCGAATATGAAAGACTGCGGGCTACCATTAATTCTGCTGAGCAACATAATGGTGTCGCAATACTTTTGCTTCAGCTCCTCTGATATTATTTGCTTCGGTAGCCTAGCAGCCGGTGGCTTTGGCTTGCGCATCCATGTGGTGTTTATTCTCTTCATGCACTTCTCGAAGGTTGTGGCGTACATCTTATCCGCCTTGGCCTTGGACTTATACATCATGTTGTCTATAGCGAGGATTCCAAATGCCTCGCCAATTGCATCTGGAGCGAGATTAGCCATGATCAAACCATCAGGAGAGGTGATAGTCCGATCCTCAGTATTGTAGAAGTTGGCGCACTCTAGGATCAACTCAGGACAACGGACTGCCGGTTGGAAGCCTGCTGCATTGTACAACCCACTCTTCACAATATTCTGTGATGCCTCTGTTGGAAGGTTGCCACCTTGCCCGTACATTCGGCGTATGAACGTCTCGAGGTTGAAGGACCCGAGGTTGGTGTCCGTCAAATTGCCATACTTCGAGATGATCTTTGACTCTGGGATGAAGGACTTCTTTAGGCCCTTGATAATCGCCTGCCTGGAGGCGTTCTCTTTGACAGCTTCATTGTTTGCAGCCTTAGTTCCGGCCTTGCTAGTTCCAGCAGCGTCAGCTATCTGCAAAACAAAAGCGAATATTACTCCATCAACTTTTTAAAACAATAGTCACGTGAGGCGGCTGGCGGCTGCAAAAAAATAAATACACGTTAGTAGCGTTAGCATCCAACTTGGACTTCTCAAGATTAAAACTTCAACCTCCAGCAACTCGCAGCCAAAAGAAATAACTTAACTCACGAGAAATTTACTCTATCAATTTCAACTTCGAAAAAGCGTGTTAAGTCTCAGCAATGTTTAAAATCAGCAATTTCGAATTTAAAATCAGCAAGCCTTCGAATTAAAAATCACCAAGTTTGAAATCAACTCTTCGACAGTTATACATCAGCAACTTCGAAGAAAACAAATCCGAGAGTTTTAGACGTGCAAGTTTAAAATCAGCAAGCCTCGACAAATTAAAATCAGCTTTTCGAAAGTTATACATCAGCAACTTCGAAAAGCAATCAAAAGCTAACACTTCGAAATTATAAAACAGCAACTTCGAAGGCATTACAATTTAAATCCAATTCGATTCTAACACTCAGCAATTTCAAAAAATCTAAAGTTCGAACAATCTCAGCATTTTAACTCTCAGCATAAATAAAGCATTTCAGCATTTCAACTTTTAACTTCAAAGCATATTCGACTTTCAGCAAAATAAAAAGCTTCAGCAACTTCGAAGACATACCTCGATAACGTGAAGAAAAAGAAAATGCTAAACCCTTTTACTTCGAAGCACTTCGCAACTTGCAATCTCGAATCTCAGCAACTTCGAAGACATACCTCGATAACGTGAAGAAAAAGAAAATGCTAAACCCTTTTACTTCGAAGCACTTCGCAACTTGCAATCTCGAATCTCAGCAACTCCAACAATCGAACTTTCAGCAACTTCAATCTCAAACTTCAAAAAATCGAACTTTCAGCAACTTCTCGAATTAAATCTCACAACTCAGTTTGCCAGCATAAATTCAACTTCGAATCTTGTGAGACGAAAATGAAAACCTTTGAAGTTTTATAGCAAAAGGCTGGCGCTAATTTTAGCAGATGCCTTTTATTCCCTTCATCATGACTGACGCGTTTGCTAAAATTAAAAGGGAATATTCTCGTCGTCTGGCAGTTATTATGACAATCTGCTATTCGGGGAGATTCTTTCCTCGATTTAAATTTAAAATTCCCTCCCGACTGTCAGTTACCTCTAGTGATTTCGAGAAAATCATTTTTACATCGATTTGAAGTTATCTCGACTGCATTTTAAAATGACACTTTTAATTAATTAAAATTTTAATTTAATTGCCAATTTTAATTTATTTTTTCAACGCATTTAAAAAAAAATTCGATATCAATTGTCGAAACTGGCTAGGCATTATTTTATTTTCCGTCCATAATCGACTTCCGAAACAAATTCCCCTTGTTAAATCGTCCGAAATTTTAAAATTGCATGGGTCAAAATCGAAGGGGGAATTTAATATTAGACTTAGGAAAATAATTAATTAATTAATTAAATTTAAATTTCTCCGTCTTGCTAAGAGAAATTTTAATTTCCTCCGAATGCCTTTCGATTTAATCGTGCTGAGGGAAATTTAAATGCCTTCGAAGTCAAAATTTTAAAATTTAAATCTCCACTTGATTATTTTATTTCTAACGCCTTTTAATTTAATTTGCTTTTGAAAAAATTTAAACGCCCTTTGATTTTTTTCAAGATTAAACGCCTTTTAGACAAACATTAAATCATCTTTTACCCTTTTGTCCAAGGCGCAAGACATGGGTGGTGGTTTCATTTTTGAAACATCTTCATCTTACACGCTTTTTAGGAAGATTAAATCACACGCCCCAGGAAAATTAAATCATACCTCAAGCTATGATTGTTTTTTTTTTTAACGCCTTAGTCAATTTTCTCCTTATTTCTCTAGGCGCATATTGTAGGGGTGACTTTCAGCTTGGGGCGCATTTGGCATAGTCTACTTTTAACTCCAACGTTTCAGCATTTGTTTAGGGTCTTGGGCGCATATGAACCATGTTGCTTGAAATTCATATTTTCTAGTTATTTTCCTTCAAAATTCTAAGGCGCAAATTACCCTTCATGCTTTCAATTTTAACTTCTATCTTGGAGTGGGGCGCATTTACTACATGGAAGCTTCAATTTCACCCATAGGCGCATATAGCTAGGTGAGCTTAGAGGCGCAAATAATACCTTGTGCTTTCAATTTCGTGATTCAAAAATTCAATCCCTCTCCAGAGCTAAGGCGCAAATGTCCATGCTTTCATCCCGTCCTTTCCTCCTCTTGGCGCAAATGGTGTCTGGAGCTTCCCCTCTTAACATTTGGGCGTATTCAACTTGGGGCGCATTTACTATGCAAAGCTTTCAGTTTTTGTTCTGGGCGCAAATGAGAGGGTAAGCCTCCATTTTCAACTTAGGCGCATATGAGACCCCGAGGTTTCAATTTTATCTTAGGCGCATTTGGTCACATCAACTTTCAATTTTAATGCCAGGCGCATTTTGCCTACCAAGCATCAATCTTTAACATTGGGCGCATTTGGGACCTCCACCTTTTATTCTTGGCTTGGGCGCATTTGGGAGGGTCTACATTCATCTTTATTATTTCTGGCGCACTTTTCATTTCAGCCTTAGCAACTTCAAGTTTCACCCAAGGGCGCATATTGCCCATCAAGCTTTCATTCTTAAAACTGGGCGCATTTGATATATGATGCTTTCACTTTTAACTCAGGCGCATTTGACATAGCAAGCATCCACTTTTAACTCAAGCGCATTTAACATAGCAAGCATCCACTTTTAACTCAGGCGCATTTAACATAGCAAGCATCCACTTTTACCACTGGGCGCAAATCATGTGTCTAACTCTTAATTTCAACACCCCAGGCGCATTCTCAAGGGTCTCCATCCAATTTAACTAGGGGCGCATTTTGACCCATGGGCGTCCAGTCTCGACACTTAGTAAATTTTTAAGAATCATTTCCCAGGCGCAAATGAATGCTGGAGCTTTCACTTTTGATACTGGGCACATTTAGGGGTCTCAACATTCAATTTGGTTATAGGCGCATATGAGACCCAGAGGTTTCATTTTAGGTTGGGCGCATTTTACCACATTAACTTTCAGTTTGTCAAGAGGCGCATATAACCATGGCTACGTTCAATTTGAAATGCCTTAGAAAAATTTTCAATCCTCAATCTCCTTGGGCGCATTTCACCCCGTCTACGCTCAATTTAAAACACTTAGAAAATTTTGATCATTTTACTCCACATGTTAAGGCGCATTTGGCAGGGTCTCTGTCCAATTTCCGACACTTAGAAAATTTTTCACTCCAACCTTCATGACCTTGGGCGCATTTTGACCCTGCTACGTCAAGTTTTCCAGACTTAGCCATTTTCCGCCTCTGTTCAGCCTTCAAAGTGAGCCTTAATGCCGGAATTGAAATTTTATCCATTTTAGCACAATTTTACACCTGCTGCTAGATTTGAGCTGATTTTCCGTGGTCAACCCTAACTCACCCTGACTTTCTATTTTTAGAAAGTTCTTTTAATTTCACGCCATTGACTGGATCCTGACTCCTGAAAGCCCGATTTTCACTTTGCTCTGAATTTTGACCAACTTGTTCTGTCAACGCCTGATGTCTGTTTGTACCTGCTATTTTTAGCAACCTGCTAAAAATAGAAACTGTTCAGAAAGTCTTCAAATTTTGCGTGTGCCAAATGCCTGAAGCGTGGTGATTGCGACTGGATGCTGCTTCTGCGTGAATGTTGGGTTCCGCCCTTGATTTTAGGAAACCCTAATTGACCTGCTAAAAATAGCAATTGTCTGATTCCTCATTTTCTGTAGCTCTGTTTGCTTTGGAATTCGCGCCACGGATTACCTATCACGTGCTTGACCTGTGCTTGCTGAGATTTGGCGCCAACCTGCCAGTTATAGCTGCTGCTGAAGTGACTTACTATTTATAGTAAGTGTTGGTTTCTGAGGCTTCCTTAGCTCCATTTGCTTTGAAATTTGGACAGTGTGCCCTTCGTTGGTGAACTTGCCTGTGTATGCTGATGCCGAGATCAACTTTCTATTTATAGCCCTTGTCCAAAATACCTTACTAAAAATAGCAGGTTCTCCGATTGCCTTCAAATTTTGCCAGCAGGCTACCTGAAAGACGCTGATCATGATGGGTACTTCAGTTTTGAACATTTTGACCTCTGACTCCTCATTTTTAACTCTGAAGCTCGAAACCCTAATTTTATGCATGTTGCTCAGATGAGCTCCGTTTGACGTCGTTTCAGTTGCATGATAGTCAGTTTGCAGTTCTGAAGCGTCGAGCTGCTGCCCAAGTGACACCTGCTAAAAATAGAAAGTGGCCGGAAAAGTGATCAACCGGCTGTCGGATGATCTTGCATGTCATACTGCCCAAAAAATCTTGAAAAACCCAGAAAAACCCAGAAAAATCTTCAACATGCATGCATTGGCTAATAATAGTAAGTTTCCGAAAAGTGGTCAGTTCCATTTGCATGTTACACTGTCGCGAAGCTCTTGGAAAACCCAGAAAGAAAATGCCGACATGCGCCGAAAATGTCTGCATGCAAACCCTAATATCAGCCTCCGAAGGCTGAGTGCTGAAAGTCGTCATCCTGCTTTGCATGTCACATCACTGCGAAGGTCCCGAAAAACCCACAAGGAATCTCCGGACATGCGTTGAAAAACTCTGCGTTTAAGCCCTGAAAATTGCCTCCGAAGGTAGAACTGCTAAAAATAGCAAGTTGTCCGTTTTTGCTCAAAATTTGCCAAAAGTGAATCTGAAGTGCTCGGAATACAATGAAGTTATCCAAATGTGAAAACCTTACGAAAATCAACCCTAAACTGACACTTACTAAAAATAAAAAGATGGCAGAATTCAGTGAAAATTTAGGGGATGCTTGCTAAAAACATGGTAATAACTCTGCTAGGCTCAAAAGCTGACAAACCAACTCAATTTGATCTCAATATGACCTAAAAACGTGAAACCCTAATTTCAAACTTGGTCGAATCCTACGTTCAAGCTTGCTGACGGGAGCGTCCCCCGAAAAGCAGAAAGCGGAACAGAAGCAGAACGAGAGAGAGAAAGACAAAAAGCAAAGCCAAAAGACCAGAACGGAGCAAAAACTTATGGGTCCCCATTTTAGATGGGGCGATGTGTGAAAAGGTCACAACAGTTAGACTTATAATAATTCGCGCACTCCATAATCAGCTCAGGACATCGGACTGTTGGTGGGAAACCAGTAGCTGCATAGAGTCCGCTCTTCATGATATTGTGCGATGTCATTGATGGATGATGGCCACCCTACCCGTATATTCTCCTCTTGAGTGCTTCGAGGTTGAATGAACCAAGGTTGGTGTCAGTCAACCCCACCAATTTCGAGACAAACTTTGACTCGGGAAGAAAAGATTTCTTCAACTGCTTGATGATTGCCTGCTTGGAGGCATTTTCCTTGTTCGTGTCTGTATTTCTAGCTCTACCAACAACTTTGCTCGTTCCAGCAACGTCTCCCCTTCGCACTTCAACCATCTGCAAAAATAAAATACGAATATTACGATTCAGATTTAAAAATAAAATTACCATGAAATGGCTGGAAAATATGGAGTTAGCCTCAAAATAAAACGTCTTCAACACTAAACTTCTAACTCCAAACCTTGGGAATTCTGACTTCGAAATCCAAACTTCAAGCTCCAACTACTTTCAGCAGTATTACTTTCAACACTTAGAAAAACCTTCACTCAATTCACTCACTTCAGAATTTCTCCAGCACTCACTTCAACTTCAACACTCTCACAATTTCACTTCAGCAAATGGTAAGGAAGAATGAATAACTTCAACGTTTATATAATTGAGAGATGGCGCCCAGTTTAGCAATTGCATTTAATCCACTTCTCCGCTACTTAGAAATCTTCCAATTTAGGAGGGAGGATTGGCAAGTTGTCGCAAGAGTTATGCTCAATCATCATAGAATCTTCTATTGCTGGAGATTCCCTTCTCCTTGAAAAATTCGAAATTTCCCACCTTGACTGCATGTAGCATTCAGTTGACTCAAACATCTCTGGGAAATTATTAAAATAACTCCAGCATTTTCATCATTGAACAAGGGTGTACTTTACATGGAAATTTTATTTTAAACGCCGAGGAAAATTTTATTTTATTTGAGGAATTTTATTCATTTCACTCTCCAGTGCGTTAGAAAAAATTATATTTTCTCTAGAAAAAAAAAAACTTCATTAGTCGAGAGCCTCAACATTTTAAAATCACAAGGCGAAATTATTTTCCCTTCAAAGCATCTTCCCTTAGAAAAAATATTTCTCAACTTGATTAATTCACGTGTCTTCACGAAGGGGTACATTTAATTTTTCAACCTTAAGAAAAATAATTTTATCAATGTTTACCTCAATTTTCTTAGCCTTGGCGTACTTGCTAGGTGGCTTTTCATTTTCAACGCCTAGAACAATTTCATCCATCCACTCATCCACCTAGGCGTATTTATCACCTTGAGGTTCCACTTTCAACGCCATAAAACAATTCTCCCTTGCTTCTAGTCTCTGGGCACATATGGAGGGTCAAACTTTCAATTTTACACACTTAGAAAAATTTACCAACTCCCCTCTTAGCTAAGGTGCATTTGGCATAGTGAGCTTCCAATTTTAATGCCTTAGAAATTTCATCAACCTCAAGTGGTTAAGGCGCATTTTACCTCTCCTTCCAATTGGTGACACTTAGAAAAATTCCTAGCACCTCTCCTTAGGCTAAGGCGCATTTGACACCCTCTACTTCTATTCTCCATGCCTTAGAATTCTCTCTCAACTTGGGGCGCATTTACTAGGTCCTACTTTTAGTTTCCATGACTTAGAAAAATTTCAACACTCAATTCTTGACTTGGGCGCATTTACCCCTTCAAGCTTCTAGTTTCCACACTTAAACTTCCTCTCCCAGTCAAGGTGCATTTGACCCTCTTAGCTTTCACTTTCACTTGCCTTCGAAAATTTTCAAGGCCTCTTCTTGCCTTGGGCGCATTTGGAGGTGAGAGCTTCTAGTTTCCTTGCCTTAGACAAATTTCAAGTTGTCTCCAAGCTAAGGCGCATATGACTAGGCCTACTTCAAGTTTTCAAGACTTGGAAATTTTTTCTCATGGCTTTTCAACTTGGGTGCATATAGGGGTTTGAGCTTTTAATTTCAATGCCTTAGCAAATTTTTTAAACTCACCATGCAAGTTAGGCACATTTACCCCCTCAAGCTTCTAGTTTTCACACTTGGAAAAATTTCAAACTTCTTCTCCAAATCAAGGGCGCATTTAGGAGGTCATACTTCCACTTTCATTGCCTTAGATAAATTTCTTACCCCTCCTCAAGGTCAAGGCGCATCTCAGGGGTCCTACTTCCAATTTGGGTGCCTTAGAAAATTTTCAAACTCATCAAGGTTGTTAAAGCGCATTCTTCCCTCCATACTTTGAGTTTACTTGCCTTAGAAAAATCTCCACACTTCTCCTTCAAGTTTGGCGCATCTAGCAGGTTGAGCTTTCATTTTCAAGTACTTGGCCAAATTTCCATCAATTTCCTCTTCAAGGGCGCATCTGGGGGTAGGAGCTTCCATTTTCAAGCACTTAGTGAAATTTTCATCACCTTCCAGTTGACAAGGCGCATTTGAGGAGGGCTAGTTCCAATTTCCTTGCCTTAGAAAGATTTTGATGGCCTCTCTCTTCCTTGGGCGCATTTGGCATGGTGTACTTCCAATTTCAATGCCTTAGACGTTTCATCAAACCCACTTTCTACTCTAGGCACATTTGGGTGGAGGTACTTCAAGTTTCTTTGACTTAGGCAAAATTTCCCCCTTTCAGCTTGCTCTTGGGCGCACTAGAGGGGTCAAGCTTTCAATTTCAAACACTTAGAATTTTTCATGACTCTCCTCTCAAGCTAAGGCGCATTTCACTAGCTGAGCTTCAAGTTTCAATGCCTTAGCAAAATTTTCATCCACTTTCAGCTTCTTGAGGCGCATTTGGGAGGCTGAGCTTCCATTTTTGCCAGAATTAGATGAATTTTCCAGCTTTCCGTTTGACTTAGGGCGGATTGTTCATGATGCCCTCAGCTTGCCCTAACCTGCTATTTTTAGAAAGTTTCGCATTCTTCGCATTTTAAGTTGATTTCTAGCTCTGAAAGGCTTGATTTTAGGTTTTCCTTGATCCTCGTGACGCGACGGAGCTACTGACACTTGGTTTTGCCTGCACCTGCTACTTTTAGCAACTTACTAAAAATAGTAAGTGCTCAGAATGAGCTCAGATTTTGCGAGTAGATTGCCTGAAGGATGTTGATCGTGACTGGATGCTGCTCCGTGGTGACTCTCGCGTTTCGCCCTACTTTTTAGGGAACCCTAATTCCTCTGCATGGACCTGCTAAAAATAGAAAGTGCTTGATTTTCAAACTTCTGTAACTCCATTTGATCTGAAATTTGCTCCATGGGGTCCTCGCAACCTGTTTGCCTTGTTTACACTGGTGTCTGCTGCTAACCTACTATTTATAGCCTTGTTCTAGAAGTGACTTACTATACATAGTAAGTGCTAAGATTGCCTTCAAATTTTACTAGTGGATTGCTTGAAAGACGCTGATTGCAGCGAGATACATTAGTTTTCAAAGATTTTGGTGTTTGACCCTTCATTTTGGGTCCCGAAGCTGGAAACCCTAATTTGACTTGCATGTTGCTCAAAAGATCTCCGTTTGACCCCGTTTTTGTTGCATGTCACTCTGTTTGTGATGCTGTAGTGCTGGGTAGTTGCTGGAGTGATCCTGCTAAAAATAGTAAGTGTCTGAAAAAGTGACCAAATGTATGCCGAACTTGATTGCATGCAAGACTGCCCAAGGGATCTCAAAAAACCCAGAAAAACCCAGAAAATTCGTTTGCATGCGTGCACCTGCTAAAAATAGAAAGTTGTTAGATTGACTTGCATGTCATATCATCACAAAGCTCTTGAAAAACCCAGAAAGACTTTGTTGACATGCATTGAAAAATCCAACATGCAATCCTCAAAAATGGCCCCCGAAGGCAGAACTGCTAAAAATAGTAAGTTGTTTGTTTGTGCTTAAAATTTGCAAGTGATGAGTTCCAAGTGTTCTAAGTGCAGTGTATTAGTTAGAATTTTCAATTGTGTTTGAGAAAATGCCCCAAATTGAGTATTTACTAAAAATAGCAAGTTGTCAGAATTCAGTGAAAATTTAGTGGGAGCCTGCTTGAAGCATCCGAACAGCAGTGCTAAGCTTAGAATTCGATTAGCCAACTCAATTTGACCTCAAAGTAGCCTGAAGATTGTAAACTCTAATTCATCAAAAAGCCCTCCAGACTTAGCCAAAATTCAAATCTAGGTCAAATGGCAAGTACATCACTAGATAGAAAGAACCGACAGAGAGAGACAGACCCAAAACCAAAGCCAAAAGACCTGAATGGAGCAAAAATTAGGGGGACCCCATTTTGAATGGGGTGATGTGTGAAAAGGTCACAACAGGTCCCAAAGCTTGTACCTTTTATACTGACACCATAGTCGATGAAATACATTTCATTGCCTTGTTCTCCAACTTTGATTGCTTCTCCCTAAGCACATATGCAAATACCTTGCAACCAAAAACACAAAGATGAGGTAATGAGGGATTTTTACTTGTCCATGCCTCTAGAGGGGTCTTGTTAACGGGAGTTGATTTAGGAGACTTGTTAATTAGGTAACAAGCTGTAGCAATTGTTTTTGCTCATAACCTTTGCTCCAAGCTAGATCCACTAAGTATTCTCCTTGCCCTTTCCATCAATGTCTTGTCCATTTTTTCTACAACTCCATTTTGCTAAGGGGTATATGGGGTTTAACTTAAGTCTCTCAATCCCATGCTCTTTATAGATTTTTTCAAAATTTGTACAAACAAAACTCACTACCATTTTTAGTCCTTGAAACCTTAATTTTCCTATTAGTATGATTTTCCAAAAGAGCTCTAAAACTCTTTAAACCAACTAAAGACTTGAGATTTATTCTTGAGAAAATACACTCATATCCTTCTAGAGTAATCATCTATAAATGATACATAGTACAAAGACAGAGAAATTGAAGAAACATTAATAGGACCAAATACATCTAAATGAATTAAATTCGATAGCTTAGAAAAATTGTGAGAACTAGAATCAGATTGAATGCGGTTATGTTTAACATATACACAATGTTCACAATAATCAAATTCAAGAGTACAATAATTCATTCCCTTAACAAGACTTTTTTTTAAGGGTCCTCAGACCCTTCTCATCTATATGGCCCATTCTTTGGTGCCACAATATTGTTTTCTCCATAGGTAACTTGCTCTTTGTAATGCCCTTGGTAGGATGATTAGTTCAAATCCACTAATTTTTTCTACAATCAATTCAAGTCTTAGCTTGTTTTGATCACTAAGTTCTCGATGTGAGCATGGTGAGACCATACAGAGACTAGAATGAGAACAATGGAAAATAACTAACAAGATATTGGTCACTAGTTGACCAAATCACATTAATTTCAAACTTAGAATCGATCAAATGCTAAAATGACAAATAATAATATGCATATTCTGATCATGCCAAATTGACAAATAACAAGTGCAAATGCATTAATGCCAAAATGACAAATGCTATCATCTGATTTTGGTACATGCCAAATCGGAGGATAAGATATAAAATGTGATGGATCCAGCGTCAATCTCTTATGTGAGGATGCAACAACCCCTATCTAAGAAGCAGAAATGGTAAGGGACACAGCTCTAAGTACAAAGTATTTAAATCCTTTATATGAATAAGAAATAATGATAGATGAGCTCGAGGAAGAGGAAAATTCAAAGTTGTAGGGATTTGAAAGGAAGCAAGCTTTGGAGGAATCCATAATGTAGGTGGAAGGTATGGAATTTGATGGAGAAAAGATCACCTTTTTGGCCTCTAACAGTGCATATGAGCAAAATGTATGTCCGTCATAAAGTCCAGGTGCAATTATCACCTGTTGGATTCATAAGTGAGAAAGAGGCTCTTGTTGTGTACACACCCATCAATGCCCAAATGACCAAATCTATGTGATTCAAGGTAAATTTGCAAGACATTTGTAAAAATGGAGATGAGAAGAATTATGGAGTTGAGTTATTAGACATGTCAATGAAGATAAATATGCATTCTGAGCATCCCTACAAGTGCAGGTTGGAAAATCAAGAAGCTTGTAAGATGGAGTTCTAGGATGGTTGGGCTGAGAAGCATGCATAGGAGATGAGCACCTCAATGGGCAATAATGTTGGTTTTCATCTTGCTGAAATTTTCAGACCAATGATTGATGATAATCAGGTTGACTATCTCCATAATCATAGTTTAAGGCATGAAGGTACTAATTCTAATAGATTGTTGATATTATTGCAAGAATCTTGTTGTTATAAGAAGTATGGAGAAATGGCCGAAGTCACCACCTTTGGCCAAGACTACCCAAATTATTTCACTCAAGTTTGTCAAAGCAAAATAATATGAGATCCAGGTAATATTGTGAAACACTCAAAATCGAAGTTTGAGGTAGATCTGGTATTGGGTCCTTATTTGATGCCTTTCTGTTGATTTTCTTATGTTTAATGGTGCGGATCAAGGAGATTGCAATGCAACTCTCAAGGCTATGGAAGTTAATGAGTTGAAGGAGTTAGTGGATAATGAAACCCCTGATGTGTGGATAGTAGTAATGCAACTTTCAATGGGAAAGAGTCAAAAGTTGATGATTCAAAATTGTCCTTGGTTGGTTAACTCGAGGGGAGCACATGAGAAAACAACTACACTAGAATTACATCAGATCAGCCAAGAGCAAGACAAGAAATGTCACCTCACCAATGTTGCATAGAGGTCTATAAAGCTACATGAGTGGAAAGAGCAACTGCTAATTACAAATGAGAAAGAGGTGCAAGTCCCAATTGAGTTGGATAGCTCAAAAAGGCTTTATTGAAGAGCGCACTCTAAGTTTTAAGAGGACACACAAGTCAGATGAAGTAAATATTTTAGGGGATAAATGTACAGTCACTCCTGTGGACTTGCAAGTAGTGAAGAATACCTTGGAAAGGATGAAATCAGAATATCTGCATTTGATTAAAGACAGGGATATGCTTATCAAAATTGTAGAGCTAGTCATAAATGCATCCCAAGAAACGAGGGAAAATGTTGATGAACTCACCTTTGAGCTTAAATCAGTCAAGGATCCTTTAGAGAAAATACAAATGGTATTCTGAGAGGTAGAAGAACAGCTGGTTGCTGCAATATTTTTCTGGGAGCAAGAGAATGAAGCAGGGGCCAAAGAAATTAAGTAGGTAATTGAAGAGCTTGATAGGCTTTAGGAGGATTTTGATTTGAATTTTTTTTCAGGAATGCCTGAGGTTGCAAGCACAGAGTCGGGTGTAATTGAGACAATTGGGCAAGGAATTGAAGGCAAACAAACAAAGCAATTTGAGGACAATTACAAAGATTTGGGCCAGCATGAAGAATGGGTTAAACAAGGAAACATAAATATTTTTGATCTTTTTCTAGCTTGGATTGGGTTGCTAATAAACCAACCTTTGAGATGAATGCAGGGATGTCTTTTGGTTATGGTTTTATAGCTTGAGATATTATCAAATTAGCGCAATAGAAGCCAACTAACTAACAAGAAGGACTAAGGATGATAAATTGTAAATTCCCAAGAATGGAATGGGTAAGGGAAAGCCAAGATGATGATTTTTAAGTTAATGGAAAAACGAATGTAATCATTATACCCATTCCTTATCCTATTTCCATCATGCTTGGTGATTGGACAAGTTTTATCAGGATAGAAAATGCTAGGAGTACATGTGTAGCTAAACAACCTAGATGGAGATGAGAAAGATGATAAATAGGTGAGAGCAAATGGCCACATGGTGTACAAATACAAACTTTTTTGTATCTGACTCTAAAATGGAACATAAGACTTTGAAGGTGCTACATTAAACACCCCTAGTGGGACACTCCAAATCCTTCAAAATTGGTAGGGAAAAAGGGAAGAGATTCACTTGGTAGTACTTCCAAGAGGGTTTTATCAAGCATATCAATGAGTACACTACCTACCTTTAAAATGAAGGAGAACATGTCTTTCCTTCAAGTTTGTTGCAACCTTAGTTGATCTCCCATCAAGATTTGGAAAGTGCATTCCTAGATTCCATCACGAGTACTTGCAAAGAGCACGAGTTATTTTTTGGAAAATTGATTAGGGCCATTAGGCTACATGGGTTGCCTTAGGAAATGGCCAGCAATGAAAATAGCAGAATGGTTAGTTGTTCGTTGGTAGGGATTATGTCATTTGATAATGTGCATAGATAGTGGATTACCCCTCACATGGAGAATAGGTGCCATCATGGTCACAAGAGTGATAGGGTCAGGAGAGGGAGCCATCACAAAATGTCTGATTCATTGGAGGAACCTACCTACAAAGGCTGCTACTTGGGAAGAATTAGGAATGTTGAAACATTTGAGATTGCATCGCTTAAGGCCAAACAAATATTGAGTAAGGGAAGATTTGTAATATCCCCTTTTCAATTAAATTGTGTTTGTGTGTTGAAGGTCCATTTCTTATTTCTAGCATTCCCCTTGGTCCAATTTTTCTTATGTTTTCTTCCTCCTCTTCCCCCATGTGCCTATTAGGTTTGGAAGTTGCTGAGGCTCCATAGGGTTTTAAGCTTGCAAGTTGTAGGAGTGTTGGAGTTAGCCTTCTTGGCATGCCTTTTCTCCCAACTCCTCCTTTCCTTTATTCTTGTTGAAGTATCAGACTTCTCCTTTTTGACATCCCTTCCCTTTGACCCTCGCTCTTTTCCCTTGCCTTGTTGGAGAATCAAGCTTCTTCCTACTAGAATGCCTTCCCTTGACTCCTCAACTCTCAGCTTGTGGCATCCATCATGCGATCTCCTTGACCTTTGAACTTGGATGCTCTTGCATTTTTGCTCTGTCATTCCTACCTACCCCCTACATGGTTGAGAATGCCATTAATGGCCAGATGGGACATCACGACTTCTCCAGAAGGGATTATCCCACCAGAAAACATTGTTCAAAATGAAGGGCGCAGATTTATGTGTACTTGCAGCTTGAATGATGATAACAACCGTATCTCGTTAATGCAATAGTTGAAGTTGGTTGCTATTTCAGAGATTTTCACAGGCTCTTCTTTGCCTTGCATGCTCAGATCGAAGAGTGCCATTAATGTAGATGATGTAAAGGGCCAATGACCACGGATCTGTTTCCAGGCCATTCAAATATGCCAAATGAGATATATTTTTGGGTTCTCATTATTCAAGATTATTAGGCATTATTCTCCAAATCAAAACCCTAGCTGACATTGTTCTAAGCACCCATGTTCAAAGAGTTAGATATGAGGACGAAGATCCTCAGATTTGTAGAAGCTAGAGGATGCAAACCCTCTGGTTTCACAAGGCAGAGGATGAAACCCCTTTGCCTGGTCACATGAGTTCACTAGAGGTCTTGTGTTAGCTTCAAGGTCGTGGATCTTAAGCTGTGTGGAGTTGCACATCCTTGTTGTCATGGGAGCGAGTGTGTGGGAGATGGTTATGGCTACTATTGCAATGTTGTATTGTATTTTAGACCAGTTTCATGTAATTTCACAGTGTTGGGTTTGTGTCATTTTGCTGTTTGTTGTGGTTCCTGTGCATAACAATTTATGTGGCTATATTTATTGTTGTGCAGCATATTTTATGATTAGTTATCTGTCAACTTCATGTATTGGTAAGGCAATTATATTTCACACATTTAATATATAAAAAAGGGGGTTCTGGTGTTATTTACAATTTGGTATCTTCATTTGTTAATTTGGGTAGTAGGGCTGATGTAAATTCGTGAAAGCAGATCAGGACCCTCACCAGTTTAGGGTTAAATCTATCTGCAATTTGTCGTCTATTTGTGATCGCGACCTGCAATATTAGGCTTTAATATTATTTGGAAGGATGTAAAGTAGATTTTCTCAGTTTGCTAGGGTTGAGCAGAAATACATTAGGGAAGTCTAAAGTATAATACTAAGCCATAAATGATGTTGTGTGAACATTGATGCATTTTAGGGTAATATAAAGAAGTCTGAGGCATTTCCGAGCTATTAAGGCTGCTGTGCAAATATTAATATCATCTAGGGTTTCTATGGTCTTAGTTTTAAATATTTAAACTCAAAGTGAATTTGTTGAGTATAAAGTTTATTTGCTGAAGGTTTTAATTAAATATTTCCAAGAATATTTTTCTTGGGATATTACATTCGTGCCCAACAACATACTTTGAAAAGGTTTCTGTAGCACATCCAGACTGTGTCATAATTGGGAAAAGCTTTGCATTCCACAAATAGTTTTGTTGCTTCCGTGAATGATTACATAAATTGCTTTCTTGAATAACTAGTTTAGGGAAAAGCTTCTACCATTGCTTCCCACAGAAGGTACCACCTTTATGGAATGATGATTTTGGATTATCCCCAAGGTGACAGCAAAGAATGGCCCCATAAACATTCCCCATCAAATGTACCTCCCAAAGACAATTACAAGTAAAGGACCATAGTTATCAGACTGATTTAATGTCCTGCTTACATGAACTCCTACAACCACACACATCTAGAACTAAGTTACCTGTTCGGTTTTGGGTTCGGGTTCGGGTTCGAGAACCCGGTTTGCCGTTTTGGGAAATTTTTTTTTGGGGTTGGGTTCGTTTTGCGTTCGGTAATACAAAAACATATAAAAATCAGAAATATATACATATTTGCAGCAGTAATTAAGTTCAGAATACACCACCATATTAATAGTCAAATAACATAGCAAAAATACACCACCACTTTATGCTCAAATGTCATGATATAAAATTATAAATTAAAGTTCAAACTTCATACATAAAAATGTCAAGTGTTTACAATCAGCCATTAATAATTATTGATCATTGATCAATCTGAATCATACGGGTCATCAAAAAAAGCAGCATCATTAGCAACATTAGATGCTACATTTTTTGTAGAACCACAAATAGCATTAGTGGCACTCGCACAAGCACTGCCACTAGCACTGACACTACCACTCTCATGCTCAATAGTTGCCTCAGGCTGATAGTCATCATCAATATCAAGTGCAGCTAAGTGACTTGTGGAAGCATCCAAGTCAAGTTGCTCTGGCTCAATATCCCACCTTTTTGTGTCTCCTTTGTAGGAACTATGCTTGTGTGTAAGGAGGCGCGAGTTTGAATGCACATACACCAAGTCCTCTGCCTTTTTTGAATGTAGCCTATTGCGTTTTATTGAGTGGATGAAGGAGTATGTGCTCCAATTCCTCTCAGAAGAGGATGAACTAGCAACCTATTAAGACCAAATTAAATAGTTAAGAGTTACAAAATTTAACTAAACAAAATTAGTAATTAATATAAATTAAAATTAAAATTACAAAATATAAAACTTACTTGGGATAAATTTTTTATTGCAATAGGTTGGAGGTGCCTATATTCTTGCCTATGGAAGTACCACCAACTATGAGCATCCACCCTGACCTTGTCTTGAAGAGCATCAAGATTCTGATCAACACTTCTAGAGCATGCAAAAGCCATGAACTCAACCCTCACTCGATCACGTTGGTCACGATCAGTGAAGAGTCTACGAAGTGCTGCCTTGTACCCTTGAGCCACTTCAGCATCCCTATATGGAGCAACTCTTGATGAAGCAGAAAGTATCTCAGGATTATAATATTTGGGACTCAATGCAAAAGCGAGAAGATGCAACAGAGTGGTCATTTTGTTCCATCTATCAACCATGATTTCCTGTAGCTCTTTGAAGAACTTTTCTTTAGGATCTTCCTCTTTTGCATTGATGATGGATTTCATCTTCTCAATCATTGAGTCGATACCATCATATACTTCGCCCAAACAAGCTCTATCCATGTCAGTGTAACGGATCATGCTTAATATGGGCTTAGTGAAACTGACAACATACTCAACACGATCCCACCAACTATCATCTAGGATCCTTTGCTTGACCCTATTTGCCCTTTCATTGCTAGATTGCCTCCATACAACCCAATTAGGGCTGATTACCATGGCACAGAGTGCCTCATGAACCTTTATAAGTCGTCTCAACACAATTGTGTTGGAGGTAAAACGGGTCTCGACAACCTATTTGAAAATCAAAATTAAAATAAAAATATAATTTAAATTTACAAAATCAAAATTTAAAATTAAAAGAAAATTCAAAAAATTAAAAATATCGAGAATTAACTTACCTTCAACAACTCCAATTTTGAGAATTGTCTAAATATTCCTTGTGTCATATGGTGGTTGGTGACAAACATTTGGATGTCTTCGCCCTCAACATACACCTGTTTGATCCACTCAATTTTGGATCCAATTTTTTGTAGCATTAGATTGAGGGAGTGGACAGCACAAGGTGTCCAAAAAATGTGTGGATACTTTTCCTCAACCAATAACCCAGCAGCCCTACAATTTTTGGCATTGTCGGTTACAATTTGCACAACATTTTGATGGCCCACTTCTTCAATATCTTGGCAAAGGATGTTAGCAATAAATGGACCATCCTTCACCTGTCCTTCACAATTCACTACTCTCAAAAACATTGCCCCTCTAGGGGACACGACAATAAGATTGATCAATGGGCAATTTTTTGCATCTTTCCATCCATCAAAAACGATGGTAACCCCTGTTTCGATCCACGAATCCCTTATGGACTTCAAATAGTCTACTACATGTTTCACCTCTTTCTCCAATAAGGTGCAACATACCTTCTCAAAACCTGGGCCCTTATACCCCTTTGGAGCCTCATTAATAAATTTCACCATTTTTTGCCAATATGGTGAACGAACAACATTGAATGCCAATCCATTGGCATAGACACATCTTGCTATGTCTTGATCAGCAATCTCTCTTGCCTCATTCTGAAATGAAGTTTCGAACGGTCCCTTAGATCTTTTATTTGAAGAGGGCATGGTTTGCTCTTGAGGGATGTCCATAAATGGATGGCTTTTTGTAGGTGGAAAATAAGAAGGCGGTGTAGGGGGTTTCATGGATCGAGATCCTTTCTTCAAAGGATGGCTTGTTTTATCACTGGTTGCTTTTTGGTTTACCTTTTCTTGCTCAACAATATATTTCAACACTATATTTTTTGGAATGCCTTCGTTGTTTTCACCTGGACAATTTTTGATGCCTGTTTCAGGGATCTCGCACAAGTGCCCTTTCACTCGACTGCATGAGCTCGAATATTGAACATGGCAATGACTACAAATCCAAACATATCCTCCACCACCTGGAAGTTGTTGAACCATTTCTACATATTTCCAATGGGGAGAGTTTGGGTTTGTTTTGAAACGAGATTGGATTGAGCCTGAGGAGGTACTGGTTGCCATTGTAATACGGAATACCTAAGGCACAACATATTGAAATTTTGGTATTGATTCATTGAATTTGAAACTAAAAGATTTAATTAATTTCAAAAAAATGAAAAAATTGAACATGTGTTATAGACATTTAGAGGAATGAAAAGTAAAACAAAACAAAAACTAAAAAACAAAACAAGAGAGTTGAAGTTCATTTGTTAAAAAAAAATGTAAAAAAAATAATCAAAAAACTTCAAAAAACCTACCTCTTTTGAAGAAATCTTGCTCTATGATCTTCTTGGCAAGGAACAAGCACTTGCAAGTGCTTAGGAATAGTACAACAACCAACTTCGAACAATCTATGATCAACCTTCAAGTCTATTCAAGCTTGTGCAAGCAAAAGAGAAAGTTCAGCAATGGAGGCAAAAAATCCTTTTTTTCATTCACAAATTGGTAAATGAGTATCACTTTACCTATTTCATGTGTTAGAGGCACATATTAGGGTTAGAAGGAATAAAAAGCTCTTTAAAAGTCAACAAAGAGTAAAAAAAAATAATAAAAAGATGCAAAAACGCGTTTGAAAGTCCACCTGGGCACGAAATTTTGCCCGGATTTGAAAAATTTGAACCCTGGTTGGACCCATAGTCATAGGTCCGAACCCTAGTCGAACCCACAGGCTTTTTTCCGGACCCAGCGAATTTCAACGAACCAGACCCGAATTCCGTACCCGTATCGAACTCGTATCAAACCCAGGACCTCCAGGGGCGAACCCGGTAACTTAGATCTAGAACCAATCTGTAGTGCATTGGAAATATTTGAATCATATACAAGTGTCATTGCCAATTGATGCTCCATTTGCTAAATCACTTGAAAGAATAATTGAAGCAGTTTCCAAAACCTTTTTAGGTTGCCTTTGTGTTGCACCTTTATCCGACTTTACCTCTTCCTTATTTTCAATATTTTCCTTGCTATGCTTTTTAGCTAATGCATGTTTTAACATGACTTTCTTAGTTTATTTTATAAACATTTCTTTTACCATGGGCTTCCAAAGGCACACATATGCATTTATGGACCAATTAGGAACCTGATTTCAAGCTATTCTTGCCTGCCTTGCTAGCATAATTTTATTAGTATCTTTGGGATACAGATGAAGAAAATGCTCAAATAACGAAGCTCGTAAGACAAAACCGATTTCGAAGCTCCATGCATTTTGTTGAGTCATACCTAGTTGTTGAAGAGCTCCTTGCTATTGTGGCTGAGGATCTATGAACTGCAGATGAAAGGTTTGACCTTTTTGTGACTTGCTTGGTCTAACGTACCTAACTGATCCGAGCTCTGAATCTCTGTCAACGAGTACTTGCTTGGGTATGAGTGTTTTTGGATATAACTGTTGATGTTAGCAGCTTCGGGCTCAATTCTTCCAGCCCCAATTGAAGATATAAATTACTTAAATGTGTTAATGGCAACATTATTTTTTGGCCGACTTCCTTGCATCATTCTCCTTGGCCGACCTTCATTGTAATTCATTATTATTAATTGTATTTATTTTTTCTTGGTGGCCGACCTAGTCTATTGAAAGGGTGTGACCTATCTAGCAATGTATTTATATTAAGTCATTTCCTCTCATTTGGGCATCAAGCAAGTTCAATCTCCTTCTTCTCAAGTGTGAATTATATCAAGTGCAGATTATTCTATCTAGTGCGAATTATTCTAAGGCAGATTGTGAGTCTATTCAAGTGCAGATTGAAGGGAAAACTATTAGTTTGTGTTACATCATTGCTGGTGCTGATTATTGGCCTTGTGTGTGGTCTCATTGTAAAGAGACTTGTTGCCATTGCTCATATATATAAGAGATATATTTGTTGTTGGGTTTTTCTCCCTCAAGAGGAGGGTTTTCCCAGGGTATTTGCTGTGTTATTGTGTCTTATTTTAAATTAATTTTCTGTGCATTAAATCTGATCATAAAAACTAACATGGTACAAGAGCGGGTTTGAAGAAGATCTTGATCAGATTGTTATTACAGCAATACTCTTTACTCTCTTTCTCATCGTTGTTTACTTCTATCTGTTCGTCAAGATGGTGATCGGTCTTAAGCTTGAGGATAGACTTGAGGGAGCATCTAATTTCACATCTTGGAGATTCATAATTATGCTCTCCTTGGAAGAAAGTGAATTGGCTGAGTTCGTGGAGAGCAAAGTTTCCGAGCCTGTTGATGAGGAAGAGAAGATTCAATGGAAGAAGAAATATACTATGGCAAAGAAGATGTTAGTTGATTTTGTGAAGGATCATATTGTTCCCATCATCTCTAAGATGAAGACGGCAAGGGAGATGTTTAAGTCTTTGGAGGAGATGTATGAGATCAACAACACAAGCCGTGCACTTGCATTGAAGCAACAACTTCATCATGTGAAGATGGCGGAAGGAGAATCTGTCATCGCTTACTTCATGAAGATTTCCGAATTGAGAGATCAGCTCTCTTCTATTGGTCATTTTGTTGATGTCAAGGATTTGACCATGCTTGCCCTTAATGGTCTTCCTTCATCTTGGCAGTCTTACATTCAAGGAATCAATGCAAGATTGAAACTTCCCAAGTTTGATCGTTTGAGGGCAGATTGTATTCAAGAAGAGTCTAGGTTGGTTGCGAGAGGTATTGGTCGAAGCTCTACAAATGAAGACATTCATGTTCTTTCCACTCAATCCTCGAAGAAGAAAGAGAAAGGTGGAAATAAAGGATATTTCAAGAGGAATAGAGATAAAGGAGTTGATGGTGCTCCCCCATTCAAGAAGAAGTGGGACCTCTCCAAAGTCCAATGTTTTCGTTGTGACATGTTTGGTCACTATGCAAAGGATTGCCCCACTAGGCCTAATCAGCATACTTCATTTGCAGATGTGGATGCGATCTCTCCTCAGAAGGATTCTAGGGAAGTTCTATTCTAAGCCATGGGCCTGTGTTCAAGCCGTGAAGGTTGTGTGCTGATCTGTATGCAAGAGCAACGTATCTTACTGCGTCCAGTATTTGCATCCATCAGAATATTTAAAGAGATAAGTATTCTTTGTTTTTTGAGTTATATCATTTAGTTGGATCTTGTAATTAGTAAAGAGAGATAGTGGGTTCTCTTGAATTGTGTTCACTAGCATAGTGGTTTCATTTATTGCATGTTGGTTGTGAAGATTTTGAGTGTGACTCTGAAATAAAAAAAAGAATTGTAATTTCGATGGTGATTGGTTGGTCACATCGATATCATTCTCTAATGCATGAACTGTGATAGAGCCTTGAATTCTTGGAGAGAGTTGGTTCTACATGCTAACTGCATATTGCATTCAAGAAATCTGTAGTTGTGCAGATTGTCTTTTTGTTGTGCTGAGTTTGGCACTCTCGAGAGGAGTAAAAGATGGAAGGAAGAGTTATATCAGAATTCAATAAAGATAAGTTTCTTTATCCCTTCATTCTGATCCTTTGATATATTTCCCTTTAGGTTGATTTACTTATTCATGTTTTAATATTGTTCATAAATTCTTATGTATTCATGCTATAACCTGAGATAATAAACCTTGTATGATTCTAGTCTTGATATTTCTTTGCATAGTTATAAACAGTTAGTAATCTCTCTCTATAATGCTTCCAGAAAGATCTAGGGGCAAGAAAGTGATGAGTGATTGCTTAGTGATGAAAAGCTTGAGGCATCTTATGAGGAAGTCATGCCGTCCAAAGAAATGATCAAGCGTGAAGTCACAACTTGCAGCCATGACACTGAGTTGATGGCTAGAGGGAGTTCACTTCCAGAAGACTTCCTTGCAATCTCTGAAGCAGGAATCAAGAGGGAGCTTTGTAACTCACTGAGAAGAAGTGAAGATTACGGTATTGCAAGGCTAGGTGCTAAACCCTTAGAGGATCCCTTCAGTTGCTGAGATCAAAATTGCTCAAAACTGTCATCTGGATTTGTCATTGGTAGCTCCGCAAACCTATTCAAAATAGAGTGATCTGTGATGAGGTCGAGGAGGTCAACCCTGAACTCTCTACAGTACTAGAGGTGTGCACTGGAAAACATTATCTAAGGCAAGTATTGCAGGCAATCTTGGATGATGAGGTCAGAAGGTTGAAGCAAGCACTTAAAGATTTAGAGGGAGCCTACTATTGATATTTTTAAGAGATTTGGTATGATGGATTGCAAATCCATGTCTACACCTATGGAAACCAACTTGCACAAGTTGAAGGAGGCTGCAGCTAGTTCAGACCTGGTGGATCCCATGATGTACAAGCAATTGATTGGATCCTTGATGTATCTAGTTAACACTAGACCTGAAATTTGCTATGCAGTAAGTGCACTTAGTCAGTTCATGTGTGAACTGAGGCAGGTACATCTTGTTGCAGCGAAACATGTCCTGAGATACTATTGTGGGATAGTTGGATATGGGCTGAGATATTCTTCAGGTGTGATCTTGGAGCTGCATGGTTATACAGATTCTGTTTCGGCAAGTTGTGTTGCTGATCAGAAGAGCACCTCTGGATGTTACTTCAGTTTGGGATCTGCTATGATTTTCTGGTGCAACAAGAAACAGTCATCTGTAGCATTGAGTACAACAGAGGCAGAGTATATTGTAGCTTGTGTGGCAGCTTGGGAAGCAGTGTGGCTTTGTAAGCTCCTTGCAGGATTGTTTGGACAATCAATGGAGCCTACTATCATTCATTGTGATAACCAGAGCTGTGTGAAGCTTTTTGTCAATCCTATGTTTCATGACAAAACCAAGCATGTTGAGATTAAATACCATTATATCAGAGATATGGTATTGAGGAAAGCTATACAGTTGAGGTATATCAGCATTGATGAGCAGACGGCAGACATTCTCACCAAGCCTCTCTCCGGGATAAAGTTTGTGTACTTTCGAGACAAGCTTGGTATGGTGGAGAATCAAGCTCTTAACTGAGAAGGAGTCTCAGTATCAGTGATCCTCTTTAATGAGTTCTTCTCTGTGAGAGAAGTTCGAGGTGAAATCCCTTGATTAATGAGTTCTTTGTAAGAGAAGTTCGAGGTGAAATCATGTGTGTGACTTCATGATAGCATCACGTGAGAGAGTCTGTGATGATTTTCCTGTACTTGTGTTTTCACCCTCTGGGAGAGCCATGGTGAAAGTCATGATGAGGTGACAACATCACGCAAGTGATGAACACTTGTACATACTATACATGATTGTAGCCATTATGGTTGATATCATGTTGAGGTGATATCTGATGTCACGATGAGGTGATATCCATCCTTTCCACATTTGGTTGTAGCCATTGTGGTAGACATCACGATAAGGTGATATGTCTTATACAGCTGGAAGTATTTCTCCCTAGCTGAGAGGGAGTGTTGATGTTAGCAGCTTCCGGCTCAATTCTTCCAGCCCCAATTGAAGATATAAATTACTTATATGTGTTAATGGCAACATTATTTTTTGGCCAACTTCCTTGCATCATTCTCCTTGGCCGACCTTCATTGTAATTCATTATTATTAATTGTATTTATTTCTTCTTGGTGGCCGACCTAGTCTATTGAAAGGGTGCGACCTATCTAGCAATGTATTTATATGAAATCATTTCCTCTCATTTGGGCATCAAGCAAGTTCGATCTCCTTCTTCTCAAGTGCAAATTATATCAAGTGCAGACTATTCTATCTAGTGCGAATTATTCTAAGGCAGATTGTGAGTCTATTCAAGTGCAGATTGAAGGGAAAACTATTAGTTTGTGTTACATCATTGCTGATGCTGATTATTGGCCTTGTGTGTGGCCTCATTGTAAAGAGACTTGTTGCCATTGCTCATATATATAAGAGATATATTTGTTGCTGGGTTTTTCTCCCTCAAGAGGAGGCTTTTCCCAGGGTATTTGCTGTGTTATTGTGTCTGATTTTAAATTAATTTTCTGTGCATTAAATCTGATCATAAAAACTAACAATAACTGTGTAATAATTTAATTATTAACATTTCAGATCACACTCCATGATCTATCATAAGGATGAAGAGAGCTAGAGAAGAGAATGAAAAAATGGTAAATTGCAGATCACAACAAACTAAATAGAGTGAGGGAGTGAGGTGATGCAAAAATCAAGAGATCACAATAGGGTTCTTAGAAAAGAAGAAAAAACAAAGAGAGAAACTTGCTACAAAAAATTAAGGACAGAATGGATCAAAGAAAGAGTAAAAACAATTAAAAAACATTAAATGGTGAGATACATAAATATAAATAGGCGTACATGAGTGAAAAAATAAATTAGAAAAAAGAAAGAAAAAGAAAATGCAAAGATTAAGAAGCATAAGAACCCAAAGAATGGGACAAAGAATGGTCAAAAAGTCCTTAGAGGCAATGGAGAAACATGAGAAAGAAGAAAAAGAATGAAAACAAAAATCATACTTAAAAAAGAAAAGAGAATCTTATAAATAAATCTATATATATAGAAAATAGTGCACATAGCTACAAATAAGTATGGGATAAGAATAAAGACATGACAAAGAAGAAACACATTGATATATGTATATATATGTATAAATTTATCTACTTACAAACAAATATATCCCCTTTTCCAAAAGCATGTTTGGGTTCTACTGTGTCTATTTTCTGTAGTATGTGCACATCTCAAATGCTTGCTTTGCAATGGTGTACGCCAGATTGGTGCAACATTTTTTTATCACTAATATCTTCCTTATTTTCTGGGGTGTAATCTGATGGGCAATCAAAGTGTTTGCCTTCCATTGATGACTTGAAATTTTTTGAAAGATCTGTAGTGAGATGTGGCCCCACCTGCTGGTTTGGCAACACTAATATTATTGTAACCTAGACCCTTAAAATGATAATTAGACCCTTAAAATGAAGATTATCAATGGAACAAGAACCAAATGGGTCACCCTTCACAAATCTGTGCCCATCAACATAGCTACTTTGTAAACCAATCTTATATGGAAATGGCTCCATCTTTTGAAGGCTTGAAATCTTGACAAATGTTTCTTGGATGCTGCTAGACATCACCGGAGAATATCTTTCAAATATTAAATCTTTGCATTCAACATGCAATGCTGATTTCTCATCATGTTAATTGGAAAGAACACCTCCCTGGTGTGAGGACTCATTGATATTGCCACTATCATCAAAAGTAGGAGCATTAAGTTCATTCTATGTTGCAAAACTCTCACATCATTCTTTTGATTGCGACCATCGGCCCTTCCAACCTGGTACTTCTTTGCGAGTATCTCCAAGGAATTGTCAAAAGTTACCATGGCTTTGAAGTCTTGATTTCCCTTTATGCTTCATAAGGAGTGTGTCTAACTTCCCTGTGGTAACACTGTCTTGTAGTCTGATTTTTCACTCTTTTTTGAAAACATGGGCTTAATAGGTTTTTGAATGGGATCTGTTTGACTAACTGGTGGTTGGTTATGTGAAGTAGAGCTTTCCTCTCTCTGTAATATTCTAGTAGAATTTGGATTTTGCATGTTTCTCTGGAGCTGCAACATTTTCACTAATAGTTTGGTCATTCTATCATAGCTCCTCTGAACTCCCACCAGGGTATGTTGAACATAATCTGTCGTTTCATCTTGTCATTTTTCTTCCTTTTTATCCTTGTGTGCCATTTTTTGCTTCCTTTGTTCCCTGAGTTGATATTTGACTTCTCTATCTCTCACTGATATGCAATACTGATATCTGATTTTTTGTTTTATTAGAAAATTTTCCACAGGCTGGTAAGATCACAGCACTGGTACCACTGAAATGATCCTTAACTGAAAACACACAGAAAACCTAACTCGTAATTCCCTAACATATTTTCCAGCAACAAATAAGTTATATATATTGTTCTTTTTTTGGTCATATAAATGCATTCAAACTAGACCTACTAATCTTTATCTCGTAGACTTATTAGCAAATCCAGCATGCAGATTTGATCCCTTTATTGATTCTGATGCACTTTGGACTGCAAATTGGGATTCAATGGGGATTTTGCTAGCTCCCTGTATGAATTTGTTGATTCCCTATATCACATTGTGCATCTGAGGGTTTCAATCCCCTAGATACTCAGTTCCACACCTGTAGATGGTCATCCCAAGGACCCAGCTACTGTAGCAGTGTCACCTTCCTGAAATGAGAGTTGAATGTTTTTAATTTTCAAAAGTGTTTTCTTTTCTCCTTCCAGCGGTTCCTATACTCCCTCAATTGGGCGATCCACTATCAAAAGCAGTTCATCCCTTAAAATTTGGCAGCTAATTGTTATGTACCTTCCTCAATTGAAGGGTTAACTGGCCAGAACTGAAGGCTTGACTTCTTCCTAATTGAAGACTCTGCGGCTTATACCACTGACAGACTCAACTACTTTATTCCGACTGAAAGATACAAAGAACTGCAATGTTGCCAATCTAACTGGTACACCTATATTGCCAGAACACTCACTTAGCTAGCTGCCTTATTCCATTATTCCACTCTCCTAACTGAAAGTGCTTACAGTCTTGTTTAACTGCTCAAAGTAACTATGCTGAAAGTAACTCAGAGCTATGGATTAGAAAGGAGACATTACACTATGTAAATCAAGTAAAGGCCATGAGTCATGCTGGTGTATCAAAAATGATTGATGTCAAAGGTGAAGCGATAACTTCCTTGACTTCAAAATAACCAAGAACTAGATGAATGCTTCATAACATGTGCATATTCAAGGTGCAAAGGAGGTGAGAGATTAGTGACAAAAGATGTTGAAGGTATGAGAGGACACAAACAAGTCCAAATCAACTTGCAACTCGGTTAACTGCCATATGAATGCTCTAACAAGAAACCGGTTGGTACATCTAATTGGTGTCATGAAAGGTTGAAGTACAACCTAACATTTGAAACATGCTTTGAAAGTGAGGATCAACAAAGCTAATTTGCAAGAGTACCAACAAAAATATGTGGTGTTACAATCAAGTTGTCATTCTATTTGTAGAAAAGGATTTTGTTATAATAAGCCCAAGTAGGCAGGCTGCAGATCCATTCCTGGTATCCATGCCCATGAAGATATAGGGAAATGATGCACTTTAGGCCTTTAAAACACAGGGAACAGGGTGCATCATCACCGAAATCTAATAGCTCCAATACAAGGTTCTCACAAAAATATGTGATTTCAAAAAAATGGGGCTCTAAAGCTTTCATATTTCCAAGACATGCTAAAACAACTAAACAAGTCAACAGAATGGAAATAACTCAATAAGCCATGTAAAGTTTGAAAGCCTGTGAAATGTCTGTGTTTAATGATAGAGTTGAGTCGAGCTCAAACTATACTGATCCTTATATATTAGTTATCTAGTTACCTATTTTTAAAGTTTTACAGAAGAGTTGAGCTATTCTTTGTATTGATTTTAATATATGCGACATTTGTATCATGGGGCGAGATCCACTTTTACTAACCATGTATAGATAATTAGGGAGAGAATTGGAATCATAAGATGATGTACTATTTGTTTTCATCCCAAGGTTAGCCAAAATATTTATGAGTATCACTATCCAGAATTTATGGTTTTCAAATCCTTTAATTGGAAATATATTAAGCCTGAAAATTAATCGTGTACTGGGAATCTGATACAAGAATCCTACAGGCCATCACTGAAGCTGTTGAAAGAAATTAGTAATGATCACAAGAAGAAATTGAAAATAAATTAGCTGGTCGGCTGTTGGAGGCAAGGTCCATGGTTAGAGTTGCATCTTGAATAGGCTGGCTATGGTTGATAATAGTGAAAATTGTTTGAGTGGTAAGGAAAAAAACCACTCATGAAATCTTGCAAGATGAATGAAACTAATCTAAAGCCATGAAGAAAAAGTAGTAGTTTGGATAGCCTGTTATATCAACCTTATTAAAATCAATATATATTTGGAAAGTGAATCCTTGAAATGTTTGCTTATGATAGCTCCTTATATATTCTACCCCTTTTGACTTCTGTGGTGTGTAATAGCCATGAATGCTTTAGGGTGTAACTGGTAATGTTCATAGTCATTTGGTCTCAATCTATAACGAATGAGATTTAACTTCTAAAATGCCTTCTTGAAAAGTAGCATTTCTCAAAATTTCTTTTTCAGCAGTTAAAAATATTCATTTTGAGGTATTGCTGTCATAAAGTTTAAGCTGACTTAGCATTTTTGGTTCAGATAGGTATATTTTGTCTGCCAGCATCAGCAGTCATTCCATTTCATGACCATCCTAAAATGACAGTTTTTAGTAAGCTTCTTTTCGGATCAATGCACATAAAAGCTTATGATTGGGTTTATCCCATGGATACAGAACCAAATACATCACAATGTAAGTCCTCTCGGCCATTTATACCTTTGTGGTTGTGTTATATTTTGAAATGTAAATTAGCTATGGTTGGAGTTGTTTGGTACATCACTAGTCTTACGTCAGAAATTTCCTTCTGTATATGCAACCTGGCCCTGGGAATTCTGATTAATTTATTCTATGGTCTAAAATATTTGGTACATCTGGAGCATGGTGCCTTTGATATTGACCCGAGAGGAAAGCTAACTGCTTTTTCATCTACTTGGAAGGATTGACTAATAATTTCTCTGTTCTCCTCTGCAGTAAGGTTAGCAAAATTGAAGATTGACGATGTTTTTACAGCTCCCTGCAATACATCAATATTATATCCTACATCTGGAGGCAATATACATCAATTTAGAGCAGTGACTTCCTGTGCAGTGCTTGATGTACTCGTTCCTCCATATTGTGATACAGCTGGCAGGAATTGCACATATTATTGTGAATATCCTTACTCAAGTCTTCCTGGTACGTTAATATGCTGTTAGTTTTTTCTGGATCTTTATGAATGACTTTGTAGTAGGTTCCTAGATAGTTTTGTATTTGTTCAACTTGTTAGTATTGTTGTTAATGGCACAAATTTATTTCTAAGCTATTTTCCTGTTGCAGATGATGGTAGTACTATAACTGATGTTGATAGCAATGGGGGTTATGCATGGTTGGAGGAGATAGAAAAGCCAGATGACTTTATTGTTGAAGGAGCAGAATATAAAGGTCCACTAATTGAAGCGTGATAACCTTTGTGCATGTAAACAACATGCAATTATGCAAGTGTCTTGTTTTAGAGATTCTATACGTGTCTTCTTCTGCTGGACTTTACTATGGCATAAGACCAATTTGCAAGTATGAAAAGTACAAACCTAGTTGCAAGCAGTTAGTAGGCTGTGTCAGATGTATTTATAATGAAATGGAATTATATAATATGCTATAATTCAACTGTAAAAAAATTATCAATGTTTTTAATTCATTCGTAAATTCAAGCAAAATGCTAAATAAGGTTGCTGTTTTTAGGGGTTGTATGCAAATTGGAATAAGCATGTATGGTTGATGTTTGTCAACTAACTGCCACCATTCCTTGAAATTTTGCAAAATTTTATTTTGATTTATGATGAATGAAAACTGAAAGTAAACTGGTTGCTGTTTTTGGGATTGTATGCAAATTTCAGTATAGGATGGATGGTTGATGTTAGGAAGCTAACCATGACGACTCCTTTGTTGTAAGTTTGCAGTGTGATATTCAAATCTTTGAATGGTTTGATCACCACTGGATGTTATTGTTTGTCTTGCATGTTATATGTTTTTTTGGATCTAATAAAATAGCTTCCTGCAACAAAAAACATTGAAGATGCATGACAGGGACCAATGTTTGGAGAAATAAAAAAATGATTGAGATGCATGATATGGATATGGAAATGATGAAAGTAGGTTGATGGGTCTTGAAGGCACAACCATTTACATTAAGGAGTGGAAAATAGGCCCCAAAAATTCAGAAGAGACGTCATTTACAAAATAAAAGACATACCAACAAAAGGATTCCAATGGGGTGTAGTCGGTCGTAGTTGGCCGTAGTCATAGTCGGTTGTAGTCGGCCGAGAGTGTACTTGGTCGGCTGTGAGTCATAAATAAATAAGACTTGTTAATGTTAATCTTTTCTATATACTTGTCATGTTAGTTAGTTGTCTCGGGAGTTAAGTTCTTGACGAAGTGATTAGTTGTAATGAAGGGATGTGACGGTCAGTCTCTCAACCATTGCCAACGCACTATATGTACTTGAGTCATGTAGTCAGGAAACACGGTTATTGTTCCTATGATCATTAATGTTGTGATTGTACTGGCATACATTCTATCAATAAAAACAAGTATGGTTATTTTGTGCATTATCTTCTAGTGTGTATGTTATGTTCTGTAAGTTATTTTAGTTTTACTCTCATAGTACATTGAAAGCATCCCAGTGAGTAAACATGGGGCTTAACCCTAAGGTAGGAAGATCCTTGTAAAGACTCAATGTAACATTACAAATATATGTAAAAGGGAATTTGGAATGTAAATGAGTTCATTGTGTTTTCACCATATTATTAGCATAGACAATCAGTATTTGTGATCAAATAATATTTTGGTGATCATAAGTAGACTCAAAGCAAAACTTGCAACAAATTGTTTATTGTTCATAATCTAGAAGTGAGATGGTGGTACTATCATGAAAAAACTCATAACTGATTTTTTAGATTTATATTGATTGGGCACATGATATTTGTTGCTCATGTTGTGATGTTGCATTTCCCTCTTCTATCTTAAGCTGGTATTCATTTTTTGAAGGTTTTGAATGAAAAGTTGATAATACTATGTGATAAATGCTGCAAATGGGCCTTCCTATTTGTATCACAGAGAAAGACTTGGCAAATGGTTGAAGCTTCTCATTGGATCATTTGGGGTTTTGCATCTCCTAGAAAAGACCATTAGCTGAACACATTTTATCTGTTGCTAATGAAAGGATGATAATTCTCCATGATAAAGTTTGCAAATGCCCCCCCCAGTTTGTATCACAGTGAAAGAATTGGGAAAGTGAACCATAGGAGCGAATTATGCAAGTTCTCCTTGGATCATTGGGGCTTGCATCTCTTGAAAAAGAACATTAGTTGTACACATTTTATCTATTGCCAACTTGTCGTCTATCTTTGTAAGTTTGATTATTTTGCAACAATGTTTTTTCATAACGGTGACCTACTTAAAATCAAATAGATTGTTATTCTAGTGCTTTGCTTGCATAATAGCTGCTATTAATAGTGTCATTAACAATTTGTATGTTGGAGCATGAATTGAGTTTGGCATTAACATTAAAGAGTACAGGAGGAATAGCATGTTAGGAAGTATGGGTGTTGAGGGCCAAGGTGAAGTAGAACCATGGCCATTGAAGTACTTTGGATTTTCTATTATATACCATGATCTTTGCTAGTTGTTTGGTATGACCCTGTGGAGGCATTTGATTGTGTTTTTTTACAAAAAATTTAGGCTATCATTCTTTATATTTATAAGCTCTTTTGTGTTGTCTTTGTAGTACCCCTCCATTTTGCTTATGTTTTCTGTTAGCATGTTTTCACTTTGATAGACCTTGGTACTTTGTTTTGGAATATTGATCGCTGACATTAGAGCGATGGTGGATTTATTTTGTGATATGATGATACATTGTATGGTGATAATTGTTTCTGACATGCTTTATTTTACCATAGATGTTTACTTCAGATGTTATTGCTATCTATATGCTTATGGTAGATTAATTGTTATTTATTTTGTTAGTTTGATGTGATGTGTATTGGTGTGGAGAATGGAGTTGCATTACTCGCTTGCGAGTGCCCTGTGATTTCCGTGATTTTCTCTGCACGGTGTGTTTGAAACATGAATTATGTATATATGTTATTTGTCTGATTGCAGGATTGCAGGTATATGACACCGATTCCACCTGGTTTTTCAAGTCTGAGCGTGTCAAGACTCAATGAAAATGTTGATTGGGAGGTAGTAACAAGGTTTTTCCTAGTCTAGTTTCAAACTCAGTCTTAGTATGTCGTCAGTTTAGGATTGGTATTTCTGGATGTTTCAACTGTGTCTGTTTGGATTATTTGATATTAAAGGTTAATTTTGTTAATTTAATGATAGATTAATGTTCTTTTAATTTAATGTTTATTTAAATTAATTTTAAATGTTGTGGACAAAAGCTTTATATTTTATTTAATTAATTAAATTAGTTTATTTGGTTAAGTAATTTAATCATTCAGATTAAAATTATTTAATTAAATAAATAAATTAATTGAATTAATGTTACTTTATTTGTGAGAATAAATTAAATTTAAATTAATTGCTTTGTTGGGAATGAAATTTTAAATAAATTAAAAAAAAAAAATAAAGAAAAAGAAATTGAATTTTGAATTCTTCAATTCTTTAAAATGCATTCAATTCTTGATAAGGAAGAAAGAAAGATTTGCCCGGGAGTTTGTTAGAAGATATTATCTTCTTGGCAAATGTGTGAGTTAATATTGATTGCATTTTTTTTGTTGAAGATTCTCTTGGAGAAGATATTAGGTAATTTGGGGAAAAACAAAAAAACACTTCACGGGAAATTGAAAAGAACAGAGATTTGTTAAAAAAATTGATTTGGGTTATTTTGTGATTTCA
The DNA here is from genome assembly GCA_007258455.2 of Sequoia sempervirens. NCBI lineage: Eukaryota > Viridiplantae > Streptophyta > Pinopsida > Cupressales > Cupressaceae > Sequoia > Sequoia sempervirens. Next base: position 29,627,495 of record VDFB02373365.1, read on the forward strand.
TTTGGGTTTTGTTTAAAATTTTTTGGAAGAAATTCTCGGATAGATTTTTGTTCAGTTTTTGCATTCTTCTGGAAAGTGGTGGTTTGTAAAGAGCTTTGGAAGTTGCACGCATCAGCCAGAGCATCTCATCAACAGACAAAATCTTCAAGCTACAGGTTTTTCTCTGTTTATTTATTTTGTTTATTTTCTTTTGAAAAGATTTTCTGTGAAAATAATTAGTATTGTGAAGTTTTGCTAAAATTTGTTAAATGCATGATTGTCTGAAGAAATTGTTTGTTAGAATCTCTGTTAAAAGTTTTATGTAGAAAGTATTTTGAGTAATTAAATTGTAAAGGAAATTGTCCATTATGGAAAAATAAAATAGAAACCCTCTGTGATTGAATTAGAATTTGATGAGGGAAAATTTGTGTAAGTTAAATTTCTCAATTTAACCCTGTTGAAAGTAATTGCCCGATTTCAATATTTTATCTATCTTTTATTTGTGAATGTATTTATATAAATATATTTATATATATTTGTATATATATATATATATATTTACATTCATATATAAATTAGATTGTGAAACTTTTATTAAAAATTACATGTACTTCCGGAAATCGCCGTACAGGCGAGATTGAGGAATTGAGTTTTTTTTAAAAAAAATGGATTAATTCCGTCATTGAAATCGCAATGTTCCTTTTCTTTTAAAAAAAAATAAAAAATAAAATTTCATTTGTAAAGGGGGCCGCAAGGGTTACCCCCACAACCGCCCCCATATAGGGCAACGATTGTGGAGGCAGCCAGCGCTACCCTTACAGGCAGCACGTAGCTGTCAACACAACTGCCTCCCCATATGGGGAGGGCTGTGTATACAACCATTAATTGTATGGTAATACAGTCATATGAAAACTTAAACATTGTTTTTATATAACTTTTTATGAATAGTGATTTACTTTATTATTTAAAAACGAAATTCGTTATTCATTAAATTTGGATTTTGAATTAGATTATATATATTATTTTTATTTCTATGTAAGTATCTATATACTCATATTATTTAAGGAAAATAATTTTAATATAAAAAAAAAAAGATTTTCTTTCAAAATTCATGTGATGTATGAAGTCAATTAGTTTTAAAACAATAAGATTGAAAGAGGAAATTTGGTATTTACTTTTATGTGATGTTGATGAAATCAAAATTAGATTTATCGTTACAATTTCTTTATTGATGAGAAAAGAATTATGATCAAGTTGTTTTATTTTCATCTTATTTCTAGTTGACTTGAGTGGATTTAGTAAATCCTAAAATTAGATGTTTATTATTCTTGATTTGCTTTAAGTTGTATTTCTTTTTCTTTTATTGGGCGAATTGGGATTATATTAGATTACAAGTCTTCCAGATAAGTTTGTTTTAATGTGGGAGTTGTTATTTGTTTAATTACAATCCTTTGAGTTAACTAGGGTAGTGCACATGGTTTTGTATGGTTTTTAGACGCTTGGTTCTGGAAACAGGTTGTGATGTCTATTGTTGTATGATTGGTGTTAGATACTAGTTTATGTGCACTTTGTTGACTTTAGTTAGTGGACTTAGTTTCCTTGTGTTATTTTTAGGGGAGTGGCTCTTTGTGAGGGCCGACACACTAAGTGGTGTCTGGGTAACTCATGTAGAGTTAGTAAATAAGAGAAAACTAAATCAACACATTGGGTATTCTAAAAATATTTAACTGGATTAATTATGCCTCGATCATAGGCTCAAGAGCTAGTACAGTCTTGAGAGTGAGTCGAGAAGGCCTGGAATGGCTAATCAATATCTTGTTATTTTTAAAGATATTTGATTCCGCAATAGTTTGCATGTGGGGCTGGGTTTCGTAAGAGGTTGCCAGGGTAACCCAAGTTGGGGGCCGAAACCTAGGAAGAAACACCAGGGTAACCTTTGCAACATTGTGATGACATTCCACCTAAAATAACAGTATCCTTGTGAGTTTAGCATGTTTGATTATCCTAATTCTGAAAGCAATGTAACCAATAAGTTAAGTGTGTACTATCTAGATTTTCTATGGTTTTTACTTGTGTTTAGGGTTTGTAGGTTATGTCTAGGGAACCTTTTTACTATCTCCTAGCACGGGGGGTGGACCTACGGGTACCACATGGTTGGGTGGAACGTGCACCTTACTCCATTGGGTCCCTAGTTCTTGTTCGTGGCAACAAGTACTTCTTGGATGGAGAGCTCGTAGGTGGATATATGTATTTTCTTATTTGTATCAGTGGAAACTTTTTATATGTAACACTCCTCAATTGTTAATGAGGTGATCTTTTGTAATATGTAATTGTAATTTTATTTGAGCTACCTCATTTGGGAAATGAGTATTGTAAATGTTATTTCAAGAGCAATGTAAGAAAGAATATTTTATGTACATAATACCTTCATTGATGTAATTTTAAATGTTATTCAATGTATACTTTTAAGTCTATGAAAATTAAATATATGCAATGTTAAATACTATTGTCATCTATGGGAATTTCAAGTAGTGTGTCGTCGCGTTACTTAGGGAATGATTGCAATTAGTTAAGTAAATGATTACACTTTAAATTTTTTTTATTACACTATCGTAGTCAATGCAACATTCTTTAGGTTACAAGACGAGGCATTACAGTCTTTCTATATCTATTTATTTGAATGATGGTAATGTTGAAAGTCTATGTACAAGTAAAATAAATCTAATCATCTCATGTGTTTCAATTACTAGCTATGATATTGATGCAAGATGGGATATACTTACACAAATAATTGAGCTTTGTGTGTGGAATTGGATCTAGAAGTTGAGTCAAGGTTTTTGAAAGAAAATTCTATTAATCAAGGACCAGATTCTGGACATAAAGAAAATAAAAAAATGAAGAAGATGAAGAGGCATTGCCCTTAACTAATGTCAATGCTTTTACCTAGAGATTCATAGTAAATAGTCATTTTTGGTAAGCCTTTCAACCTTCTAAGGCAGAAGAAAAAAGAGCCAACTTTAGACTACAAGCACAATTTTTTTTTTTGGCTTAGTTCTCAATCATTTTCAAGAGAATTTTAATGGTATAAACATGTACAATATGATCAAATTAATAGTAAAATAGATAAAAGGCTATAAAGTTTTCTTGAAAACAACAAATTTGTATAGTTAATTAAAAAAGATTGTTCACAACAAAGACACTTAAAACAATCTTTGAATAATTTGCATTCTTAAGGTGACGGCATCTAAAAAACTAATAATAGAATGCAAACTATTAATAATAAGTTAGTAAAGTTTGAAATAAGCCTTGATTGGCTTAAAGTAGTAGTAAAGAGGCACAGAAGGATTTAGCATCCATTCTTGGGATGGTTTTAAAACTACAAAATAAAATTCAGAAGCTTGAGAAAAAAAAATTAAATATGATCTTGAGAATCTAATCCCTATATTATAATGATGGAGAGCAACATATCAATACAATTGTGGTATTTAGATGTTGATGAAGACTTATATCCTATAGAGCATGGTCTAATACTTTTTCTGTCATACAAAATGCTCATCAAATCATTGGTGAAGCAAGAACTATTCTAGTAATACAATACCTCTAGGGAATCACTTTACAATGGTGTTATGAAAAAATATGGTAAAGAGAAAAATGTAGAAGTCTACTTGACTCCAAATTTTATTTAAAATCTAGTAGAAGATGATTTCTATTTGACATTTGCAAATAAGAATGCTACCAATATAAAAACATTATGTTAAATGAGGTTTTGTGATTTAGCATATTTTGAAGCATATATCGAGTATTTGAAAAAGATTAATTATCAATCTAAATTTGCTAAAAATGTGCTCACCAAAATTAAATACCTCTATTATAGAGGAATATTTTTTTCTACCTTCATTTGTTTATTTATTTTTAGTTTGATCTCCATTTGTCATTAATTTGTTCTAGAATTTTTATGTTCTTTTGAGCGTATTTTTTCTTCTATCAATTTTTTAAGCTTAGGAAATTGTAGAGAATTCTCATAGTAGATGAATATTTTTTAGAGGTAGACTAGTATAGGGGCTTTAATCCTTTCCCCACTCAATGTAATAAAACATGTTTATGTACTTTCATAAGAGGAATAAGTGAATGATTTTCTTACTAATATTACAATTACAGGTTTGGTTTAATTCAAAGAAATCACATTTAATTTTTTTACTTTCTATCAGGAGTATTTCTTGATATTTATATTTGTTACAAATAAATTTGTTACCTTTTACCTCCATAATCATGTCTTTTTCCTCCTCTTAATTGTTATGAGTTTTGTAGGATAATGAACTTGCAGAATGAATTGAGGCTACAATATTGATTTGTGCATCATATGATTTTTCATTAATTGAAACATATACAAATTATGCATACCTCATGTCAATTAGTGCAACAAAGCTCTTAGGTTTGAGCTAAGGTTTAAGAGATGGTAGATTAGACACTAGTAATTTGCAATTTTTTAGATCTGGAGTATGGAATTGCTTAGGTTCAAGAGGACTTTCATTTTTATTTGGAAAATTCTGAGCTCTTCCTTTATTGGTTTCTTTCTAGGGTTGTTAAGAAACCATTCTCTGATCCCAAGAAGGGAATTTGATGGTTTTCTTTCTTCAAGATTTAATATTATAGTAGGTTGGTTGTTACTACAACCATATCAAAGTCTTCACAAAACTCTCATTCGATTTTTTTGATGTTTTAGTGATTGGGCATTAAACTACATCCCAGTTAGAATGTCTAGCCTTCATGGAGATCTTATCATTAATTCATTTCCTACATCCCAGTTAGAATGTCTAGACTTCAAATTATTAGCTATTGAGGACATCCCTTGGCTGCAATAATCTTATAATTTGAAGTTTGAAGTCTCTAACCAATTCTTTAGGTTCTTCATAGAATTAATACAATTGTTGGTCCAAGGAATTGGCATTTTTGACATCTCTAAATCTTTGCTACAAAATTTTATAGTTTATCCTACTTTATCATTATGTGAGGAGACATGGTAAAGTCAATCTTGAACTTTCTTTTAAAATTTAAAGGTAAAATACTTATAACAAACGTTATCATGATTGAACCCTATTAAATTGATGGTTTAAGATAAAAGCATACATTTTTCCTTTAGCTATTACAAACCCGAGTTTTGGCTAGAAAAAATGACATTCCTATATACATAAAAAATAAGACTAACTTTTTAATTTAAATGTTGAACATATTGACCTCTTATAACATGAACCATAAAAAATTGAAGTGGGTTATAACAACCCAAAATAGATTCTTGATGTCCTAAAAACATTGAACTTTATAGAGACCTTAGTTTGGCTCCTTAATTCTTGAACAAAGATTAATAATTCATTTAAAATCACTACCATTTTATTCATTTTAATCCCCATAGCTTGGTTTAACTCACCATATAACAGTTCAACTAGGACCTAGGGTAGTAATTCACCTCTCAAAGTTTATTTTTTTTAGTAACTATTGTTGACGTTAATCAATTTTAAATTGAGAGACTTGAGGTGGATATCAAAATGATTGAATCACTTTTTCAAAATCAAATTTAGTCAATGACAATAATTTATGTTTGCAATTCTTTCTTTAGCAACATCTTGACATGCTTACGGACAAACAATCTCTTAGAATTTTGAACAAATTTAATCGTAAATTATCGTTTCCTTATGCTTTGAAAGAACCTAAATGCCTTTAACAAACCCATAAACTATTGACACTTAGATATAATACATATCAATTCTTTATGTATGGGAATTCTTTGGACTGAAAAATTTGTTCGATCACTTCTCAAATGATTCTTGAGAATAATTAATACAAAAGATATCTCATTTATTACACACAATTTTGTTTTTTTTATTGAAACCAAGCAATAATTTGTGGACTTAAAACTCCCCTTTTTTTAATGGTGTTGGTTTCTTGATAAATATTTTTCATATTTCTTATTCATGTTTTCTTTAGATGGAAATAAGGATAAAGTCTAGGGCAACCATCTAGAATCTAGTTCCTACCTCATTTTTAGGCCTTTTTGGTACATGGACCTTATACTGTAATCTTAGAATTTGAAGTTTGAAGTTTGAAATCTCTAACCAATTCTTTAGGTTCTTCATATAATTAATACAATTGCCGGTCCAAGAAATTGACATTTTTGACATCTCTAAATCTTTTGCTATAAAAGTTGATAATTTATCTTATTTTATCATTATGTGACAAGACATGGTAAAATCAATCTTGAAATTTCTTTTAAAATTTAAAGATAAAATACTTATAACAAACATTATCATGATTGAACCCTATTAAGTTGATGGTTTAAGATAAAAGCATACATTTTTTCTTTAGCTATTACAAACCCATTATTATAGAGTTTTGGCTAGAAAAAAATGACATTCGTATACATAAAAAAAAGATTAACTTTTTGATTTAAATGAACATATTAACCTCTTATAACATGAACCATAACAAATTGAAGTGGATTATAACAACCCAAAATAGATTCTGGATGTCCTAAAAACATAAAACTTTCTAGAGACCTTAGTTTGGCTCCTTAAGTCTTGAACAAAGATTAATAATTCATTTAAAATCACATCATTTTTTCATTTTAATCCCCATAGCTTGGTTTAACTCACCATATAACAGTTCATCTAGGATCTAGGGTAGTAATTCACCTCTCAAATTTTAATTTTTTTAGTAACTGCTGTTGACGTTAATCAATTTTAAATTGAGAGACTTGAGGTGGATATCAAAATGATTGAATCACTTTTTCAAAATCAAATTTAGTCAATGACAATAATTTATGCTTGTAATTCTTTCTTTAGCAACATCTTGACATGCTTATAGACAAACAATCTCTTAGACTTTTGAACAAATTTAATCGTAAATTATCGTTTCCTTATGCTTTGAAAGAACCTAAATGCCTCTAACAAACCCATAAACTATTGAAACTTAGATATAATACATATCGATTATTTATGTATGAGAATTCTTTGGACTAAAAAATTTGATCGATCACTTCTCAAATGATTCTTTGGAATAATTAAGACAAAAGATATCTCATTTATTACACACTTAATTCTAATGATGCATTGAAACATGTATTGGTTAAATAAAATGCACATTATTTTTGTCTCTCTAAATATTAATTGTGGGAACATTAGATACTGCTTTCCTTTTTATTTTATTTTATTTTTCGTTACAAGTTTTATCCTTTTTGAATATAAGCTTCTAACAGTTTGAATCCCAATTCCCTTTAATATTTCAATAAATAAAACAATTCTTGCTATTAGTGTTGGAAAGTATTTATTTCTTATGTATTTCTAAAAAAAGTCTTCTTATTGACTTTAAGAGTAATTTTACAACATTTTTTCTTGTTGAGTTATTTGTCCTCATTGATGATGAATTTCCCTGTAGACATGGCCATAAAATTGTTGCTTATCCCACAAGATATACATAGATAGAGATTCAAACAATAATATCTTTCACAACAAAAAAGATGATTTCCTCACATAGTTTTTCTTTCAATTCTATTATGTTTGTTTGGGTAGAGTTATGGAGTTGTGACATCCTACATTTTTATTACTTGAATTTTTCTCTTGAAAATGTTTGGTATGCTCATTTTCCCAAATGTAATGGTGGTGTTCTACCTCTTCCATTGAATGCTACATTCTCTTTGAATATCTTCTTGATGCTTTATAAAATAGATTATGTGAGTGAGTTTCGGTGCTGTCATAATAGTGGTTTACAATTCCTGAGAGGAACGAATTTTAGCTGAAATCACATATTTTAAGAAAATATAATGATTTAAGCCTTAAAAAGTTCCATTTTAAGGATTCCAATTGAAGAGGGTTTGATCAAATCACCTTAGATCAAACCCCCTTGGATAGAACCTCACTAGTTTTAAACCATACCTATAAATGTCTCCTTTACACCTATCAAAATCTGATAAAAAATCACTTTTGATTTAGATTTTGGGGGATCAAATGAATTCATTTAAAATTTATTTCAAATGATTATGGTATTCCTCAAAACAAGCTATCCAATGAATATAATTTTAATATGTTTTGGTTTTTTATGTATTTGTTTTTAAGTTTTCTTAAACATAGGTTTTTCATTGAAAATGAATTTTTTGTTCTTCACATGTGGAAAAATAGAGGATTATCAAAAAAAATTGAAAAATATGAGTGCACCAGATATTGAAGTCCTTGATCCAACAAAAAAAATTAAAAATTTTGACATATACAAAAAAGTTACGTTATATGGTCGCTATGTCGAATTGTAATTCGTTTGACTTTGAAACTTGATTAAGGAAAAAATATTCAATAAAAAACTATCTAACCAAGTGGAAGCACTAGATATCAGAGTTACAAATCTAAATTTGAAAGAATTAGAATTTTATCCTTCATGGAAAAAAAGTTATGCATTATACGGTGTGCATCACCTTTTAAAAATGTTGTTTTCTGAAAAAAATCAATTTTCGTGGGAGATGGAAAAAGAAGTGCAATTTGATTTCAATTTTTTTTTAATTTTTTTTTTTAGAATCTACAGACAAAATTTTATGAGACTCTAGTTTGCACCATCTTCAAATTCCTCATAGTTTAGCCACTATAGGTGCCCGAATGTGAAGATTTAGTTAAAAATAATAATTTCAGTGTCCAGTTTGGCCAAAAATTGTAAACCACTATTATGGGATCACCCGTTTACCTCCTTTATACATGTTTTCAAATTAGTGTTTAAGAATACTCTTTAGAAGATAATTTTATTTATATAGATTTAAGAATCATTGATCTCCCACTTTTAGGAATATTGTGTAGAAACATTCTTTTTTTGAGTTGTAGACTTGTGTTTCCCAAATCCATAACTTATTCAAACTAGAGATTCTATAACAATATCTCCTTAGATGGTAAATCTTGTTATAAAATTCCATGTATTAAGAGTTACTTTACGCTTGGGATTTCATTTATCTAAGGATAGATTCATCACAATTAGAAGAAATGATTATAATTCTTCATCTCTTTAAAAAAATAAAAATAAGATTTCATATGACTAGTCAAAAATTTCCAAGTATTATTTATCTTTTTTCAAGTGTTGAACCATCTTCCTTATATATTTTATAGCCTCTTAAATTCCTTATTTGCATAATTTAACTTGTTATAATATTTCATGCTTAAAATATTTACGCATGATTGAAGTTGTTCAGGCATCTTTGTATGTTACTATTACCTCATCTTGTTAGGTTTCATAGATTGCTAGTTATAAGCATTTCTAAGGATGTTGTGTATCACCCATAAATTTGAATATTATCTTCTCTAGAAATTGAGTTTTGTGTTCATTGGGTTTTTTATGTATTTTATCTAATTGGATACATGTTTCTTGTACCTTGAGATCAATAATTGTATAGACCATACTTTATGGCATGATACATTAACAAAGCAATACCACTGTGAAGAATATCATAGGCACTAAAATAATGTTGCCTTCACCATCATCACTCCATCATAGTCCATCTATACACATTATCACTTCATTACCCATTATTACCTTGCACCCCTAGTACCTAATCATTCAATTAAATAAGTCTTGATTATTTAATTAATTCAAGATAACATTATTTATTAATTTAATAATTATGTATACATATTTATCCAAATTGTTTATTCATTTTATCCACATATTGACAAAAGAGGGTGAGGAAAGCGCACCTTCCTACCCATGAGTTGATGTCTTTGAAGTCTTCAATCGACAAGCAACCTACACATACAACGAAAAAATGTTGGGGTTGTGTATAGAGGACTGTTGCTGTCAGTCCCCCGCTTTGGTGTTTCCACCTTCATAGACAACCAATATAGCAACGATAGAGAAATGCGATAAGGAAAGGTGTTGAAATGGAAGTACTATGCACTATTCTAAACAACAATATGTTGCAAAAACAATACAATGATGCTAAGTGAATGGAAAATGGAACAATATCACCTTCAACCACGTGCACTCAAGGAAAATGGGAGGAGTGAGCTCATAAGCTTGCAAATGCCGACGTTGCCACAACAACAAAGATATTGAGTCCACAAATCGCCAACTTGCTGCTTTAATGGAGGTGAGAATGCTATGAAAATGCTATGAATAGAGTGAAGAAAAGGTTGTCCAATGTATGAATGATCCAAAAGTTGAAGAGCCTGAATGAGAGCAATTTGAAGATGAAATTGGAGGCAAAGGAGCCGTTCGAGGTCGGTCAAGGGTGCAAAAATGCTACACTTCATTGCCAATGGAGAGTTGTAATGTCTCTATAGATTCTAGAGGCAGGAATCCTGTTAGGACGACAATACGCCATGTAGATGTCTGTGCGTCGCGCTAGTGTCCCTGATAGAATATCCTCCACAACACAAAAAACATCTACCAGGTGGATGGGAAGTGAATGAGGGACGTGGAATAGCATCATTAGATTTAATTTATGTAAGGTAGGAGGTGCGTAAATGTGGAATTTGTATGGGGTGCAAATTCATGCCATTACATTTTTCCCCCACTTTAGCGAGCATAAATGTCAGCGAATGCACTGTAAAGTAGAGTGAAAGTTGAGAAATATATACCTGAACTGTCGAGGAAGTAGATCACAATATGATACACCTGAAAGCACAGGAAGAGGAGATGGATCCATAGGTACTCGGTCCTGAGGAGAGTTGAACAAAATGTTCCATAGGCCCTCAAACCTACGAAAGGTGAACAAAAGGTTCTACAGGTGCTCGGTCCTGAGGGAAGCCAGATGTGAAAGGCTCTGCAGATTCTAATAGGCCCTTATAGATGCTTGGTCTTACAAGGCAAGCTCGAGGTCCTTGGTCCTCCAAGCTTGGTTGAAAAAAATAGCTTCACAAGTGTTCGGTCTTGCAAAGAAACATGTTAATCCATAGAAAAAACATGTTAGATAGCAAAATGCCACATAGGCAGACAAACAGACAGTCACATAGATGTCTCAAAGGGGTCCCTCAGGAACCCTTCAAAAGAAAAAGGGGTCTGCTCAAGGGACGCTCTGTTTGAAAGGCAATAATATCTTTCACAAACAATTCTAGCATCAAGGAATTTGAAAGGAAGAATACTCCCTTGCAAGGGAAAGTTTTCAGACTTCTTCATCAGAAAAAGTACTCCCTTCTCGAAGGAAAGTTTTTAGATTCTTTCTTTATGAATTCGTGATAAAAGAAAAATTTCACTAGGGGTCCTTGTTGAAGAATGCAATTTTTGAAAAATAAAGGATTTTCAATGAGGGAATCGTTGGCCACTAAATACACCTTTTGAAAATCAAAGCGGTACGATAACCCCCACTTAGGATGGTGCATGTTGAACACAAATGCACACAAAATCCTAAGGAGAGAGAAGAAAGTGATGTTGTGGCCCATGATACATGACGAGATGTAAATGTGGAAATGTTATCACACATGTGAGGGACAACACATAGGCACCACAACATCACGAAGCAAACAAAGAAGAGAGAAAGATAAAAAGACAACATAAGTAAAAAAAAAGACATCAAGAGATAAGGGGGTCTGATATTTCAGGGTTAGAACTGCTCATAGATATAAATAGGTAGATATAATATAATATATGAACTGCCATCAATCCCCTATTATATCAAACCATGTGAAGAAAAGTACATGAAGACAAAAAAAATAATTTTTTTTGGGTCAACATGGAAGGGAGGCCTAAATGCCCCCAACACTTTGCATCATCCCCAATTGTCTAAAATTAAGGCACAAGAAAGGAAGAATGATGTAAAAAATAGAAGTTTACGACACAAAACTCCTGTATCCAAGCACCTACAAGGGTGACAAGGGTCCTCCAAGAACACATAAAACAAGCACGAGGGAAACACAAAACACACATAATCTATCTACAGATAAAGAAGAGGTGCCCTCGTAGTCCTCATCAACCAAGAGGTTGTTGTTCTCCCAATATAGATCATTATAAGGGGAAGGCAGATGATCCTAAAAGGGCAGGATAGAGAGGGGAAAACCCTCCGACTCTCCTACGACAGGAGCCAAGGAAGAGGGCCCCTCGAGGTCTTCTTTGCTCAACTCCTATGAGGTAAACGTCATTGATTTTGCAAAAATCACCAATAGAGCTAAGAAATCATCTACTGAGTTGAGCATGCACTTGAAAATAGTGCCATGTGTCAATTGAGTGGGTGAAAAAGGAGGCGCCCAAGATCCACTGCTGACCTCACCGAAAGACTCGGGGGCAGTGACAAACCCTGGGGACACTAGGGCTACCTTTGTCACTAAGACAATGCAAGCCAACACAAAACTGACTTCCGAAGAAGGTGATCCCTTCTTTCGATCCCCATTAGAAGCAAGGTCATCCTCCAACTAGCACTTCATTGGAGGATGCAAGATCCACACAAATGAGGTGGAAGGAAAGGAAGAAGAGGAGAAAACTACAGTGGACACCATTGAGGTATTTGACATATCCATAGGCTTAGAAAAAGGCAGGATGTTTGGAAGGGACATTAAGAGAGGAGGCTCAACTGAGGAAACAATGAACACTTGCACCCTTTTAGGGTGAGGGTCATCCATGTTCGCTGGGGGAGCCAAAAGCAAGATCAAGGAAATGATAACTGAAAAAGGAGTGGAAGAGGAGGGAACAACAAAAGACACCGAACAAGAGCTATTGGATCCCATTCCTCCTTCTATAAAGTAGCTTGCTTAGTGGATAGAGCCTTCCTCCAATTCTTACTCTCACACGCAAGGAAGTTTCTTCAGCTTTGAGAGCTAGAGGCTACAACTTGAGGAGCAAGAGGCTCCTATTCTGTCATGGGAATGTCCATCACATCCATTGTTGGTGAAGGGAGTGAATCCTGGACATAAATAGGAGGAAGAGATGTAGGAATAGAGACAACAACCGGTAGAGAAGCAGACTCAAGCACCTCAGCGGTGAGCCTCTTCCCATTCACTACCTTAGGGGTAGCAGTAGTAGGAGGCCATGGAGGTTGAGACGTAAAGGTTACTCCACAAGGACCCTTCCTCTTACCATACAAGATGGGCTGAGGCATTGTAGGTAAGACAAGAAGGTCGAACACTTGATGCTTGGCCTTTTGCCAAGTAGGCACCATCATAATCTTGAAGAGACACATAAAAGTGGAAGTCAAAGGAACCATAGTGGGATGAGAGGAAAAAGTAGGTGGAACTGTAGAGGAAGAAGAAGAAGGCTCCTAAGTGTGAGTAGGTTTCCCCCTCCCCTTTTGAGAAGAAGAATCCTGCCGCTGTGCTATAGGGTAAGTCATTTTTTACTGCACCTTGCTCTTGGTCTTACATTTAACATAGTTTTGATAAAGGTGGTCTATTCTTAGAGGAAGTGGATTGACCGGGGTGGGCCAAAAATGATCTAGTGAATATCCCCCATGAGATACAATTGGTTGATATCCAGTGTCATGCACGACATGCACTACACCTTCATGAGGGAACTTTAGACACTTATGAATAATAGAAGCGACTATGTTCATGGAAGCTAGCCATGGAATTGCTAGCTTCACTCTAAACAAGTCAGATTCTAGAATGACATCAAAGGTATCATTCATATCCCTAGGTCCCACTAGGATGGAAAGAGTTATAGAACCATAAGGAGTGACAAAGAGACCATCATGGGTACGTATGGTGGTCTTCGTATTTTCATATTCCTCCCTTTGTAGAGAGTTTAGTAGAAGAGTCTCCTCCGTAATAACATTCACATGACTTTCCAGTTCCACAAGGACTCTTGTCACAATGTTTCCATTGACGTGAGTAGGAATATATAAAGGAGAAGCTTTCTTTTTCATGGGCATAGCCTGTGAAGTAAAATTTACATCCGATAAATCCATCATAGGTTGAGGGGGAGGAATGTGAGTAAATGAAACCATGTTTACATACTCCGAGGTGTAAAGCCCTGTCTTAATAACCTAAGAATGTTGCAAAAGTGTTATAAAAGTGTAATAATTTTTTTTTAAGTTTAATTCTAAGTTATTTAATTGCATACATTCTTAGGCTAAGAGACGTTACACTACTTTGAGTTTTCCATAACTGACTTAAGTATTTCGCATTGCACATATTAATAACATTAACATAAAGATAAACTTTGCATAATAATAAATTTCCATTCATGATAACATAATAAAGTACAAACATGCTTTTCCATACATTGCATTGATATGATATTACATTACTCATCCATTTGATGAGGTAGTTCAAATAATAGTTACAATTTTACAAATGATCACCTCTTATACATTTGAGGGATATTTTCAAATACAAGTTTACAATATACAATGATGAAAGTATAGAAGTCCATGTGCGAACTCTCCATCCATGAAGCTCTTAATGCTACAATCATTCTGGGAACCCAACGGAGTAAGGTGCACGTTCCACCCAACCATGTGGTACCCGTAGGTCCACCCCCTGTGCTAGGAGATAGTAATAAGGTTACCTAGACCTAATCTACTAACCCTAGACACTAGTACAAACAATCTAATGGTTACATTGCTTCCAGATTTAGACAATTGATTCTACCACAAATTTAGGGTTAACTGTTATTCTAGGTGGAGTGTCATCACAACGATGCAAAGGTTACCCTGGTGTTTCTTCCTAGGTTCCGGCCCCCAATCCTTGGGTTACCCTGGTAACCTCTTACGAAACCCGGCCCCATTTGCATACTATTGCGGAATCGAATGTCTCTTAAGGAAATGAGACACCAATTTTCCATTCCAGGCCTTCTCATCTTATACTCATGACTATAGTAGCTCAAGAGTCTTAAGTGAGGCATGCACATCTTGTTAAGTGTTTTTAATCTAACTACTATGTCATTTAATTATTACTGACTTAGTTAACTATTTGTAAGTTACCCTGACACCACTTTGTGTGTCGGCCCTTACAAATAGCCACTCCCCTAAACATAACATGGAAAACTGTGTTTTCTTGACTAAGGTTTACAAGATGTACAATAATACAACAGACAATTTTCAACACCATATATGACAAACATCAACATCCATTTTCACAAAATCAGGAAATCGAGTACCAAACTAAAATCATGTACATAACTTAGCCAACACATAAACCCAACTTAACAATCATAATCCCCACAATAAAAATTGATCTGGAAGACTTGAAAACACGTAAAAATCCCCATTTGCCCAATAAAAGAAAATACAATTTAAAAGCAAATCAAGGAAAATAAACATCTATAATTAAGATTTATTAAATTTAGTCAAGTCTAAAGAAATATCAAGAAGTTAAATCAATAGATTAAAATTCTTTTCTTGACAATGTAAAAAAATAAAATAAAGGTTGTGTTCTCAAAACTAATCTTCATTAACTCATTTTCATATAATAACATAATCATCAATTGGAATAATAAAAATATTCACTTAATAAAATCAAATTTCACTATATATACTTATTATTGTTCCAAATATAACAATCACTTATATATATATATATATTTTATTTAAGTAATTATTTTATTTTACCGATTATATTATTTTATAATTATAATACCAAATAAATTTTTAAACATTTAATAAACATATATTATATATTTTAATAACATATATTATATACAATATATTTTAAATATATTATATATAAAATATGTATTAATAATATATAAAACTTAAAAAGTAAAAGATATAAAATTTAAATTAAAACCACGTATTTTAAATGGCTCGCAGCCTTGCTGTGCACCATTCCCTGTGAGGGGGTTTGGCTGCTACGCAGCCTCCCCACAGGGCCGCAGGCTGTGGGCAGCGGCTGCCCACAGTTCGCAACCTTTGTGGGGTGGCTGTGGTAGCCCCAGCCCCCACACTCATATACATAAAAAAGGATTTTTAAAATAAAATCCCCTGTATGAAATTTTTCCGTACGACGATTTCATCAGGGTTTTTATTTATTTATTTTAAAAATAAAAATAACAATCTTTTCAAAATTACAGTATACAGTTTCAGTATACAATTCCATGTAAAAATTTTAAATACTAAATAATTGCTGGGTGATCAAGAAATCAACAATTAAAAAATAAATACTACTGGTAAATTTATCAGAGGTTTTGATTCACATAATTTATCAAAATCTTTTATTTCCAAATCAGAGAGTTTCATCTTCAATTTTACAGAGGGTTTCTGACTCAAATCATAAAATTTTTCCTCTGTAGGTTCTACCAGAAATTTCTTTAATATAAACAGATAATTTTAACTAGAAATTCTTCTAAGATTCTGTCAACTTTTCTGTAGATTTCTACTGATAAAATAAATTCTTGTTTGCTCTAATTTATTCACAGAAAAGAAATAAAAAATTCACAGATCTAATTTCTTAATTTTCTCAAAAAGAAATTACAGTTTTCATATTCAGACATTCACTCAGATTTTTTTTAAAGAAATTAATTTAATCACAAAGAGAAGTACCTGTGTCTGACAATTGTCTGTAACTGAAATTTGCCTGTAGGAGAAAATTGCCTGTAGCATGAAATCTTCTCAAAGCTTCTTCAAAAGAAATTCCAATTCCAAGTAATAGCTTTAACAACCAACAAGATCCTCCAAGGAATCTTCCAATTCCAAAATCAACCAAAATAACAGCGAGATAACAACTTCTAAGAAAAATTATAATTTGCTCAGTAAGGGAATTTTTTTTCCCAGTCCCCAAAAAATTTCCCCGTGAGGCAATTGAATAACCCCGTGCAAAATCCCAGATCCACAATAACCTCCGTGAGAAAATTTCAACAACCATATGCAATTATGGCACTCACACACATGTCGAGAAGTGGTTGAGAAAAATATCTTCTCCACTTCTCGGCAATTTTGCCATTTCAAATTTTTTGCATGTAATTTCAATTTTATTAAATTTAAAATTTAAAAATCAATTTTCCATTCACATGCACTTACTTTAATTTAATTTAATTTTCTAATCGTTTAAATACAATTTAATTTTCTAATTAATTTTTTTTTTAAATGCAATATAATTTACACACTCAATAATTTAATTTAATTAATTAATTAATTTAATTAAAATAGTTAAATCCTTTCAAGACCAACCATTTAACCAAACAAGCTAATTAATGAATTAACTTATCAAGTAAGTAAATTTCAATCACATTTAAATATTAATTAAATAACAATAATTAAAGCACAATAACTAACATTAAAATTAACCAATATTTACCTTTTCAAAACGATTTAACCAACATAAAATACAATACAACCTATGACTCAAAACTGAAAACTGACAATGTACTAAGACCAAGGTTAAAGACTAGACTAGGATAAACCTAACTATTATCTCTCGTTCAACATTTCCGTTGAGTCTTTACACGCTCAGACCTGATTACACAGGTGGAGTCGGTGTCATGTACCTGCAAATCCTGCAACCTAGCAAATAACGTGCATACATACATACATATATATATATATATATAAAGCATTAAACAGACACACCGTGCGGAGAAAATCACAGATATCGCAGGGCACTCGCAAGCGAGTGATACGATTCTGTTCTCCACACCAATACACTTCACAGAAAACTGACTCAATAAATGTTGTTAGTCCATCATAAGCATGTACATAGCAATAACAACTAAAAATAAACATCTACACTATATCCAATCATAACTGAAATCAATAATCATCAAACAAGTATCATCATGTCACAGAATAATCCACCGTCGCTCAAAACTAGCGATCAAAATATCCAACAAAACATCATAAGTTTAACAGTATGAAAACATAACGACAAAAAGCATAAGCATAAACAGAGGGGTACTACACGAGGCCTCAGGATAAGTACCAGAAGGATCAATAATAAAATTCACAGAGAGATGAAAATGAGTTTGTATAAATCTACAATTCACTATTTGCATTAGTCACTGACTTGTTCACATTTTTATTTTTACCATCAAGGAGAATGGTACCGTCATCGATGCGTTCCTGTATCTCATGATGCAGGCGCATACAACATTCAGTATCATGCCCATGGACACGATGGTATTGGAAGAACACATTCCCATCATACCAGTTGAGGTAAGGTTCTCTAAGAGGTCGAGGATCTTCCAAGGTTATAACTTTATCTTTTAACCACTTCTTCAAAATAGAAGAGTAAGATTCAAAAAAATTTATGAACTATCTATTGCACTTGAGGCCCTTGTCACTAGATGCGATGACTACATTCGCAATAGATTTTCCTTTGCCTGAAATCGATGCAATAGATCTCCCCTTTGGATGGGAGTGCAAGGAAGATTCCCTAGATTGAACAACCGTTTTCTAATATTCTTGCAACATTGCACATAGATGCACGAAATAAGGATACTTCATTAAGGAAAATTTTTCCTACCAAGGTCTCTGCAGGTTGCCATGAACACCTTCTACACATTTGAGTTAGGCAACAGGTAGGAGATTTGTGAAAAGAGTGCTTGATATTGAGCAATGAAATCAATAATCTTCTCATGCTCTCCTTGATTTGAAAAGGTCATCTTCGACCTGATGTTAGCCTAGAACTTTCGGAGAAATTGATTAACAAGTTGATCAAACAAGAATATGGAGTTGTCGGGAAAGGAACAGTACCACTCTAGTGTTGTATCCTTGAGAGATCAAGGAAATAATTTGGCCACCAAGGAATTATGGCGAAAGAAGTCTATACACATCACATTGAAGGCTGACATGTGTGTTTGAGGGTCTCCTTTACCACTATATTTCTCAAATTTAGGAATTTCCATCCCTTGAGGGATGGGAGTGTTTAGAATCAGTACCAAAAAAGGAATATGTCAGAAGAAAGGTTGAAAGATAACTGGGCAGAGGCTTGGGACAAATTCGCCAGCTGGTTCTACATTTGACCCATATTTTGTAGTAGAGAATTTAGAACAGGGTTAGATGAAGAAATAGGACCAGTGGAGCCGCCACCAAAGCCACCACTGCGATCGCCACCAGAGCCATTGCCAAAGCCACTGCTAGGGCCATTGCCATAGCCTCCATCAGAGCCACCACCATGATTGCCATCAGAGCCACCACCATGACTACCATCAGAGCCACCATTGGAGCCACCAAGAGTATCAGACATATGAGAACCACCAACGCCCATTCCACTAGAAATACCACTGCCAAGGGTAGCGCTGCCCCTAGGAGGAAGGACATTGAATCCTAGGGGTATCCTGCTTGCTTTGATAGTAGGAGGCGGAGCAAGAGCAAAGATGTTAATTGAAGGGCCCGTTTCAACCATGCATACCGATGTCGTAGGCATCAAGATGTCAATTTGTATTTCATAAGCATCAAGCACATGACCTCGGGTAATGCTTGACCTAGGGTTGTAAGAAGGGACATATTCTTCCATTAAGTCGGTAAGGCCACAGAGAAACTCTATGCCTGTCTGATCCTTGTCTAACATATATATCTGATTTCATTAACAAATCTAGCGACCCTAGCCATGTTTTGATCTTTCCCCAAATGGTTTGTGAGATCTAAAAGCCTCTTGTCTAAAGCCAAGAGGTGCTCTGTAGGAATGGGGACAACTTCATTCTCATCTAGAAGTAGAGCTGAAGGGGAAATAGGAGGAGTACTAGGGGTACGAATGGTTTCATCAAAGAAACTCATCTTTGCCACCTATACCATCTCCTGGGAAGCAAGAGCCATAGTGACCCTTGAGAAGTCCATCTCCAAGTGCCCCACACTCCTTCTAACTACGTATTTGGAAGTTGTAGACTGGGTTGTGAAGCTCATAAAGTGTCACAATACACAAGCCCACAACCTATGCGAAAACAAGCGAAAGAACCTTGACACAAAAATAGATACTGCAAAGTTTCACGTTGGGTTCACCAAAATGTAGAGGAGGGGGACCGACTACTCAAGACCCTAGGTCACAGGAGGGTCTAGAACAATCAATTGCCCTAATATACATCACACTAAGGGAGTGTTTAAGATAGGTTTGATTTTTAAGGGGGTGAAAAGGAAGGACAACTGATTTGCCTCTTTCCTTTTGTCAACCTGAAAGGTACAGGAAGTCAGGTGAGTGGGTTTCTAGAGTCTGGACTACAACTTAGATGACTCACTGCCAAAGGACTACAACATGGGACACAAACGACAATGCGACACGTTGGTGTCTTGGTGGGGTGCTAGCATCCATACAGACAAAAGCATAAAGAATTGTATGAAAACTAAGGGAACCTACTAACAACCTAACATATGTGACTGAAATACAAAAACTAACTAAATAATTGAATAGCAAGAAGAATACTTTAACTTTATCTAATCTATGAATTAACAAAAGAGGGTGAGGAAAGTGCACCTTCCTACCCACAATTTGATATCTTTGAAGTCTTCACTCGATGAGCAACCTACACACATAGGACGAAAAAAATGCTAGGGTTGTGTATAGACGATTTCCACAGTTAGTCCCCCGCTTTGGTGTTTCCACCTCCATGGACAACCAATATAGCAATGATAAAGAAATTTGATAAGGAAACGTATTGAAATGGAAGTACTATGCACTATGCTAAACAATGATATGCTACGAAAACAATACAATGATGCTAAGTGAATGGAAAAAGGAACAATACCACCTTCAACCACGTGCACTCAAGGAAAATGGGAGAATGAGTGAGCTCGCAAGCTTGCAAATGTCGACATTGCTGCAAAAACGAAGAGATTTAGTCCATGAAACACCAACTTTCTACTTCAATGGAGGTGAGAATGCTGTGAAAATGCTGTGAAGAGAGTGAAGAAAAAGTTTTCCAATGACTGAATGATCCAAAAGTTGAAGAGCTTGAATGAGATACCAATTTGAAGATGAAATTGGAGGCAAAGGAGCTGTTTGAGGTTGGTCTAGGGTGTAGAAATGCTACAGTTCATCGCCAATGGAGAGTTGTAACTCCTCTATAGATTCTAGAGGTAGGAATCTTGTCAGGACGATAGCGTGCCGAGCAGACATCCGTGTGTCATGCTAGCATCCCTGAAAAATTATCCTCCACTGCCACAAAAAAACAACTTCCAGGTGGATGGGAAGCAAATGAGGGACATGGAATAACATTATTGGATTTAATTTTTCTAAGGTAGGAGGTGCATAAATGTGGAATTTGCAAGGGTGCAAATTCATGCCATTACACATGTGAATGGTGATGCTAGTGTGACACACCCTCTAATACCATGGGGACAGAGAGGAGACTAGACCTTGTGACCTCTTGCTTGCAACAAGATGCTTTTAGCCAATCGAGCCAATCGAGCTAGGCCCTCCCCCCATGCAAACCTTATATTGAGCTTAATGTTAATATATGGATCTAAATAAAATAGTTCAAATGCTAGAAACTAAATTAAATAGCTCATAAAAAACCACTAGTAAACAATCTTCATAGGAAAAAAAATTCTTTTAACAAATATTACACTTTGGTTTGCAACTTGCAACCCACAATCTCAAATTTAAATAAACTTTGCACATTGAATTACATGAACTTCCAAAAAGGACAATGGGGCTGCAACAAACCCTTACAAGACTTCTAGAAATCACTACAAAATGGTTTACAACAATCCAAAACTTTGCAACAAAAGGTTTCTCCGGCACTTGTAACAACAATCTCTCAATACAACCTCAACAACTCAAATATGCAACTACTGGTGATGTTCTTGGCTCTGCAACAAGCCTCCAATCTGCAATAACACCATTAGAACCCCTTCTTGGAGGTATACCACACCTCCCCGTGTATTCCTCTTCAATCTGAAAAAAAAGAGCCTTCATGAATTGATTTTTCCTTTTACACAAACGGTCTTTCACATGAAATGGAATTTGAATGCATTTCATTGAATTTATTCACATTCCAAACCCACTCTCAGAAAATCAACACCCACCTCTTGAAATATGCAATTAAATTAAATGGAATCAAATAGATTGAATAAAATAAACTTTCCAACTTTAGGACGTTGATTATGGAAGGTAGTGCTTTTATTGCTTTCTTGCTTTCATGAATGAAAGCAAAAATCTGCTTTTCCAAACTTGGGCGCCCACCTCTTGATTCCCTATTTATTAGGAGTATTGGAAATTTAAATTGGAGTTACAAATCTGATTGGAGGTCTCCAAGAAACCCACACCCCCACTTGATTTTTCAGGATTTTTTCTTTTAAAACATATTCTCCACATTATCTCCACCTATCTTGCTTTCTCCAAATTAACTCCAAATTTCAAACTCAAATTTCAACATGCCATAACATTCAAATGCACTCCAAAATTTGAATTTCACATGACAAAACATGAAATTCAACTCACAAAATACTTGGTAAAAGAAAATTCAAATTTAACTCCTTTTTATTGATGCAGGATAGCCTATCAAGCATGGATGCTCCTGCATCAGACACCCACAATAGAAAAGAAATGTTTCATGAGTGAAACTCATAAAATTTGTATACTTTGTGTCTATCTTGGATCCACCATTGCTCCTTGTTCACTAGAAATTTTCTATTCCTCTCATCCTGCACCTTCACATTAGTATTCCCTTTCATCTTTCCTCCTTTTTTCATCCCCATGAAATACAAATTATCAAACTCTACCTCCCACCAATGTGCTTTATCAAAATGAAACAAATCAATGGGATTCGTACCTTCTTCAAAACAACATGTGTCATGTATTACCTTTCTTGCTGCTATACCTTCTTCTTCTTCTTTTTCCTTGTCTTCAATGCAACTTGTCACTTTGTTGGTGCCTTTAGAAAAACACTCTACTAATGCAAACTGATTTTCTACACCCAAAACAATGTTAGAATAATAATATTGTGACTCGTCATCCACCTTCTGCAACAAGTAATCAAGTTCTTCTATCAAGGAATCTTCACCTTCATCATTCTCAAATAAGGAATCATCAGTAAACTCCAACTTCACATTCACATCTTGCTCATCACTCTCAATTATCTCCAACACATCTACTGTTGCAACTACATCCTTATTCTCATCATAAAAAGCATAAAAAATAGAAATTACCTCATTACCTTTGGTTGCAACCTTTGTGTTAGCTGAAATTTTCTCATTCCACTCTCTTTTGGTTGCTTCCAATTGCATCCTCCTCACCTTCATCATTTTTATCTAACTATTTCAAATCATTAACAAAAAAAAATCCAAACTTTCTACATACCTTGCCTCCTCTCTCATCCAATGGATTGAACTTATGATGAACTCCATCCTTCCTCAAACTATAAGTGTTCACACATCCATCATGCATTGCTTTCCTGTCAAACTGCTACGGTCTACCCAACAACAAATGAAAAACATCCATTTTCATAACATCACACAATAATTCATCATAATAACTTACAATCTTAAATCTTACCACACATTGTTCATTTACCAACACTTTGTGACCATCCTGCAACCATGAGATCCTATACAGATGCAGGTGCCTCTTTCTCTCCAATTGTAACTTCTCAACCATCTCTGTAGAAACAAGATTATCAGTACTTCCACCATCAATAATGACATTATACACTTTACCTTTGCATTTACATCTTGTCCTAAATAAACTTCTCCCTTGAATTGATTTGTCATCTTCATTCAAGAGGATTCTCCTTGCCATCAAAGTTTCACCATCTTCCACTTCTTCAGAATGTATTGTGTGCATCTTCTCCATTTATGTTTGCTGCTCTATTATGATTTTTAGTTCTTCTTGGTCTTTCCTCTTCATGAGGATAGTCATATGCTCTGTGACCCTCTTCCCGACATCTAAAATAAGTTATTTTGTAATTTCCTCTTTCAAATCCCCTACCTGATCTTCCTCTTCCTCTAAAATTTTGATCACGAGACTTGCTTGAGATTTCACATCTTTCATCCTTACTGTCCTTAATGTCTCTAATCTATTGTTCATCCTCTTTTTGCTGCACATAAGCTCTGTCCTTTCCCTTTTGTTTATTCTCAAACCTCTTGTTCATCCTTTCTTCTATCTTCAATGCTATTTGATAAGCATCTTCCATTGTCACAACTCTAACCAGTGTCATCTCCTCTTGTATACTTGACCTCAAACCATTAAGGTATCTTGCAACCTTTTCCTTGGTTGCCTCAGAATGTCCAGTTCTAATGAGTATTCTATGAAACTCTTATGTGTACTCCTTTACTGTCTTGCTTCCTTGCTTCAAGCTTTTCATCTTTTTAAGCAATTCCAGCTCATAGTCTACTGGAATGAATTGCCTTTTCATTTTCTCTACCATTTTATCCCATCTTGGAATTTTCTCTTTTCCTTTTCTTCCTCTTTCCAACTGAATTTCTCTCCACCATATTGAAGCATGACCCTTCAATCTTGTCTTGGAAAATCTCACTCTATCTGGGTCTCCAATTTCTTCAAACTCAAAATACTCCTCCATATCATTTATCCAGTCTATGTGTTCCTCTGGATTCAAGTTTCCATTGAATATAGGCACCTCCATTTTTGGTCTCTTTCCCATTTTTGTTAAATCTTTCAACAGTGGTTCATTTGCAATTGTTGCAATTTCCTCTCTTTACTCTGTATCTAAACTAGCATTCTCTTTACTTTCATCTTCATCATCACTTCTTGGGTCTCTCATTCTTGCAAATCCTCTCCTTATCTCATTTTGTAAAGTTTCAGCCTGCCTTCTCAAGGCTCTAAAATCATCATCTCTTACAAAATTATCTCCTCTTCCTCTTCCTCTACCTCTACCACGATGGGCTCCTCTCCCATCCATTTTTTTTCAACACCCATAACATAATCCTGGTGCAACTGCCTCTCTTCGACGGTCTGTTACACACTCATGATCAAGTTGCTCTGATACCACTAATGTATGGAGCTAAATAAAATAGTTCAAATGTTGGAAACTAAATTAAATGGCTGACACAAAACCACTGGTAAACAATCTTCACAAGAGAAAAAACTCTTGCAACAAATATTGCACTCTAGTTTGCAACTTTCAACTGACAATCTCAAATTTAAATAAACTTTGCACATTGAATTACATCAGTACAAAAAGGACAATGGGGCTGCAACAAACCCTTACAAGACTTTTGGAAATCACTACAAAATGGTTTACAACAACAATCCAAAACTTTGCAACAAAAGGTTTCTCCAGCACTTGCAACAACAATCTCTCAATACAACCTCAACAACTAAAATCTGCAACTACTGGTGATGTTCTTGGCTCTGCAACAAGCCTCCAATCTGCAACAACACCATTAAAACCCATTCTTGGAGGTATACCATGCTTCCCTATGTCTTCCTCTTCAATTTGGAAAAAAAAGAGCCTTCAAATAAATTGATTTTTCCTTTTACACAAACTGTCTTTCACATGAAATGAAATTTGAATGCATTTGATTGAATTTCTTCACATTCCAAACCCAGTCCCAGAAAATCAACGCCCACCTCCTTAAATCTGCAATTAAATTAAATGGAATCAAATAAATTGAATAAAATAAACTTTCCAACTTCAGGACTTGTTGATTATGGAAGGCAGTGCTTTTATTGCTTTCTTGCTTTCATGAATGAAAGCAAAAATATGCTTTTCCAAACTTGGGCGCCCACCTCTTGACTCCCTATTTTTTGGGAGTCTTAGAATTTAAAATTGGAGTTACAAATCTGATTGGAGATCTCCAAGAAACCCATGCCCCACTTGCTTTTTCAGGATTTTTGCTTTTAAAACATATTCTCCATTATCTCCACCTATCCTGCTTTCTCCAAATTAACTCCAAATTTCAAACTCAAATTTCAACATGCCATAACATCCAAATGCAATCCAAAATTTGAATTTCACATGAAAGAACATGAAATTCAACTCACAACAAAATTTGCAAAAGAAAATTCAAATTTAACTCCTTTTTATTGATGTAGGATAGCCTGCCAACCATGGATGCTCCTGCATCAAATGTGAAGATGTATTTTTTTTGAAATGTGGGTGCTCAATTCATCAATATAATAACTACAATACTTGGATAATAAATTGATAAAATATAGATGCATGAAAGAGTGATTATCAAATGATGAATGATGGGTTTTATTTATACTTTTAGGAGAATTAGATGGATGGTTGAGATTAATCTTGGATCTCAAGTTTGATCCAAGCTTGGGAAGCTGATGAAAAGATGTGGAAAACATGGAAGAGTTGCATGATATTTTGATAGTTAATTAAAATAATTGTTATTGCTCAACTCAAAATAATTGGGGACATAAAAAAATTGATTGATGAGTTAATTGCCTACATGAAGTAGTTAACTGAGTCCATGAGGGATTTAGGAGGAGTTGACTATTTGAATGAGATATTCAAGATAAAACTTAATAGTAAGATAAACCTTAAGTATGATCTTACATTCTTGATCCAATGGAAAACTACTAATAGAAAACATATTTATGTTGAAAGTTCAATGTTCCCTACAAATATGAAATTACCATTCAACTCATTATGGGAGTTCTAGTATTTTCATGCTACAAATAAAGTCATAATAAAGATTAGATGATTGATATTGTTATCCAAATACATTACATAATGATATCAAATACACAACTTTATATCTATAAATTTAAGATATTTAATTCATTGTTTTATTGTAGGTTTTATGGTTAATAAAATAAAATTTATAAAGAATTACACTATTATTTTACAATATATTATATTAGAAATATAAGGTTAAAATAAAAAAATAAAAAAATAAAAATTAAACTATTATTTTACATATTGGAGTGTTGACAAGTAGCCACAAGAGGGAATTCATTATCAAAGTAGAGAAAAGGGGTTATGATGATTTTTGAGGATGATCAAAGATGGTATGTGACATCTCTAAAAGTCTTTTATCAAAGTTTTTAACCTCATAGTGATAATTTTTTTATAGAAAAATCACTACCTGTCAGAGGTGGCAAATGTGAAAATGCCATAATGAAATATCTCTATTGTGGTGATCTCATGGATATGAAATGAATGTTTAGAAAACAATGATGATTTATCCAATATTGTGGTGATATCTTAAATGAAGTGTCGAACGTGAAAACACAATATTTTCATATTGGTAGAACCAATTAGTTTGTTTGTATAGATAGAATGTGGAATGTAAAAGTTTTTCATCATTTAATCTTCTAATTTATCATATGGTTTCTCATTTTTTATGGGAGAATAAATGGATGTCATATAGTAATTTACCATGACTGTTGTGGGGTTGGATCTTATTTCTATGGTGGTTTTAGTTTTGACTATTACATGTGTAATTATGAGTCAAATCATAATGGGAATGCAATTTTAAATGTTGTTGGAGATTACAGATTGTGGTGATCTCATCGATATGCAATAAATGTTTAGAAAACCATGATGATTTATCCAATATTGTGGCAATATCTTAAATGAAGTGTCGAACATGAAAACATAATATTTTCATATTGGTAGAACCAATTAGTTTGTCATTGTATAGATAGAATGTGGAATGCAAATGTTTTTCATCATTTGATCTTCTAATTTATCATATGGTTTCTCATTTTTGATGGGAGAATAAATGGATGTCATATAGTAATTTACCATGATTGTTGTGGGGTTGAATCTTATTTCTATGGTGGTTTTATTTTTGACTATTACATGTGTAATTATGAGTCCAATCATAATGAGAATGCAATTTTAATGGGAATGGGAAGGAGTGTCTAGGAAGATGAAAATGTAATTAAAATAAGAATATATAAACTTATTTTAATTAATTCAAGATTAAGACAACTTGAAATAATTAAATAAGATTATATATTCTTATTTTAATTATATTTTCATCTTCTTAGGTGCTTTGTTGTTCCTCATATTGGTCCAAAAGGACCTTAACTTTTTGAATTATTTGGTTGTGCATTTGTACCCTATATTTATCTATGATTGTGAGTGGCTCAAGATGGATATCTCTAGAACTTATACCTACAATTCCTACCAATACATTACATGTGTGGGTCAATAATATATATTAAGTAGAAATACATGAAATACATTATGAATGTGATAGAGAGATGGTGGAAGAGCCAATCAGTAAGCTACATGAATATTTTCAAGTATCTATAATGATCTAATGTATCATGAAGATAATTTTGTAACCTTGCCAAATTTTATTATATTTTATGGGTTTTGACATGAATAAACACCCTATCACCTACTATAAATTCTCTCAATGACTATTTTGCATACACATAACTCTTTTGTTGATTTGAATATTATTTTGATGTTTCCCTTATAATTTTTACTTAATTTTCATACTCAAGGATTAATTCTAGATTAATAGTTATATGTTTCTCTAAACTATCCCACCTTATAGAAGTCTTGCACTTTTTGTCATATAACACTTTGAAAAGCCCCATTTGAATGGAGAAGTGTTAGGAGTTGTTATATGCAAAATCACCAATGGTAAAATACTCTTCCCAATTGGTGGGTTGATCCATTATGGACATCTAGATCACATCCTCTATAAACTGGTTAACTCTCTCTATTTAGTCATCTATTTTAGGGTGGTAAGCATTACTAAAATTGAGTTTAGTATCAAGAGTTTCCATGAGAGTGGTCAAAAAACTGGAAGTAAACAATTTATCCTTATTAGAAATGATCACCTTAGGCATCCAATGCAACATAATTATTTATTTTATGAATATTTTAGCCAAGATTGGATCATCATCCTTAATGTTGGATTGTATGAAGTGTGCTACCTGGGTTAACTTATTGACTACCACCATAATACTATCATGCCAATTTCATGTTTTGGGTAAACCCACCAAAAAAATCCATTTAAATTACTAACCATTTGTGCCGAGGAAACTCATAGGGATATAATGCTCAGGTAAGTGCAAGAAGTTGGGTCCACAAAATGTTCAAAAAGTCGGAGTGTTTTTCCAGATTTTCAAAATTTTTCACAGTTGGACTGAAAATTTGAAGAACCTTAAAAAATTCCAGTAATATGAAATTTATTATTTTGAGTCTAGTTTTCAAATATGTAATTTGTTCTAATACCCAGATGATACAAATTAATTTTTAATAGGCATCTAGAAAAACCACTCTTTAAAAGTCACTTTTTAGGACCATACCATACATGTGTACATACACCATAATTTGACCCAAATATAAGTATTTTTCTAATTCCTTATGGGAAAAATGTGTAATAATTTGAAGATTGATGAGGATATTTTTTTTATAATTTTGTTTAAATATATTTTTTAATAATTTTTTATTGGCCTTAATTTATTTTAGAGAAGATGGATCCATTCATTTGATCAAATAATTCATCAATTTAGAGAAGATTATGTCTATTTTGGATGGTCACCTTGTTCAACATTTAGTATTCAATGCATAGTCTTACATAGTCCCATACTTGTTAATAAACAACATTGGAGCTCTCCATGGGGACACACTAGGACAAATCAGACCTTTCTCCATTATATCTTGTAGTTACATCTTAAGATCTTGTATTTTAGCAATAATAATTCTATAGGGAGCCTTTGAAATAGGTTCAACCCTCAATATTAGATCAATTAAAAAATGAATTATTGCTTAGGGCTTAATCCTGACAACTCTTTGGGAAAGAAATTTGGAAATTCTTGAATGAATGGATGATCTTCTATACTAGGAGTTTGGTCTTCTCCTTAAAATTTACTAGGAATAATTTACTTCCTTTCCTTACATCCCTCTTGGTTTGCATGGAAAAGATCATTCTTAGCATTACTAGTCTTTGGTTTCCCTAGAGTACGAGTAGTCTCCCTTGATCATCTAAGAATTCAATATTTGTGTTAAACCAATCCAAATTAGCTTGGTGTTTCCTAAGCTATTATATCTCTAGGATTAGGTCATAATCCCCCAACTTGGTGATCAATAATTTTTACTTGGTATTTATAATTCCTAGGTTAATTTCTTCTTCTTACAAGTTGAATTTGATCTTTTGAGTCTCACTAGACCAAAATCTACCTCCATCTCTTCGTATTATATTTTTAGGATCAATATTATATTTTGTTAGTTAACACATTTGGAAAAATAAATATATCAGTTACTCCTAATTGTCCTAGAATAGAAATAGGTTTTCCATGGAAATTATCTTAAATTTCTATGTGTGAAGATTGATCATCTACTAAATGACTATGCATGATTCCATAAATTCATTCTAGGGCATGGTGGTTTTATCCAAGTTATTTGGACACTCATTTTTAAAATATTCACATTCATATGTCCAACATTTGTTTTTGATATAGGAAAAAATAGATTTTGAAGGGACTCAGAACCCTTTAACAAAAAAGAGCAAGGCTGCAGAAAAGACAGCAAGCAGCCAACGAAAAAGACCAGCTCCAAAACAAGACCAATTAAGATTTACATTTAACATTTTTCTTGTGGGAGCGGAGAGTCATGTCAAAAGATGACCGAGAGGATTTATCTTTTTTTCCCTCAACTATGATCCAACCATCTTCCACTTGTGCCGCCTTACCATGCCACGCTAGCTCGCTACTTTCATGAAGATGAAAGCTAACAACCAAAGTATTAGGGGTTACATATTGATTCCTTAGCACAGATAAAAACTTTTCTGAAGAGCCACCAGATAGGGAAGCTGAAGCACATTCCCCTGAAATGGCAGCCGTTGACTCAATAGGGGTTGCCTTAGCGACCCCGCAATTTGAGACGACTGAAGGGGGCATCCCAAGACCCAGAGATTCAGAAGCAGCCACCTCACGAACTTTAGGGGTTTCAACAAGATGTTTAGTTTTAGCAACCCCACCAGAAGAGACATCCGAAGGGGATACCTCATGAGCTTGTGATTCTGAGGCAACCACCTCAGAAAAGCTCCTATGTTGATCAACATTCTTCTCAACCGTATAATGCTGTTGAGAGGCACCTTTCCACCAAGAAGTTGAAGCATTTTTCTCAAAACCACATTGTGCAGCAGCATGATCTGTTTTAAGGCCTACCTTTTTAATTTGTTTCAAGGCCTACCTTTTTAATTTCCTTATCCTTAGGGGGACTAGCTTATGTTGCTTTCTTTGATGCTTTCTACTTTTTTCTTAATTACCTTTTCCTCTCTGACGAATAGTTTCTTCTATATATTTGGCTCCTTTTAAATATTCTAGACTCATTCTCTACATGAATAGATTTCTTGAAGTCCCTCTTTTTATTTTCATAGCAGTTGAGATTGTAGGAATTTTGTTTTCATTCCTACTTTCTCTTTTGTTTTTCCTCAGAAACGAAGGCTACCTCAATGGCTTGGATCAAGATTTTTGGTTGAGTAAGCTTGGTTGTATATAAAATTATTTTATTTATACCCAAGATGAATTTACTCATATGGTCAATATTCATCCTTCATTTAGTGGACATGGAAAAGTAGGTCCATGAACTTAGCCTTATACTTAGCTACTGGTCTTCCTCCTTGGTGTAGTGAGTGGAATTTTGTCATCTTTTGATCTTGATGGTAGTGAAAATAAAGTCCTTGTAGAATCAATTTATAAAAGCATCCCAAGTCAGCTAGCTCAAATAATACTTTTTAATTTCTAGTAGGTGGTCCCACCATAGCAATGCCTCCCCCTCTAGCTAATAGATGGAAATTTGAGCCTTAGTATTGGAATTCAATTCCAACAAGCCAAAGTACTTATTCATTCCTATCAACCTTGCTTTTAATTCATCTCCACCACCTATCTTTTCAAACTTGGAAGCTTGTATTTTCTTCAACTCTTAAACCAATGGGTTCTTTCCCACTCCATGAGTCTTGGATGGAATTTTCCAATAGCATGCAACACATAGAGCAAGCAACATGCAAACAATGGATGCCATTTTATGTCTTATGGATTGTGGGGAAAAATAAAATAAAATATTAATAAGTATATAAGAGATCGAGCTAATCCATATGTGTAACCATTAGCTTATGTCTTTGTGTTCCATACTAGGAAGAAGGAAATAGCTTAGTATGGATTAGTTATTAGTAGGTATCTACCCTTCTCACTAAATAATTAACAATAATAACCCCTCTCAATGGATTGTAAAATCCACTTGGATGGGGTAGATAGGGACTCTTATCCATGTGGTTGGGATCACGTTACACCCTACCCTAAACCATTAATGATACAAAGGCTAAAGAATTGACATGTATTTAGGTAGAATATGGTTGAAAATGTTTATTTGGAATCGTAATGTACAAAATTTGACTCTAACAAAAATAAATCTAGGTTCCTTTGAGAGTAAATTCCACTACATACACTTAGATTACTTTTACTAGCTAAAATTATTAAAGAGAAACAAATTGGTGAATAATCTAAGAACAAAAAGATAAATAAAATTTAATATCTAAAAAATGAAAAATACAGATAATAAGGAACCTACGATTTAAATCTAGAGATGTCACATCCTGTTTTCTTGGATAAATTAAACTATTAAATAATTTTAATGCTTAAATCACATGTTTACTATTATCAAATAAAAACTAATTTGTCTTTAAATATATAAATAGTTGCTTAAATATTATTAAAGAAAACAAAAAAATAAATAAATAGGATTTATTAAAAAGTGCTTGAGCGTTATTAAGAAGAGAATGATAAATTAAAATAAAATTGACTAAGATAAATTTAGTTGACTTAAATAAAAACTAAATTAAATTTGTTGTTAAGTCTATACAAATAAATCAATTTAATTGCATAAGTTCGAATTTAAGAAAACTGAAATTTGCACGTGGATTAAACTTTTGAACATCATGTTTAAGTGGGAGAGTTTTATTCAAACGATAATCCATTTAGTATAACTACTTTAAAAGGCCGCATGACGGTTTAAAAAAGGACAACCAAATTAGTTTTGCATGAAAATTTCTAACGCTTTTTCATGAAGTCCATTTTATGTGCGCCTTGGAGGAAATCACGCGGGGAGGGGAGATAAAGTTAGGCCTAGGCAGGGCAGAGTAGAAAACATATTTTATTTCTCCTCCAGAAATTACATTCAAGAATTGTTTTACATAGTTTATTTTATAGGTAGAAAATAACCCCTAATGATTAACATGTAAACATCCCCTCTTAATTTGAAGGGGTTATCATGAAACTATGCAATATTTTGAATTGCTCAAACTTCTCTCGGCCAAGCACTTTGGTGAGGATTTGTTGGTTGATCTGAAGCTTCTTAGAAAGAAACTGTTACTGTGATAGATCTTGAATTTGTTTGAACTAAGCCTATTACCTTGATAGGGTTCATTCTTTGACACTAACCCTGTTGCCTTGACAGGTCTCAAATTTGATAAAGAGCCTACTACTTTGACAGGTCTCAACTTTTGATAATGAGCTTGTTGCTTTGACAAGTCTCAACTTTGGACTAGTTTTGTCCATTCTACAATTTGAAAAATGACCAAACTTTAGTGGCCAATATGAATAGTCACCAACTAGCAATTTGGAACAACTTTGAATTATCATTGAAAATAATATTTGAAATAGCACACATTGGGTGCAATCATTAAAAATAATATCTAAATGGCACATTGAGTGCAATAAAATATTGAAGTGTAATTACCACACCAATTACAAGGTGTCAACAATCTATGAAATCAAGCCACTTGAATCTGACATATACATAGATTCCCCCCTTGGCGGATGAAAGAGGAAAATGTCAACAACACAATCTCCCTCATAGAGTGTTTGAACAAGAGGCAACATCTTTATCTAGACTATATCTCCAATATTAGAAAAATCATTCATGGGAAGTAGATTCACTTCATCAATCTTCTCAATAATTGAATTTTTATCAAATATATTGAGTGGCATCTCAAAAATATCAACATTAATTGGAGTTAATGTAGGCTCAATATGATCTACATCATCATTAGAAGAATTATGAGGAATAACATCACCACCATTATGAGTACACACATTTTCAGTATCAATAATAGAGTGAACCCTCTTATATGATTTTGTTAACAAATTAACCTTGGATCTCCACCTTGAATGATCTATCCAACCAAAATTCATATGCCTCATAGATTTTGAAGGTGGATCTGGTAGATAACAATGCTTGGTAGAACGAGTATGCAAACCACACGATGTACAAGGGTGTAGATCAAAGTAATTATTAGAAAGATGACCTTGATGTCCACAATGAGAACAAATTTGGACATTATTTGACTTAGTGCATATTGTTTTTGGTTGCTTAGATTTTTGAACTTCATAAGAATCATCAACACATGTAGACTCAACATTAGATTTTTTCATATGTCCCCTTGATACAAATTTTCTCTAGGTTTAGAATATTCTGGGATATAAGAGCCAACAAAACCCTTGCAACCAAGACCCATTTTCCCCTATTTGTTTTCTAAGATTCCCAAACTCTCACACTGGGTTTCTATTTTTGTGGCTTTGATTGGTAGCATTTTTGTGTTAGAGGTTTAGACGCAACATGTTTCTTGTTTGACACATTGGTTTTACTTTTTTGCTTTATTGAAATACTAGATGAAGGCACATCATGCCTAACATCTTTCTACTTGTTCTTTCCTAAATGATCTTGTAACATATTAAGTTATTTTCTCAATAATATATATTGGTTAAAAAAATGCAAGAACAAAGGTCTGTATTGTCTCCAACATTCAAATATTAATTCTACCTCATCTTTTGTATTTACATGAATTTATAGAGATGATATGCCATCAATGTAAAATGTGGACATGATTGTAGATAGAGAAACATATAATTTAACAAACACCTTATAACATCAATTATGTCCTTATGTAAAATCCACCCCTTGGGCACTATTTTTTTGTATTCAATTAGCATCTTATTCGACCAGGCATCTATCATCAAAAGTTGAAGTGTTAATCTCAAAGGTTTTTTATTCATCTCGGTGACATGAAATCAACACCACAAATTATATGCTTAAACTTAGAAGCACTAAGCTACTACAACTAGGGTCATTCCTAAACCCAAACCTAAACCTCGAGGGTTCATGTGGTGACCCTGCCTATGTATCCCCTTGTGGGAATTAGAGGCTTCGTAGTTCGCCCCACAATATTAGAGGGATTTCATTCTCACTTCTTGCATGAGATCTTTGATCTCACTTTTAACCCATGAATATTAATTAAGTACATGTAAGCTATCAACTTATCCAATTATATTATAATGTTAATAAATTTGATATAACTTGCCATCAAGTGTTGGGTCCATATCGAACATTACCAAACATTAGTATACAAAAATTCACAATATTCACAAGGGGTCATTCATACTATATTCTCAAAGATCATACACAATGGATGCCACGAGCATACCTCTATATACATAAGCTGACTAGCTCATACATATCACACATACAACAATGACTGGATCATACACAAATCACAAGTACAATGATGATTAGCTCATATGTACATCACAAGTATAACTGTGACTATCTCATTTGCACATCACAAGTACAACATTGAATGGATCATACACATATCACAATTACATTAGTGACTAGCTCTTGCATACGTCAGAAATACATAATGACTAGCTCCAACACGTCACACACGTAGTGACTAGCTCCAACATACATCATAGATACACAATAACGAGCTCCAACATACATCATAGATACACAATAACGGGCTCCAACATCACAATGGCTGACTAACACATATCCATAATGCATCCTAGTTAGAAAGAATATTGGTGCATTACACACTACACCATGGGTCCTATCCTTTCCTCTGGTCTTTTGCACCATTGGACAAATGGGAAGAGGATTCAGTGCATCCCATACTACATCGTGGGTCCATCCTCAAGTCCACAAGGCCAAGTATATAGTCTAAAAAATGGGAAGGGGATTCAATGCATCCCATACTACACCACAGGTCCATCCACCATCCCAAGGCTTTCCCCAAGTAGTGAACCTACCATAACCTGGTGGATTTTGACTTCAATTGCCTATAGGAAACTGTCAACAAGTCTGTACACCTAGGAAGAAGTAGCTCCTAACATATACCACCTTGTGACCTTAGTGGTATTGTCAGTTATCTTCACAATCCTAGGTAACACTTGGTATTGGGCACTTTTGTGCCCTTAGTGACATCTAGTGAACTCCCTCGATACAACAATTAGCCCTAGATTACCATTACCTGCACGGATGGGTCCCTACTTGTACAACTATTACCGTATCACAATCATGATCAGGGTAGCCCATAGCAACCTTCACCTCCATGAACCAAGTGAATGCCGAATAGTCCCTAGCAATAGCCCAAACATCGGTCATTGGCATAGTACAATGGCTGCCTGTCACTATTCAAATATCCCAAAGGTTCACTCTTGGGCGGGTCATACATAACATGAATCACAATCACAATCAATAAATACATGGGCCTATACATAGATACCTCTAGAAATGGATTTGGTTTTCACAACACATAAAGGTTACATGGAACCAACATAGGATGGAATTTACCCAACATATACATGTAATCAAATACCAAAGTTATATAGTAGTCAATCCATTACTTCATTCAAATTAGTATTTAGAAGTACATATTGTTAGAATCCAAGATCACCTGCATGCAAGATGGATACCTGTCACATGCAAAAGATATGAAGAACCGAAAAAGATGCTCTGTAAACCTCTCAGTAAAAATGCATTAAGAGAATCTATTATTACAAAGTGATCAATCCTTATGAAGGAGATCAAGAAACCCTAAAAAGGGAAACCCTAAATGAAACCCTAGTGTGCACACTTAATAATTAATAATTAATTATTAATGTGCCTAAGTTTAGCTTAATTAATAAAGAGGAATAAGTGACTTAATTAATTAATCAATGTGATGTAATTAATTAAGCATAATAACTTATTACTCTAACACTTTAAGATGAACTTAGGAAGAAGCTAAAACACTAGAATAAGATGCATGAAAGCAAAGATGGGTCCCGACAACTAGGCCTGATCGGTACCCATTTACAAATGCAATAAGGAGTAAAGAGAAGGACAAAACCCCCTTACAATGAGATAACATGTTGCAAAGAAGCACTAGAAGAACTCGTAGAGTAAATTGGAACTTGATATAGGCAAGCAAGAAATATTCTTACGTATACCTCGAAGCCGGATGAGAGTCACGATTGACTCAAGGAATCATGATAAAGCAACAAAACCGATGCCACGGAACACTCGAAAACTCCAAACGGGAACAACTCTGGAATCTATGAAGCAGCAAGCAATTATTGAATGATGTATTACTGAAAACAAAGTGCAAAGATGCAAGATGCACTCTCCCAACTGCCAAAACATCCAAGTAATCGCCAAACAACCCATCGGGCCAAATCTAGACTAATTGATAAACCTGGGACAGATACAGAAAAAGTACATGGACAACAATATAGAGCTCCTTAATACCTTTCCCACGCCGCAAACGAGGCAAAAATTGGAGATCGTGGCAAAAAGTTATGAGCTCGGAAGTCCAAAAACAACATTTGACTTCAAACAGAAATAAATGCATGAAAATAGTAAAAAACTAAAAAATAAACAGCACTACTGGAAAGTGCTTGGAACCAGCTTTCTGGCGATATCTCGTTTTCCCAATTTCGATACTGTATGCCCAAGTTATGGCCAAAAGAAAAAAACTGCTCTTTTAGGAAAAACTAGGGTTAGGAGGGCAAAGAGGGCCGGCCGTACGCTGATGTCATGCTGACGTCATCAGTTCACGAGGTTAAATTTGACGGCCATCTGGCCGTCGCCGCAAAAAATCAGCCCCCCTGCAAAATGAAAAAAAATTTGGGCCCCTGGTCCCGGGCACCAGGCCGGGGGCCGGGCTGGGTCGATCCCTCTGGTCTCCATAGGACCGCCGAAGCCTGGGTCATGCAGGGCGGATCTGAGCTCCTAGTTCCTCAAGACCCGTGAGCAGAGGAGGAGATGGGCGGGTCAGGCCGCTAGGGCTGTGCTGCGACCAGCAGGGCAGTAGGCACGGCAGTGCGCCAGGTCACCGCCTGTGGGGAGGCGCCCAAAATTTTAAAAAAATTCAATTTTTTTATATTTTTTTTTGAAGTTTTTCAAAGAAATGCCTCGATCTACGTGTTCGGGAGGCCGGACGGCCCCCTGGACAAATTTTTTTTGCCTCCCGAGTCAACTTCTCATAAATCGACGAAATGACAAGCGTTTCTAGGGTTTTTGGCCGCTGCGAACGCGATGGCGGTGTCCGTTTGAGCCCAAAGTGAGCCAAAAAATAAGCTACCCCTAGATCTTGTAGAAAAGATGCCTGTGGAAACCCTTGCACCCGAAACTCACAAAGAGGCCATATCTTCAGATCACGAACAGGCAGCTGCAGGTCTGGAGCTCTGATACCATGTTAGAATCCAAGATCACCTGCATGCAAGATGGATACCTGTCACATGCAAAAGATATGAAGAACCGAAAAAGATGTTCTCTGTAAACCTCTCAGTAAAAATGCATTAAGAGAATCTATTATTACAAAGTGATCAATCCTTATGAAGGAGATCAAGAAACCCTAAAAGGGAAACCCTAAATGAAACCCTAGTGTGCACACTTAATAA
This sequence comes from Sequoia sempervirens, assembly GCA_007258455.2. Taxonomy (NCBI): domain Eukaryota; kingdom Viridiplantae; phylum Streptophyta; class Pinopsida; order Cupressales; family Cupressaceae; genus Sequoia; species Sequoia sempervirens. The sequence continues at coordinate 29,665,894 of VDFB02373365.1, forward strand.
TTAATAATTAATTATTAATGTGCCTAAGTTTAGCTTAAGTAATAAAGAGGATATGACTTCAATTAATTAATCAATGTGATGTAATTAATTACATAATAACTTATTACTCTAACACCCCTAAGATGAACTTAGGAAGAAGCTAAAACACTAGAATAAGATGCATGAAAGCAAAGATGGGTCCCGACAACTAGGCCTCGATCAGGTACCCATTTACAAATGCAATAAGGAGTAAGAGAAGGAAAAACCCAGTGGGACAAAACCCCCCTTACAATGAGATAACATCGCAAAGAAGCACTAGAAGAACTCTGTAGAGTAACACTGGAACTTGATATAGGCAAGCAAGGAAATATTCTTCTGTATACTACTGAAACCGGATGAGAGTCACTGATTGACTCAAGGAATCATGATAAAGCAACAGAAAACCCGATGCCACGGAACACTCGAAAACTCCAAACGTGAACAACTCTGGAATCTATGAAGCAGCAAGCAATTATTGAATGATGTATTACTGAAAACGAAGTGCAAAGATGCAAGATGCACTCTCCCAACTGCCAAAACATCCAAGTAATCGCCGAACAACCCATTGGGCCAAATCTGGACTAATTGATAAACCTGGGATAGATACAAAAAAAGTACATGGACAGCAATATAGAGCTCCTTAATACCTTTCCAATGCCGCAAACGAGGCGAAAATTGGAGATCGTGGCAAAAAGTTATGAGCTTGGAAGTCCAAAAACAACATCTGACTTCAAACAGCAATAAATGCATGAAAATAGTAAAATACTAAAAAATAGACAACACTACTGGAAAGTGCTCAGAACCAGCTTTCCGGCGATATCTCGTTTGCCCAATTTCGATACCGTATGCCCAAGTTATGGCCAAAAGAAAAAAACTGCTCTTTTAGGAAAAACTAGGGTTAGGAGGGCAAAGAGGGCCGGCCGTACACTGACGTCATGCTGACGTCATCAGTTCACGAGGTTAAATTTGACGGCCATCTATCCGTCGCCGCAAAAAATCAGCCCCCCTTCAAAATGAAAAAAAATTTGGGCCCCTGGTCCTATGGGCGACCAAGGGCTGGGGGGCCGGTGCTGGGGGCTGATCCCCTGGTCCTCCATAAGACCGCCGCTGAGTCGGGGGCTGGGCGCAGGGGCCGGATCTGAGCTCCTGGTTCCTCATATGACCGGCGCGGAGCGGCCCGCGGGCCCCGGCGTGGGGGAGCGCGGCCAGGGTGTGGCGCTGGGGGCGCCCGGGGGCCCCTGCTTTGTGCTTGAGAAAAATTTTAAAAAATTTCAATTTTTATATATATTTTTGAAATTTTTCAAAAAAATGCCTCGTCTAGGCTGAGGCCGCATACGTGCAAAATTTGCCTCAGAGTCAATCTCCGAAATCGGCGAACGACAGGCTTCTAGGGTTTTGGCAGCTGGCGGTGTCCGTTTGAGCCCAAAGTGAGCCAAAAAATATACCCCTAGATCTCAGTAAAGATTCTGGGAAACCCTTGCACCGAAACTCATAAAGAGGCCATATCTTCGATCACAATGAATAGGCAAACTGCAGTCCGAGCTCGATACCATGTTAGAATCCAAGATCATCTGCATGCAAGATGGATACCATGTCACATGCAAAGACATGAACCGAAAAGATGTTCTCTGTAAACCTCTCAGTAAAAATGCATTAAGAGAATCGATTATTACAAAGTGATCAATCCTTATGAAGGAGATCAAGAAACCCTAAAAAGGGAAACCCTAAATGAAACCTAGTGTGCACACTTAATAATTAATAATTAATTATTAATGTGCCTAAGTTTAGCTTAAGTAATAAAGAGGAATAAGTGACTTAATTAATTAATCAATGTGATGTAATTAATTAAGCATAATAACTTATTACTCTAACACATATGTGTTAAATACAAGTTATTAGTTTTCCTTAATTCCTTCTTAACCATCCGATACTCATTTCAACCTCAAGTCGAAGCCTACTAGAGAGAGAAGGTCAAACCTTATAGGAACAAACCCATACCTTGGAGATATCCCCCTAAACCCCCCTTTGGACTTGAAGTCACAAGGACATCCTTCACCCAAGGACTTCCTACATACCCGCTTCCAAACGAACCAAAGTCACACATAGTTCTCCTTACAAGGTCTCTCATGGGACACATACACACAAGATTCCCCATAAGCAAGGTTTCTTTTAATCTTTAACTTTCATTATTAATGCTTAATAATAGTTAGGAGAACATAATTAAGTATATGATTTAACAACCCATACTATAACACTTCCCTTTAAGGATATCAAGACCTCTTGAATTAAACTCGACCGATTATTATTCATAAACCAACTTGGACAGTCTTGAGTTCATCTTATCAACATAGGGGCTAGGTTATTATGCAGCTTGAAATTACCTTGGTTCACAAAAAACCCATAGGAAAACACTTCCATTTTAAATTTACATATTAGTTTCAATATTGAGGTTCACATACTCAAGGGGTCACTAGATATCTTTGAAGGACACCCAATAGTATTTATAATCTTGTTTTAAGTATAATTAATGCCCGAATCTTACTTAAGAAAGTTGGTAACACTATATCCATTGGACCAACATATGAAAATATAAACCCAATAATATTACTAATAATATTCTTGTTCCAATTTCCTTTACCCTATCATGCAACTCCATATTCTTATAATTGTCTAGTTTTAGAGTAGATAGATTATTCATACTTTCCAGGGTTAAGTTAATCTTGACCTTAACGGTCATTAGTAAAGTATCAAGAGATGCTACGTAGGATTTATCTCATAACACAATCTCAAAAAAATTGTCAACCCAAATAATTGTCACCCTCCACCTAGCTTGCAATCATATTGTGGTTTACTACAACTAAAATATCCTTCATTCACATAATAATTCCAATATCAGGGTTCTTGTATTTAAGAGGTTGATAGACATCATGTAGTCATATAAAGCATTTACCATAGTATCAACAGTTTATCAAAAGTGTCAAGTTTCAACATTAAAGATATGTTTAATAAAGTGTGGTTGTAGTGCCACTAAATGAGGCCATCATTCCTTATATTATTATGCAACCAAGAGCCAAGGCTTATATTAATTATATCTAATTCTTGGTTCATATTATAAGGTTGTCTTGAAGCTAAAAAATTGACTTAGACTTCCTTGCCACCTTGCTTCACTTGAGTCTCAACATAGACATATAATGAATTCAAGGGTAAGATCCTATATGAAGACATTAGGTTTGTAAATCAAGTGTTTATTCTCATATTTTAATGGTCACAAGATGTAGAAAGATCACAAAATCATGACACATCTTTCACTATCCACAACCAATCTACTATAAACCCAATTCCATAATGAAAGGATTAACTCAACTCAACATAGCTAAAACCTTATAATTAATTAAGAATCATAGAATTATAACAACCATCATTGCATCTTTTTAGTATTCGACCATCACATTTTTATATAGGTTTTCTTGAGGTAAAAGCCAAAAAAAAATTAGTTTAAATGTAGATTAAAGTTGTGGGCTGGCAAGAACAAATACAATATTCTCAAATAAGTTTCAAGTAACATAACCTCATTACTTGTGTAACTAACTCCTTATAAATCATAATGGTTTATAATGTTCATAATATTTCTCAACTAAAATTAATTTTTTCTAGAATTAACAACTACAATACAAATCATGGTGCTTCATGACCAAAATTTCACCATGATGAGGTTATGGGTTATCTAATGTCTTATCACCCCTATTTGTTTTTTTGAAATTTGAATGATCTATGCAGTCTGTGCTTCATAATATGGTACAATTTAAACATCAAACATTTTAAATTAGGTTAACAAATGCACATAGATCATTTCATGGAGCTGTTAATTATTACTTTCATGGAACTGTTAATTATTATTCACTATTCTACTATAGTCTCCCCTAAATCGTTACATGATAGCCAAAAGAGTAGATATTCGAAACCCCATACTATTGGAAATATTTTTATACTTAGCTTTAAAAATGGAGTTGAGAATATCCTTGATTCAAGCATTGAATTCTACAGTCCTTTCTCCTGGTGTTCCCAATGTGGTGTTCCTTCCTCCAATGCCACTTCTAGGATCTCTTCTTTCTTGCATTCTTGTGACTTTTGCTCCAAAATATCCTCTATTATTTTTAGTTTGATGAAGGTCTAATCCCTGTTTGAAAGACCCCACCTCCCACCTACATATATGGGTAATGGTTGTGGAATCTAGCTTCTCACTTTCCAATTGCATTTTGCTCGAAAGTTTCTAAAGCCTTTTTTACAAATATGTTTCGTACATCTCTTTGTTCAGAATGCCCCTCTCAGACACCCTCCCACTCCTTTCTCCTCTATCAATCTCTGCTGCTCACACCTTGGGGGGAATATGTGTCTTAGCCTGCATGATGTTACGCCTTTATAGGTTTCTATCTGCTCTTTTTATCCTACACACTCTACATTCCTTATCCATAGGTTTTCCATTATCTATCAAGAAAGAGGAAATAAAGCGATGCATTTTTATCCCTGAATCCCCCAATCGCTTCTATTCATGCCTTCTCTCTATCTTTTCTTCATTTTCTCTTTTTCACATGCCAACACTTCCTATCCAAAACAATGTGTCTCTTCAGTCAAGGAGGGGTCGCAAGGTTTTTAATGATTGACAAGCCTTATTTTGCACATGGCCTCAATATTTCCCACCATCCATGGATAGGGGTGCCATGCTCATTAATGGCACGAGCCCCCTTTGGTCGATCATGCCCTCACCTCTTTATTAAGATTGTCTTTGGGCATATATATTTCTTCTCCCATGTTTTTACAAAATCCCTTTGTCCTTTTTAATAGTTGATGAAAAACCATGCCTCTTAATTGCTTTTCCAACGACCCCTTCCTCTGTTTTATGGGTTCAAATATGGGGATGTGACACCTTATTACTCCATATACCTTTATTACTCCCAAAGGTAACCTTATTACTCCATAAATAATTAAGTTTAAAAAAATAGAATATTAATGGCTACAAAACATACCTTAAAAGATTAATCATTACAAGATTAATCAAGTTTGATTAATCTTGCAGGTAACATACCACTCAACAAATATTTACAAACCATGTAACTGCTGATCTATACACAAAGAATCCTTTCATTTCCATTCAGTCATCATGGATATTTTTCTTCTTCATTGTCTTTGCACTCTCCTTCCCTTGATCCACAGGGTTAGCAGTTATACCGTATTGCAAAAGGAATTGTGGATGTCAAATAGACCCACATCCTATATTGAGAGCATTGGGCACTATTTTTATGCTTTCAAATTTTGCATCTTTTGCTGCATCACAATTTTTGGTTCCGATTGAGCAGAGTCAAAATCTAGATGTGGAACAATTTTCTTTTGTTGCAACAATACAAAAGAAGATTGTCTATGTGACTAATTATTCCCCTAGGTAGTGAAGGGACTCATATGGAGGGTCCAATAACTCAGATATTTCCCAGACAACTTTAAACAGTGGTTATTGAAATCTTGCCTCTGGAACATAGATCTATACCCAACAAAATGATATAAATTATATTCAAACAAGGGACAATAAAGAAATACTAAATGAAATACACTAACAACATCTTTTGCCAAATATCTTCCACAAACCTTGTCTATGCTTTCATATTTTTCTCTAATGTGCAAGAGCATGCGCTCCTTATGCCATTATACACCATAAAACTAAAAATGCACCTTACATAGCTCTTAACAATTCTCCTACAAACTGCACCTGTTGGCCCCGCATCTCCTCTGGAAATCAACCACTTTTCTTTTTAGTGTCGGCTACTATGTTGGCATTGCCAATTATAAAGTTGAAGCCATCTATAACATTCACTGGAACTTGATCGATTGGAATATAAACCACCTTCTCGTGTAATCCAGTTTATGTCTGCAAATTTGCGAGCTTTGAGAACTCTCACATTGATTTTCCAGTTTATGTCTGTGCATTGAAATCCAAAGGAAGAGAAGGCTGGAAATTTGGTGTAACAATCTGGCGTGGAGTTTTGAAAGAAGAGCCTCTGTGCATTGAAACCTAGCGGGAGTGTAGGTAGAAATGTGGTGTAGAAAGGAGGCGTGAGGCAGATAGAAGATGCTAGGTGCTTGAAGATTCTGTGTAGATTGGCATCTAGAGGCATTAAATCTGGAGGAGGAGCACCATTGGAAGAAGATTCTGGTAGAAGCTGATCATAAAGTGGTTATGATATTTCTCATTGCAACACAACAAATAGAACACGATGACTTGACACAATGGATAGAATAAGGCGACTTGACACAATAGATATAATTTTATGTCATTGTCGATGCATACGACTAGGTATGGTTATAAAGGTTTTTGAATGATCAATCATGATCTGGATTTAAATCACATAATATTTTTTTTTTGGGTTTATCAATAACTTCAAGTTGCACAGTTTGTAGAGAGGAAGTTGGGTACATGAATATTTTTTATTTTGCAAAATTTGTTACAATTCAAAGCCCTTTGTAGATAATCCGGATTTGATGTATTGCTACTTATTGAATCATTGTTTTTGAGGATTTTAAAAAGGATTACAAGCATATTTTTTTATATAAAATAACTAATGCATAGTGGTTGCTTTTTTTGAAATGTGTTGAGCAAAAAGAGGAAGGGATTGTGCTACCAATGTCTTGTTGTGTAGGCAAAGAATTCATGAATGCATTTGAAGTGTTGTAGGCATTGTAGCATGGGTTGAATCTATAGTGGAGTTTGTGGTGAAGGAGTGACGTAGAAATTGGTAATGGTGGATGCAAGCACACTACTAATTGCTCTTGGTCTATTATGTGTTGAAGCCATTTCATGCAATTTTGAGGTGATAAAAACAATGGGAGTAAGTTTGTTGTTTGAAAAACCACGATCAAGGTATGAGAAGATATTTATTTTTATTTTTCTGTAGTTTACCAAAACAAATTGAAGTATAGTGGGAATCATCAAAATGGTATATGGAGGAAAAATGGAAAGCAAAAAATAGTTTTTGGTTCCAATTGTTATGAATTTGTTCAATTTCAATTTTAGCAATTTTTAGCATTTGGTAGTGTTGGTATAAGGAGGTTTTCTTTTATCAATCAAAAGAGAAAAAATAAGTTTATTCTAATCAATTGATTGTTATTGGTAATTGGAATCTCATTAATTATTGAATTTGCAAAAGAAAGTGTGTTTTGGAAGCTTGTAAATATTTATCATTTGGAAAGTGTTTGAAATAGGAGATATTGTCAAATTTTTTGAATGCACAGAAAACACAGAGCTACTGTTTTGTTTCCCTAAAAAAAATAGGGGAATACAAATGCGGAATAACAAAGAACAAGAGACACAAATATGGGCATGCAATATTTGCATTTTTGTATTAACTAAGCTGGAAATGACAATACATGAAAAGACTAAACATAAAACTTCAGAAAATAAACTCTAAGCTACGAACTACAAGCTGCTGGGAGCTTTATGAGCTGCTCAACCATACAGACAAACTTCAAGAGCTACTAGGAGCTCACTGGTAGGACCTACACAGAGCTCTTCAGAAGCAATCACTGCTCACATACAAAACAAACACAACTGTTGTTGTTCAAAAATTTCTCTGAATCACATAGAGAACAAAACATAAAACATTCCCTTCAGACTGCTGCTGCTCAGGAACTCTTTTTCCAACTTCTGGCAGAACTAATTGCCTTCAATTCTTTTTGTCTCTACAACATTTCCTCTCAAAAATTCAAAATTACCTACCAGCATTAATTGGGAATTCAAAAATAGCTACCATATTTACTTTTGGAGCTATCGGGGGCTGCAAGGATGAAGATCCCAAAAACACTGCCATTGAAAATAGGGGCTCGTGACGGGTAGATGAAGTACGGGGCTGATGTGAGAACAGGCTTAGGAAAATAATAAATTCCAACACTCCCCCTTTGTCCTGAGTCGACAAAACAGGATCAATCTTGATCCAAATCAACAATGCCCAATTTGCTCCTTAGGTGCTCGAAACTGACCTTACTCAAAGACTTGGTGAATATGTCTGCTAGCTGCTGCTTAGACCTGCAAAATGCCATTTTAATTTCACCATTCTCAACTAATTCTCTGATAAAATGATACCTAATTTCAATGTGCTTGCTTCTTCCATGAAACACAGGATTTTTCATTAAAGCTATTGATGAAATATTGTCACAAAAGTTTGTTGTTCCATCCTCTTGTTCTTCCTTCAAATCTGCCAAGATTCTTCTCAGCCAAATAGCTTGACATGCTGCTGCATTTGCTACTATATACTTAGCCTTTGCTGTAGATAAAGAAACTATGGGTTGTTTCTTGGAAGACCATGAAATGACTGCCGAACCCAAATGAAACACATAGATCGATGTGCTTTTCCTATCATCCAAACTTCCTGCCCAATCACTATCCGTGTATCCAACCAACTCAAATTCATTTGCTGATGTGTAAAAAATGCCATATCCTTTGGTGCCATTCAAATACCTCAGGATTCTTTTACCCGCTTGCCAATGGGTGTCCCTTGGAGTCTCCATAAATCTGGAAATAAGACTCACTGTGCATTATATCAGGCCAAGTTGCAGTTAAATATATCAAACTTCCAACCAAACTTTTTAAAATGGTCGGATCCACATTGCTGTTGCAATATTCCTTGCTCAACTTTAGACCTATGGCTGTTGGTGTTGGGGCAGGCTTCCTTTCAAGCATCCTAAATCTCTTCAAGATTTCATTTGAATAATTTTCTTGAGAGATAAGTATACCATTATGCATTTGTTTTACTTCTATTTCTAGAAAATATCTCAAAAGACCTCAATATGTCATTTCAAACTCTCTTTTCAAGGCCTCTTTAAAATCAACAATGAGGAAATCATCATCCCCAGTGAAAACTAAATCATCAACATACAAGACAACAATCAAAATCTTACCATCAACTGCCTTGATGTAAAGAGTGGGCTCACCATCGCTTTTGCTAAAGCCATTGCTCATCAACTATGAGTCAATCTTGCTGTACCATGTCTGTGGAGCTTGCTTCAACCCATAAAGAGACTTCTTCAACCTATACACCTTGTGTTCTTGACCCGAAACTTCATATTCGAATGGTTGCTCCACATATACTTCCTCTTTCAACACTCCATTTAGGAATGCGAACTTCACATCCATTTGAAACACCTTCCACTTGTGCTGGGCTACAATTGCTATGACTGCCCGCACGGTTTCCATCCTTGCAACGGGGGAAAATGTCTCATTATAATATCTCCCAAACTATTGTTTGTACCCCTTGACCACTAATCGTGCTTTGTGCTACTCTATCCTTCCTTCAACATTGCATTTGGTCTTTTAGACCCATTTCACCCCAATAACTTGCTTGTTGGGAGGAAAATCAGTTAACTCCCATGTGTTGTTCCTCTCTATTTCATCTATCTCCTCATCCATGGCCTCACACCATTTCTCCTCTTTCACAACATCATCAAAATAAATCGGATCACTATGAGAAAATAATGCAAAATTCACACTCTCATCAAATTCTTCATCATACCTTTCATTTTGGTAGATCTCCCTTAGACTCTTGGTCTTCTTTGGCATTAGGGAGGTGAGAGCGGGGTTTGAACTTTCACTACTGTTGCTACTCTACTGAACAGGTAGGTTCAAGAGTTGTCGGGAGCTTTTAGGAGCTCTTCCGAAGCTTTCAGGAGCCAATCTTTTGGCTATCTTTGGTTGCTTGCCTTTCTGTCAACTCACTTCAGGAGCTTTTAGGAGCTGTCAGGAGCTTTCAGGAGCTCGATCGATGCTCTCAGGAGCCAATCTTCTGGCTATATGTGACTGTCTTCTAGCTTCAGGAGCTGTCAAGAGTCGTTAGGAGCTTTCAGGAACTCTTCTGGAGCTTTTAGGAGCTGGTCCGACGCTTTAAGGAGCAACTGCAGGCTCATCTTGCTGAACTTATTGTTTTGTTTTTGCTTCTTCAGGAGCTGTCAGGAGCGGTTCTGAGCTGTCAGAAACTACCACTCCGTCCCATGACTCATCTTCAAGGAACTCCATGTCCCTACTGATGACGATTTTCTTGGTGACTGGGTTGTACAACTTGTAGGCTTTGGACTCCTCATTGTAGCCTGTGAAAATACACTTTTCACCCTTGTCATCCAATTTCTGCCTCTTTTCGTTAGGCACGTGAGCATATGCTACACACTCGAACACTCTTAGGTGTTCAACTGTCCACTTGTGTTTTTTCCATGCTTCTTGAGGGATTTTGTCACATACTGCCTTTGTTGGAATCCTATTTATCAAATAAACAACTATTGCTACAACCTCTCCCCAATATTCAATCGGGATTCCCTTTGCTTTCATCATGCTCCTTGCCATCTCCACAATGGTCCTATTCTTTCTCTCAGCCACTCCATTTTGCTATGGAGTATAACTGGTTGTTAGCTCCTTCTTGATTCCATTTTGCTTGCAAAAATTTACAAATTGATTGGAGGTATACTCTCCTCCTCTATCTAACCTTAGGACCTTGATCATGTGTCCACTCTCTTTTTCAGCCTGGGCCTTAAACAACAAAAACTTATCAAAAGCTTCAGATTTATGATACAAAAATAAACCCATGTCTTACGGCTGTAATCATCAATGAATGTCATAAACAATCTTCTTTTACCAATAGAAATGATTTGCATAGGGCCTACCAAATCCATGTGCACTAGCTCCAATGGTGCTCTTGCCCTTGTAGATTTTTTGGATTGAAATGGCTACCTATGTTGCTTGCCCAAAATGAAAGCCTCACACTTAACATTAGGCTCTACTATTCTTGGAAAACCATCAATCATTTTGTTCTTGGATAAAAGACTCAAACTAGCATAGCCTAAATGTCCATACCTGAGATGCCATAGCTTGGAGGGGTCTTGAATGGTGCTCTTGAGGGCTACTTGTTGTACTGCTGTACATTTTCCATTCATGAGAGGTGCAGCAATGGATTGAGATGAGAAACACGTCTCAATCTTCAAGGGGAACATCCGGTTCTTTGTCATTTGAATTGATACAAACACTTTCATCCTCTCATTCTTGTCATAAATAATGCATTGACCCTTCTCCATTAGCACTTTGTATCCATTTTGGATAGCTGTCCAACACTCATGAGGTTATGCTTTAACCCAGGAGCAAGAAATACATTCTGTATCTCCTTCTTCTCACCTTGCTTGGTGCGAATCATAATAGATCCTTTGCCAACAACTGGAACTAATCCATTGTTCCCCATTCTAATTTCATACTTTACATTTTTATCAATGAAATAAAATAGACTTTTGTTACCACTCATGTGGTTGCTGCAACCGCTGTCCAAATATCAGACTTTGGGGCTGCCTTCTTCACCAATGTTGCACATGATGAAGGCTGTGGATTGATTGCCTTTAGCCACATTCGAATCAACCACATTTGCATTATGTTTTGACTGATCACGCTGCTTTGTCCAACATTCACTTGCATAATGGCTAAATTTATGATAGTAGTAGCATTCAACATTGCTCTTGTCATTCTTCTGATGCGAACTGTTGTTCTTCTTGCCTCCTCAGGAGCTGGTCTGAGAGTTTCTCGCTCCCTCTTGGCTGTTTTCTCGTGCCGAGCTATCTCCTCCAACATTTCCTTGTTCAGTGTTTCCACAACCTCTACCTCTTGAGCTCCTTCCATCATTATTTCTTCTCCCCCTTCCTCTTGCATTTGAATGAGCTTTAAAAGCTTGCTCTTGGGAAGAAGAAGCATACCTATTTAGGTGCTGCTCATGGGTTTGCAGAGAACCCATCAGCTCATCAATGGACAATGTTTTGAGATCCTTTACCTCTTCAATGACAATCACCACTGCATCAAATTTCGTGGTTAATCTCTTGAGGATTTTCTCCACAATCCTTTGGTCATCAATTACTTCAGCATTCACTCTCAACTGGTTTGGAGGATTTTCAAACCTAAGAGTCTTGTGTGAAAAACTAAAATGGACTCATTGTCCTTCATGTCAAGAGTCTCAAACTCTTTTCGAAGCATCTGGAGCTTCACCAATCCGACCTTATCAGTCCCTTTATAGTTGGTTTGGAGGATTTCCCAAGATTCCTTTGCATAGTTAGCTGCTGCTATTCTAGGAAAAATGGCCTCTGTAAAGGCTGCTTCTATTAAACTCAATGCCTTAGCATCTTTCCTCCTCAACTCCTTCAACTGGGTCTTCTGGTTATTTGTGAGAACTGCATATGTTGCAAGATCAGTTACATCATTGAAGCCACTGATCACAAACTTCTACAAATCGTTTGCAACCATTATGGTCTTCATCTTCTTTGCCCAAATATCATAGTTTTGTCCATTAAAAGATGGTGGCTGCTGCCAACTCTTCCCTTCATCTCCAGCCATGTCTCCTGCACAAGAAACTTAATACCCATAAAAAAAATGCCCTAAATCACAAGGAAATGGGGCCTATGGCTCTGATACCATGTCAAAATTTTTGAATGACAGAAAAACACAAAGCTGCTGCTCTATTTCCCCAAAACAAACAAGGGAATACAAATGCGGAATAACAAAGAACAAGAGACACAAATCTGGGCATGCAATATTTTCCTTTTTGTATTAACTAAGCTGGAAATGACAATACATGAAAAGACTAAACATAAAACTTTAGAAAATAAACTCTAAGCTATGAACTACAAGCTGTTGGGAGCTTCATGAGCTTCTCAACCATACAGACAAACTTCAAGAGTTGCTAGGAGCTCACTGGCAGGAGCTGCACAGAGCTCTCTGGCAGGAGCTACATAGAGCTCTTCAAGAGCAATCACTTCTCACATACAAAACAAACACAACTACTGCTGTTCAAAAATTCTCTGAATCACACAGAGAACAAAGCATAAAATATTCCCTTCAGACTGTTGCTGCTCAGGAACTCTTTTTTGCCAACTTCTGGCATAACTAACTGCCTTCAATTCTTTTTGTCTCTACAACATTCCCTCTCAAAAATTCGAAATTACCTACCAACATTAATTGGGAATTCAAAAATAGCTACCATATTTACTTCTAGAGTTGTCAGGAGCTACAAGGATGAAGATCCCAAAAACACTACCATTGAAAATAGGGGCTCTTGACGGGTAGGTGAACCAGGGGGCTGACATGAGAGTAGGCTCATGAAAATAATAAATTCCAACAGATATAAGGGCAATAAGAATTTAGATTTGATTGTATGTAAAAGATTGAAGACATATATATAAAATGGGAAAAACTGGTAAAGAATTAAGGAAAATTCTATTTTAGAAGAACTATTGGAGGTTAAACACTCTAATTCTATTTTAGAAGAACTATTGGAAGTTAAACAATCTAATTCTCAATTGATAATAGGTATAAAGGATGTTCTAAAGAAAAAATATGAACATTTGTGTGAAATTATTAATCTTAGAGATGAATTGGAGGATATATAAACCAAAAATGATGAATTAGAAAATAAATTGGAATTTGTTTGAAGAAATTAAAAAAAATGATGATTTGAAAAAATAGTTGAAGAGAGAAGAGAAAAATATATTGCAAAATGATGAGATATTTAGGTTGAAGGCACAAAACAATCAATTGAAATAAAAACCATTAGTTTGTGATGTTTCATGTAGCACGAAAGAGTTGTGTTTTTCATCAGATAAATCAGTTGGTTTGTGTAATATCATGCAAGTTGTTTCTAATGAAGAGTGTGAAGATGAAATGATCATATATTTGAATGTGAAAAGCTTGTTAGTTGTACTAAGAAAAATATTGGCCTCAAAATCATGCAAAGAATGGGATATACAGGTCAATGATTAGGTAAACATGCACAAGGGATCACAAAGCCAATTGAATCAATTAGGAGGCCAAGGTATGAAGGTTTGGGTTATGTCATAGGAAAATGGAATGATGTTATTGATGTTATAGATTCTAACAAATTTGTTTGAGGAATGCAATGTGTACAGTGTTCCCTTTGTCACAGGAATGGACATACAATGAATCTAGGTGTTAGGATATACATCCTTGTCGTATTTGTGGTTTAACAAATCATTCTAAAAATTTGTGTTGGCATAAAGAGAAGATAAATGCAAAATGCATATAGATGAATTGTGGATGGAGCATTGGATCAAGTTGGGAAAATATTATAGGTATGTTGAAAACGTTACACACATCAATATTCTTTTGTCAAAGATGAGAGTAATCAAGCAAGGTTTGAGAATTTGCAAAGAGTAATAGATGTTGTCTTGTAAGACATCAAGAAAGTTGTAGGTTTATGGTTGGATTTTATGACAGATCCCAAGAGTGAGATTGGAGAGTGAATGCATTGATGATTGGAGATGGCTAAAGTGCTACAACACATCTTTTGGAGTTTTTTTCTCTTCAAAATGTTCATTATGAGGGAGAGAATATGGAATAATGACCATTTTTTTCTCCATTGTTTATTATGGGGGAGTATGTAGGATAATAAACATTGTTATCAATTAATTTTTAATTAGTAGAAAATTATATTCGGTTGGTATAATTCAGTTTCCTATAAAACTTGTACAAATATACATTTATGTGAATGATCAAGTAGAAATTTTTTATTGTGTGAAATATTATTGTGTTCTATTTGTAATTTTTATTGCCATCAATAGCTAAATACATTTCAATATGAATGGGGGAGGAGTTGTTACCCTTATATTGTGTGGGATTCTTATGTCTTTAGTTGCTTAGAAGCCAGGTAAATTGTAACATTTCTTTCCTCATCATACCACATTTCATTTCAAAACAGATCAGGGTTTATTTATGCTATTCCTTATGTGGAAATTTCATGTTATAATTAACTACATATATATTTAGTCCAGGTAAATAATCTAGTACAATTTTGTCTCGAATAGTTTATGGAAAATTGCATGTATTCCGCTGCGCAAACAACTGGTCGGTTGTGGTATCGTGGAAATATAGGTTCCTACGTAAATAGTATTGATTATGAAACATTGGTTATATAAGTTCTTTCTCTATATTCTGTTAATCATTAACATTAAAATCACACCCAATAGTCTATCAACAAAATGAAAGTAATTTTGACAACAAATACACCACATTCTTTTTATTCAAATTTCTAGGCTATGTGATAGTTTCCTTATATATCCTTTCTATTGCTGTTAACATTCTTTTATATTTATGTTCCTTTCTTTTCTCGCTCATATCATTCTTAGTGCTATGGCAAAGCATGAATGCTATTTCATAAGCAAGGTGCTTGAAATAGGATGTTATAAGGCATATCTCTCTTATATATATAATCCATTTCGGTGAATCAAGCTTTACTGTAACCAAGCCGATTAAGGTTCATAGACTTTATCTTTTAGTTGCTGGTAAAGGCAGAGACATAAAAACACAAAAAATAGAGAAAAAAATAACTGCTACAACAAATACCAAATGCACACAAAACTACTGTTTTTATTTTTTTGATTAATGATCAAC
The DNA here is from genome assembly GCA_007258455.2 of Sequoia sempervirens. Classification (NCBI taxonomy): domain Eukaryota; kingdom Viridiplantae; phylum Streptophyta; class Pinopsida; order Cupressales; family Cupressaceae; genus Sequoia; species Sequoia sempervirens. Next base: position 29,681,372 of record VDFB02373365.1, read on the forward strand.
ATATTACATCATTTTAATATACGTATTAGGCAATACGAGAGTCTGCTAGGCAGATCACAGCAAATACCAGAAAAAACTTAACTACTTTCTAATGTATTTCAGTTGCAATAGCAATTGCTTATTCAACAAAAAACAAACTTAGAGTTTATCTCAATGAACACCAGCACTATACAAAACATTAATTGAAGTTTCTAATTTTCTCCATCGTAAGCAGAGAAATTGGGAGAAATTATTATTTATTCTAACACTCCTCCCTAATTTCTACCAGTGATAATTTCACCATCAACAATGCCCAATCTTTATCTTAAATTTTCAAATACATCCTTTGTTAATGCCTTAGTAAATATATTTGCTAATTGTTCTTCAAATCTACAAAATTTCAGTTGAATTTCACCATCATTCACCAACTCTCTGATAAAATGATATCTTGTATCAATATGCTTGCTCCTCTTGTGAAATACATGATTTTTTGACAATGCAATTGCAAAATTGTTGTCACAAAAGATTGTTATTGGCTCCTCCTGTATTTGTAATAGATCTATCAAAACTTTTTTGCATCCAAACTACTTGACATGCAACTGAAGTGGCTGCTACATATTTTGCTTCAGCTGATGAAAGAGTCACTATGGGTTGCTTCTTTGATGCCCATGAGACTACACTTGTCCCAAAATGAAAGACATATCTGGAAGTACTCTTCCTATCATCAATATTACTTGCAAAATCACTGTCAGTATAACCAATCAAACAAAAAAATTAGTTTTGGAATACAAGATTCCATATCCTGTTGTTCCTGCCACATATCTCAATATCCTCTTTCCAATTTTTTAATGTGTCTTTTGGTGACTCCATGAATCTTGATATTAGACTAACCCCAAACATTATATCTGGTCTTGTAGTTGTAAGATACATCAAACTCCCAATTAGTCTTTTAAAGATTGTAGAATCAATATTACACCCTTTGTCTTCTTTGCTAACTTTAGTGCCTATTGCAATTGGTGTAGATGTTGGATTACAATTCAACATCCTAAACCTTTTCAACACATCCTTTGCATATTTAGATTGACTAATGAAAATTCCTTTATATGATTGAACAAATTCAATGCCCAAAAAATACTTCATCAAACCCAAATCTGTCATCTCAAATTCTTTCATCATTGCTGATTTAAATGTGTTTATAGAAAAAATTCTAGTAAAAATTAAATCATCAACATATATACTCACAATCAAAATTTGACCTTCTTTATTGCTCTTTGTGTATAGTGTGGGCTCACTCTTGCTTCTATTAAATCCATTGCTATGCATATATGAATCAATCCTACTATACCACACTCTTGGTGCTTGTTTAAGACCATAAAGAGCCTTCTTCAATTTATAGACCTTGTTTTCATGTCCATGCATTTCATAACTTGGAGGTTGTTTCACATACACTTCTTCTAGAAAACCATTCAAAAAAGCTGATTTCACATCCATTTGAAAAAAATTCCAATTTTTTTGTGCAAAAATTGTTAACACCATTCTAGGATAGTATCAAGTCTAGCAACTGGAGAAAATGTCTCATTATAGTCAATTCCATGATGTTGTGCAAAACCTTTTGCTACTAACCTTGCCTTGTATTTTTTCAATTTCACCATTTGCATTAAATTTGGTTTTATAAACCCATTTGACTCCTATGCAATCCTTACCTTCAGGTAGATCAACTAGCTCCCATGTGTGATTTCTCTCAATGGAATCCATCTCGTCATCCATGGCTTTGATCCAATGTTCATCCTTAACTACTTCTTCAAAATACACACGATCATGAGAGAGTAAAGAAAAATTTGAGCAAAAATCCAAATTTCCTTCTTCTTGATCATATATCTCTTTCAAACTTCTCATTTTCTTACCCTTAAATTTTGACCTTAATGAGGCAAGGGTAGGATTCGATTCATCACTTGCATGTGAATTGGGAGTAGGATGATGTGCATGACTTGAAGATTCACCTAGTACAACCTTTTGTGGAGTTCTTGCTTGTATATTTATTCCAGCTTGTGGATTTGATTGTTCACCTTGCACAATTTGTTCTTTAGGTTCTTCATTTTGTGGTATTGGTGCTCCAACTGTGATTGATTTATCAATGCTTCCATCCCATGCTTCTTCTTCCTTAAATTTGACATCTCTGCTAATAATCACTTTCTTTGAAATTGCGTTATACAACTTATAAGCTTTTGATTGTTCACTATAACCAATGAAAATACATTTCTCACTTTTATCATCCAATTTTCTTCTCAATTTAGATGACACTAGTGAATATGCAACACATCCAAAAATTCTCAAATGAAATACACTATGCTTCTTATCATTCCAAGCTTCTTGTGGAATTTTATCCTTGACACTCTTTGTAGGGCTTTTGTTTAAAATGTACACATCACACACTACTGCTTCAGCCCAAAAATCATTAGACAAGTTTTTAGCCTTCAACATGCTCCTAGACATTTCCTTTATGGTTCTATTCTTTCTCTCTGCTACACCATTTTGTTGTGGTGTGTACCTTGTAATTTTTTTCTTAATCCCAAGATCTCTCCAAAAATATAGAAATTCATTAGAACAAAATTCACCACCTCTATCAGATTTGAGTACTTTGATATATTGTCCACATTGCTTTTCCACCATAGCTTTGAATTCCTTGAATTTACTGAAAGCTTCATACTTATGTTTGAGAAAATATACCCAAGTCTTCTTACTAAAATCATCAATGAAGGTTAGAAAATAAATACTACCTCCAATTGATGGAGTTTGCAATGTTCCACATAAATCACTATGAACTATCTCCAATAATACCGTTGCTCTATATGAGACTCCTACAAGAAAACCTCTCTGTGTTATTTTGCTAAAATGCAACTCTCACAAGAATTGGTTGGCTGCTCTATAGGTGGCAATCCTTTTACCATTTGTTTCTTTTGTAACAAATTCAAGCCTCCAAAATGTAAATTTCCATACCTCAAATGCCACATCCATGATTGGTCTAAACATATAGATTTGAAATTGGCTTCTTCTACTCCTTGGGTGGAATTAATTTGAAGAGGGAACATTCGATTCTTGGTCATCTCCACTCTTGCAATCAACCTATAATTTGGAAATCTATCCAATATTGTGCAAACATTATCCTTAAAATATACCCTGTAACCCTTTTGTATTAGCTTCCCAACACTCATAAGATTATGCTTTAGTTCAGGTACAAAATAAACATTAGAAATAAATTTTCTTTCACCATTTTTTGTTAAAACATTTATTACTCCTTTACCCATTACAACCACTATATTATCATTTCCCAACACATCCAAACATTCTCAAATGAAATACACTATGCTTCTTACCATTCCAAGCTTCTTGTGGAATTTTGTCCTTGACACTCTCTGTAGGACTTCTATTCAAAATGTACACAACACATGCTACTGCTTCAGCCCAAAAATCATTAGACAAGTTTTTAGCCTTCAACATGCTCCTAGCCATTTCCATTATGGTTCTATTCTTTCTCTCTGTTACACCATTTTGTTGTGGTGTGTACCTTGTTGTAAGTTGTTTCTTAATCCCATGATCTCTACAAAAAATCTAGAAATTCATTAGAAAAAAATTCATCACCTCTATTAGATCTAAGTACTTTGATATATTGTCCACATTGCTTTTCCCCCATAGCTTTGAATTCCTTGAATTTACTGAAAGCTTCAGACTTCTCCTTGAGAAAATATACGGGCCAAGTCTTCCTACTAAAATCATCAATGAAGGTTAGAAAACAAATATTGCCTCCAATTGATGGAGTTGGCATTGGTCCACATAAATCACTATGAACTATCTCCAATAATACCCTTGCTCTATATGAGACTCCTACAGGGAAACTCTTTCCATGTTGTTTTGCTAGAATGCAACTCTCACAAGAATTGGTTGGCTGCTCTATAGGTGGCAATCATTTTACCATTTATTTCTTTTGTAACAAATTCAAGCCTCCAAAATGTAAATTTCCATACCTCAAATGCCATAGCCATGATTGGTCTAAACATACAGATTTGAAATTGGCTTCTTCTACTCCTTTGTGGTCTTAATTTGAAGAGGGAACATCCGATTCTTGGTCATCTCCACTCTTGCAATCAACGGTCTATCATTTGGAAATCTATCCAATATTGTGCAAACATTATCCTAGCTTGTAACCCTTTTGTATTAGCTTCCCAACACTCAAAAGATTATGCTTTAGTCTAGGTACAAAATAAACATTAGAAATAAATTTTCTTTCACCATTTTTTGTTAAAACATTTATTAGTCCTTTACCCATTACAACCACTATATTATCATATCCCAATTTCACTTCAGACTTTATAGATTGATCAAGACTAGAAAACAAATATTTATTCCCAGTCATATGATTACTGCATCCACTATCCAAAAACCAGATATTTCTTGTGCTCTCTTAAGCAACATGACAAGTGATGAACATACTTTCAGAATTAGATCTAGATTCATTTGTATAGTTAACATTCTGCTTATTCATGTCTCCTTGTTTCTTTCTAGACATTCATATGCATAATGTCCATATTTTTTACAATAATAGCACTGAATGTTAGATTTATCAAACCTTTGTGAATGCTGTTGGGAATGATTGTTTCCACGTCCTCTATTATTGTGGATCTGATTATTCTTTTCACCTTGATTTGAATCACTTCCACCACCTTTGCCTCTACCTCTACCTCTTCCTCTAAAGCTTGACCTTCTTCTTCCTCTGCTAGATGATTCCTGAGACTTGAAAGAATTCTCGAAAGAACTGTTGTTATTTCTATTCATTCTGGACTCATGTTAACAAAAACCCCATTAATTCATCTACAAATAACTATGTCAAATCCTTGGATTCCTCAATTGCTACTACTATAACATAAAATTTGCTTGGTAAACTCCTAAGAATCTTTTCTATAATCTTTTGATCTATTAATTCTTCTCCATTAGATCTAATTTGATTTACAACATTCATGACCTGACTCATAAATTGGTGTACAAACTCTAATTCACTCATTTGTAAATTTTCAAAATTTCTTCTTAAAGATTGAAATTTAGCTACTTTCACCTTTGTAGTACCTTGATAGGCTGTCTCCAAAATCTCCCATGCCTTCTTGGCTCTTGCTGCTATTGTAACTCTAGGAAAAATTGCCTCATCCATTGCTTACTGGATTTGAAATAAAGGTTTTGCATCCTTTTTCTTCTTGTCTCTGAGTAAATCGTTTTCTCCCTGTGTCAATGCCTGATAGGCTGCCTCATCTTGAGGTTCTGCAAAACCATTTTCTACCAAATCCTAAATATCTTGTGAAGAAAATAAGGTTCTCATCTTAGTTGCCCAAAATTCATATTCTTGCCATTGAAAATGGGAATTTGGGGCTGATTTAAACCACTTGCTGCCATGTCTGCAAACAACTCTCTGCAAACAACTCTGCTATAGTAATTTAAATATTCTTCATTAATCCCTACCTAGTTTATGAATTGTTTCTGCAAACTTGATCCACCTTGCTCTAATACCAATTTGCTGGTAAAGGTAGAGACATAAAAACACAAAAAACAGAGCAAAAAATAACTGCTACAACAAATACCAAATGCACACAAAACTACTATTTTTTAATTTTTTGATTAATGATCAACATATTACAAAAGCCTCCTTTTAATATATGTATTACGCAATATGAGAGGCTGCTAAAAAGATCACTGCAAGCAACAGAAAAACTCAACTACTTTTTAATGTATTTCAATTGCAGTAGCAACTGCTTATTCAACAAAAAAACAAACTTAGAGTTTATCACAGCGAACACCAGCACTATACAAAACAATAATTGAATTTTCTAATTTTCTCCATTGTAAGCAAAGAAACTGGGAGAAATTATTGTTTATTCTAATAGTAGTCATGCGCATGTCCTTAATGTCAAACTATACTTATCCATGCATGACAAGAGATGGTGTGAGAATAAAAATATACTTAACATGGCATTTATGGTAATGCTTGCTACTAAATAACATTTATCTGAGTATTATATTAGAATAGCGAGGGTATCCTCTTCCTCTAAAAATTCAGATCATAAAGAAATTGGATTTAGCCGAATGTTGTCAAAAACAAGGGGAGAAATAACAAATTTTTTTTGAGCAAGATTATAGATCTAATTATCAAATCTTTAGCATATTGCCTCAACTGTGAAGAACGCTTCTTTGATTGTTGTAGAGCAGTAAAAATAGAAGAGCAAAAGATTTACATTGCAAATAAAAAGAGGAATTCCACTATAATCATACGGGTCATTATATTCAATACATTGACTTTTTAAACCATTGTTTTCCTGTAAATAACCACTTCAAATTCCCTTACCGAAATAACTCCCTAAAACTAACAACTAACTATTAAATTATTTATTAAATGTAAACTTTAATACTTCAATTTCCTAACAATTGTAAATAACCTTGATTGTAAATTTTAATTATATAAGGACAATTTCTTGCAAATAGTGACCTTTATACATAGGAGGGTTGGAATATATATGGATTGATTTATACTGCATTTATTCATAGAGACCAAGGATCTAAGTTACACTAAGCTAGGACATTTTCTGGATTGATTGCTTCATGATTTTGTTTTCCTGAGAGATTTTAAGGTTACCAGTGATGAGAACTTACGTTTTTTTACTATTTGTATATTTGATGTTATAAGTTCAACCTCAAGAAGGTTTGAAGGGTTGTTCTTTTCTAGCTTTTATATATATATTATATATATCAGAGTCTATTTTTCAAATCCATAGGTGTTTAGCAATTGGTAGGAGTTAATTGAATCCTAACTATGATTCATGTAGTCTGTGTTCCAATTTTGAATTGTTGGAAGAATGATTGCTTCGAGTTTCTATTGGCAATTTGTTGTTATTTTTAACCATTTGAACAAAAGTTTGATTTGTACATCTAGCTTTTATTATCTTTTATATCTTTTTGTTGTCTCAATAAAGATGACTGGTTCAATTCTTCTGAATAGTGTGGGTGATATTTGATCATACCGTATTGAAATAATTTGCTGGTGTCATGTAGGAACACCTCGCTGGCCTTTTATACATTTTAATGTGTTGAGCACTAGTCTTGTAACTTTATTAAAAAAATGTATGTCTAGAATATTTGGTTGCTCTTTGTGCAATGAGTTTGGTGAGCTTGCTATGTCTAGTATTCAAATATTTAATAGCTTTCTATTTACCTCGAAAATCCATCAAAATATATATTTTTAAGTATTATGTCACTTTTTGATGAAGTTTCTTGTGCACTCTTGTTTTTCCATTTTATGTGGTGAAAGACTCCTTACTTTTCTTCCAAACTATAATACTTTTTTTTGGCATTTCATAGTTTATTGGCTTCTTGAATGGTTATTCTCATTTGCTAAAACATTTATCTTTTTGGAATTTGGACATGTCTTTGGCACTTACATAGGTATAAACTATTAGGACATATACTGGATGCTGGGCTGTGCTTTAACCCAGTGGAAATACATATATTGGGAATTCATGCTTCTAAATAAAAATATTTCTAGTGATCCTATATTTCCGTGAAGTAATTCTTGTTAAATATGTGTCAATGAAGATGAAGTTGAAACTGGACAATTGAATATATATTTAAACATGAATTTTCAAATTCGCAAGGTTTTTTTTTTTGCATGTGCATTAATATTGTGGGAAGTTGGAAATTATCTTATTAGATAAATTGACATGTTACAATTAGTTGTGTATTAGTTAATTATTTATTGACATATGCATGAAAGATTGAGAATAGAAAAGGACCATAAAATCATCTGCGTGCATGAAAAAGAAAAGGATTGGAAGTCAATAATTGTATTTATATTCCAAAAGGTCCATGATTGCATAATTGTATGGCCGATCGAATGCATGAAGGAATTGAATAGAAGAGAGATGATAATTCTAACATTAGCATGAAAGGATAATGAATGATTATTTATCTTCTATGATCTTTATGCTAGTTACCGTCTTCTACAAGTGTATTCATGAGTGTCTTCTTTATGTGATTATCATGTGTGTTTCTGTAATCATGAGTGTTTGTGGAAAGTTACCTTCCCAGACGGGTGCCAAATATGGGTATCAGGGAGTGTAGACTACTTTTTTTAATTCCACTATTATTTTGTTGTCTACGACATTATGCTTGGCCAAAATTCTATAGACCATTGAGATAGATGGATTATTTATTTATATTGCTCTCTGTCATATCCTAGTATCGATCATAACATGTTTTAGTACGATAGAAATACATGTAGATATACTAAGCATGCACCAGATTCCATATTGTACATTGATTTCTTTTTGCTAAGCATCTCGTGTAGGGTTGGTGGTTCTTCATGTCAAGAAGAACTCTCCAAGGAAGCGTAAGATTCGTGGTTGGGAAAAATAAACACCCAGACCACGTTCTCATCTCTTGATTATAGATGACTAAGAAGGGGAGTCGATGATGATCGAAGACCTTACTATTTACATATTATTGACATATGTACTTCGAGTCTATACATCTATTGCATTGTGGGAGATTCCAATGTATATGTACATTGTTTGTACTTTCATTTTATAACTATTATGACTTGATTGACAATGGACTGCTCAAGTCTATCTTTGTATCTCAATATTCTTTGTATTTCTATCCTATGTAAAATGTAAAGTCGAATGATGACATGACATGTAATGAGGATAATCCTCTTGATTTATTATAAATAAAAGTATTTTCTAACAATAGTGTTTTATTTATTTATATTTGAGATCTGTATCTTATAGGAGGTCTCTACCTCAGACACCAACATGTCACACAAATGTCCTCACGTCACACTATCATTTTGTACCAGTGGCACGAGAAACTCCCAAAATGCATGATTCAAGTTCTAGAATCAACCTAACCTACAAACACAAGAAGAAAAAAAATGTTTGGGGATGTTTGGGGATTTTCCTTAGTCAAACCCCACTTAGGTGTTTCCACCTCCATAGCAACCAAGATAGATAGATAAAAAGAGGTAGATAATGTGTGTTCTTCTTCTAAGTATATCTAGAAGTAAGAACAATGATACAATAAAATAATTTAATAACGTCCATGTGATGATCCCAAGGTGCTTGGGGGCACAAGAAATTATTGTAATGATAATAAAAAACTATAGATATTTTACCTGTAGGGGCTTGAGGAAGCCAAGTGATAAAGGGATATTCCACCCAATTTCCATACATAACACAATAACATATATTATCACAAAAAATGTAGGAAGGAAAACAACCCACTTTTGATTTCTTTTAGAAAATAGAATTATAGATTTATAAATTATAATGCTACAACCACATGGGCTTGACTAACTACAAAGAAAAACAACTCTCTAAGAAAACTCTACAATTTAGATCCACAATCTACACTAATGGAGCCATCTTTCGTAACCTCCATTCAAGTTTTGGAAAGTGTAAATTCCCTTTTTGTTTTGGCACCTAAAGGTCTAGTTGTTTGTTTTCTTTCCCAAGAAGATATTTCATTTGAAATTCAAATTTTGGTAGCATAACTTCCCGAAGCCATAAATTTTGATTTAGGAGCATGATTTACTATTATAATATATCGTTGGAAATATCACAAAGAGATCTACAACATTGAAATGATTCGAATATCATTTCATCCACTTTTTGAAATTTTATGAGGCTCCCAAGGGCTTCAAATTTGAGTTTGAAACTTTATAGGAGAAATTTTCAAGGATGCAAGCTTTTATATCTCACAAATTTGGGACAGGAAATTGAGATGATTACTTTGCCATTCGTTCATTTTTAATTTTGTTCCTTGGGGTAAATTTTTAGGTACATATGTGCCCCTATAGGCCGACTTACTAAAAATACCAAGTGACCAATTTTTTTTCTTTTTAAAATTCTAGTTGTCTTACACCCAGGTTAAGTGTCATCATGTGATCCAAAACAACTAAAGAAACCTACAAAAAGAAGAAATTTTACTTTTTGGGTGATGTAATATTACTCTTACACCACTAGATTCTCTTTCATCACAAACTATCACAAAGCTCAATACCAAATGAAATTTGTAGATAACCAAACATATGGATGAATCTTCCAAATTGAATCATAATAATTTCTTATTGATGAAGCTTGTTGTATGTAATGTCCCCTTCCTAGACAATACCGTTGTGTTAGAGGTTAGCCTATTATTTAGATCCTCGTAGACTGGCATAGGTGTTTAGAGGATCACTTGAGGCAGTTTTCCAGCGTTGGGAACATCACTCCAGCAGTTGATTTAGGTTTGGGCCTTCGTAGACACTTTTAGAGTGGTTTACAATTACTTACTATTTATAGTAAGTTAGGCAGGCGGGAGCTTCTATTTTGGGCAGGGCACATGGTTTAGCTGGTCAGTTCAGTATCGACCCGACTTGATGTTTGGTTGAGAAAACATGGGTTATTAGAAGCATTTAATAATAATTGAAGGAATAATTAATTTGACTTTATAATTAATAATTAATAAAGTCATTTTAATGAAATATTAAAGTTAATATTTAAATGGAAAATTATAAAGTATTTTTAATACTTTATAAGGAAGGGAAAAATTTAATATTTAATGAGTTTAATACTCATTAAAATAAAAGGGACGCCATTTAATTAAATATTAGCCTAAGTATTGAAAAAGGCGAATATTTATTATTAAATGCATTTTAATGGATTTTTATGAGAAAGGGTCGAATTTTTGAGAAGGATATATATATTCTTTCAAACCCAAATTGAACTCATGATGCGATTATTCTAATTTGTCTTTATTCTTCTCACGGAGAGCATTGGGGTTTGAGAAACCAGGGTTTCTGCAGATCATCAGATTTTGAAGAACGTTACCTCTTCAAAATCAGGCATACTGAGACTGTGCAATACCAGTTGAAGATTGTTAGTTGAATAACTTCATTTAGAGGTTGTTACAGAGTTTCACTGTGGGGTTTCATTCAGGGTTGGATCGATCTTCCTTCTAGAAGGCGAATCTTGTATTGGTAGGGTTTTGTTTGGCTTTTGGCACGAACTTCAAGGTAGTACGAAATTCCTCCTTGCTGGTACAGGTCATACAAATACAATAGCAGGCCATACCATCTCTTTTCAGCCAAACGTCCTATTTTTGTGAGCCTCAGCTTCTTTCATCTTGGGAGCCTAAAGATTCTGGAACTTTGGCGTGGATATGGGGGATTGTAACTGGCTTCATCCATTTGGCCGTACATTTATTTCCTTTCTTCTGGTAGCTGCAACATGTCTAGGTTCTTTAAATAGTAGTTTTCCTTTTTATTGTAATGTTTGTATTTCACAGTGAGATTATTTGGGAAGATAAATAAATCATCTGGCTTCAGTTTGGTAGACTTATTTCAATCAAAATAGTCTTCTGGAATTTTATTATAATTTTTCAAGCATTTCTAGCAAAATCCCATTTTGTCTCTTTTATTGCAAAAACACCAAAAAAATCAAAAATATAGAAAACAACCAAAACTTTAGTATTATTGGCCAGTGATCGGGTTGAGAGACACCTGGTCTCTTGCAGTGGTATCAGAGCACAATTTTCCTACCATCCTGTGCTTTTTCAAAAAAAAGTGTGCTTTTTCGATGCTTTTTCATGAGTAGAGACATCATTCCCTATATTAAGGGTATAGGAACATGCAGAGTTGAGGATTGGACAGGTCCACCTATTCCTGAAGGTGAGACAGTATCAGGGGTTATGGGTATTCATAGATCCAGTTCCAATAGCAGTGAGAACAGTGTCACAACACTGATGGCAGGCCGTGAGATTCCTGCAGAGACACATAGGAACTCAGGGAAGGCGCATGCAGAAGGTGATATTACTGATGAGGAGTTTAGACACAGGCACGACAATATGATGGACATGATGTCCCAGTTGATGGGTACTATGAGATAGTATACTCCATCCCAGCCACACTATATTCAGATAGGCCAGTCGAGTAGGACTATAGGCATGGACCAACCTTTAGTCTTGGCACCGTGATAGTCATCACCTATCTATCATGAGCGTAGGATTGGAAAACCTCCATTCATACCTAAAGAGACACCACCTCCGAATCCGGAGGTAGAGTAGCAGGGACATCATCAAGAGTTTCAACCACACAATGGCATGTTAGTGGCAGATGTGACTAGATTTCATGGTGAGTATTTGTCATTAGCACCTGAGATCAAACAGGCTTTGACTTTTTATGAGTTTATGGATGTGCATAAACCTAGAGGGGGAGGTAGATTTGATAGCATAGCTCCTTAGCATTAGTAGCCACAACCACAGGTGAACATGGATCTATAGTATGTAGTTAGCAAGATTACCTTGCCTTACTTTGATGGGTCTGATAAGAGTTCAACGAGGTCTTGGGTCCAGAAGTTGGACAATTACCTTTCATTGAGACCTATGCAGGAGGAGGAGGCCATCAAGTTTGCTACATTGCATCTTGATGGGTTGGCGCATGATTGGTGGCATCATGAAATGTACACACTTGGCCATCATGCAGTTACTACTTACTAGGAGTTCACCAACAGGCTCATAGAGCGCTTTGACAAGAAGGATCCAGAACTCTACTTCAGGGAGCTAGCTCAACTCAGACAGATAGGTAGTTTGGATGCCTATGTCAGTGACTTTCAGAGAATTGTATTTATGGTGACATGCATTTCAGAGAGGAGACTTGTTATTCTTTTTGTTGAGGGTTTGATGGAGCCTATGAGAGGTTGGGTCAAGGCATTTGATCCTCCTACTCTTCAGGAGGCCATGAGGAAGGCACGTAGAATGGAGCTTGCAACACCTCACAACAAGTTCACTTCAGGCTCGACACCCTACACAAGGCCTAATAGGTCATTTGACAGGAATAAGCCATTTGACAAAAAGAGGGATCCACCTAATCCTAGGAGAAAAAATGCACCACCATTTGACAGAGAAACATTAAATGATTTACGGAAGAAAAAATTATGTTTTGGTGCAAGGCGCCCTATGATGATAAACATGTATGCCCTCTTCGTCCCAAGGTGAAAAATAACCAGATGGAGTGGTTTTATGAGGGAGAAGAGCAATATGATCTGTCAGACCAGTAAGCTGATTTGGAGCATTCAGATGATGAAAGGTCTGAAAATGATGGTGAAAATGAAGGAGGAAGGAAGCTACAGGAGGCACATTTGACTAGTCTTCAGAGGGATGGATCTTTTAGACTTCGTGGGCTCCTAGCAGGTCAGAAGGTGATCACTCTAATTGAAACTGGTGCTACTCATAATTTCATAGATGCACGGTTGGTAGAGAGACAAGGTATACAGACAAAAGAGTTTGAGGGTATTCGAGTCAAGGTGGCTGACGGGTACACCCTCAAATGCGATAGAAAAATAACATATATTCTGATGCAGTTAAACAACTATGAGTTCAAGACTGAATTCTATGTTGTTAATATGGGAGATACTGATGTGGTGTTAGGGATGGCATGGCTTCACAATTTGGGTGAGTTCATGCTCAATCTACAGGATATGGAGATGAAGTTCAAGGTTAATGGGAAACCTCATGTCATCAAGGCCATCAGAGATAGTAATCTGAGGATGGTTTCGTATAGGCAGATGGAGAGACTCATTCGTCATGATATGGTTGATTGGGCTACAGAGTGTATGCTATTTCTAGCACAACAGGAGTAGCAGAAGGTGGAGTACCATCCAGACATTCAGATACTGAGGACTAAACACTCTACAGTGTTTAGCGACATTCCACCTCGTAGACCTCCAGACAGAGGCACTAAGCACATTATCGAGTTGGAGGAGGGCGCAAAGCCCATTATGATTACACCCTACAGGCATCCAAAATGGCTCAAGGATGAGATAGAGAAGACAATCAACGAGCTGTTGGCTATGGGGCATATCAGACCTAGCAAGTCACCTTTTGCTTCATCAGTCGTATTGGTGAAGAAAAAGGATGGATCACTTCAGATGTGTATAGATTACTGCCAACTCAATAAGAAAACAATTAAGAATAGGTACCCGATACCCCGCATCGATGAGTTGATTGATGAGTTGCATGGTGCTATCTTCTTTACGAAGATTGACTTGAGATCTGGGTACCATCAGATTCAGATGAGGGAGCAGGACATAGAGAAAACCGCCTTCAGATGCCATTGCGGTCACTTTGAGTTCTTGGTTATGGCTTTCAGTTTAACCAATGCACCTGCTACCTTTCAGTCTACCATGAACAGGGTCTTCAGTTCTCAACTGCGGAGATTCGTGTTGGTCTTCTTCGTTGACATCCTGGTGTACAGTAGGTCATGGGAGGAGCATTTAGCTCACTTGGATGCAATTTTTGGTATCTTGGCTGAGGAGTCCTTTTATGCCAAGGAGTCCAAGTGTGAGCTAGGCATGGATGAGTTGTTGTATCTTGGGCAAATCATCAGTGCCAAGGGAGTCAGTATGGACCCTGAGAAGGTCCGAGCTATAGTTGAGTGGCCAGTGCCAGAGAACCTTATGTAGCTTAGAGGATTCATTGGGTTGTGTGCTTTTTATAGGAGATTTGTTAGTGAGTTCTCACGTCACGCCACACCCCTTACTTTTTTGACAAAGAAGGGGGCTTTTGCTTGGTCACCACAGGCTCAGGAGTGCTTTGACAGGTTTAAGGTGATCATGATTTCGTGTCTAGTGCTAGCATTACCTGACTTTACGAAGTCATTTGATTTGTTTTGCGATGCTTCAGGAGAGGGAATTAGTGCTATTTTGATGTAGGAGAGGCACCCTATTGCTTTTGAGAGCAAGAAGCTTAGGGGTCCTAAGAGGTTTTACAACATTTATGACAAGGAAATGTTAGCCATTATGCATGCTTTGGCTAAGTTCAGGCAATACTTGGTAGGCAGCAAGTTCAGTGTGCATACAGATCACAACAGCCTGAAACACTTCCTTGGACAACGAGACCTAAATGAGAGACATCAAAAATGGGTCAGCAAACTACAGTCATATGATTTTGACATCACCTCATTAAGGGAAATCAGAATGTTGTAGCTAACGCCTTGTCTCACAGACCTCAGTTGAATGTTATGGCACAAATTTCTGAGGATTGGAGGCATCAGATCATTATAGAGTATGCTAAGAACCCATGGGCTTCTAGCATTGTTGATGGGACAGAGCAGGATAGTAGCTACACTGTTGTGAATGACTTGATCATTTACAAGGGGCAAATTTTTCTGGTTCCTGATTCAGAGTTGAGGGATACAGTTCTGAGAGCCTTTCACGACCTTCCTATGGTGGGCCATCCCAGTTATTTCAAGACATATAAGCTGGTACAGGAACAGTTTTACTTGGAAAGGGCTAAAGACTGATGTTCTTCAGTATGTACGTGAGTGTTCTGTTTGCCAACAGAACAAGCAGGAACACACATATCCTGCTGGATTGCTTCAACCACTTCCAATACCTGACAGGAAGTGGGAGTGTTTATCGATGGACTTTATCACAGGCTTGCCGAAATTCCAAGGTAAAGATTGCATATACGTAGTTGTTGATTGGCTGACAAAATATGCACATTTTTTCCCGATCACTACGACATTCACAACATCGCAGACTACAGAGCTGTTCTTCAGAGAGGTATTCAGGTTACATGGTTTGCCTCATACTATAATCAGCGATAGAGACAGTCGGTTCATGAGCAACTTTTGGCAGGAGTTGTTCAGACTTTGTGGGACCGAACTGACGCCGAGTACCAGCTACCATCCACAGACAGATGGACAGACGAAAATTGTCAATACGTGGGTGGAAGGTTATCTGCACAATTACATAGCTGGATAGTAGAGAGCTTGGGTGAGGTGGATATACCTCTGTGAGTATTGTTATAACTCTACTCACCACATGACTATACAGATGACGCCCTTCATGGCATTGTATGGGTATGAGGCACCCAACCTTTTGGATTTGATATTGGGTGATAGCAGAGTGCCTAGCACTAGTGATATGATGCAGAGTCAGCAGGACATTTTGAGGTCTCTTAGAGACAATATCCAGCGGGCACATAATCAACAGAAGCAGTATGCTGATCAGAAGAGGGTTGAGCATTCTTTTGCAGTGGGTGACATGGTGTATCTCATGTTACAACCATATCGTCAGTCTACTCTGCGGAAGAGTGGTGCAGAGAAGTTGAAACCTCGTTACTATGGTCCATCTCGTGTTATTAGACGAGTGGGCGAGGTTGCTTATGAGTTGGATATACTGGCGGATAGCAGGGTGCATAATGTATTTCATGTCTCACACCTGAAGAAGGCATTGGGTCAGCATGTGATTCCCTCTCCAGTACTGCCACCCCTTGATGATGAGGGGAGGTTGATATTAGTGCCTGAGGCCATCCTCGATGTTAGAGAGAGACATCTTCGGAGGGGGGTTATCAGAGAGTATTTGATCAAATGGAGAGACTTGCTGGTTGAGGATGCTACTTGGGAGTCAGAGGAGATTTTACAGCATCCAGAGCTGAGATTGCTTGAGGACAAGCAATTTCAAGGAGGGCAGACTGTAATGTCCCCTTCCTAGACAGTACCGTTGTGTTAGAGGTTAGCCTATTATTCAGATCCTCATAGGCTGGCAGAGGTGTTTAGAGGATCACTTGAGGCAGTTATCTAGCATTGGGAACATCACTCCAGCAGTTGATTCAGGTTTGGGCCTTCGCAGACACTTTTAGAGTGGTTTACAGTTACTTACTATTTATAGTAAGTCAGGCAGGCAGGAGCTGCTATTTTGGGCAGGGCACCTGGTTTAGCTGGTCAGTTCAGTATCGACCCGACTTGATGTTTGGTTGAGCAAACAGGGGTTATTAGAAGCATTTAATAATAATTGAAGGAATAATTAATTTGACTTTATAATATAAAGTCATTTTAATGAAATATTAAAGTTAATATTTAAATAGAAAATTATAAAGTATTTTTAATACTTTATAAGGAAGGGAAAAAATTAATATTTAATGAGTTTAATACTCATTAAAATAAAAGGGATGCCATTTAATTAAATATTAGCCTAAGTATTGAAAAAGGTGAATATTTATTATTAAATGCATTTTAATGGATTTTTATGAGAAAGGGTCGAATTTTTGAGAAGGATATATATATTCTTTCACAGGAAAATCAAACTCATGATGTGATTATTCTAATTTGTCTTTATTCTTCTCAGGGAGAGCATTGGGGTTTGAGAAACTAGGGTTTCTGCAGATCATCAGATTTTGAAGAACGTTCCCTCTTCAGAATCAGGCATACTAAGACTGTGCAATACCAGTTGAAGATTGTCAGTTGAATAACTTCATTCAGAGGTTGTTACAGAGTTTCACTGTGGGGTTTCATTCAGGGTTGGATCAATCTTCCTTCCAGAAGGTGAATCTTGTATTGGCAGGGTTTTGTTTGGTTTTTGGCATGAACTTCAAGGTAGTATAGAATTCCTCCTTACTAGTATAGGCCGTACAAATACAACAAGCCGTACCATCTTTTTCAGCTAGACGTCCTATTTTTGTGAGCCTCAACTTCTTTCATCTTGGGCGCCTAGGGATTCTGGAACTCTGGCGTGAATTTGGGGGATTGTAACTGGCTTCATCCATTTGGCCGTACATTTATTGCCTTTCTTCTGGCAGCTGCAACATGTCCAGGTTCTTTAAATATTAGTTTTCCTTTTTATTGTAATGTTTGTATTTCGCAGTGAGATTATTTGGGAAGATAAATAAATCATCTGGCTTCAGTTTGGTAGACTTATTTCAATCAAAATAGTCTTCTGGAATTTTATTATAATTTTTCAAGCATTTCTAGCAAAATCGCATTTTGTCTCTTTTACTGCAAAAACACCAAAAAAATAAAAAATACAGAAAACAACCAAAACTTCAGTATTATTGGTCAGTGATCGGGTTGAGAGACACCTGGTCTCTTACATTGTAGTTCATAGCAGAATAATTCCTAGGTATAATGTACCTTTTTACTACAAACTATAGAAGACTATCACAATTTACATGAATAGTGAAATGAGTGTAAGCTTGTTTAAAAGAATAATATTATATAAAAAGAATTATACCTTTGTGGTAATATTTTTTTTGGGAAATTAAATATGACATGATGGATTAATGTAGAACATGTTTATCCAAACTATGAGGTGAGATTCAACAAATGTGATGATTCTATAGTAACTAGTAGTGATTATAATGTAAATGAAAACCTACAAACAAACAAATAAAGTAGGGTAATACAATATTGATTTTAAACCTTGAGATACTACTACATCAAACATTTGAGGTAATTTGAAAAATATCTCACTTTTTGGTGGCTAGAGGGAAACCAATATGGTCTACCTCAACCTTTTAAATCAATGAAGAGTCTTCTTTAGTTATTCCTCTCCATTTCATCAAATAATTATCATATTATTTGTTCCTTGTGCTTCTCCTAATCCTATTATCTTTTTTTTTGCAATCTCCTCTTTGGATTGTTGTGGTATCTAATTTTCCCATTTTACTTCTAAACTACTACCTCCAAACTCTCTTGCCTAATATTAATACAAATATATAATATTAAATAATAGTGACATGTTTAATTCTTCTAATAACTCTACTTCATATGCATTTCTTAAATCAAACTTGATGTTTTTAGAAGAATCAAAATTCATCTTCAACTTATTGTATGTCCCAATTTTTTTCTTTTTTCTTTAGGTACAACATTACTTCATCTCCAAATTCAAACTTCTTATTCATTTTGTTCTTATTAACTTCCTCCTTACAGCTATTCATATTCTCTAAGTAACTCCTTACTTCCATATGCACCATATTCATATGTTTTTCAAACTTTTCTACTTTCAAACTCCTCTTTTATTCATTATTGATGTCTCTTAACTTTGATACATTCATTTGACCATTACCATAAGTAACTATAAATTATTTTTAAGTACTTATATTTTTTGAGTTATTATACTAATTTTTTTCCTAAGGTAAAATCATATCCCATTTTTTCCTTTTTTTCCAACCATAAATCTTAACAAATTACACAAACCCCTTTACAATTTCTATTATCCAACAATATACAGATAATATTATAAAATAAATTTTAAATCTATCTTCATCTTCTTCCATACTGTATTCCAAAATTGACCAGCAAATTTAATCTCCTTGATAGAAATAATGCTTACTGGAAAAATCTATAATATTACTACTCAAAAAAATAAATAACTACATGTACCACATAATTTTTTTTCTTACATGAAATTAAATACACCATGGAAAGTATATCTACAACTAAAAATATTGAATCACATCATCTCCATGTTCTTGTCAATACTAATACAAAACCCATACTTATATTCGCCCAAGGTTTCTCCAAGAATGGTAATGGTTGTACAAATCAATATTTTGACTACTTCCTTTTGCAACTTGACAAGTCCTATAACTGTGATGAAATTTTCTCATGTCATTATATATTTTTGGTAAAAAATAGTTTTCACTCACTAATGTAACTATCTTATCTACTAAAAAATTTCCTATTGAACTATCACTATTCTTTGCCTTAATAAAAAAAACCTCTTATGAAGAGCTTATTAGAATACACTATTAATTATCATTAGAAAATATTATTTTTAATTAAATAATATAACCAATTACTTCTATCCATTCTTACTAGTTTATTACATTTTTCTATGATTCCAAAAAATTAGGGTCATCCTCATAAATTCTTTAGCTCTTGAAATCCAAATACCTTTAAAATCTCTTCTCTTATAGCAAGTTATATCTCCTATTCAATGTGTTAGAAACCTTGTTTTATTTTCCACTCATATGCTTCAATATAAAAGAATAGATTTGCATAAACTCAAACCATCTCATATATCTTTGATTCAACTTACCTTAGTTGTTCAAATATTCTAATGCTTGATGATTAGTATACAACAAAAAATCCTTTGGTAACAATTAATGTCGACTTATTAAATGCTTGAATTATGACATAGAATTATTTATCATATATTGAGTATATCCTTCTTACATGATTCAAATTTTCACTAAAATATGGTGTATTTTTCTTGAGTAAACATTGCCCCTAATTCACTTCAACTTGTGTCACAATCAAATTGAAAAACTTTGTCAAAATTTGGTAATTCTAGTACTAGTTATTATGTCACTTTCTTCTTCAACAATTCAAAACTTCTATTTACTCTTTATGTCCACTTGAATTCCTTCTCATCTCCCCTCATTATTTTAGTTTTGAGCACACAAATGCCATTAAATTTATTGATGAACTTCTTATGAAAACTTTCCAAACCATAAAAATATCTCACCTCTTTAAAATTTTATAGCATAGGCCACTAAAAAATGGCTCTCACTTTTTCTATATCCATCTTCAATCCTTACGTTGAAATTACAAATTCTATGTATAAAAACTATTTTTTCATAAAAATACACTTCCTCATATTGATCAACAACTTTTCTTCCCTCAATCTCTACTAATTTGATATGATCTAGGTGTTCCTCTTTAATTTTATTGAAAACCAAAATGTCATCCAAATAGATAATAAAAAACTTACCCAAAATTTTCTTTAATACCTCATTCATCAACCTAATAAATGTGCTCAGTGTGTTAGTTAATCTAAAGGACATAAACAAAAATTCATACAAACTTTCATTTTTGTTAAATATTATTTAAAATTCATCTCCTTATCTACTTTAATATGATGGTAACTATTCTTCAATTAAATATTTTAAAGTTCTTAGCACCACTCAAATTTTCTATTATTTTATCCATCATTAGCAATGGTAATCTATATTTGATTATGATATTGATAATTGGTCTTGAGTTTGTACACGTCATCTGCACTTCGTCCTTCTTGGGTGATATTACCATTTTTACCACAATGGGTTTAAAATATCTTTAATAATTTATTTTCACAATACCTCTTGCACTTGTTGGTTCAACTCCTCATTTTTAGCTAGTGTCATCCTATGTGCCACCCTATTTGGTAAGTTCACTCCAAGGATTAGATCTATGTGATGAATAATATTCCTTAATTATGTTAATCCATCCATACTATTATGTAATATGATGACCCTATGCTTTATTTGTTGGTATGTGGTGATTGATCATGCTATATTGTACACCTCGACATGTATCCTCACCGGGGTTCAGGGCCAGGTCGGGCCCTGGGCAGGGGTTCGGGGGTGGTAGCCCTCGAGAATTTTTTTTCCTATTTTTTTTGGGTCGTCACCGAAAAAGGAAAAATCACTGAAAAAGAAAAAAAATCAACTTTGTAAAACCCTAATTCTAGAAGCTTCTAAAAAGCTTGGTTATAAGGGGTTGGGATGGGGGTTACAGTATACATAAAAAAGGTGATTATTCGAGAGATTGTAATATTTTTTGCACTGGATAATAAAATCATTGGATGGCTACAGTTTTGTGGATGTAGCCCAGATTGGGCGAACCATGTTAAATTCTCTGTGTTGTCTTGTTTCTGTTATAATTTTCTATGTGTTTTATTTCTCTATTTTATTGATCAAATCTGCATTTAACTGTTAGATATCTGCCTTCTAACCCTAACATTATTAACAATTCTAAAACTTTACCATTTACACTTGGCCCTTTGCTCCCCCCTGAGCCCATTAGGGCTTGCCTTGTTGAGGAACCCCCATTTGAATATTCACCTTTGGATAATCCCCCAAAACCTCCTATTGAGAAGACTGCAATGCCTCATTTAAAGGGAAGTTGAAATTATGTTCCCAAAATTTAACCCTTGAGATGAAGTCCAAATTCCCAAACTTGCAACTCAAGACCTTAAAAACCCCTAGAAATTTTAAACAAAAAATGCTACTACTAGTCTTTGTGATCTTGAAAATAGCCCCTCCAAAGGTCCTAGGAAAATGACTACAACTGAATTGAAAAATTCTAGTAGCAAGAAGAAGAATCCCTCGACTAATTTCTTTGTGGAAGAGGCTAGTTCTGAAGACGAGGACGAGGAGAAAAACAACAAGACTACAAAAGTAAGATAGAAAAAGAGAGCTAGATTCTACCAAGGAAGAAAACTACCCTAACCTCAATGTCAAAAGGTCACAGAGACTGGCAGGTCATCCTACTCCCAACCTCATCGTGGATGAAATTTCTAGTGATGCGACAAAGGAGGATAAGGAGGACTATAGTAGTAAGGAGGAGAAGGATGAGGATTTTGAGGTGGAAATTGAAGGTCCGAGTTTTTTCCCTCAACTTAACACTATGCTCTATGATTCAAAGGACTTTAACCCTATTAAGGAACCCAAAGATGACACCTGCTCTAAGTGTGCAAAGACGACCTAAGATTTCACTACTGATGCAAGAGCATCTGATCGGTTTCCAAAATCCACTCCAACTTTGGTGTTGATGAACAATTTTGATTTCGGTGGACATTAGCAAATGAGATTGAATGATGTTTTGTGACTATTTTGTATTTCGAAGATTCATTTACATTTCATTGAAAATTCAAATATTTAAAACTGTTTGTTTTATCCAGCATTGAAGCATGAGAAGTTGAAAAGAGGTGACCTAAAAATTGGGATGGATTGGAAAATGAAAAGTAGATTGGATAATGAATTATGGTGCATGCCTCATGAGGAGAATGGGGGTAATCTAAGAAGACCAAGAAAACTAAAACTAGCAAGGGATATTAAGCTTTAGAAGACAACACATGAATGATGGGAAGATAGGTGGATGCAAGTGAAGGATATGTGATCTAGCCAAAAAGGTAAGTTGAAAAGATGCACCATAAGAAGACTAGTTGCATTTTTTTAAGCTTGTGAAGAAATGAAGGGGCGATATACTTTAGCATAGGAGATAAAATATTATAAGGAGAACAGGGGCAGAATATTAAGGAAGATTGGAGAGATCACACAAGAAGATGAGGGGACTGCATGGGAAAATGAGGAGTAAAAGCTTAGAGCAATAAAATACAAGCTGAGTTTCTAGAGGTTGCGTGAGGTTGAAAGGAAGGGTGCCTTCGAAAGAAAAATAAATGAATTTGTAGAGGCTGCATGAGTTGGAGAAAGGGTAGTGCTAAACGAAGAAGGGCACCATTGAAGAGCATGTGGGGCGCATAGATGAAGAGATAGAGGCTAGGGAGGCACAAAGGCAGAGTAAAGAGGGTGTGTTTAAAAAAAAACACAAGGGGGTTTGCAGCAAAGGATATACTAGGTGGCAAGGAGAAGTTGATGAAAGCAAACTGGGGTGAAATAGACTCCACCATTGAGCAAGAGGGTAGGCAGATCTCTTATTTGGTAAAGAGAAATAATGCAGGTAGAGATGCATCACAAAATAGAATGCAAATTTAAACAATGATTATATGTATGCATAATTTTATTGAATTGAAAATTTCCTTGGAGTTTATTTTATGCCAGTAGAAATCAAATTTGTGTGTCGTGAATCTTTGTATAGTGTTATTGCTATGTGAATTTGTAGAGTTAGCAAGCTCCAGTGAATCCGTTTGCATCATTTGGTATCAGAGCAGAGGATCTTGAGAGTGGAGAGAATCCACTAGGACTTGTGGGTAGAGTAGAAATGTGGTGAAGAAGAGATCATTAGAACCGTTACAGGTTTGTGAAGTCCTGAGCAGTTGGGAGCTAAAGAGCCACAAATAACTATAGATTGCAAAGAGTGTGATGTGGATTGCAGAAGATTGTAACAAGTGAGATGGGAATATTTGTGAGAAAGAATCCTGTCATATGGGATGGATGGAGGCAATACCAAAAGAGGAAGATCTTCTTGATGATGGTTGATATAACCATGAGAATGGATAGATTGGAAGCAAGGTAGTGGAAAGAATTGGTCCAATATGATGAAGATAAGCATGAGGTTGTAGCAAAGACATGTCATGAGGAAGGCATGGAGAAAGGAGAAGAAAAGAATAATCAAGAGGAAGCAAGTGCAACAACAGTGGCTGAAGATGGAAAAGATGAAGAAGATTTGTTATTGAGGATGTTGGCAATAAAGGAGGAGTGGATGAAAAAGCTCACAGTTGCACCCATGGGTGAAGAAATAAAAGTTGCAGTTGATGATGATGTTGAAGATGTCACAACGAAGGATGAAGTTGTAGCCATCGAGAAGGATGAGGTAAACGTAAAGTTTGGTTTGTTTGCAAATTAGAAAGTAGAAAATGTAATTGTAGATTGGTGCATGGATAATACATATTTGTATATAGAAGTTGTAGAGGATGGTGAGGGATTTTGGTGGAGGTGGCTGATTTTTGGTGGGTTGGAACCCATAAACTATGAGAATAATGGAGAGTTTGTTTGGTGGAGGAGGACGGTTCATGGTGGATATGAGTCCACGAGGGGGAAAAAGAGGAAGATGAGGTGTTGTTGGAAGGAAGTGGTGTGTGTTCTAGCAAGATGTTGGAAGAAGAGGAAAAATAAATAATTTGCAGGTATTAGTTTCAGTGTGGGAGCATACTGCAAGTTGTTCGCAACTTGGAAGAGTAGTCCTACCACTTAGCTCTGTTTTGTGAGCCTATGCTCACAATTTTTTTTTTATTGGGTGCGTATGATGCAGGAGCATCTAACCAGTTTCTAGAATCGACTCCAAATTTGGTGTTGATGGACGATTTTGATTTCGGTGGACATTAACAAATGAGATTGAATGATGTTTTGTCCTACTTTTTATTTTGAAGATTCATTTACATTTCATTGAAAATTTGAGTATTTAAAACTGTTCGTTTTATCCAGTACTGAAGCATGAGAAGTTGAAAAGAGGCGACTTGAAAATTGGGCTGGATTGGAAAATGAAAAGGTAGATTGGATAATGAATTATGGTGCATACTTCATGAGGAGAATGGGGGTAATCTAAGAAGACCAAGAAAACTAAAACTGACATGACCTGTTAAGCTCTAGAAGACAACACATGGATGATGGGAATGTAGGCGGATGCAAGTGAAGGATATGTGATCTAGCCAAAATGGGTAAGTTGAAAAGCCACAACACCATAAGAAGAATAATTGCATTTTTTTATGCTTGCGATGAAATGAAGGGGTGACATAATTTAGCACATGAGATAAAACATTATAAGGAGAATAAGGGCAAAAGATTAAGGAAGATTGGAGAGACCACACAAGAAGATGAGGGGACTCTATGGGAAAATGAGGAGTAAAAGCTTAGAGAAATAAAATCCAAGCTGAGTTTCTAGAGGTTGTGTGAGGTTGAAAGGAAGGGTGCCTTGCAAAGAAAAACAAATGAATTTGTAGAGGCTGTATGAGTTGGAGAAAGGGTAGTGCTAAACCAATAAGGGCGCCATTGAAGAGAATGTGAGGCACATAGATGAAGACATAGAGGCTAGGGAGGAACAAAGGTAGATTAAAGAGGGTGTGTTTAAAAAAACACAAGGGGGTTTGCAACAAAGGATATACTAGGCAACAAGGAGAAGTCGAAGGCAACAAACAAGGGTGAAATAGACTCCACCATTGAGTAAGAGGGCATGCAAATCTCTTATTTGGTAAAGAGAAATAATGCAAGAAGAGATGCATCACAAAATAGAATGAAGATTAAACAATGATTATATGTATGCAAAATTATTATTGAATTAAAAATTTCCTTGGAGTTTATTTTATGCTAGCAGAAATCAAATTCATGTGTCATGAATCTTTGTATAGTGTTATTGTTGTATGAATTTGTAGAGTTCTTAGCAAGAGGGTGAATCCGTTTGCATCATTTGATCTATTGGCTCAGATGGAGGACCTAGAAAGAAAAATAAGTGCTCTTTCCCGATTCACTCTAAAGGTCATCCACCATCGACAGTTACCCTCATGTCTGTACTACAAGAAGAAATAAAAAACATGAGAAGACCAATGATCCCAATACAAAATCTTAGAATTAGGATACCTTTAATTTCCTCAAGGAGGATTGGGAGAAGCTTACCAAGTAGTTTGGTGCTCCTTTTTTTTGTGTCTTTATGTTTTAAAAAACTTTACTTTGCTCATGGTTAGCTATAGTTTTACTGTCATTGGCCTGTGGCCTTTGACCCTATTTATATTTTGATAAATTTTTTCCCTATGGGGCCTTTTGTGTTTGGGTCTAGTGTCTTGTAAATGTTGCTTATCTAGTAAATTTTTTTTTCTAAAATTTCCCCTATGGTATATCTCTTTTATCTATGGTGATGTTGTTCTTTTAAAGAGGGGTAAATGCTTTTGACCCAGAGCTATGAACCAGTGAGGTCACAAATAGGGGACCTTATCCCCAATATAAATTCTCAAAAATTACACCCCAATGGGGTTTGAACCTTGATGGAAAGAATAACAACACAACAACTCAACCATCATACCATGCCACTATTGGCTATCTATGGTGATGCTTGTTGTGCTTGAAGTGCTACATTTCTTAGGAATTAATACAAATACAAATTTCTAATGCCTCAAGCCATATAATAAATTCCTTCCATCAACCAAAAAAATCATTGGAATCAACCCTTGTCTCTTAAAATTTATTGTAAGGTTATAATTATTCACTCTTCTATCATGTATAATACTTCTATCAAATTTTCATGTTCCCCCCAATAATAAATGACCCACATTCATATGTATTATATTAAACAAAACTGCATCATGGTACATTCCTATCTTGAATTTGAACCAATGTTTCTCTTTCACCAATACCTTATATTATTTTTACAAATAAATAATATTATATGGATTAGGGTGTTCAATAATTTCAATTAAATCTTATCAACCTTCTCTTCAAATTCTAGATTATCTATATTTCCATTGTCTATGAAAAATTTATAACGCTTACCTCTTGATTTGGATATAATTTTGAAAACTATCTTTCTTTGTATTGGTTCTTCATCATATTCATGATTCAAAAAATCTCTCATTGTAGCAAGTGATTCAACTCTTTCTAGTTCAGCCTAAAAGTTGTAAGATCTCTTAATCTCCTTGTCAACATGAACAACTCCCACTCTCCATTTTGTTATTTTTCTAGGGATTCCTTGAACTTGGTAACATTTATATGTTTAGTTTTTATCTCTACATCTAAAAAATATTTCTGTAAAGGGCCTCCCATTACCTCCACCATATCGTCCTTTAAATCTCTTATAACCATTAGTTTTATTATTATGGTATGGGTTTTTGTTGTCCCTCTCCTTACAGTATGGACTACTACCTTCCCTATTGTTACGGTTGGAATTACTACCTCATTCCTTGTGGCATGTACCATTCATCTTTGGGTCATCTACATATGGATTCCTATTTCCACCATGAGCTATATCCTCTTGAACCTTCCTTCTCTACCTATTTATCAATTTTACTTATCTCCAAATATTTTTTGAACTTATTTTCTATAGTTAGGGCCATTTTATATGCTTCCCCTATTGTTTGGATATTTATAATACTCAACTTTTCCTAGGTTTAATTTCTTAAACTATTCATGTATCTTGCCACTTTCTCCACTCCATCATGGAAAACTGATTGAATTGTTAGTCTATAATATTATTTAGTGTATTATTTCATAGTTATATCCTTTTTCTTTAGATTATGTGATTTATTTAACAACTCTCATTATAAATTTACAAGAATGATCTTAGATTTTAGTTTCATCACCATCATATCCTATTTCCCAATACCGGGCTAACCTTTCATATTCTTTCTAGATGAACCTATTTCCACCAAATGGTAGCATGAACCATCAATTTGATTTTAGAAAATTTGATCCTATTAGTCTCCATAATATCTTCATACTCAAAATATTCTTCTAAATTAGTTATCCAATCTATCATTTCTTCAAGATTTTGAATACCAACATAGTTTGTAATATCTACTCTAGTTTTCTCACCAATACTTAATATTACCTTCAACATCCTTTCTTCATTGTCTTCTTCTTCACTCTTTCTATGCTTAGTAGGGCTAGATTATAATTTTTCATACTTTTATTATTCCTAGGGTTAGGTATTTTGTAGTCTTCTTAAAAAACATCAATTTAAATATTATAGTATTCATGATCTCAATTATTTATTCTATCCTATCAATACTATTAATAATACCATGTCCTCTCTATGGTGGAATCTTGGATTTGGTGTAAATTGCTTCAAGCCGGTGATCAATCTACAATCACTCCTTACAACTACCTCATGGTGGGTGATCTACTAATAATCTTCTTGTAGCCTACCTCAATTTTACTATCTATTCACAAGATTTTCTTTTAGGATACCATTTTTCTCCCTCTCCCTCTCTCTCTCTCCTTATGATTTCAAACTTATACTCTAATACTTTTTAATGTAGTCATAGGTGGAGGACTAGTGAAGGACTAGTGAAGGACTGTTCAACCATGTAAAAAAATTAAAAAACACATAATTAAAAAATGAAATATTGATAACAATGTGAACTTTATTGATAATAAGGCTTGAATAAACTATAATTTATAGAATTTTCCTTCCAACATGCTAGGCCTCAATTTTTTTATGAAAAACATACAATTATAGAATTTGAATGATATTATAGTAAATTTTTCGAAATTGAATCTCCACTTTCTCACATAATCAATCTACTTTAAAATGGTTATAAAGACTATTTATATAATAGCCTCAAGCCTTAGAAACGATCTTAGTTGACTGCAAATGAAATGTTTAGTCAACCAAACATGTGGATGAATATCCTAAACCAAAATTTGTGATTATAGATTAATGAATATTACTATAGTTCATACCATAAGTAGTCTTGAATTCCTTGAAATATGTTCCTTTGTTGTACCATAAAATATAGAAAAAATTCCACACATCATGAATAATGAAATTAAGTGTAACCATGTTAAGCCTGATAGTAAATTATAAACCAAATCATTTCTTTGTGGTGGTAATTTTTTTTAGAAATTGAATATGATATTGATAGATCAATGTAGAACATATGTTTCCAACTGTGAGGTGATATTCAATAATTATGGTTAAGTATGGTGATTCTATAGTAATTGGAATTTATAAATGAAAACCTATAAATAAAAAAACAATATAAAGGAGAATATATTTTTATGTGATGAAATATTTCTCTTAAACCTTGGATGCTCCTATATGACATTTGATTATTTTTCCAAAATCATAAGAATAGATGATATCAATCTTGGATTCATTATTACAATACAAGTGATTACACACCTTAAGACTACACACACACAAAATTTAATCAGGAGTTCAACACATTAGAATTCAATCCTAATTACAAGGGTGAGGCATGAGGCCAAAAACATACACAAGAACTTAATTATGACTTCATAAATTGGGCCATAACTTAGATACATGAAACAATACATCACAATAAAAGATAATTCTTAATGAAAGTACTATAATTTACCTTATTAGGGCCTTCTACTACCTTCCCCAATTCTCTTACTTTTCTTTCCTCTATGACTTCTAACAATCACTAGTACACAAACAACAATATATGACTAAATAAACTACTAAAAATTACATATAAATGACTAATTTTAGTCAGGTGACTATTAGTGGTTTATTTGTAGTCATTTATAACACCACCAAATTTATGACTAAACTATTTTAGTCATTTATTTAGTCATTGATTTGGTCATTGATTTAATCATTGATTTAGTCGTTAATTTAGTCATTTATTTAGTCATGGTAGTGATTTATTTAGTCATATATTTAGTCATTGATTGTTGTTAATTGGTCATTACTTTAGTCATATTTAGTCATTACTTTAGTCATATATTTAGTAATTAAATTAGTCATTACATTAGTCATTAATTTAGTCATATATTTAGTAATTAAATTAGTCATTACATTAGTCATATATTTAGTCATTTTTATTTACTGGTTTCCATTAATTGGTAGTAAATATAGTCATGAAATGAATAATTTATTAAATACCATAAATTTTATAATGCAAAACTAACATAATATTAAACTTGAATTAAAACATAAAAGAAAATCAAAATATTACATATACAAACAAGCTACAACATGCTAGAATTAAAAGATTGATTCAACATCATGATAAATAAAGGTAATCTGCAATAAATTTTTTAATGCAAATATATATATATATAAAGTTACAAGATGTAAAAGTTGTCTAAGTGTTTCCAACTCTTTCAAATACACCATGATAATTAAGATCCCTGAACAACACATTCAAAATATTGCATAAAGCAGTGAGCCAAGATGTCTAACATTAACTAGTACATGATAAACATGTTCAACTATGTCATTTTTTGCAAATATTTTAGTGGCCACCGTGTGAAGGTTCTCTCTTTTCTCTCTCAGATGGAAAACTCCATCTATTTTGTCTTCATAAACAAAGGGTATGTTACTTGTGAACTTTAAAATTTTTACATTTGCATCTCCTGTTCCTTTCAAGTTGACTTCATGTACAATAGATAGGGAGTGAATCTGCCAATTCCCAGAAAATCACCATCAAACGGATCCAACACCCTAACTTTATCCCCTTCTTTGAGTTTATCAATACATTTCTCCAAAAAGAAAAAAAAACACATTATATTACATAGGTAATGATTACCCTTGTTTTCATAATAAAACAACCATTACTTACTTAAATAGTACTTGCATGTGTGTGTTAAAATAATTGCAAAAGGAAAATTTCAAAATAATTGCAATGATCAATCTAATTTACAAAAAACCAACACTCATAGTAGTGCTTACAATGTTACTATTAGCTTCATGCTAATCAGATACAAAGGCCACAAATATAAACACTACATTACCATGCACGCATACTAGACACATAAGGTTATGACAACACTGTTACACATAAAAGGTAGCTAATGCACAAAAACAAAGAATGCAATATGAGAGAACTACTACTACTACTGCAAGATGAAGGTGAAATACATTGGGATGTACAAAAATAGTGGAATTAAAGCTCTAAAACATAACCCCATGCAGTCAACATAACCATGTCAATGACGACATATAAAAGAAGAACAAAGAACAAAATGTATCAAGGCAACATGTGATAACCATTAAAAGTAGTCATTGAGGAAACAATGCAGTCTTTCTCCGTGGCTTTCATAGCAATAGTAAAGGAGTAACAAATAAGGTTGGATGTAGAGGTCACATAAATAATAGAGAAAGATCCTTTCACTGTTAGAAAATAGTGTAAGAGTATGCAAAAATAAGTAAGGAATGATGTCCAATGAACAAGTAATAGTAGCAGTGAGTTTCATGGCTGTAGTGATGAGTTTAGTGCAAGGGAAACGAGTTTTATGGCTGTAACAACGAGTTTAATGGATCGCGCAACAAATATCATTACTGAACAACAAGAATACATTAAGAGAAAGTAGAAAGAATATCAAAAGATTTTTTTTTTAATAACAACAACCATAATAAAGAGTTAACAACAGATCAGTGAAGGAAAGAACAACAGGTATCATCCAATGAAAGAAGCAGCACACTAAGTTCAAGATGTTGACAATGTCAATTACAATGCCCTAAAACATAGTCAAGCATCATAAAGTATTGAAGTGCCAACAATCCCCACTAAAAAGTGACAACGTAGGTATAATGATTGTTCTACGAGTTACATTCAATGTTTTAGTTGTCTATTCACTATTCTATAAGCTTGTCCACTGTTTGGGATCATAACAGTCATTAATACATGAAGGGTTTCAGAATCAAGGAAAAGTAATGTTTTGTAGCACTCACCTCAAGTTCAACACCACTAGTACTATCAATATCATGCACATACTCCTCAAATTCAGCATAATCACTGTCAACATTGTTCTGAAGTTGTGTAGCTTTGCCGAGAGCTCTATTGACAGGGTCTTTTCCTTTTTGTTCTACTTTCATATAATTGCCCTACATGTGGTTTAATCATCATGCAAAGTTAATATAAGTCAAGTAAAGAATGCAAAAGCTATAAATTTTTGTCCACAACAACTATTATATTACCTTAACTTCAACACAACTATTATTGACATCAAGGTGTTCTTGTTTTCGTGCTGCTTTGATAAAATTGCTATGCATGTAGTTTAACCATCAAGCAAAAAAATATATCAGATGAGGAGTAATTCATTAAAAAAATAGTCAACAAAGCCTTTCCAAGCATAAAAGTCACAGTATAAAGTCATATTTCATGAATATCCTAAGTTATACAAGACAAAGGGTAGCATGCTATAGGTCACTATCATTGGGCCACATTCATACACCCCCTTGATAGTAAGAAGAAGTTATAAAAACATACAAATTAAGACAATTATGAAGAGCTCAACAAAGAAAAAACAACTATAAGAGTAAGACAATTAATAGTATTTCTGTCACACCTCAAATCTAGCAAGGCAGGAAAAATGGAATTTCTTGTGACAAGTCATTAAAAAGCTAAAATAAATGATGCCAATTTCTGACTCACAAACCCCTCACCTTTTCAAACACCCATTATTGTCTACAAAAACATATCACAAAATCTCTTTAGGTCTCTTTGGACCAACAACATCAAAATTGGACTTCAACGCTGTCCTACTTGGCCAATTAGGCCTATTTTGCAAAGCAACACCTCTTTAATCTTCCTCTCAAACCCAAAACTCAATTGTGAACTTTTAACCAAGCAACAAAACCTCAAATTTCCCAACTCTTACATTGAGACAGCCTCCAAGTCTCCTATTCATGAAACCCTCATTTTTAGTCATTCCAAGGGGGTCTTAATGAAAATCCGGTTTCCCAACCTTCCCACACTCCAAAAACTCCTAAAACACCTCTAATAAATCCTGAAAAAACTTATTCTAACATCAAAAATTTCTTCCCCCAAGTTTCACAACCATTACCATACTCAAACCTCTCAATTTCACTCAAAAACCACACTTTTTCACCTCTAGGGTATCATGCCCAAAGCCTCAAATGACCTCCCTCACCCCTGAAACCACTTGGACACCTTATTACTACTTGCTACCCACCCATTCCATTGAGTTAAAGTGATTACAATAGGTGGAATGGGTGAAAATCCATTTTTGTAGACTCACAAACCCTCAACTTTGTCTTTACAAACCCGTTTCAACAATTTGATTACAAAATGCACAAAACTCTTCAAGAATCCACCAAATCAGAAACAAATTGAAGTTAACTCACCCATCCACCTAATTCAATGCAAAAGAGAACAACGAAACCCTGTAGGAGAAAGTACATAAGCTTGGAACTAAAAATAATCAAAAATTTCTGAGAAAAGAACATAATTTCAAGAGTTTTATTATTGCTTTATCCATAGCAGCAAAAATATTTTGGGGAAAAAATTGGCAAACCAAAAGTATAATATTTTTTGAAAAAATCAAGAAAAAATAGGATTTAAAAAAAAAGGAAAAAAATTTAGAACAAGATCATTCTTGCAATGATCTCACGCTCATTCATCCCCAATCAGAGCCACTGTTAGAACTGAAAAATCTCACATTTTTCACTAGCCTCGACCCACCTATCCTCCACATTCCACAAAAATTCATCACATTTTAATTTTATGATAAACACAAATTGCTGAAATTTGTGTGACAAGATCCATTTTGTAGCCCACATCATAGCAGCAAAAGTCTTTTGGGAAAAAATCAGCAAACCAAAAGTATAAGATTTTTTGAAAAAATTGGATTTAAAAAAAAGGTAAAAATTGTAGAACAAGAGATAAAAACTATTTTTTTGAAATTGAAAGGCATTTCCATAGCATAGAGATATAGAGAGCAAATAAAATAAAGAGTTTAACTAATGAATTGTAAAAAATAGATTTTTGTAGTTTATATTCATATAATTGATTACATTGCATTGCACATATTTCAAACTCAAAGCATTACTTTACATTGCATAACTAATAACTAGATGCTGATAGATGACAAAATTTCAATTACAATATAGTTTTTACAAAGTCAACCTAAGGAGTTATCCAATTACTTCACATTGTATAACTAATAACTAGAACAGCCAATTGCATTTGCTTGTCATGGAATTCTATGAGACCACATTTCTTTGGGGCATTTTTTCAAACAATTGTCTACTACACATTTTTATACATGTCTACCAAAGCATTTTGTCAAACAGTTCATTGCCTTGTTGCTATGGCTAAAACCTAAAACAAGTGCTTTCAAACAAGTATGGATGCTTGGAAAAAATCTATCAAAAGCATAATAGTAAGCAATAGCATAGAAAAACAATGAACTCTTTAAAAATTCCTCAAAGAAATGAGGTCTCATGGTGATGGAATGCCATGAAAATCAAATTGCTTTTGATTGTCATGGCACTCCATCATGAGAGACCTCATTTCAAAAGTTCACACCTTGTCTATGCTAACATTTTCATACATGTCTATCAAAGAATTTTATCAAATAGTTCATTGCCTTGTTGCTATGGCTAAAAGCCTAAAAAGGTGCTTTCGAACAAGCTATGGATGCTTGGAAAAATCTATCAAAGCATAATAGTAAGCAATAGCATAGACAAGGCAATGAACTATTTGAAAAAATGCCTCAAGGAAATGTGGTCTCATGTTGATGGAATGCCATGACAAGCAAATTGCTATGGATTGTCATGGCATTCCATCACCATGAGATCACATTTCTTTGAGGCATTTTAAAAAAAATTCACGCCTTGTCTATGCTACCACATTTTTCATACATGTTTACCAAAGCATTTTATCAAACAGTTCACTCCCTTGCTGCTATGGCTAAAATCCTAAAATAGGCACTTCCAAACAAGCTATGGATGCTTGGAAAAAATCTATCAAAGCATAATAATAAGCAATAGCATAGACAAGGTAGTGAACTGTTTGGAAAAATGCCTCAAAGAAATGTGGTCTCAATGGTGATGGAATGCCATGACAATCTGTAGCAATTTGCTTGTCATGGAATTTGTCATGCCATTCCATCACCATGAGACCACACTTCTTTGAGGCATTTTTTCAAACAATTCATTGCCTTGTCTATGCTACCACATTTTTCATACATGTTTACCAAAGCATTTTATCAAACAATTCACTGCCTTGCTGCTATCGCTAAAAGCCTAAAATAAGTACTTTCGAACAAGCTATGGATGCTTGGAAAAAATGTATCAAAGCATAATAGTAAGCAACAAGCTATGGTCTCATGGTTTATTTTCAAGCGAAAATCAGTGTGATTTTATTCAATTTTTTTTGCAAGTTATAAATGCATTTTTTTTGGCAATTTTGTTGTTTGAAATGGGAAAAAATTGTTGACCAAAAGGTCAAAGAGTTTTTCAAAAAATCGGGGAAAAAATCATCCAGCCTGCAATTTTTAAAAAAATTAGGATTAATCGAGAGTTTTTGTAGATTTTTGCTTATGTGGCCCACATTGCCAAATTGTCACACCCATAAATGAGTTTGAGACTCCATAATCTTTCCCCCTTCCTAAATACAAATTAGCACTATCGGCCTAACAATGTCTCATCGGCGGAACCTCCATCATAGCCTTGCCGATGGTCCGATGAAAGCAGTTAATAACCTAGTATCAGTGTAACAATACACTATTGGGCTGACTCCTAAGGCGTCCTCCCCGATAGACTGATAGAGTCAAAAAAAGAAAGCACATTGTTGTAACACATGAACATCAGTGGAATGAATGTTTGCATTCCCCTGATGACCCGATATAACCATGGATTATCAGGAATTAATATATATCAGGGGAATCAGTCTTGTTTACCTTGTTTGTGGGCTAAAGGTGTATTAAGGGATTGGCACCCCCCTTATGATTTAGAACCTGCACTTTTGAGACCTAACATATCATTCATTGATCTCATAGTTATTTTTTCATAAAACTCACAATCACAACATTTAGGACAGTCACAATAGATTTCAATGAAACAAAAGGAAAAATTTCATAGATTCACTGTTCTATATATGATCATAATACTTTTCCTGGAGATCACGAGAGTAATTTTATAAAGGCATGTTGTGGAAAACATTTATGAAATTTGCAGACATCTTTAGAATACAATATAAAGATGATATAGTTGAGAATAAAAATATTGAGGGATAGCCTCTTACCTGATCAAAACCAGTAGAATTATGGTCATTCCATGCAGAAACTATAGGCTTAACAGAGGTAGCCAACTGTGAAACTTTCTCAGTGAGACCGTGTAAGCAACTCATTATATGTTGGCACTCTTCATTTGAGTTGACATGATTTGGAGAGGCTCTTACTAGGCATTCAATAGATGGTTGTGACATCTCTGCTGACGAACTATATTTCCTTTTCATACTAGTATTAGATTTAGTATGATCTAGTGCTGCCATATAATTGACAACATCTTCTACACCTACTTCTCTATTATTATTTTCCACCTAAAATACAATGTCAATTTCAACATATAGTTAGTTCAATAAAAAATTGAAATAAATAACACAATATAAATTGAACCAAAAATCCATACACTTACTCCACATTTGTCCATTTTGGCCTACAACCCGCCTTGGCCAAATGTATATTCAATCCTCACATTATCTCTTGCTCTCTTTCCTCTGTTACTCTTTGTCAAATATTCTTCGGAACACATACTTTCTTTCAATGCCTCCCACTATTTGGGAGATAGAGTGGAGTCTAACATCTCTTTTCCCTCCATGATTGTTTTTCTACAATTGTATATAAAACTGTTAATTAGAAGTCTCATCTTGTGCTTGTAATATTTTCTAGAGATTTTTCCACCAACAGTGTCAAAGGCATTTTCCATTTTTTGTATAACATATTCCACATTTCATGGATCTTGCTCTAAAAATTTTGATTTATAGATATCCAAATGGGCCCTACATCTTACGTCCAACTTGAAGGCCCACCTTGCAACATTTTTCCCAATGGGTTCACCATCTCTTGATACCTCAACCAAGAATGGCTTCTTCCCTTATAATATTCTTTCTTTTGCATTCCTCTCTATAGATCTGTATAAATCTTGACTCAATCTTCGTCTTTTAACATAAGCAGGCACATCTTTTATTGAACTAGTACAAATATTTTTGGTTGATCCACTAATTCCATCAAAAGTTGTAGATGCAATAGGTGCACTCTCAGGAACATTCGATGCAAGCAAATTGTCTTCATGACTTTCATTAACCGAAACTTCATGCTTCTTGGCCACATCACGTGTGCCATGAGTAGGTAGATCAGTACCGGTCTCCGCAGATTTCACTTCATCACAACTATTTTTTTCACCAACTACATTTGTTGAATCACAAAAGCATTGGCTTCTACGAGCTGGCAGCACTGTATCTTTACTTTCTTTTTGTTTTTTCTTTGCATTTTCTCTGCACTTTTTTTCTTTCCTGTAAAAAAAAAAAATCATATCTTGTCTTATTTACATAAAGCTCTTGCCGATAAAATTTCATTAAACAGTATTAAACAAATGATATACTACTTAGTGGATTTACAACTTGCCTGTTTGTCAAACCAATACGTGATAAATATTCATTATTCTTGGCCACATGTTCTTCATGAAAGTGCTCAAATCTGTCACTGGAATTTCAGCATTGTGATCACTATTATCTAATTTGTGCCTTAAATTCTTTTTCTTCATTTCCTGATGTCCAAAATAATAATAATGCATAAATTAGCAACTTGATACAGAGATAATTAACTGTAACAGAAATTGCATAAATACAAGTTTATGAGGTCTTAGTTTTAATGAACAATCATTAAAACACATACAAAGTCTAAAGCACTGCAAACAACAATAGTCATTAGATGTTATGGGTATTTCAATCAATGGATATTAAATAATGGTGCCCTGCAGAAATGCCAGTTGCATAAAAAAATTAGCAATGTATTTGAATCAATCCATCAAATCTTTAGCAATAATATTTTCATTCATGGTTCAATAAAAAATCTGTATTACCAAATTTTAACTGGACATGAACTTGTAGCATGACAACCATTTTGTACAACTAAACCAATGCTTTGCTTAGGTGATAGCACCATCACTAAGAAATGTCTATGGTAGTTGGTGATTCTTACTTCTGTTGTTCTGTTACATAATAATTTGTTCATAACATCCACATACATTCATGAAGGGGTAGATTTCATGAAAAAAAAAGATATGTTGGAGTGGACAGTGAGTTGCAAGCAAGGAACACCATGATTTGAGGACTAAGTAGTCAAATAGTAGTGAACTTCAAGACATATGCAAAACAATGAAGAACATTTGATCAAAGCAAAAAAAGCAATGACCTTACAGTATATAAAGATACATATGAGATAGTGATTTCTAGTGCATAAAGTTAGAAGCACAAATGCTGATAACAGTGATATCACTGTTAAAAAGAATGTGAAGAAAATAAAGGATGTGAGAAGCATGTAATGCCAAAATAGTGGGGATATAATGAGGAAATGCTTCTATTGCAATGGGGAATCACTGTATTGATGCCTTGAGCATTAACAAAAAATAGTGATCAATTTTCAAGGATTGTATACTGTTGCTATAAATAGTGAAGGAATAGAGAACAAAAGACCACATCAGTGAGGAAACGACTGCCATAGTGGGTGAAAGATCCAAGAAATGAAGAAAACAATGAGAAATACTTTCATGGCAGTGAGTAGTCAATGCCAAAGCAGTTCACAAGGCAATGGTATACAATAATATTACAAAATAGGGCTAAAGATAATGCCATATGTAGGGAAGATAATGATATTTTAGTAAAAAAGTGTAAAAGAAAACATAGAAACAATGTTTAACAATGCTTCAATGATGGATTTTATAAAGGATGCTAGAACAATGACAGTGATAAAGAACATATATAAAAGTAGTAAATAGTCCAGAGGAGCTGTCAAGAAATGATCATTTTCAAAGTATATTGCATTCAAGAAATAGTCATTTTCAAAGTATATAAAAGTAGTAAATAGTCCAGAGGAGCTGTCAAGAAATGATGATGGTATACATATTCATATTGCATTCATATTCATATTCATATTGCATCCTCGTTTATATATGAAAACATATTTATATTGCATTCAACATTTATATATGAAAACATATTCATATTGCATTCATATATGGAAACATATTCATATTGCATCCTCATTTTTATATGAAAACATATTCATATTGCATCCTCATTTTTATATGAAAAGATATTCATATTGCATTCATATAGCAACTTTGTTCAACATTAAAGCTTTGAAATAGGTATTAGTTTGAAGGTTCGTGTCCTTAAAACATAAAATAGTCTTAAAACAACATAAAAGTCTTACATAAAAGGTCATAAAATGGGGCTCATCAATAATCATCTGCATTTCCAGCAAGATCAGAATCCTGATCACTCGTGTCTACATCTACTTGATTTTCTTCCTCATCCTCATTTGTGACATGCAATACATTCTCTCCCAATTTCTTCATTGGTAATCAAAATCTATTCTTCAAATAGTCCCTCATTGTCTTCATCCACTTCTTCGAATGTTTCTTGTAAATTAACATATTTCCCATCAGGAATTACATCAACAACTTCCATGAATTTTCATCTCAAACGAGTCTCTGTTTGAATGACATATGACCAACATGGGCTTCTTACATCATCAATTAGAAATGACTGGTTAATTTGAAGAGGGGAAACATATGACTCATCTGTCTTTGATAAAAATTGTCGTGTATTTGCACGTACAAATCCATACTCATCAAATTGTATTGCAGATGGTTGGATCCACTTACATTTTAATAATATAGGACTATTTTCACCAAAATTCACTTGAATAATTTCTTGGATCAATCCAACATAAAATTTCTTCTCAATTTCATGAAGAAATTCAGCACTAACAACACAATCACAATTTGTCTTTCCTTTGTCTTTTTCTTCCACTCTTAAATGACTACCATAGGCCCACATTCCACTAAAATGCATAGTCCATAAATGTGGAGGTCTTGAAAGCTCACTTTCCTTTGTTGTTATATCTTGAACTTCTTCTTTTGCATCACTGATTGCATTAGTAATACATTCTTCAAATTTTGGAAAAGAATCACCTCTAATCAAATCATGACATCTGTGCTTTTGTGGTAGATGTTGCATCCAAGTTTGATTCTCTTCTTCATATTTTCTACATAGAATAATGGCATACAAATAGTAAGATTAATAATATAAATGTGTAAATTCAATTGAGTAAATAAATTATTGTGTACTTTTTTTTTACCTGTGCCACTTATCGAACACAGATGTGTTTTGAAGAATAAAGGCATGTATTGCACTTCTTTCTTGATATGATAGATTGAAGAAACATCCATTTCCTTCTAATAATTCACCTCCAACTCTCTCATCTTCGTCATCATCCCATACACGTCGATTGACATTTTTAAAATCCTTCATTTATTCTCTACAAAATCCCATGGCCTCTTGCATTGAATATCCCTCAGATATGCCGCCTTCTGGTTTTTCCCTAGTACGGACGAATTTTTTCAAAACCTTCATATATCGTTCTATAGGATACATCCATCTCATTCTTACTAGGCCACAATGCTCTAGTTCATATTCTAGATGTATCAAAAGATGCATATAAATGTTAAAGATTGCTGGTGGAAATTATCGTTCCAATAGACAAAGGACTTCAACAACCTCCTCCCTCAAACTATCAAAGTTCGAAGCATCTAATATATGTAAACTCATTCTCTTTAATATTAGGCCCAACCTTATAATTTCCAATCTTGGTCCCCTTTTCCAAACTTGATATATTTACCACAATAGGTAAAATATTCTCGATTATGACATGATAGTCATGGGTCTTGAGGCCTCTTAAGCTATTTGTAGACATGGAAAATATACCGACATACTTGATCCCGATTACTAACACCGTTTCATCTTGAATCACCTTCTCAGCTTATCATCACTCTTCATCCCTTAATTAAATAAATAATCATTTATCTGATTAAGTCATTCTCTCTTGTTAATTAAATCAATCAATTTGATCTAATTAACCCTATGTCTCTATTTAATTAAATAATTCATTTTATTTGATTAAATCTCTAAAGTCACCTTATTAAATTAAATAAATTAAACCTTGTTTGATTTAATCTAACATCATCCCCTTTAATTAAATAAATCAAAAATATTTATTTAATTAAGTCTCTAAATCACATTCTTCTCATTTTTTATTTAAATCAACCCATAAATCTAAATCAATTAGTCACATCATCTAATCTCTCATTAAATTAATTAACCAATGATTAATTTATTCTTAATCCATGTCCCATCCTCTAGCTTTTTCCACTTGCACATGAAAATACATTTAATTCATTTATTAAATCTCTATTTTCTTGGCATCTTTAGAGAATATTCTTCCAAATTTGAAATGCATCCAAGTGGATTTGTCTTTCCAACAAGACATTCATTCCTTCTTACATGTCCTTGTGCATTAAGCCAAGTGGCATTTAAGACATTTTTTTTCCCTCTTGCATGTCATTTCACTATTTTCAAATTCCACCTAATTGCATTTATGGAAACATTCATCAAAATGTGCACATCCTTTGCCCATTCACATCTTGACAAGTGGCACTTGCCCATTGGATGTTGAATGATCCCACATTGCTTCATTTTGGGCATTCTTCCATCTTGTATTTATATAAATAAGAGGCTTATCTCCTCATTTTGATCATCCACAATTTGAGAAAACTTACTATACTCAATTTCATCTTCAAGCACATCCATCTTTAATCAATTTTATCAAGTTCTTAGCTAGGTTATGCAGATTTTTTTTTATCATGGAGCTCAAGTGAATCTTCAAAAAAGTGGATCAACCTTCATCACTCATCAACATTGCATCATAGGAGTTGGGAAAGGGCCAATTTTCACATCAAATTGGCACCAATTCCCCCATGGGATCAAGAGTTTGCTTACTTAATTAGGATTTCATTGCTTTCTCATTATGTTCTTCAATTTTATTTCCTATTTTGAGCATTGTTAATGGATTTCATGGGAAATCTTGATTCTCACTTGCATTTGATCTAATTATGTGTTTGTCTCTTGTGTTTTGTAGGTGCTAGGATTGGGGTTCTACATTTGGCGCTAGAGGGAGGGCCAGTCTCATGTTTAAATCATGTTTTTTGACAATTACATGCTTTTTCTCTATTTTTTGTGTCTACAGGAAACTACACCGCTATCAGTTCAAAGATGCCATACAACACTGCTACCAATCCAGTGGCACCATACAACACTGCTTTAAACTTCAAACTGTGCCGCTTTGTCTTTCTCGCCTAGAATTCAAATCTTCTAACTTTGTCGCTAGGTCAGTTTACGAGCGCTAAAATTTCCAAATTTCAAACAACGACGTTGGGTGAAACTCCACCAAAATCACGCTCTCTGGCTTGTTGCAGAACACTGCTTGCAAAATTAGTGACACTATATAGCACCGCTGAATCTCCCAAAATGCACTGCTTGTGCAGACTGCACCGCTGGAGTGAAGTAGAAAGTTCAAATTAATTCAATTTTGACATGTGATTTTTTAATTTGATTGTCTTAGGTTGCTAATTGGTTTTTTTAACCTCTATTTTGCAGTTCTAATCAGTTTTTGTAGGTTGGTCTAACCAAGGTGAAGGAGAAAAACAAGGTTGAAAGAGGCGTTATGACATCATTCTCTCATTACATCAAGTGTTTTTGAACACTTTAGTGTTTTTTAACACTCTTAGAGAACTTATAATCTC
The DNA here is from genome assembly GCA_007258455.2 of Sequoia sempervirens. Lineage (NCBI taxonomy): Eukaryota > Viridiplantae > Streptophyta > Pinopsida > Cupressales > Cupressaceae > Sequoia > Sequoia sempervirens. The sequence goes on from VDFB02373365.1 coordinate 29,723,931, forward strand.
TCTTAAAAATTTGTTATCTTTCATGTGCTTAGGATATACTAAATTTCTTTGGGGCTCTAAAAAGAACATTTCAATTTTTGCTACATTTGGCTTAAAAAAAACTTTAGGACAAACTTAGTAGATTTGGTTTGAGGATTAACAATTGAACAAGGCAATCTCCATATTTCATTTTTGGTGTTCTAAAAAGAATCGAATAATTGCTTTGTGGATTTAAAATGAACATGTGCTTCTTTGTTTTGTAATTACTTACTCAAAGTAATGTCATTAAAAGGATGTATGCACTTCTCTCACGCCTCACGACGATCTTGAGAATCAAAAGGAATTTTTATGACATTAAGTTGCGTAAGTAATTACCCACACACTTCAATTTGGATTTTAAAATTGAACAAATCTTGCGAGTGTGAGTGGAGCATATTGCGTACATTCTCTCTCTTTGGTTCGCAACAAAGATTGATCGAGTTACAAATATGTTTGCTTGCTCTTTTTTATCTTAGAGGGCATGTCTTGTGGGAAAAAGTAATCACCCAAGGGAACAACCCAACCGGAAACATGCTAAAGCCAAGCGACTTCCACCCAGGATATAAGTGTGGATATTGGAACAAAGGCCAATATCATAAGGATTATTCCAACGAGAAGGGACATAATGGTCTCTCGCCACATGGATGGTCCCCCACAAATGGAATTCCCACATTAAAACCCTTGTTTAGAAAATACCAAAATCCTTGATCTATTTGTTGGTGCAGGAATGGTCGTTCTGAAGCTGCCCCACACTTTTACGACTTTTAGTAGAAATGGAAAGTATGCCATGGGAGATTCATGGGTACTGATTCTTGGCTGACCTGAGAAGTGAGTGCACTGTAAGGGGGAGCATGTGTGGTCAAGCATCTAACCATTCGCTAAAAGTAAGCGTAGCTGGACTTGTCCAAGTGGGGATTCAATAAATACAGTCTTTTATAGCCATAGGGTTGTACATTTTCTTGGAAACAAAACACTTTTCTTGATCAAAAACATTGGGAAAACAAACATTAAACACTATCATCAAATTTCAAACCCTTTAGGAAGCAAATATCTTTGACAAAATTCAAGTGTTATTGCTTGCCCTAGGGATTCTATCCTTAGAGGTTTCTAAACATTTGGATTTACGTCTCGATTTGCTTACTAAAGTCAACGATAGGTAACTTTTTACTTGATTTCATTGAAGTTCCACATGATATACTTTGTGGGATAAGAAGAAGTTAAGACATTAGACATTTAGCTCAAAGACCTAATCAAGAATTGTTTGTGGTAAAAGTAACTCACTAAGCAAAGCTAAGAACAATTGAACCCCACACATGTGTCTCAAATGATTTCACGCAAGATAAAAATCCGGAAACCAAAGTAAAAAGCTCTTAGTCCAAAAGATCATCAAAAGTGTCTCTCAACGCTCTATGAATTCAGAAAAAAGATTGTTTTTCAACTTTTACATAAAAGCTTCAAGAAATAATCCTGGTTTGTAATCATTTTATTATTGTCAAAATGCAAATCTTTTTCAAGAATTTGAACACCTTGTTTAGAGTAAAGCATGTTCTTCAAAACTAAGGTCTTGTAAGCAAAAGTATTTTTAGGTACACATAGGATCAAAGTCAACCTTCATTCATCTTTCAAACATCAAACCAAGATCATCTCACCAACAACTCTTGAAAATCTTGAAATCATCCTTCATGCTATACTTTTTGGAAAATCCATGAATCAAAAATCCTTGAAACAAAATCAAAATCCTTGAATCAAAACATCAAAATCATCTTGTTTAGCTAGGTATATGTAGATGCATCCTTCTCCATATGCTTAGTTAAATTATCATCAAATCATCTTGTTTGGTTAAGTGTGGGTAGATGAATCCTTCTCCCTACACTTAGTCAAATTATCATCTTGTGAGCAAGTCTATCCCATAGATAACATCCAACACCTTGGGATCCATTTTTTCATTATCCAAAATCAAAGCAATCCAAAACCAAGTCAAGGTTAAAATCAAATCCAAGAATCCAAGAATCCAAAATAAAAAAATCCAAGAATCCAAAAGTCCCAAAAGTCTAGCATTCCCCTCAAGATCTTCCAAGAGTTTAATCATCCACATCATCCACCTTTCACGCATTTCACCACCACACCTTTGATCCTCAATCATCCTGGATCTTCTTTTTTGAGCCTCATTTTATGGTTCAAACAAGATCACAACACAAGAAGGACATAAAGACCAACAAAGAAACATCAACTTCAAGTGACCTAAGCCAAAGCAATTCCGAAATGAATCCCATTGGATCAAGCAATCCTCTAACTAATTTTCCTTCATCATCACAAAATACACAAGAGGAATGTCAAGTAGAGGATATCACCAATAATTCCTTCAGGATGACACAAGACGAGATCACCGAAACGGTCGAAAATCCAGATAATCATAGAATTGTCAACATCATGATGAAGCTCCATCCCTCACAATACATGCTTGAATTAGCAAAAAAAGGGGCTAAAATCCCTTCTGATTTCGATGTGAGCACCATTGTGGAACAAAAATAGCAAGCCACACAGGATACACAAGCTGTATAATCCACACAGATCACACAAGCTTCCCAACAAGCACAAGCCCAAGCACAGGAACAAGCGCAAGGTCGAGCCCAATACCAAGCTCAATAGGCATAGGCACAGGCACAAGCACAAGAAAAAGTGCAAGCACAGTACCTCGCACAACAACAAGCATACCAGCAAGCAATGAAGCAATACCAAGAGCAGCAAGAAGCAACCCAACTAGCAACCCAACAACAAGCATTGTTGGGGCAACAATAGCAACAAGCTCAACAACAAGCACTATTAGCACAACAACAACAGGACCAACAAAAAGTGTTGTTTATACAATAGCAAGTACAAGCATATTTGGAAAAAAAAATGTGCAAGAACCATCCACCAACACACCAACCAATCCACCCATCCCTCCAACAAGTGATCCATCACAGAACACCTTCATCCCACCCTCTGATCTGCAAAACAACATAACAACGCAAATCAAGTTACTCTCGCAACAAGTGCTTGATCTTCAATCAGGGAAAACCACAAAGACACCCAAAAACTTGTGTCCCTATCCATTTGACAAGATTTTTGTAATGAAACTATTCCCAAAGGGATTTCAGATCCCCAAATTTGATAAATACCGAGGGATGGGAAACCATGAAGATCACATCAGGGAATTCCAAGTTCATTGCATGGAAGTCGCATATAACGATACATATCTAATGCGGCTATTTCCTAGAAGTTTGGCAGGCCAAGCCATGGAGTGGTTCTCTTGCCTTCCTCTTGGCATTAAAAAGTTCTAGGAAATAGTAGACTTATTCATAAAAAATTATGCCTTCAATATCGGTATGGATGTCAGTCTAGAGGAACTATAAGCTCTTAAATAAGGAAAGAACAAATCATTTGCTTCATTCCTACAACGATGGCGATCCAAGGCCAATAGAAGAAAATGGGTCATGCCAGAAGAACAACAAGTTTGCACCACCATCTCCAATCTCGAAGGAGCCTTGGCATTCCATCTCAAGGTGCAAGGTATCACCACATACAATCAATTGATCTCCAAGGTGCTTAACATTGAATGATCCCTTACTTCACAAGGAGGGGCACCCACATATCCTGAACAACAAAAAAATTGCCCATCCATCAGCTATAATGACAAACCTCACACATGGGCGAAAAATAGAAACATTACCAAGGATGGTGTTGTCGACGCCAAAGTTGTCATTAACGCTCCTCAAAAAAACACACCAACACCCCAACAACAACCCCAAAACAACAATCAGAACAATTGTCAAGCTAACATTTTAATTGAACAACCAAACAATCAAACAATCAACAATGTGAACGATTAAAGGGGACCACCCCAACAAAACAAAAACTCCCCCAAGTGGAAATACATATCCCTTGGGGAATTAGCTGAATCCATCATGAAGAAGCTAGTGGCAAAAAAACTCATCACAATCCCCACTTATGACAATTATCAAGAGCCCTTGGTGAAACCACTGTGGTACAATGAAAATCACCTTTGTGATTTCCATAAGATCAAGGGACACACAACTTCTAGTTGTATGAGATTGAAAAACTTAATCCAAGACCTCATTGATGAAAAAATCATAAATGTAGAACAACCAGTGGGAAATCATAATTTCAAAATCTACATGAATTCGATGCCCAATCATAACAACAAAGGGAACGATAACAATGATAAGGGGAGGGGTGCATTCAAAAGTGTCAATCATGTATACAACCATGTCATCACATCCATAGATGAGTATTGCACCGTTATCACCATCAAAGGAGCCCAAGCTGATTGTGGAGTCACCACAAGAGGCAGAAAAATCACCATCGCAGGGTCATCTCAGCCTCCCAGAGCACCCACTTCCAACCCGAGATCTGTTCCTAGTGGCTATAATGTCCTTGATCAGTTGAAAAGAACCCCAAGTCAGATCTCCATCATGGAGTTACTGAAGATATCATCGACCCACAAAAAGATCCTTGATGAAGCATTGGCTTCATCCATCATCTTCGCAGATCTTGATGCTAAACAATTCCAAGCTATGGTCAGAAACATCATTACCCCAAATATTCTTACATTCTCTAACCAAGACTTTCCCACCCAACCATCTCACAATTGCGCACTCCATCTGGAGGTCCTAGTGCATAAGAACAAAGTCAAGAGAGTCTTGGTGGATGGAGGTGCAGGTTTAAACATCTATTCCCTCAAGCTCATAAATAATATAGGAATCTCAGAGGATTCCATTGAAAAAGGAAAAGGCATCACAATTAGGGCTTACGATGATCAAGAAATAGTGTCTCAGGGCACTATCCAACTCCCTATTCAAGTAGGGCCAACAATTATGGAAACCACCTATCAGGTCCTTGACCTTAATTTTCCTAACATCCTCCTGGGGCATTCATGGATCCATGGGATGCAAGTTGTCACATCAACCTTTCACCAATGTGTCAAGTTCACATACCAAGGCCAAGAGGTCCCTATCCACGGGGATCCCAAACCATTTTCTTACTGCAAGAGCCTAGAAGCCAAAAAATCCCCCAAGTGCTTAAGAATGATGAAGGTACCTCAACCCCATACATTGATCCAGCTACTCTCACCTCCACTTCTGTGACAGAGACACGTGCCATTCCCACCATCTTTGACATCAAGGTCATTATCTAGGAAAATGGGTGTGGGCACTATACAATTCCAAAAAATGCTTTTGTGGTAGGAGAGTTACCACAATCTACCAGATCATGAGGACGAACACAATCAAATGATGCTTTATCATCTCAAACCTTCACAGTAGGATCCTCCAACTTCAGTAGTTGGGGAGATCTCAGCCGGGAAGTAATCGAAGAGGACCCATCCCATCTCCTGTACCAAGACAATAGACAGACAGCTGATCTACCTATGGATGATAGCTGTAAAGGATTACAAATGATGCTCACCATGGGATATGACAGAAACATAAAGCTTGGACAAAATGACAATGGACTTCTAGTACCCATCATTCCTGAGATGCGAATGAACAATATTGGCCTTAGATGTACCTCTCCGAGTATAACCATACGTGGCCGAAATCCCCCGGTTAAGAAGGTCAAAACTCCTAGCACACGACAACTGCCATTCAATTTCCCGTATCCACTGGCCCGCCCTTAGATAATTTCACATTCGACATAACCGATGTCTACAATAGTAGTGATGAGGAAGATGCCATAACTAACTTACCTAGGATTTTTGAGAATTTCTCTATCCTCATGATTAGTACCGTGTCATTTGAGTCAACTAGTCAAAACCATGAAATCAACCTAGTTTACCCCCAACTCATCAATTACAACCAACGAGGACCGCCAATTCTAGACACCTTCAAAAATGATGAAGCGTTCTTAGAATTCATGGGACTGCGGGGCACGATACCATGTGGAGATCACAAGGCTAGGTTTGATATCATCCTGGGCACACAAGCTTACTATGGGGAGATGATTGAATCCTTTAGTCGCAAAAGCGAAAACTTGAGAATAATCTCAAGGTCTTTGAGTGAAAATTGCACTGTGGTACTCTTTGACCCTAAAATAGTAAAAAAAAAAGGACGTATCCAATGATGAAAACCTCTCTGAGGCACCTGAGGATGAAAGATTCAATCTCCCCCTCAGTGCTCTACATCAAAAAAAGTCAGCGGTTCTTGCTAAGAAGTGCAACCTAGTCAACTTGGGAATAGAGCAAACTCCACATATCACATTTTATGCTGAATCATTGATGTCAGGAGAACATGAGCTTCTAGCTACCTTCTTAAGGGAGAGAAAGGTCAAATTTGCATGGAGCTATGCCAACATGCCTGGGCTTGATTCGGAGATTGTGGTCCACCATCTAGTAGTTTACCCTGAAGCAAAGCCTGTCAGGCAAAAACTTAGAAAAATGCATCCCCAGATAGCCTTGTTAGTCAAAATGGAATTGAAGAAGCTACTAGACACAGGGTTCATACGACGAATTGACTATCTAGAGTGGGTATCAAATCTGGTTCTTGTTTCAAAACCAGATGGGGGCATCCATATATGCACAAATTTTAGAGACCTGAATAAGGAATGTCCCAAAGAAGACTTCCCGCTTCCCAACATTTATATGATTGTAGATATGACCATGGGACATGAGATGCTTTCACTGATGAATGGATCCTCTAGGTATAACCAAATCATGATAGCCAAAGAAGATCAACATAAAATGACTTTTGCTTGTCCATGGGGGACATATTGCTGGAACATGATGCTGTTTGGCCTAAAAAATGCTGGAGCAACATATCAAAGGGCCATGACCTTAATATTTCATGACATGATCCATAAGAATGTGGAAGATTATGTTGATGACATACTGGAAAAATCCAGAAAGAAGCGGGATCACATAGCAGCATTGAGTGCCATCTTTGACAGATTGGAAGAATGCAAAGTCCGCTTCAATTCAAAAAAGTGTGTCTTCGGCGTACAATCAGGGAAGCTATTGGGATACATTGTGTCTATGAGAGGAATTGAAATATATCCACCTAAAGTAAAGGAAATACTTGAGATGGAGGCACCTAAGACATTGAAACAGTTAAGAGGCCTACAAGGTAAGCTCCAATCAATTCGTTGGTTCATAGCTTAGCTAGCAGACAAGTCAATCCCGTATCCTCACCTACTCCACAAGGGGCTAATGTACAAGTGGGATGAAAAGTGTGATTCAACATTTAAAAAAATCAAAGAGTATTTTCTCACACCTCCTATGCTTATGCCGCCAATCCTAAGAAAGCCTTTGATCCTCTACATATCAGCAACAACAATAGCTCTCAGTGCTCTCCTAGCTCAACATGATGAAAACAAAATAGAGAGGGCCATCTACTACATCAGTCAGACCATGGTAGGGCTTGAGTTAAACTATTCCTTCATTGAAAAAGCTTGTCTAGCAGTGGTGTTTGCCTCACAAAAGTTCAGACACTACATGATAACACACAAAATCAAGCTCATTGCCAAGATTGACCCACTCAAGTACCTACTTTCCAAGGAAGTGCTCATAGGAAGGATGGCCAAATGGGTCATGATCCTATTAGAATATGACATTGAGTATGTGGAACAAAAGGCTATCAAAGGGAAAGCTATTGTAGACCAATTGGCACAAGCGCCAATGTACTTAGAGAATCTGTTAATTTCAGAGTTCCCTGATGAATCCATCTTCAACTTGAACATAGTAGACCACTGGAAGTTATATTTTGATGGTTCCTACACACAACATGGATCGGGAGCCGGCGTCTTTTTTATCACCCCACGGGGAGATTGCATACCAAGGTCCTACAAGCTGACATTTCCCTGCACAAACAATATCACAAAATATGAGGCTCTAACCATAAGACTCAGAATAGTAGTGCAGTGGCATATCATGGCTCTCAAGGTATATGGAGACTCACAACTAATAATGAATCAAGTAAATGATGAGTATCAGACTAAAGATGACAAGCTAACTCCATACAAGAAATTGGTGGAAAGTCTTAAGGAATCCTTCATTGAGATCACATTCGAGCAGATATCCAGAGCAAACAACAGAGTGACAGATGCCATGGTGATAATTGGATCCCTATTGGATATCCCTCGCAATGTCCCAAAACATGAATTTCTTGTAGAGCAGCTTCTCGTGCCTGCATTCGAGGTACTAGAGTCAGAATTTTTGTGCGAGAACATTGGTCTCGATAATCCGTGGTACCATGACATATACACTTATCTGAGAATAGGAGTCCTCCCAGCTAACATAACCTCAAACCTTAAGAAAACCTTTGTCAAGAAAGCATCCCGGTTTGTCATCCTAGGAGAAACCCTTTATTGTAGGAGCATAGAAGGAACCCTATTACGTTGCTTAAATGCTGAGGAGGCATTGACCGCCTTAACTGAGGTACACAATGACATATGTAGTTCACACTCAAACGGTATGACCTTGGCCAAGAAATTGTTGAGGATGGGGTATTATTGGCCTACAATGGAAAGAGAAGCACATGACTATGTCAGAAGGTGTCCACAATGTTAGTAGCATGGGGACCTCATCCATGCACCAACTCAAGAGATTCATCCCATTGTCACTCCATGGCCCTTTTCACAATGGGGGCTCAATCTCATTGGAAAAATCACCCCCACTTCATCCAATGGCCACAAGTTTATCATTACCACCATTGAGTACTTCACCAAGTGGGTGGAAGCAATTCCCATGACATACATCACTAGAAAGAAGATATAAAAGTTCATCCTGAACTATTTAATATGCCGATATGGTTTTCCCCAAGCTATTATCTCAGATAATGGGACACCTTTAAAAAACTAGGATGTCCGTAACCTATGCGAAAAATTCAAAATCCAACATCACTTTTCCACTCCGTATTATCCCCAAGGCAATGGCCAAGCAGAAGCCACAAACAAAACCATTATGAAAATCCTCAACAAGACAGTCAATGATGCAAGTCGTGACTGGCATTTGCAGCTAAATCCCACCCTCTGGGCCTATCGTGTAACACCTCTCTAATATCAAGCTGGTAAGATAGCATTTGATTTTGATTTGGTATTCTAATTGCTAAATAATGTTTTAATGAGATTAGACATTGATGATTAGTTATTATTCTAAAATTGCATTCTTATATGCTTATATATTGCTATCATTGCTTATGTACGATTATGGATAGGAAAGGGATGATGTCATAACACTCGTATTTGAGAGGATTACGATATCATGACTCCCTTCTTGATGATTAATGTTGATTTGACTATATGATATATGCAAATGCACATGTACTTTGATGTGTAATTGGAAGTGATGCAGGTACTGAGTATCGACTCCGCTTGGATTCTCAGGCTTGAGCGTACTCATATCTCTGATGGTGGTTATTGGAGGTAGTCACGGGCTAAACGTTTCCCTACCCTAGCCCACTGTACCCTATTAGGGCAGTGTTTTCCTTGTTGGTGTCTTACCGTCTGGTTACCTAACAGTAACTTCCGGTGCACCTTTCCGCCGTAAGTTCCGACGCACCTTTCTGTTGCATGTGGGTTACCAACATGTCATTGAGGTATTTTGTATGGTTTTTGTGAATGTGTTATGAGGCCATATATTTTGGTTGTCGGTGTTATGACGTGTTTTCATTGACATCTTTTCGTGGTATTTCATTGTGTTTAATTGAATTGAGATTTGGAATGGTTTTACTCATGAGATTTTAAATATGATATTTTAAATGATTTTATTGACCATTTGAGAGAATGATATATTTCATTTGGAAATTTTAAACGATCTTGTTAATCTTATTTGGGAGCTTTAATAGCCAATTTTATCAGATGCCTTATTTGACTTTATTTTTGTTTTGGGGAGATAGTTAAAATAAAATAAGGGAGTAGCCTTGTTTTGAATATATATATCTATTCTTTTGTTTTTGGGGAGGGTTATCTTTTTAGTGAGGAAAATATAAAAGGAAGAAAGTGGTATTTTGTTGGGGGAGATATTTTTTGGAGAGAAAAGAAATTGTTGTTGTGCATGGTGAAAAAAAAACCCCATGATTTGGGTGTTTGAGTGGGGGAGATTGTGAAGGTTTTGCTGAGAAGATTTTGTGGGCATCTGCTTGTTGATTTTTGCATGCCATTTCCTGCTTGCTGCCCTAGTTTGGATTTTAGCCATGCTTTACAATTAGAGCATTTCTCCATTTTTGTTTTGGGGTGAATTGAGGTAATTTCCTATTTTTTTCATTGTTGAATGGCTGATAATTTGGGAATTTACTCATGTTTCTTGTATGGCTATGAATTTCCTGATCTGAGTTATTTTTATTGTATGAAAATTAGATGAACTCCTCTATTTTATTTTCGAATTGCTCGAGGGTTTGAATGATGAATGTTGTAAATTCATTTTGCTGCCCGATAGTATTTTGTATGGCAGAATCTTGTTCATTGCCAGCAATTATGAAATGGGTTGTTGAACAAAATTTGATTCATGGTTCCTCCTTATTCTTCATTTTTGAACAATTTTCTAAAAATATGTTTTTAATTGCTGCTCTTTATCCCTTTGCTAAAAATGAAATTAAAGGGTGGATTTCTTGTAAAATCACCAAGATCTCAACTGGGTCTTTGGCAGATTTCAATTCTAGACACTTTCATTTTTGCCTAAATTTGTGCTCTTTTTCTAAATGATGTTTTTGTTTGCTGCTCTTTAACCGTATGATAAAAGTGTAAAATAAAATTGGATTCCATGTAGACACGTTAAAATATGATCTGGGTCTTCATCCGATTTTTAATTCAGACACTTTTATTTTTCATGTTTTTGCCCAACCTTGTGTTAAATGACGTTTTCTGGTACAACACCACATTATGGGTCTGAAAATCAAAAATTGATGGTGGATTCCAACTTGGAACGCCAAAATATGAACTTGGTCAGGTTTAGAACTTTAAACCGGGCACTTAAAATTTTATGTAATTTTTATGCATCTACTTCATGATTGTAATCAGCTATTTGCGTGATTAGCAGCAATGTTTGTTTGACTGTTTTAAAAAGCTTTTGTGATGGATCTTAGTGGCTTTTCAATGTTTCATATTTTTTCTTGGATTCCTCGTTTGGTTAAACGAGAAGGCCTATCCGTCTGCAGGTCGTTGATTCGGGCATGTTTGATTTTTACTCATCCGTAGGAGAGACGTATCTGATTCCATGTGGTGCCATTCCTTCGAGCACACATGATGAAATTTCACCTAGTCTGCACTTTCGTACCTATACCTCTGTAGTCATGACTTGTACCCGACATGTCATTGTATGAGCATCTGCTTATTGTGATATGGGCATAATGCGTTGTATTCCATGTTTGCTCCTTGTCTGGCGTGAGTTTTGGCCATTTGTTATCCTTGCCTTGTTTGCTGCTTAGGCCTTGTGACTACCTCCAAGCACGGTGGGGTGGCCTCTTTTGAGTCCACATGGTAGGGAGGTGTTTCCACCACCATTGGGGACCAACGTACAGGTTACTGGAGCACCAGGCGAAGCTGATCCCTCTTGTTCTCGTCTTATATGTTGATGTATTTTATTTCATGGCTATGTCTTTTATCTCTTGTATATTGTTTTATGTATATTGTACTCACTTGAGAGTGAGAATGTAATCATATAATTTAAATGAGAAGAAATGTGATTATTTACACTTGGATTACGAGTTTCGATGTTGGTATCGGACTTGCTTGTATTAGGATGATCATTATGGCTTTTGCTTCAATATTTTTCATGCAAAAATTAGATCTTGGTTGTATTTTTCCTTCATGTTTATGGTTTGCTAATGTTTCAGAGCAACGACACCTTTTGTTAAGGTTTTGTGTTGCGGCTGCAAAAGTTTCGGTGCATTGCCACTTTCTATTTTGGTCTATATTGTTGCTGCCCAAGTTCTAGAGCAGTGCTGCCAAAGGTTCCGGAGCAGCGCTGTTCAAGTTCCGGAGCAGTGTTGCGGAAGTTTCGGAGCAGCGCTGTTCAAGTTTCGGAGCAGCACTGAAAGTTCCGGAGCAACGCTGTTAAAGGTTCCAGAGCAGCACTAAAAGTTTTGGAGCAGTGTTAAGGTTCCGAAGCAGCATTGTTAAGGTTCTAGAGCCGAGTTGAAAGTTCCGAAGCAGAAGTTCCGGAGCAGAGTTGGAAGTTCCAAAGCCGAGTTGAAAGTTCCGGAGCAGAGCTGGTAGTTTCAGAGCCGAGTTGCAAGTTCCAGAGTAGCGCTGCAAGTTTCAGAGCAGTGCTGTTAAGGTTCCGGAGCAGCGTTGCAAGTTCCAGAGCAGTGTTGTTATGGTTCTGAAGCATTTTCCCTAGAGCTATCTTAATTGCTCTTGTTTGGTTTTTCTTTGGAGGGTAGATTAATTCTCTCCTTTGGGCTGCATTAGGCCATACTTGGCCTTGTATGTGGTCATTTTATTGTATTGTAAACCACATTGTGTGCAAGTTATTCGTTATGTTTTAAATTTTTTTTTATCTTGTCCTCTTTTTGCTCTTATCCTTCGGGGTTGTGTAGCGGGATGTTACATATCGAACTAGCATCCGCACACCAACAGGTGCCACCCCCTTCTCCCTGGTGTACAGATGAAAAACCATATTACCCATCGAGATCAAGCTTCTGTCACTAAGAATATCATTGCAAAACCTCATCACAGATGAGGAATATCGGGTTTCAAGATTGAATGAGCTGGAGTTACTGGATGAGTGGCGTATGGAAGCATTAAACCATTTACAGGTCTATTAGAACTGACTCAAGAGGAGCTATAACAAGAAGATCAAGAGCATAACTTTCCAAGTTAGAGAACTTGTGCTAAAGGAGAACTAGAAGAACGTCCAAACCCAAACGAAAAAGGAAAATTTGAACCCAACTAGTTGGGACCATTCATCATCACAGTGAGCTATTAGTCAGGGGCATATCAGTTACCAACACCCAAAGGGGAACCTCTGTAGGAGCCCATAAATAGCTCCCATCTCAAAAAGTTTTATTCTTAAATCTTTCAAGGTATAGAACCAAAAAATCATAAAAAATAGAAAATGTCTTAAAAAATGGTTACCCTGATGAAAACTTGGTAAATAGGCGTCTTGGTGACAACAAAAAAAATCAAAAAATCAAAAAATCCAAAAAAATCAGAAAAATGATAAAAAATAGTAAAGAGAAAAATCATCCTCTAGTGAAAGCCACTTCGGTGGCACTTTGGACAAGTACCTTGGTGAAAACCTAGCAAACATGCACTTTGTGTAAATAAGCACTTTCCATCTGCCAGGATCTTCACAACTTGTTCTGCATCATCCATCAATCACGCTTCTATCATCCATCTCATTCCATATCTCCATCTATCATCCATCCATTCGACATCCACATCATAGCTTGGTCCTGTGTTTGTGCCATGATCCCTCCTAGTACTACTTGGCCCATTCTGAAGGTCAGCTTTTCTTGCCTCTATTGGAGTAGTCTATTGTTCATGCTAAGGGCATGTTCTCAACGGATCATATTTTTGTACATTCTTGAAGTCCCTAAATCAAAAAATCCAAAAACATAAGAAAATCATAAAATCCCAAAACATTCAAAACATCTCAAAATCCCAAAAATAGGTCAAAAAGTCAGTCAAAAAGTCAAAAACAAAGTCATCTCATTAAACTACATCATCTTTGAGCCTTGAATGTAGGCAAGGTTGATCTTTGATCATCCCTTGAGACACTTAGGTCAGTCCTTTAGGAGTCTGTCCTAATAAACTGGCAGTCCATTTGTTCATATTTCATCAATAATCGAGTCTATGTCAGTTGAACTACATGGTCTCTACGTTTATAACATAGGAAAGGCTAAGCTGTTGATCAGCCCCCGAGGCCCCTAGGATAGGTCTTTAGGTTAGGTCTTGGTCAAAATCTTAGAAAACCCCAAAACATTTGAAAATCAAAACATTTGTAAAATCTTGAAAATACCAAAAATAGCCTCAAAACATTTCAAAAAGATAAAAAATATCCAAATAATTGAAAAATCCATCCGTCTCATCTCACTTTCACCCACAATAAGCATCACTCACAATAAAACAATCGTCATCCTCAACCTTCGATGAAACAGTCAGAAACAAGTCTAGAAGTTCAAAAGGGAAAACTTAAACGTCAAAGTCTCAAGTCTAGGTCAGTAAGTAAACAAGTTGGCCAACTTTTTTTGTCAATAGCCTATCATCCAATCAGTCCCATATCAAATCATTTGATATCATGTCCTAGGATGCATCCTTCCTACAATGGACATCAACATCAGGCATCACCATAATGTAGTCTTGGTTAGTGGTATTGAAGAACATTAGCTTGTTCGGTTATTTTATCTTTGTCTTTTTGACTTATCTTTTTGCGCTCATTTCAATGACCTCTCGATGATGTCCCAAAACGAAGGGATTTAGAGAGATAGAAATGAGGCAAGGATCATGATCTTTTTTATCTGCTATACTTATTGGATATTCTTGTAATATAACTTGGTTATGTGTGCTTTGCTTGGTTTGTAGGGAAGATATTTTAGGTTTCTTATTGACCACATAGGAAGGCTTGCTTTTCTATGTTTTGGTCTGGGATGTCTGAAATATCTGAATTGCATTCTGAATAAGGTTTCGTATGCTAGGTGTGAATAGGGATACTCTTAGCTGATTGTCAAGTCAAAGTCCATCACACTAGGTGCAACGCCATCCTGGTTCTTTATACCTTGATGCATTGTACCTATGTGTGTAATCAAACATAATGTAATTGGCCCTTTTAAAATCCCAACTCCTCGGCGAGCAAATCATCATCATCATCATCATCTCGTGTCTTGTTGGAATCTCTTACTTTCTTCTATCTCTTGCTTTTCACACTAACATGGCACCATGACAGTTAATCACAAATCATTATCGCCGTTGCATTCGTCTTGCATTCACAAACCATTAGCATATTGCATCAGATAGAAAACATAATCATATCATATGCATTGCATCTCCATCATTGTATAATATAGATTGGTTATTCTAAGCGTCTCATAAACCATAGCATAAACATTTCATAAATCATCCCATTTAATTCATGTCATATATCTCATAAGCATCCATTGCATAATCATATGAGCATACCATGTACATAAGCATTATTAAAAATTCATCACATCATATGCATACATACCATCCATTTCCATAATCATATCACATGTCATAAAAGCATCCATTATGCCATCACATATACATCACATATCATATATCAAAAAATCCATTTTGCATAAACATCATATCATAACACAAGCATATATTGTTTCATAAAACATCATTTCATCACGTCATCATCATAACATCTTAAGTACATATCATACATGAGAAAATTACATACATCTTATCATCCATCAGGTGCATAATATAGATATGTTAGTCTAAGCATGTCCATGTCATAACATTTTGCATACATCATAAAAAGTACATAAGAAAAGATATTGAAAAAGAAATGCATCCATTACATCATCACATTAGCATCATATAATATCATCACATAAACATCATAGCATCATATAGAATCACTACATAGCATATAGAAGTGAGATCCATCCATAATGCATCAAAGTAAAGATAGGACATATCACATCATATCAAATCAAAATCATCATCTCATATATCATCAAAATAACTATACTGTCATGGTACAAAAGAATAAGATCAAGTGTATATCAAGTACATAAGTACAAGGGACCACTGGGCTATCAAAAACGATCCCATGGGGCACAAAAAGAATATTGTCTCTAATCTAAGTGAAGGCTAGCTGCTGCCTGCTCTCTCCCCGTGATCCTTTGTGGGTCTGTGGCCTATTCTCTGTGAAAAATCTGGCACTCGGGCTGCCCTCGGCACGGCCTGGTAGTAATGCAGTCTATAATAGTCGACCTTCAGAATGGCCTCCCTGTACGAACTAAGTGGCACCATTCTCTAAGAGGAGGATGCAAAAATACTCTCTATCTGCTGCCGTCTGCCCATGTCTGCCGCTGCCTGCAGCTCTGCAACCTATCTTTGCTGGACTGCTTGGTCCCGCTCTGCCCGCAGCTGATCTCTCTCAGCTGTAAGTGCCTATACCTGGGCTTGTAGCCACAAATTTTTTCCATCTCTAGGGTTTGGCTGAGGCCCTGGCTGCACAGGTGGCTGATCCTAATCCCCATCTCTGGGTGGTGTCAGGACCCTATCCTGGTGTCTGTGATCCTGGTGTTTATGATCTTGGTCCTGCCGGACCTGATCCTGATCATCCTATCGGGGCTGATCTTGTGGACCCCTATCTTGAACCGACTGATCTGGTGGTGGCCTGCCACCTCCCTGATCCTGATCCCTATCCCCTTGGCCTCGTCCTACTCCTTGGCCTTTGGCCCTCCACCATACGGAAGGTGTCCCTGACACTATCAATCGAAGAGGTGGCCAAAACCAATCTCTATATGCTTGCATCATGCTTGCATCTGCCTGACCCTAGTCATATGGCCATGGCTTAGCCACTAGCTACATAAAACTTTGAACTACCTCATGTGAGGTGTATAATGGCCCTAGGAGCTCTGGCTCATCGTCCGTGCAAAAATGGCCACATACTGAGCATCCGGCCTATCCTGTGGCTCACCAAACTGTCTCTAAACCCTGCTTGGCAGGTACATCTCAAGCATAGTGTGCTCCCGGCCCTGAATCAATCTGTCTTGGTGGGCAAAGAAAAGTTGTTGTACGTCATCATACAATGTAGGCCATCCAAGGTATGGCTGCCATGTGAACACCCACATATCATTCAAAACTCTCCTCCAATGAGGAATGCCGACCTATCCAATGAAAGTAAATGAGATGCCACCTCTGTATCGCCAGATTACTGGATCATCTAGCTCCATATCTATAGGAACAACTCTAGGACGGAGCACGACGATGTGCTCCTAGGCCCAGATATGAAGCAATGTAACACTATCCCCAAGAGCTCGGCTGCCCAGGTATGCAAACTCGTGCAAATATCTATATAGCGAGGCCAACAGAACTAGCCCGCAAGCAAAACAAGTTTGTCTCTGCACCATGTGCTCCCAAGCGAGCCCCCATCTAGGACTGAAATATTGGCCCCATTAATCTGGGGCGACGAGACCCGATATAATGGCTGCAATTACAAGGTGAAAGGGTGACACAAAGATCCTGTAGCACTCTAACTCAATTTGACCCTCTGAAAAGACAAGATCATCAAGGCCCATAACATCATAGCCTGCCTCCCTCCCAGCATCCACGTCATTTATCACACGCTCTCCATGGATGGGTAGTCTGTGGATCCGCCACAAATCCTCTAGTGTGACCGTTGCCTCACCTGTCAGGAGGTGAAAAGAGGATGTCTCACTATGCCATCTCTCAGCGAGTGCTGTTAGCATACCCAAATGTGTCCAAACGAGTGAAGCATAAGCGATATACCAAAGACTGATGTCCCATAGATGCTCTTGCTGTCGCTCGGGCATACCCTACAAAATTCCAAATAGTACCCAAGATCTGTGCTTGCTTGAATATAGTATTGTCGCCTCCTCCTGCATCACAAAAAAGTCACCGTGTTAAAATTCATCAACAATCGTGAACCTGATTTGTCTTAGCGTACCCAAAACAACTTAAGCATCACTATCTATGGGTGTGGTGCAGTTTGAAACTTTCAAACTGTGCCACTAAGAGACGTTGACCCTCAAACTCTGTCATGGCATCGCAGTTTAGACATGCGGCCCATTTTGACCTAAACCCTAGATTACAAAAAGAACCGCCGTGATGCACTTTACATATGCGACTGGGTTTCGAATTTAAACCCTAATTCCAAACTACGTAGCGACGTCGCTACTTGCGACTACGACAAAGTTTGAGGCCACGCAGCGCTGATTTAAACTTTCTAGCGATGCAATATAGGATCCCTCCTAAAAGCTAAGTTTCCTAGCCTAATAAATGCACACGAAAATCAAAAAATAAAGTCAGGTAAAGTTGACTCACCTGTGGTCCAGTGCCAAGAAGCCTCTCGTGTGTCCGTACTCTGTCGGAAATGTGTCGGGGAAGCCGTCGTTGTGCCATCTTGCGAAGGTTTCAAAGCTCAAAATTGCAAAATCTCTAAAGGTTGTTCAATGTGAAAATGAATTGTAAGTGGCCCCTCAAGGCCTATTTAAGCCTAAAAATTAGGGTTTTTTGACCTTGTTTAGCCATCCTGTTAGGGTCTTGACCCCTTGAGCTTGTGGTTGTCCATTCGTGGGCCATTTTGCATCATTTTATCTCATTTTTTACCTTGTCCTCTTTTTTTTCGTGAGATCACACAAAAAGTTGAAATTTTTGTTTGATCTCTCGAGGGGGCAGTATATTAGCATATTTCATCCACTGGGGCAGTAGGGGGCATTTTTTGAAACTCAAAAAATTTTGAATCTTGATTGAGAAAATTTATTCTTTGAACCAACACAACGAGTACTTTGCTTCAAAGAGGGGCAAAATGTAGACATGGAAAATATACCGACATACTTGATCTCGATTACTAACACTGTTTCATCCTGAATCACCTTCTCAGCTTATCATCACTCTTCATCCCTTAATTAAATAAATAATCATTTATCTGATTAAGTCATTCTCTCTTGTTAATTAAATCAATCAATTTGATCTAATTAACCCTATGTCTCTATTTAATTAAATAATTCATTTTATTTGATTAAATCTCTAAAGTAAACTTATTAAATTAAATAAATTAAACCTTGTTTGATGTAATCAAACATCATCCCCTTTAATTAAATAAATAAAAAATATTTATTTAATTAGTCTCTAAATCACATTCTTCTCATTTTTTATTTAAATCAACCCATAAATCTAAATCAATTAGTCGCATCATCTAATCCCTCATTAAATTAATTAACCCATGATTAATTTAATCTTAATCCATGTCCCATCCTCTAGATTTTTCCACTTGCACATGAAAATACATTTAATTCATTTATTAAATCTCTATTTTCTTGGCATCTTTAGAGAATATTCTTCCAAATTTGAAATCCATCCAAGTGGATTTGTCCTTCCAACAAGACATTCATTCCTTCTTACATGTCCTTGTGCATTGAGCCAAGTGGCATTTAAGACATTCTTTTTTCCCTCTTGCATTCCATTTCACTATTTTCAAATTCCACCTAATTGCATTTATGGGAACATTCATCAAAATGTGCACATCCTTTGCCCATTCACATCTTGACAAGTGGCACTTGCCCATTGGATGTTGAATGATCCCACATTGCTTCATTTTGGGCATTCTTCCATCTTGTATTTATATAAATAAGAGGCTTCTCTCCTCATTTTGATCATCCACAATTTGAGCAAACTTACTATACTCAATTTCATCTTCAAGCACATCCATCTTCAATCAATTTTATCAAGTTCTTAGCTAGGTTATGCAGATTTTTTTTATCATGGAGCTCAAGTGAATTTTCAACAAAATGGATCAACCTTCATCACTCATCAACATTGCATCATAGGAGTTGGGAAAGGGACGATTTTCACATCAAATTGGCACCAATTCCCCCATGGGATCAAGAGTTTGCTTACTTAATTAGGATTTCATTGCTTTCTCATTGTGTTCTTCAATTTTATTTCCTATTTTGAGCATTGTTAATGGATTTCATGGGGAATCTTGATTCTCACTTGCATTTGATCTAATTATGTGTTTGTCTCTTGTGTTTTGCAGGTGCTAGGATTGGGGTTTTACACTATTAATGTTAGTTTGGCTTCTAATGCTACTACTTATATATCCAGTGGGAAAGCGAGTTTGAAACATCAACTGTAAGAATTGTGCACATTGTTCCTTTGTCCAGACATAAGGAGCACTAGGTGTTCTATATTTTTCATTATCATATTTTTCAACCCAAATATTTCAACGAATCTTTATTTCTCCAAAGTCTTCACGTGATGAAACAGTATCAAAATCACCAGAAAGAGTTTCTATAATAGCATAAGCTATATTTTTCTCAGTATGCATAAAGTCAACAGTATGCCTAATGGCTATATCCTTAAAGTATGACAACTTATACAATATGCACAACCATTTTACACCGCTTTCATTACATGGATCATATCTACTGCCAACAATCCCATCATTTTCAATAAATGACATTATTTTTTGTCCATTCTCAATAATGTAATCACTTGTTATTAGCAATGGCGCTTTGTGATTCTCTTCTTGACCATTGAAACATGTTTTTTGTTGACGATATGGATGATCCATTTTAAGGTAAGCACGATGTCCACAATAAATACACTTACACAAAATAATTGAGTGCCTCACAAAATACTTAAATTTGCAAGCAGGACATCCATGATATTCATGAACAAAGAGACCAGACAATGTGCCATATGCAGGAAGATAATGAATCGTAAACAATAGGGAAGCTCTTTTAGTGAATTTGATTGAATGACCATCCCTTAAAGATTGAATTACTTCAATTCCTTTCCACAATTCCATTAGCTCATCATATAATGGCTCTAGATAAACATCTATTGTATCTGAAGTCACACTTTTCTTTCCTGATATAATCAATGATAACATTAAGAAAAATGGTTTAGTTGCTAACCATGGAGGCAAGTTATAATTTATCAGAAACACTAGCCAAGTTGACCATTTAGTACTTTGATATGAGAATGGGTTCACCCCATCTAGAGCCAAACCCAACCCTATATTATGAGGATCTTGAGAAAAATTAGGCCATCTGTTATCAAATTCCATCAACGTCTTAGAAACACGCACATGCCATTGTTTTCCATTAGTGCTCTTATTTTGGGCATGCCACTGCATAAGTTCAGTAATGTCTCTACACCTATACATTCAGAGTAATCATGGGATTATCAGAAAGTGGCGAAGTACCTTTCTAGGAACCACAAGTGATTTCAACCCTTGTCTATACCTTGATTCATGACATTTTGGACATTCACTCTCATTTGCAATATTTTTGTGAAATAATACACAACCATTCACACATGTGTGGATGTTTTCATACCCCAAGTCGAGCTTACTAAATTGATTTTTACATTGACTTCATTTTGTTGGCAATGTGGAGTCAGCTAGTAACAATGTACTTAATAATGCCAATAACTGATCTACACTCTCATTTGTCCAACCATGCACCACTTGCAAGTTAAGAATTTGAAGGATTTTTGTCAAATGAATTAACTTGAAATTAGCATACACAGGCTTTAAATCATCATCCATTGACTTGGCCCAATCATCGTTTAGACCCTCATTCAACATTCTATCAACTTCAAACCCTTCATCAAACATTTCTGCCTCTTCATCTATGTTTGGTGCCACTTCATTTATGTTTGTTGCCTCTTCATCTCTCACAGTTTTCCATTCTATCATATCTTCATAATAATTGTAAGGCCAAGGGCTTATACCACTATGCCCATATCTTATCATATGTCGATAAATCATATTTCTTTTTTTCACCTTTCCACCATGACAATTTTTACATGGACATGGATATTTGTCAATGTCCCTCTCATCAACTACTCTCTCATCATATGCATGATATTGATTCATAGTCAACCTTTGACGCTGATCCATCTATAATATTGTGCATTCCCGTATTAATTTAGTTTCTGATTTAAAGAATAAAACATAAAAATGAAAGCAAAGATGCCAAAACATTGTTGAAAGTAGTCACTTTTAGTACAAACCATAACAAAAAGAAGAGGATATAATGAGTCATTGTTCTAAGATCTATCTTACATTCATTTGAAGTTTACCTACTGAGAATGGAATATGCTTGTGTTTCCTATCAGCTTACTTTCGACAATGAGTGTTTCAAATTACCTTTGAATTCGTTGTAGAGGGCCTCACTGACTTCAAATTTGTTGCATCAACTTCAAATTCCTTGCCTGCTTTTTCAAAAGTTTCTAGGTCCTATCCAAACAAGCTTTATCGCCCATGTAAGTGCTTCAATACCTGTCCATGAGAATAAAAAATGTCAACAACAATCCAATTTCATTCCCATGCCAACAATTATACATTTTACAAGTTGTCTAACTTATAAATATAGACAAGTTATGTAAACCACTAGATAAATAGCATTTAAAGGTTTGTAGTGTTTGACTTATAATTTGTTTTTGAGTTCAGCTAATACAACTATTTTTTTTGGTTTTTTTTCATGGTTCTTACTCATGTAACTTGTACTTTCATATCCCTTTGAGCTGCTTTCTATATTTCTTTCTTCTGCATTGGCTGTGTTATGAAAGTAAAACTTGAAAGTGCTCCTGCTGATAAGATTTGAGTCTTTAGTTGTTTACTTGTTTTTGTGATATTTGACTTTTGAGTCTTAAAATAAAAACAAACATGTATGAAGGTTGAGTTGCATCTAAGGATCAGGTTTTCTCATGTGAAAGGTTTTCTCTTTGAGTCTTTAGTTGTTTCAGCTATATTTGAGTCTTAAAATCAAAATAAAAAATATGAAGGTTGAGATGTGTTTCAGTATAGTTATGGAAGAAGATTTAATTAATGTTTTGAGCCACTCTTTTGACACAACATCAAGATGAGTGATGGAAAAGGATTGCAAACATGAGCTCCTTAAATTCATGTACATTAAGAGGTGGGGAAATCCAGACCAATTAAGATCAAGTCAAAAATACAAATTATGAATTGAATATTAAATAATTTTTTAAATATTTTCTCACCGTGTCTGGTTACATTTATAAAGTTCCTGTTAACAAAAAAAAGTTATTGGATTATGAGTAAAAAACTATCCAGGTAAAAATTGAAGTTTATGGCATGTTCGGGATACAATCATAGGTGATTTGTGAGTCTAGAATTTCAAGGAAAAAATGAATTGTAAAAATCTAAAAATCATAACTTTAAGTGTGAATTAAGTCAAAAGGTTCTGGGTTTACCACAACACTAAGGTTGGGTACTTTGTTTTTGTAAGATAATTGGAGTACCCAAACTTTTTATAATTGTGCTTCTGACTTTCAACTTAGTTTTTATTTGATTTTGTTGAAAACATCAAAGACTGAGATTAGGTTTTGAAGAAGTAAAACTAGATCAAAAATAAGGATGAAATCTTGGGAAAAGACAAATTATTGAATGCTCTATAGATTGGTGCAAACAAACGGGTTTTGTAGGGTAACCTTACCAAATTTGAACATTTATGAGATGTAGAAATTGTAGATTTTGTCTCTTCTTATTGTGTTGATCCTTAATCAGTTTGTATGTGCTTTGAGTTCTCGATCATATCCGATGTTTTATTATTTAAGGGATTTACCCTTTTGATTGACTAATCTGAGTTTGACATTTATTGATACAAACCACACTGGAAGTTCAATTATGTTGAATGAATTTGCAAGCCTATGTGGAGTTGTTCAAGGTAATCCTTGATGACCTTTGTTTATCATTTTTTTGTCCAATATAGTTGGATATTAGCCTTATTTTCTTACTTCTCTATTTGATGAGGGTTCATTGACATGGTCATCCAGAAAACATATCTTAAATTAGTTGATTGGTTGAGTGGCTAAAACTCCACATTTGATAATTGATTAGATCTATCTTTGTTTCTTAAGGATTTGAGCTTGTTTTCATAATTCTGATATTGGAAAATGGCAAGCAAATGATAGATGCATTTGAATTCCTACTCATAACTTTGTATTAGCTGGTTGGGAGGTTTTAATAAGCTACTACATTGGAATATTTCTATAACAACAGAAGGAGCAACAACGGAGAATTGATTTCAGATGCTTGATATTGTCTTTGTGAATTGCGACAATGTGAGGAAAGCCAGGTGATAATATATAAGTCCATATGTTTATCTAGATTGACGTGGATCTTGCAAATTCTAGATACTTAAAGCCAAAACATGATTGAGCCTTGAAAGTGGATTGACCCATAGATAACATTGTGACGAGTGCTAGAATGTAATGTTCATTGTGGGTCATGAATGAGTGGAGGTGATACAAAATATTTAAATATACCGGTAACAATCATATGGTGTTAATCAGTTAATGTAAATGTGACATAAGGATTTATTATATATAAGTGAGTTGAAGGCCAAGAGTCATTTGTACTTTATTTAGAGAATCAAAAGGATTATCAAATTTGAAAAGTCATGTCATCATGTCAATTATCCTTGATGGGTTTATTGAAGAGTCTTTCATTTATCTCAAGCACTCTTGTTTTAAAAACTTTATCATTTATGGTTGATTTTTGTTTGATTGTATTTAGTATAAATTATTTTGTCTGATTGCCAAAGAGTACAAACTTAACATAGCTGTACACTCATAATTGATTTTGGATCACAATTGTTTGTGTTCAAAATCATCTCTTAGAAGTACATGATATATATCTTCTACAAGTATTTCAGCACACTACAAGTATTTCTTGATAAGCTTATCTCTAGGTTCACCTAACTTAGAATTACATGCCAGATGCTACTATGTTTTTTTCTTGGTGAGTTAGTTGTGTTCCCTTTTGTTCATAAGGAACATCTTTGTAATTAATGTGGGTTTGTCTCTTTTGATGTGCATCCATTTTAGGCCCGTAGTCAAATGGATTCCAGAGAGGCTGTGTTTGGTGGAGGCTCATCAGGTAATATTTTGGAGTAACTCTTTAATTGGAAAATATATCCTTATTTTTTATAATTTTATTCTATTTGGTAGAGTGGCTCTAGGGATATGGATTTTAAATGTTTACACAACTCTATGAAGAAGTCATGCTTTCTTTATAAGAGTGTCTCCAAAATTTACTTCCAAATTACCATGAGAAATCCCCTAAAAAATGTGGTTATAGGAGGGTTTGGGAGGTGTGCTCAGTGAATGCGATGTATATGTTGTCTAGAAAACAACTGAGTTGGTTCATGTAGAAGTTCTTTGGACAATTCAACTAACTAGATATGCATGCATTAGCAGTTTCAAGTGTAGTAGAGCCTATTCAATCATGGGCAATGTTAGGAGATTCATTTGTCTCTCTAACAAAGAGTTTTTTTAACCATTGCAAATTTGCAACTAGCTTGAAATGGTATCTTCATTTTTGAAGAACTAACATTCATCTTGTCATAATTCTTTGGAAGAACTGTAGTAACTTGGGGGTATTGTAAAGAATATTATAAATTAAAGGATTAGCATTGATCTGGTCAAGCTAGGTAATGAACAACATATATATGTGGCATTTTTCTTCTTGGAGACAACAAGCTTTATTCAGTTATCCATTACTGATTCTTATTCTCTCTTATTTTTTTGTATGATCTATGCATGTTATTTTTCATTGTGCTATTTTTTTGAACTGAAAAATTTCACATTTTTCACTAGCCTCCACCCACCAATCCTCCACATTCCACAAAAAATCATCACATTTTAATTTTATGATCAACACAAATTATTGAAATTTGTGTGACAAGATCCATTTTGTAGCCCACATTGCCAAATTGTCACACCCATAAATAAATTTGAGACTCCATAATTTTTCCTTGTTCCTAAGTAAAAATTAGCACTATCAACCTAACAATGCATCATCGGAGGAACCCCTATCATAGCCTCATCGATGGCCCAATGAAACAGTTCATAACCTAGTATTGGTGTAACAACACCCTATCAGGCTAACTCCTAAGGTGTTCCCTCCGATAGACCGATAGAGTCAACAAAAGTAAGCACATCATTGTAACACATGAACATTGGTGGAATGAATGTCTACATTCCCCCGATGGCTCGATATGATCATAAATTATCAAGAATTATTATATATCGAGGGAATTAATGTGTATTAGGGTAATATATTTTGGCGTCCCACCGATAGACTGAAGTAAAATTTTCCATCGGTGGAATAAGGATTGCAATCTCGCCGCTACAAGGATGATGATTGATTGATAACTGATGTGACATCTCAAGGAATTGTCAAGATATTTAAAAATAAATGCTTCCCTTCAATGACAAGAATGAAATGGGTGGTGTATTTATGAGCCAAAGTTGAAGTGAATTATATCACAAGTTGATCACATAATTGTTGCACAGTCTGGAAGATTTCATTGAGGACAAAAGAAGAAAGGAAAAACTTGGAGTTCTCACGTAGCATAAACTAGTGGAGGCGAGACCCAAGTAAGTACACCAATCCCGACTGAGAAGTTGTATTTTTTCAAGATTAATAATTTGAACAATGGAGGAAAATGCAAAAAAAACCCAAAGCTAAGAAACAAAAAATTGAGAAGAGACCCTTGAATCAAGACCTAATAGATCAATGCCGGTATTGGCATGGTGTGATGGTTTGTAGGTGGCATTGTTGTTCTTGCCACCAAGGTTCAAACCCCGTTGGGGTGGTTGTATTATGGTTCATAGCTCCGGTCAAAAGCGTTTACCCCTTGAATAAAAAAAAAAAGACCTAATAGATCAATGCACTGGGTCGGGGCCAAGACCCAGGAGGAGTGCTCAAACGAATCCTTCAATGGATAGATTATTAGATAAAAATAAAGGCTTGGGGGATATTTGGACACCATGACGTGGGTATGAGCTTTTCATGTATCATTATAGGAAACAATTTAGGTTTTAGCCAGTCTGCAACCCATGGAGGTTGAACTTGGGAAGACTCATGGTGCCCAATGTGTTTGTAAATGTAGAATTCATTAAGGCTCTGGCTAGCAGATATGACCCCAAGAGGAGAACTATCCAAGCACATAATGGGGATGACATGCTTGTTATTTATGAGGATTTAATTTCTAATGTGTTTCAGTTGGAGTGTCCTACGAACTTTCCATTCATGATTAGAGATATATTGACATAGTATCACCATATGGATACCAGCTACAAATGATGGAAACTACCCTTGCATAGGCCTAAGAATGAAGGAGGCCAACTCAGGAGGTTTTTGAGTAATGAAAACCCTCCTTTTCACGAGGACTTGTTTGAAGAATATTTCAGATACACTTATTATTCAGTTGGTCGGGTCTTGGGGGTAGAGGTCCCACCCCTCATGTCTATTTCCCCAATGGTCTTAGTTGCAAACATACAGAGAAATGATGACATGTCATTCAATTATGATAGATACTTGGCCAATGCCCTAAACCAGGAGCTTGAAAAGATTAAAAACAACAGTGAATATATTCATTTTGAACATTATTCTTTGTTCATGCATTTGCTCATGCACAAGGGACATGTTAGAAGGGTCTGGACTAAAGAATTGAGAATAAAAGATACAGATGAAAATGGGAACCTCAAACCTGTACAAATGTGGAATTCACTGTGGCACAGTCGATTTGGTAGATCTCATTATCTTTATTTTGAGGAGTTTTTTGTGAAACCATTAATGAAGTTGTTGGGATATCTATGTGATTATAACTTATCCCCAAAAGTGCAAAAGTTTCTAAGACCAAAGGAAAATGACCCAAGGAATAAGGTGAATCATAACTAGGGAGACTGGTATGCTTTCCCTGACTACACAATGATTAGGGTTGATGGGTTTGAAGGAACTCCACACTTTTTGCCATGAGTAGTTCTTGATAGAATTTCCTACTTATAAATTGTGGGGAAATCGGAAAAATATGATGCCAAAAACCTCAAAAGACACAACAAACAATCGATCATGCCCAGTACCTTATGTTTTGGAGACTTTACAATGGTTGCAAATGAGGGATATGAGGAAATTGGTGCTAAATTAGCACAGTATAACCTCCCTCTAGGTAACAAAAGGGAAAATTTTGATGCAGAAGGCTTTATTCACAAAGCAAGGTTATCACAGGGGT
The DNA here is from genome assembly GCA_007258455.2 of Sequoia sempervirens. NCBI lineage: Eukaryota > Viridiplantae > Streptophyta > Pinopsida > Cupressales > Cupressaceae > Sequoia > Sequoia sempervirens. The sequence goes on from VDFB02373365.1 coordinate 29,751,659, forward strand.
TATCAGGATATGAGCATATATTCTCAGATGAAAATGTAATCAGAAACCATGATGAAGCCTCTACCACTAAAAGAATGACTGCATATAATAGGGTTATGCTTGTAGAAGAATGAAAAAGAAGAAATGTCCCATATTATTCGAAGGCATTTGGTGAAATACATGATCCTCTAGAAAGGATTGAGCAACTCATTGTTCATATGGATGAAGTGGTCAAGAATGTGCCTTCATTTTTCTTTGATGCCCCTCATGCAACCTATTTAGGAGTGCATGATGAAGATATAGAGCCCTTAGATTATATCCCTTCATAGAAAACTCCTAATGTAAGTTTTTCTATAGATACTGATATGAGTGAAGAAGAGGAGAGTGATGAGGAAAGTGATGAGGAGGAAGAACAAGTACAACAAGTAAGTTCTCCTGTAATTGCACAATATGAGCCTCCTCAGGAACACAATGTTGTAAGATTTGAAGCATTAGATGATGTTAGGGTCAAGGCTGGACAAGAGTTCATTTTTTATGGAGATTTTGTTAAGTATCGTGAGTTTAAATCATTTGTTTATGAATATAAAGGAAAAAAATGAGACAAAAGATGTAGGATGTCACTCCCGAATGAGAAGCTATTGTTTTGGAAGAATTGAAAAAAGAAATAGACAAAGAGATGGAGTCCATCACTCCCAAGAGAGGGAGAGAGTTACTCCAAGAAGCTGGAGTATTGCTTTTTCTCGGATGGGATATAAGCTCTACAATTGTGTTTGATAGTTTCAGAAAGAGAGGAGATAAAACAATGAATTTAATAGAGTAAGCAAGTGACAAGATGTATTCAGGATCAGGATACAATCCAGATGATGTCACCTTGCTTATTTGATCACTATACCCCCATGAAAAAAGACTAGCTGTGATTGATAATCCAAACCAAATGTTTGGACATCTCTTGGTTCAAAGAGTAGGGAATACCAACCCCATGGAGAAAACAAAGTTGAATGTCAATGTGAAAAAGTTCACCAAGGCACAAATTGATAAACTGGTTAAAGAAAATGATAGGTTGAAGAAGGAATTAGAAAATCAAAGAGAAATATCATCTTCCTCTTCCACACCAGAATTGTATTCCCCATGGCTTGAGAAAGATAAGAGAGTATTGGATGCAATGGCTAATACAACTTATTGGAAGACTTGCCACTTGAAATCTCGGGAAAAATGTAAATAATTAGAGAAGGAAGTCAAAACCATCAAGTATAATACTGCATCTGAAATGATCAAGGGAATATTCAATAAGATGATGAATGTGTAGATGAATATTGGAGGAAATTTAAATAGGTATACTCAACAATAGAGGAGAACACACGATTACAGGGGAGAATAATCAAAAAGAGAGAAGAGCTTCAAGACAAACAAATCCTGAAAGGACAGATAATGCAGAGACATAAAAAATTGGTAGAAACACACAATGGATATCATAATAGGCTCATGGAGGATCTCAACTGCTTCAATTCGACTCTGACACTCTATGATGATATGGGAAATCCTTGAGAATATGATGATTGGAAGGAAGAGTTTAATGCACTTTTGACTACTACATTACAAGAGATCAATGACGAGGATATGATTTTACAAAATACTCACAAGAAACTCAAGAAGATGATGTATAGGGAGTTTGATATGAGAGATGTGATCTCCAACGCAGATACTTGTGCTGAACAAGAATACATCCATCACCTCTCTACATTCAATTTGTTCCTCAACCAAACTATGGATACACCAAATACAACAGGGCAACCATCAAGATGAAAGGAGTCAGCTGACAACATGAGCACCATATCATGGAGTAGAAGATTTGAATAGATCTTAGGTGGTCATGAGCTTCTGCTTGGAGATTAACAAATCAGTGCATTTAGTTGCTGCAATATTTTGTTTTCTTAATTATGTTTAGTTATCAAACAACATGACTTTATGTAACGGGTTTGTAGCTTGTTGCCTCTCACATATATAAGAGAGACCAAGACTCGAATAGATCATCATCACATCATTTCCATTTTATGGTAGGCATTAGTAAGAAGATAGATTGCACCATTTCACCCATCCATCTCATATTAGAAACTATTGTTATAATGCATATTATTCAAAGATAAATATAATGGAGAAGGGTATGCATAATTGTTGATTTGCTTTCAAGTGTTCAACTGCTTTGTGGATTTATATGCTTATATGTTATTTGGTTGTCTCTGAAGTGGCTATTTATGTTATTCAAATTGAGTGTGTGGAAATACATTTAATTTGTCAATACACATTTTTTGTAGTTGTGTGACATTGACTAGTTTCGGTGTGTAGAAGAATTAAAATTCCTTTTAAGAAATCAAATTTGATAGGTTCCTGTTTGGATTAAAGTCCTTTTGAATAGATTGTCTTAATTGGTTTCCTTTCACATTTGAATTAAATCCTTTCACAACTTCATAGTAGCATAAGGGGATATCACTAGGATTACTAAGAAGAGTCCAAATAATTGACATACTTGCACGTTTGCATAAGGTGCAAACATTCAAAGTGCCCAACTGTTTGAGTTAAGCTGAAGAGTGAATCTACCTATCTTGCAGAACCCTATCTCCAAAATCATCATTCATCCCTCCACTCTGTCCACCCAATAGAAGTAGGCACTATTCATAATTAGATATTACATACAAAATACAACTCACACACTTGAACTCTCAATTACTCTCACTAATATTTAGTCATTAAAACTCTACACCTGCTTCATCTCATGTGCCATAGTAAGTAGATTGGTCAATCTAGGAACCATATCTATCTCAAATCTGCCTTATTATTCAGGTATACCTTCCTAGGTCTGGCAGAGCCTAAAGAGTAGAAGGTAATCAGTCTTGCTTACCTTGTTCATGGGCCAAAGGTGTATTAAGGGATTGGCACCCCCTTATGGTTTAAAACCTACACTTTTGAGACCTAACACTAGTGATGATGGCCTAGGCTCATTTTTTCATCAAAATATATGCACGAATTCCATGGTTTAACTACATCTCATTGTCCTTTCCATGATGAGAAGGTAGAGGTAGATTTCAACAAGATCCTCCATTGTTTGAATTGGCATCAAACAATACCTTCAACCTAAACTTATGTCATTACATATAATGACATTTCCCCAATTGTCTATATTGTTTAATCACACAACAAAGGGCCTTTAGAGCCCAATGGTACTTTCCCAATCTACATATACCTTCGGTGTTAATGAAAATCATAGGAAGAAGTGAAAGTGTTAGGAAGGTAGGTCTATTTCATCTAGATTTGTTCATTGTCGAAATACATCTACCTTAATTGATGCAAATATGTTCATGAGGTTTATGCATGATCATTATTGCTATCTATTCTCTACTAGTTTGATATGCCCATGATTTTTTGCCTACAGTACTTGACTAATGACTCTCTGTGAAGATAGTGCTTTAATTGCTTTCAAACATAAAGTGGGTGGTAAGTGTTGCTTTATGTGCTAACCATACATGACTTAGTTAAGAAATGGGAATCTCACTTATAAGATTTTCTCAATGAATTGGGATCCTGTATGCAAATACATGATGTCTATATTTTTCATTTTTCCCTTTTCAGGTGCACTCTTGAAAGCTCCTAAGTGGTTGAAGAGACCAATTGGTGTTAGTTTTGGATTTGGAGGAAAGCTTGCTACATTTCGGCCTGATACAACGTCACATAGTGTTCTTGGCTCTTTTGAGGTAGAGTACAATTTATTCTTTGGTACATGTCATTAAGATGATATATGGTCTTATTTTTCTGCTAATTTCATAGGTATATATACACAATCTCATTACCGAGGATAGTCTGGTGCTTCATTCAATAGAGTTTGAAGTTGCAATAGTAGATGGTGGAAAATCATCATTGCGAGCTTTGTGCAATAAGAAGTCTCAGGATTCTCGGTTAGTTATTTGTGGATACTTTTTTTATGGGATTAATAACAATTTACATTCATTTGTATTGTTTCACTTGCAAATTTTTGGTTTCTGCATTGATTTAGTTTGGAAGAAGAGAGGGAGACATGGAATTTCCTAAGAGTTATGTTTGAAGATGAAGGCAATGCTAGGACAAAGCTACTTGAGCACTTTGGATTTCAAGTGTAGTCAACAGAGAATCAAGACTTACAAGAAGCTTAATCTGCCAACATTGATGATATTAGCAGTGAAATAATCAACAATGCCACTCTTGATGATACAACACAATTAGATCCATCAGTTCAGTCAAAAGGTGGATAAGATGTTACATCCCCCAGTGACAATGGCGAGGATTTTTTTGATAATTTTCACAGTCCAAAAGAAGATTCCTCACTTCCTCTCACTGAAGATGATTTTGTTGTTGGGAAGGATACCCTAGGCAATGGAGAAGAGGTGCAACATGAAGCTACTAAAGATTTGACTGAATACTCAAAATGCGATGAATCCATTCAAAGTTCTTTAGTTGTTGGTGATTATAAGGGAGCAGTCATGCAATTCCTGTCAACAAATAAGATGGCATATGCACTTCTCATTGCTCATGTCGGGGGGAGTTCTTATGGGAGAAAACTCGTGATGAATATTTAAGAAAAATGAATTTTTCATATCTTAATTTTATGCTTCTATACTAATTACATGAAATTTACGTCTTAAAGTCTTTTAATGTTTTATATTTTACCCTCCTTGTATTCAACCATCTGGATTTTAGAAGGCTAACTGGCTTTGTTTATCTAAAATATATTTCTTTCTATGGAATATTTTATGACTTAACACTATTAGTGCAAGTGGTTTCTGCTATGGTCAATAATGATCTTATTGGCCTTGCAAACAACATGCCTTTGAAATCCTAGAAAGAAACTCTTGCTTTACTTTGTACAGTAAGTGATTTTTCCCACAAAAAATAGTTAAACAAAAAATTATGTAAATTGGATAATGCAATTTTGATTTGGAGCAAATTGTACTTGACAATAAGTTTTTTTTATAACTCATTTCTAATTTTTGTGAGTTGTAGTTTGAATTTTTTGATATAATGAGAAAGCGTAAAAATTTATGCATTGTATCATACAATTGTGTATAGTATTTTCAAACATTTATCATAGTTGTATCATAGATACAAGACTTGGATGTAAAACAGTTTTGGCAAGCTGATTTTTGACTTAAGACTTGGAGGACTCGACACAGACTTTGTAGGTTGACTTTTTGACTTGGACATTGAAGGTAGGTTTTCAAATCAAATAAACCCTACCCCACAGAGTGATGTGTGTTTTCCATTATGTTTTCATTGAATGCTCTTGGAAAAGAAATAAAATTAGCTATGATGGTTTTTTGTTCACTATTTCCAATTGATTCTAAGTTTTCTTTAAGAGGCTTGGGGTTGTAAGATCAAAGGGCTCTCTTGTATTCAATACAGAAAGAAAGTCATTCCTTGAAGAGATTGTAGCAAAGATGTGATAATCACAAAGCACAAGGCTCAAAGCAATGAGATCATAATGTAAAAACAAAAGAGAAAAATTATGTTTTTATCAGAACAATGATTTTAAGGACTGACTATGAAGAACAATCATCATAAGATAACAGTGAATATAAACAATGACAGTGCCAATGAGTTATCAATACAGTGAATAAATAGTTCCAATTTTCAATGCATGATAACAGTAGTCCAAGGCATGCAAGGGATAGGAATGAAAGACAATATATAAAGGGAAAATAGTTGCAAATGATCATTGTTATATCAAAGCATATGAGTGTTAGAGGATCATAGCAAAATGAAGGAGATAATAGCAATTTTTATGAATGCCTTGTGACCTGATATCATGCATAAGGAAGATGTAAAAGACCATGGAACAAAGTGAAAAGGGGTCAAAGTCAATGAGATTCATTCAATGTCAAAGAGCATTATCATTATATCAGTGAAAGCACAAGATTGTAACAACAATTAAGCAATGGAAAGCAAGAACAATATATGCAACATCAAGATCACTATCATAAAGGATGAAGATCAACATGAGGTTTTAGGATTCAATATTTCCACTTACCTTTAGATTGTAACCTGATTTAATGTCCTGCCCTTTCTTGAATGATACTGGTGTTGCAACTTAAAAAACACTGCTCAACAAGCTCTGGCGTTACAAAAATGGAAATGAACACTCTTTGCATTCAATGGTTGTTTCCTTCATCAGACTTGCAATGTACTCTCAGATTGAAGCTTTTGCTTGATATCTTCTATTATGGAAAACCTTAAAATGCGCACGAGATGGGTAAGTGAACCAAGATGGTTCCCAAAAAGGGAGCTTAAGCGACCACTTTTTTTCTGAAATTAGGAAATACTGACCTTGGACACGAAATTGAGGATAGTTACACTCAAAATTTTGAGATGGAATAAAAACAAGGATCGAAGTGCTCTGAGTCTACTTTCTAAACTACTAATTTATTTTGAAAATGGTTGAGATTAAGGGGTTCAAAAGAGGGACGTACACAAATTGGTGTTGTTTTTGTCAGAAAAACATAACATAGCAACTCTTGTACGACCCTAGCATGGTGAACTTTTTTGTAGTATTTTTAAAATCGCTATGGTCAGAAGTTAGCTAATAGTGTGTAGTTGATGCACAATTTTTTTGATAATTTTTTAATGAATATTTGATTTTTTACTAATTTTATACGTGGATACTTCCTGAAAAGTAGAATTTTTTCCGTGCTCCCCCTACAAATTTCGGAAAGTAATTGAATTTTTTTTTAATTTTTTTTTTTTGTAGAATGGAGTCTAATTTCTAAAAATGTAATTTATTTGAAATTTTGATGAACGGTTAATTGATAACGAAAAAAACACCAAACACTGCTTTTTGGAAAAAGAGAGACATACAAACAAAATAAATTATGGATTAAAGGTTTAAAATTCTCAGAAAGTGGAAAAAATTATATCGTTGGATAGCTAAGAGAGAACCTAACATTACCCATGTGTTCAATTTTTTTGATATTGAACCACATGGAATCTTGACGGTGAGCACAAACCCAATTATGTGAAAAATTGTAGAATTTGCAAAAACACGTCTATGGTCATTGGGAATGCCCTCAAAGCCTTTGGGTTGGTATTCCAAGGAAAATGCCAATCCTAAGGCTTGGGGATTCCCAAAGCAAGATATAACGTGAACGTGTTATAACACGCTCACGTTATATCTCAGTTTTGACATGGTTTTTTGCTTCTGGAGAAACATGTCAACTAAGACATAACGCAAGTGTGTTATAACGTGCTTGCGTTATGTCTTCCTTTATTTTAAATTCCACTCTATTGAATGTATGTTGATATATTTGTATGTTTGTATG
>VDFB02373365.1:29760051-29830706 GCA_007258455.2 Sequoia sempervirens
GTATAAGTGTTATGGGTAAAGGGTAGAGGGGAGAGAGATAGAATTAGGGTTTAGGGTTGAGGGTATAAGAGTTAAGGGTAGATAGATAGAATTAGGGATAAGGGTAGAGGGGAGAGAGATAGAATTAGGGTAGAGAGAATAGACAAAGAGAGAAAAATAAATCTATTAAAAAACCAACTTTCTCATAACACTAGCACGTTTTGAAGAAGTAGATACATGACCGTTTCTAGCAAGAAAAAATGTGCTCACGTTATAATGTGAGAAGATTTTGGCTTGCTCTAAAAATGGTAAAAAAAATTGAATTTACCCATGATCTCGGCCCACATTTTGCATATTCTCCTAGTTCTGCGCGTGCTCCAACAAAAAGTAGCTTTTTGATGAAGTTGTGAAGTGTGCATGCATGTGTTTCACATTCCACCACCTTTTTCATGATCTTTCTGCCACCTTTGCATGGAATAGCAGAGTTTTCATGTTGAAAGGCATATAATATCAATTCAAGTTTGAATTCTAGTGAAAAATGATATACAATTGAAGTTTGGAGGGGAACAAGCTTTTGAAAAAGTCAAATTGTTGAGGAGTCTGAAGAAAGAAGAAGCGACTTAGGCTAGATAATTGGGTAGAACTCCTCCATTTGAAACTCTGGTTTTTTAGGTATGTGAAGTCTTTACACATTTTATTTCATTCTATTATGGCTTGCTCTCATTTTTGTTGTTTTTCATATTCCATTTTGATAATTTTTTGTTTGTCATTACAACCTTAGGTTGTCTTGATGGAAATTTTAAATTACACAATTCTATACACTTTCCAATTACATTTTTAAACCACATCTATACAAACTAGCTGATTGCCTTGTCTATGCTACCAAATTTTCCATACAAGTCTCTAAAAAATTGTAATATACTCCTCCCACATTGATAGCACCAATTTAAACTATTTTGGTTTTCATCTCAATTTCTAAATTACCTCATCAGTAAAGCTACCTCATCACCTATGTTGTCATATATTTTAAATGTTTCCTTGATTAGTCTACCTACAAGGGATTCTAACCCTTCTATCCATTGTTTCAAGACTCTTTATTCAAGGATAAGTTAGAAAAATGGGGAAAGGTGCATCCTATCTTGCAGAGAATCTACCAAAAACAACATACCATTGAGGGTACTTTGATGCAGTCCTAGAGGAAGAAAACAATTTAACTCGATCTCACTCCAATCAACTTATCCATTCAATTAGGACTCCTTTACCTTCATAAAACTCATGGATACAAGACATCAAACTGAGTTCTAAGCACACAATACCTTAAAAACTTCTCAAACACTTTAAACAACATCAATTTAATTGGTTCAACCCAATTCCCAACTTTGATATATCCAATATGAAAACTTCTCAAAACCAAGCCTATTTAGGCCCTACCAATAAGAAACTTCTCAATTCCAATCATATTTCCACTTCTTAATGCTTCAAACATGCATAAATATCTCTATAGAACATGAAGGAATCATTCTCCAAACTTACTTCATGATAATTCATCAAACATGTATCCTAAACCACCATTCTTGACTGAAAATTAGGACATTACATCATTGTCATGGTAGGAAAGTCATTAAATGGACTTCAAAAACTTGAAAAATAACCAAAAAAAATCTTGAAATAGATTCAAAATACCCCTAAACACCTTTTAAAAACAATATCTTCAAGAAGGAATCAAAAACCATAAACAATTTTTTTAATTTTCACTGTACATTGTGCTTTTTCCTATTTTTTCATCAAAATATGGCCTAGGGAATCATGATTTTAAAAGCTAACTATCACCACTCAGTATGAAACTTTGAAAAATGAAAGAGTACACAAAAGAAAACCTTCTTACTAAATTTCAAGTGATTCCATTGGTTAGAATAAGAGAAATGCAATTTTCTTTTAATTTTGTTTACCCTAGCAAGGGTTTTGAACCGTCTTCAGTAAACAAGCCATAACTTACTCAAATTTGCATGAAATTGAGTGAGACAAAAAGGAGAATACTGTAGACCCATAGATTAATCATTACAAATGACTTCCCCATGAAAATATGGTTGTACAGGGCCGTACAATTCTTCACAATGCTATTTTATCAGCAAAAACATAGAAAATTGAATATAAAATAGGGTCTCTTTATTGTTTTCTCCATTATTTACATCCCCTCTACATCTTTCTCAAGGTTATCCATCAATTTAAATTTTTTCTTGACCATATCAAACGACCCAAACCAAAATTTCACCTACTTGACTCCTAAACTTCCAAATTTTTCCATTTGTCAATTTTTGCATTTTTACCTTGACAACAATTTTTTAGGATTTTCTTTTTCCCACTTTTGAATCCCGCAATGCCTAAGAACCACCAAATTAAGTAATTACATGCTGAAAAGGTCCACCAAGACCTTGTTCTAAGAAAAAAACACCTAGAACCTATTTTGGACCTCCTTTGACAACATTTTAATTTTTTTGCAAATTGCATAAAACAACCCATCTAAACGTTCATCTAATGATTCAAACACCATGAACTAATATTTGTCTCATTACCATGCTATAGATAAAATTATCCACCATGCCGAAGAAATGAACAAGGAAGAAACTAACAGATGAAGAGCTCCAAACCTTCAAAGAAAAGGAGAGAGAATGGTTGAGGGCATATCATGAAAAGAAGAAATTGGAAACGATTGACGAAAACAAGCCAATTGAAGAGGAACCTCAACCATAAAAAAGAGAACAAAAATTGGAAGCACAAATGTGAAAGCGTCATTGTAGGATAGACTTGGATACCATAGTTGGAGACACACCCTCTACTGATAGTGAATATGAAGGGGTCACACCATTAAGCACAAGTGAATATGGAGGGACACCATCTACCACAAGTGAATATGGAGGGACACCATCTACCGCAAGTGAATATGGTTGGACACCATCCACCGCATCTCAAGTTGAGAGTACATCATCACTCGGATTTGACGAAAAAGGTATGCCATCATCCCCACGTGAACCTCAATGTATGTCTTCTACTCCACCCTCGATCGAAGGTATGCAATCTAGCCCACCTCAATTAAATATTGATGAAATTGCTAATGTTGAGATGTATGTGCCTAGGAGAACACCACCTAGAATTTTGCGTAGAAATCCAAAGTATTTGATTAATATTGATGAGGATATTTTGCAGCACATGGAAGGTAAGATTCTAGCACATACTTGTAGAAGATATGTTGATAAGATTTGGAAAATCTTCTTTGAAAGGCTAAATGGGACCACAAGATGTCAACTATTTGTTGAAATGATGCAGGGTTTAAATTATAGAAACATCATGAGGACTCTTGGGTTGAGAACATTGAACGCATCAAGTGAAAACACTATTGTGAAGAATCTAATGGATGCTTATGAGAGTGCGGGTAAGACCTCACGCTCAAAGGATAGTAATGTCACTCGACGTGTCATTACATTGACTTTGGTAAGCTATCAAACAAAGAGAGCTCATCTCATTAAAAAGACCAGTGAAAAAATGAGAATTAGTAGAAAAACTTTATCAAAATCCATTCAAAGGTGACAAAGAATTGAGGGCACTAATTCAAATGAATTATGGGCATTCTCGAGGAGACTTCCACAAAAAGATAAAAAGTTGTTGAAGCATTGATAACACTAATTGAAGAGTATTGGAAGAATAACACAAGGCCATCTCTGAATCAAAGGGATGTCGTAAGAAGGAGAATCGGTAGTCGGAACCGTGAGCTACATCCAAAGCATTTTTTGGATATGACTCAAACCCAATTTTTTCATAAATTTCAAAATGATTATCCCCAAATTAGTATTCTCAAAGATTTTTTGAAATGATTAAACCTTTTTATGTTAAGATAAATCACACACGCACTACTTGTTGCTGTAGACTACATATTGAATTCTCTAACCATTATAATTTTTATCATTCTATATGTTTAGATTTGCATACTAATGATGTTTTGTAGGATTGTGGAATAGAAGCCCCACCAAAATTGTCAAGAGATTTCTTATCAAAAAATTTATGTGAAATAGAGGATGGCCAAATATTCTATAGGACAACATTCTTGGATGGTTCATGCGAGCGTTGTGGTGGCTTGCAATGAATGCCAGTATGTCAACATATGGAAAGCATAGATGAGGTGGGACAAAAACTAGTAGAGTTTAGGAAGTATAAAAAAGTGGCATATGTTACAAAAGATCAATCTCAAGCAAAAAGGTGTGATGTGGTTATTCAGAAGATTCTAGTGTACTAGTTTATGTCCATGTTTCATGACAATATAGTGTATGAGTATGCAAGGCATTCCCATAGAGCCTGATGGCTGGACATGCAATTCAAGCTATGCAAGGACACCTTTCCAGTTGGTAGCATAGTATCAATGGTTGAATTTGCAGAGAACTACACTTTATAGCCACAACGTGAGGTGCAGTCACAGTATTACAACTCCACACAGGTTTCAATATTTGTGCACATAGAATTCATTCATACAACTGATAGTACAGAGGACCAAAGGAAGGTATTGAGGGAGTATCACTTTTATATTAGTGATGATTGCACACATTCCCCAGAGTTCATGCAAGGTTGCTTCCAGATGTTCTATAGTGATTTGACTCAGAGGGGTATAGCATACGATCGACATATAATATGGTCGGATAACTATGCAACACAGTTCAAGAACGTGCGCATGTTCTACTGGTTGTGCAGGATGCATCTCACTATAGGTGTTCAACATATGTGGAGCTTTTGTGAGGTCAGGCATGGAAAGGGGGAGCATGATGGTGCAGGAGCATGTGTGAAAAGAGCATTAGCAAGAGAATATTTATAGTATAAAGACAGTGCAAAGTTGACAAATGCAAGATCAATCGTCGAGCGGTGTAATGCTTCAATGGGTCTAGGTAATGAAGGTACGTCTTCAGTTCGTAGATTTTTTTGGTTGATTGATGATACTAACATTGCACCATATGAGGATTGTTGTACACTAACATGATCGAGTGAGCTATACTCTTTCCTTAGCTCAAATGTAGGTTCATGGAGTATCGATACATGGAAGATGGCATGCTTTTGTTCTTCATGTACAATGCAAGCCTGGAATGATTGTGAGTCAGGGGAGTGGGTTGACAAATGGTTGACAAGTTATCTTAGCCCACTTCACACGTATTGCCCTTCGACGAAATTGGAACTAACATAGATGGAATCATTGGTCAACTTTGACCACGTATCAGATCTAGTTCAACCAGGTAATATATCTACTTGCTTAGTATTTGAAATTCCATATTATTATCTTACTTTGTACTGTATTCGTAATGTTGACGAATTTCAAGAGATTTGCTACACATATTAATGCAGGGCATGTTTATGCAGTTATTGCAGATGAAGACAACGAAGAGGGAATAGACTATTACTTGTGTCATTGTGTTGAGGCCAAAAAGAAATTGGAGGCCCCAGTTATAGATGGAGAAAACATTGAATACCCTATAGGCTCAATTGTTGTTACTGGAACATGGCTTAGAAGGTACCCACATAAGAGTTAAACATTGATTGTTTTAGGACTTTGACATGCATCGTAAGATTCTTCATTACTCAAACCTTGTCATGGCATCCAATGTTCGTTTGAACAAATATGGGGGTAGACCTTTGAACAAGACCTTGTGGAAGGTCCATGAGTCTAACCATGAGGCAATACTTGACACAATAAAGAGTAGAGCAGACCTAGATGGTTCGTTGGATTAATTTGTAAGTATATGCACATTGGTTCTCATTAATTTTATACTTGCATGCACATTAATTTGTTTGATGCCAATTCTATCATCTTCTTTTACTTTGTCTATTTGTAAGTAACCTGCTAAACATTGATTGGTGTCCCCTTGTAGAAAATGTAGATTTTTGAGGCATCCAAGAGGATCTCCACTAGAAAAACAATGCAACATCCTTATTTTGATGATCTTGACAAATCTCAATTATGATTTTAAGCCAGTACAAAAGTGCGTGTGAAGCTTGGTGAGGGAATTTCAAGTTATTTGTTTGAAGTTATCCTTATCATGAGCACCTATGATGTAGACATTATAAGAGCACCTCGAATTTCAAGATATTCTATTCATGAGAGGTGTTGTGTGCAATAGATATCTTGGAACTCCCAGTGAAGATGTATGACCAAGAGTGACTAAGTTGAGAGACTGCCATGCCTATCTGTAAGTTCCTTCCATCTATTTTCATTTCATTTTCATTTTGTATGCTCTTTCTTTTTCTTCTTTTACTTTGCCTATTTGTAAGTAAACTAATCAAAATTGATTGGTCTCTCCTTGTAGAAAATGCTGATTTATGAGCCATCGAAGAGAATCTCAACCAAAAAATCAATGGAACATCCTTATTTTGATGATCTTGACAAATCTCAATTATGATTTGAAGCCATTATAAAAGAGCGTGTGAAGTTTTGTGAGGGAATTTCAAGTTACTCATTTGAAGTTAACCTCATAATGAGCACCTATGATGTAGAGATTATAAGAGAATCTCAAATGTATGAGTGACATTGTAAAATATCCATGAGAACAGAGTGCCTAAGACATTGTAATGAGATTTACTTGTAATGAGATTTACTAAAATAATGAAATTTGGTGTAGGGGCACCAAGTTTATTGAGAAAATTTGGTTCATGGAAGTCTTAAGTTAGTTTTGTGTTTTGAGTTTTGTTAATTGAATAAGGTCATATTAGACCAATTTATAATGTAATAAGTCATGTTAGTTGGTTTTGGGGTCATTTTGGAGTTCATATTGCATATTTGTCAAAATGATGTATAATTGCAAAAATTGAAAAGTTGTCAATGTGAAAAAAGTGCAAAAAAATGTAAACTTGAAGTGATTCTGATAGCAATACAGGGAGGCAATCAACTCACTTCCACAATAGAAAAGGATTTCAACATACATCAAACCCTCATAAGACTCTTTTGGATCAACTTTCACAAAACAAGCAAGCCCCCTTTATTCTTCCTATCACACACAAACCACCATTGGGAAACATTAACCAGTCTACCAAACCACCAATTCCTCCACTTTTAGGGTGTGATAAGCCCTCTAACATAAAAAACCCCAAAACCCTCTTCTTTCACAAGTTAGGCAATGGTTTATTGAAAACCCATTCTCCAAACCTTCCCACAGCCAACCAAAGCCTAAAACACCTTCAAAAAGGTCTGTACAAGCTTAAAATTTCAAGGGATATCACTGTCCCCAAATATTTCTTCAAACGCTAGCACTAAACCACTATTTTCCACTAAAAAATGCACCATTTGACATCTAGGGCATCACCTAAAAACCCTCTATTCACCTGCCTTGCACACAAAACTTTGCACACATGTTTTATAACCCTAACTAAGCCTTTCCATCGAGTTACAAAAGCATACAATGGGTGGAAGGCTTAATATGACATTTTAATGCACTCAAAGCCCTTAAAATAGGGTATACAAACCGACCCTTAGTAATTGGCTTCTAAAATGTACAAAATCAATTGAAATCCAACCAAACCAAAAAAAATGGAGTTGAGTCTATTGCCCACCTAATTCGATCAAAAAGAGAGCACAATCGCTTTGAGCTACGTTCAATCGACTCGATCCCTTAAGGGTCCAAAGTGCAAAAAGGAAACAATCTTTGACAGGGTAATACACAAAAATCATGGTGCTTATGAAATATCCATCTGAACCTACAAGATCAAGTTGGGCCCCTCTACAATAACCTCTCTCAGTTTTTGTTATCTCAGAGTGGTTTTCCTGTGGTGTCCAGTTTTCACTCGATGGAAAAAGTGTCAAATGCAAGTAGTGGAAAGTTGCAAAGTGGTGCAACTTTCATTCTGCAACTCGTGTGACTAAACAGACTGTTCCAATGTGTCTGAATAGGTATGTTTATGCTAGGCATGGTCCTCTTTCGCACCCAAACACGCGGAATCGGTCTGAGCTACATTCAATCGAATTGATCCCTTAAGGGTCCAAAGTGCAAAATGACTGCAAACTTCAGCATGCTGTTACTCAGATACTGTGGCATTTAGAAACTTCTCATCTAATCCCACGAGATCATGTTGGGCCCCTCTATAATAACCTCTCTCATTTTTTGTTATCTTAGAGTGGTTTTCCTGTGGTGTTCAGTTTTCAGTCGATGTAAAAAGTGTCAAATGCAAGCAATGCAAAGTTGCAAAGTGGTGCAACTTTCGTTCTACAACTCGTGTGACCAAACGGACTATTCCAACATGTCTGAATATGTATGTTTACGCTATACATAGTCCTCTTTCACACCCAAACATGCGGAATCAGTCTGAGCTAAGTTCAACCGGATTGATCCCTTAAAAGTCCAAAGTGCAAAATGGCTGCAAACTTCAACATGTTGTTACTTGGATATCGTGACGCTTAGAAATTTCTCATCTAATCCTACAAAATCATGTTGGGCCCCTCTACAATAACCTCTCTTGTTTTTTTTAATTTTTTTTTATCTCAGAGTGGTTTTCCCATGGTGTCCAGTTTTCACTTGATAGAAAAAGTGTTAAATGCAAGCCGTGCAAAGTTGCAAAGTGGTGCAACTTTCGTTCTGCAACTCGTGTGACCAAACGGATTGTTCCAATGCATCAAAATAGGTATTTTTACGCTAGGAATGGTCCTCTTTCGCACCCAAACACGCGGAATCAGTCTGAGCTATGTTTAACCAGATTGATCCATTAAGGGTCCAAAGTGCAAAATGGCTGCAAACTTCAGTATGTTGTTACTCGGATACCGTGACTCTTAAAATTTTTTCATCTAATCATACGAAATCATGTTGGGACCCTCTACAATAACCTCTCTCAGTTTTTGTTATCTCAGAGTGGTTTTCCCGTAGTGTTCAGTTTTCACTTGATGGAAAAAGTGTCAAATGCAAGCAGTGCAAAATTGCAAAGTTGTGCAACTTTCGTTCTACAACTTGTGTGACCAAAAAAAATATTCCAACGCATCCGAATAGGTATTATTATGATATGAATGGTCCTATTTTTCACTCAAACATACGTAATCCCTTTGAGCTACATTCAACCAGATCGATCCCTTAAGGGTCCAAAGTGCAAAATGGCTGCAAACTTCAACATGTTGTTACTCAGATACCATGACACTTAGAATATTTTCGTCTAATCCTATGTAATTGTGTTGAGACCCTCTACAATAACCTCTCATTTTTTTCTATCTCAGAGGAATTTTCCTGTGGTGGTGAATTTTCACTTGGAGAAAAAGTTGTCAAATGCAAGTAGTTGAAAGTTGCAAAGTGGTGCAACTTTCATTCTGCAGCTCGTGTGACCAAACGAACTATTCCAATGCATTTGAATAGGTATATTTATGCTAGGAATAGTCTTTTTTCACACCCAAACACGCGGAATCGCTCTGAGCTACATTCAACCAGATCGATCCCTTAATTAAGGGTCCAAAGTGCAAAATGGCTGCAAACTTCAACATGTTGTTACTCGGATACCGTGATGCTTAAAAAATTATCGTCTGATCCAATGGGATTGCGTTGAAACCCTATACAATAACCTCTCTCAATTTTTTCTATCTCGAAGGCATTTTCTCGTGGTGAAAAATTTTCACCTAGGGAAAAAGTTGTCAAATGCAAGTAGTTGAAAGTTACAAAGTGGTGCAACTTTCGTTCTACAGCTTGTGTGACCAAACAGACTATTCCAACACATTCAAATAGGTATTTTTATGCTAGGAATGGTCCTCTTTCACACCCAAACACGCAGAATTTCTCTGAGCTATGTTCAACTAGATCGATCCCTTAAGGGTCCAAAGTGCAAAATGGTTGCAAACTTCAACATGTTGTTACTCAGATACCGTGATGCTTAGAAAATTTTCATCTAATCCTATGAGATAAAGTTGGGACCCTCTACAATAACCTCTCTTGGTTTTTTCTATCTTGGAGGCATTTTCCCGTGGTGGCAAATTTTCACTTGGGGAAAAAGTTGTCAAATACAAGTAGTTGAAAGTTGCAAAGTGGTGCAACTTTCGTTCTGCAGCTCGTGTGACCAAAAAAATTGTTCCAACACATATAAATAGGTATGTTTATGCTAGGAATGGTTCTCTTTCACACTCAAACATGCGGAATCACTTTGAGCTATGTTCAACCAGATCGATCCATTAACGGTCCAAAGTGCAAAATGGTTGCAAACTTCAGCATGCTGTTACTCGCATACCGTGATGCTTAGAAACTTCTCATTTGATCCTATGGGATTTTGTTGGGCCCCTCTACAATAACCTCTCTCAATTTTTTCTATCTCAGAGGCATTTTCTCGTGGTGGTGAATTTTCACTTGGGGAAAAAGTTGTCAAATGCAAGTAGTTAAAAGTTGCAAAGTGGTACAACTTTCGTTCTGCAGCTCGTGTGACCAAAAAAACTATTCCAACGTGCCTAAATAGGTATGTTTACACTAGGCATGGTCCTCTTTCACACCCAAACATGCGGAATCGCTTCGAGCTATGTTCAATCGGATCGATCCCTTAAAGGTCGAAAGTGCAAAATGACTACAAACTTCAGCATGTTGTTACTTGCATACCGTGATGCTTAGAAAATTTTCGTCTGATCCTATGGGATCACGTTGGACCCCTTTACAATAACCTCTCTCAGTTTTTTCTATCTCAGAGGCATTTTCTCGTGGTGGAAAATTTTCACTTGGGAAAAAAGTTGTCAAATACAAGTAGTTGAAAGTTGCAAAGTGGTGTAACTTTCATTTTGCAGCTTGTGTGACCAAACAAACTATTCCAATGCATCTAAATAGGTATGTTTACGCTAGGCATGGTCCTCTTTTGCACCCAAACACGTGGAATCGCTCCGAGCTACATTCAAAAGGTTGGAAATAGAGTGAGGTTGTGGAGTTTGATATGTTCAAAAGGTTTACAAGCATAGAGGAGGTCAAAAGCATGTTATGGCATGATGCCCTAGTTGGGAAAAGAGGGGTTTTCAATGAAAAAGAGAGGTTTGAGGGAGTAAAAGTGGGTAAAGTTAGGAGGCAACATAATTTGGTGGTCAATTAAGTTTGTGCAGGCAGAATGAAGAGTGTTGGAAGAGGTTTTGAGGTTGTATGAGGTTTAGGTTCGGTTCGCTAGTTCGACCAATTTTTTTTGGAGGGGGTTCAATTCGTTAGTACAAAAAAATGTAATATATATATATATGCATCCTAGAAGCATGAATTGGGATTAGAATATCACATAACATCATATAAACAACAAAACCACCATAAACTTGAATGTAATTTAAAACATGCATGATAAATATTCATCGTTGAAAATTGAATTGTGGTAGCTTGATATACACAGTCTATTGATGCCAGGGTTCAATTTGTATGATTTTGAAAAAAAAAGCCAACTGAGTAGAGTTATCAACATTCTTCAGAAATCATAAGAATTTGTTTAGTACACTAGCCATTTTGATGTCTTCTTGTAGTCTCAAACATTATTTTGTATCATTGTTACATTGGTCTTGAGAGTGGTAGCTTAATATAACTCCACAATACAAAATCTGGTTTACCTGTGCAGTGTAATAGTGGCATAGGCAAATTTTTCTTTGAAAGAACCAAAGGGTGACTACACAATTGAAGTGTATAAACACATCTTTTTGTAATATCAAGGATACTTTTTTAAATATTTTTATGAATCATTTTATGGAATACCAATTGAAAACGTGTTTTTTACTTTTACATAAAGTTGCTAAAAACGTGTTTTTTGCCTCTACATAAATTTGTTTAGCATCAATCAATTAATATTCAAGACAAACCATGAAGGACAACAATGATCAATGTTAGGGCTAACCAATTAATAAGTATACACGTAAATAATTCAAGCATGTACATGCGAATAAGGGAAGCACAAGTACTCAAAAACACATAAGCCTTGAAGTATACACAAATTAATACAAAGTATATGCACAAATACAAGGTGTACACATGAAAGCATGTAAATTGCAAACTATACATTAGAACACACATAAGTCACAAAGTATACATGTAAGTTGTAAAGTATACACTTGAATACACATAACTCATATCTATTGAACCATGAATTTATAATGCAAATATCGACACCATCGATACAAAAGATTTGTATTAACCAAATAGCCATGTACGCATACATCAATATATGTCGATATAAGTATAAAATATAGGTACAAAATAGCCATATAGGCTTACGAGAATGCCATATAGGCATACAATGTCAAATATATCCAATACCAAATATGTACAAAAATGCCATATAGGGATACAACAAAGGGCTCTAGAATCAAAAGTCATTTCTCTCTACGCTCTCGAAATAAACTCTTTCCCTTTGCTTGTCAATCGGATGGCAATCTAGATCTGTCACTCGTTTGTGCTGCACTGGAGGAGTGCTCCTACTACTTCTCTTGGTGTTTAGTTCTTGGTGAAGTTTTAACTATTACAATAAGAAGTAAAGACATTAATATATATAAATTACATTATAAAAAATGATATATTTAACAAAATAATCACTTACCGCCATCTCATGATCGCTCTCCATGAGGGAAATATTCACACAACCATGTTGAGGCTCTCAAGCCCTGTATAAGCCATCCAAATAGAAATTAAACTACGAATCAATAATGGTTTTATTTTTCACTAACTAACATCTATAACAACAAATGTAAATTGAAATTTAGTAATTTGCCTCATACCTCCCCTATCAGATCCATCGATGATTTTATAGCAGAAGAAACACTGATCTCCATTTCCCTTGTCACATTCAGAGGTATTTCGACTTCCAACATCTAAAAATAAAACAAAAAATTATTCAATCACAAAAACTACAATAGTGATCCACATCATGACTTATAATGTATGAGATAATGAACAAAATTTTGAGTACTTATTAAACTATATATTTTTGACTATCATGCTTACTATTTTCCCTATCCATATCTTGTTTGAAAGCACGTGTTTTTAGGATTTTACCCATAGCAACAAGTCATTGAACCATTTGATAAAATGATTTCATAGACATGTACGATAACTGTGGTGGCATAGAGAAGGCAGTGAACTGTTTGAACAAATGCCTCAAAGAAATGGGGTCTCGTGGTGATGGAATGCCATTACAAACAAATGCATGTCATAGCATTCCATCACCATAAGACCGCATTTCTTTTAGGCATTTTTTCAGATAGTTCATTTCCTTCTCTATGGTATTATTGCATACTATTATGCTTTGATAGAAATTTTTCCAAGCATCCATAGTTTGTTGGAAAGCACCTATTTTAGGCTTTTAGCCATAACAACAAGGAAGTGAGTAGTTTGATAAAATGCTTTGTTACACATGTATGGAAAATGTGGTATCATAGAAAAGGTGGTGAGTTTTTTGAAGAAATTCCTCAAAGAAATGTCGTCTCATGGTGATGGAATAGAATTCCATCACCATGAGACCGCATTTCTTTGAAGCATTTTTTCAACCTACTAACTTCCTTGTCTATGTTATTGCTTACTATTATGCTTTGATAGATTTTTTCCAAGCATCCATAGTTTGTTGGAAAGCACCTTTTTTAAGGTTTTAGCCATAGTAGTGAGGAAATGAACTGTTTGATAAAATTCTTTGGTAGACATGTATGGAAAATGTGGTAGCATAGAAAAGGCAGTGAGTTGTTTAAAAAAGTGGTGCAGGTGCACCTTTACAAGAGGATGCCTCCATGAGGAAAATTTAGGATTTTGAGGTTGTAAAGGTATTTTCACAATGTAATAAGGCTTAAATAGCCATTTATGAGTTTGTAATGGTCTTTGGTAGCCATTTTAGGCATAAATTGTAAAGTTGTAGAATCTTAATAAAAGTTGTCAATCAATGTTGTAAAAATGGAAAAAGGTGCCAAGTGGAGGAATATGAAGAGTCAAGGTAGTTGCAGAGGAAATATTAGGAACTTAGGAAGTTGAAATGATTGGGAAAGTGTTTAAAAGATGTGATTCATCATTGTTAGTTGTTGTTGAAGCATTTTGAAGGAGAAAACTAATAAAATATCACTGTTATATTGCTATTTTCTGTATTTTCCTCCATCATTTGCCAGTGTACGATTCCGTGCAGGTGGTAGTGCATCTATAATGTGTGTGAATTGAAGGAGTTAGGTGTTGAAATAAATTTAAAACTAATTTGAGCATTTGATATTGAGTTTCAAGCTTTTGGTGGCTTGATTTCTCTAGTCGGTCAGAAAATAGGGGCTAAGGGTTTGATTGCCTAAATGAACTAAAAAGTTCATTCCACCTTTCTGTAGCAATTGTTTCTTGGTGGAATGGACCAGTATGAAGTAGGAGTAGGTGTAGAAGGTAAGGAATTGGTTTGGTGAAGTTTTTGTGTGAGTTCTCCTTGCTGCCCTAGTGAAAAACCAATTTTGGTGCCTTTTAAACAAGGCTAGAGTGAGTGAAAAGAGGACAGGGGTTTAGAAGTGGATAGAATCCCATGAAAACTATGAGAGAAGGTGAATTGGAGGGTGTTTAGAATATCTGAGAGGTTGTAAGTGGTCAGAGAAGTGAATAAGTGAGAAACCCTAGGTGAAAGACGGTGAAAATTAGTGAAAAAGAGTGATTTTGTGAATGAAGTGTATGTAGAACTTTGGGGCAGCACTATTTGAGGATGGAATGAGCATGTACAGAAATAAATAAGCTTGATAGAAGTGATTATAAGCTGTGAGAGGTCAGGGAATAAGATTTTCAATAATCCCTAATTGATTGCAAGGAAAGTGAGGGTTTTATGAAAATGGGTTTGAATGAGTGAGAGGAGACTTGAAAGTTGAATAAGCTGAGGTTTTCTTGGCTTTCTTTTGATTGTTTGGAGGTTTCAATTGTTGGTTATGTGTTTGAAGAGGTGTCTCTTTGAAAAAGAGGCCTAATTGTGGCCTAATTCAACGTTAAAAGCCAGATTTGGGACAATTGCTCCAAAAGAGTTGCAAGTGAGTTTCAGATATGCAAGAGTAGGCCATAATGGGTGCCTAGTTTGGAGCATAGACAAGGCAGTGAAATATTTCAAAATATGCCTCAGTAAATTGTGGTCTCATGGAATGCCATGACAAGAAAATGCAATTGGAAGCTGCTCCTAGACTTATTACTTATGCTATGTGAAGTAATTGCATCACTACTTATGTTGACTTTCTCAACAACTATATTGTAGTTGAAATTTTATCATCTATCAACATCTAGTTATTAGTTATGTACTGTGAAGTAATGCTTTGAGTTTGAATGATGTGCAATGCAACGTAATCAATGATATGAATATAAACTACACAAATCTATTAAGTACAATTCATTAGTTAAACTCTTTATTCTATTACCTGCGTGAAGGTTTGACTAAATCCACTGGCACTGGGAGGTGTTCCCTTGAAACCTCGAATATTACCCTATTCAACATCCAAAATCACATATTAAAATACCATTCGTAAAAAAATGCTATTAACATGTAATAAATTTATAATTTTTTACTAGTTACATACCCCACCGATAGGTGTACTCCAAAAATAAGTAGGTGTAGGGCCAGTGTATCCAGTATCAACACTGTGACCCTGCAAGTTTACTAAAATCATAAAACTAAATTAGTTAATCTTGCATTTCAAAATCAAAATTTAATAAATTAAATTCAATGAACATGCTAACTTTTACCTAAGTATCAATTCCATATGCATCATGCAAAATGTCAGCTTCCCTCTCCATCTCCATAGTTGCAGACGGATCCTGCGCAACAGCCTCCTGAGTGTCGGTGGGGTCATATGAAGAAGTCACCCCGCAAGATTGACACACATGGGATCAAAGCCCACCTGTCGAAGAATCCCCTAGATGGCGATGTACAAGAGGGCTAGCATGCTAGATGACACTCTATGTCAAAGAGCTGATGGCCCGTAGAGTCTCTACATCGACACTCTCCTTTGCGACGGAAGGGATCATGAGGTCATCTCGCTTGTTGAGTAGGATCTGGCTGTGCACTGGGTCTATCTTGTGCCAACCCCCCACGTCTCCCCTAGAAGTCCCTCATATCAAAATAATTTGGGATTTTGTTCAAGATGAACTCAGTGTATAGTTTCCTGAGGAAATACTGCGGGACTTCATAATTGTTGCATGGTCCAACACCAGGTCATCAAAAACCATGTACCACCTATCCCAAAAATATTTCTTAATCTCTTGGTGGTGGCACCAATGAATAGGAAGCCTCTTCGCATTGAGGGAGAGATTTGCATTTGACTGTGGGTCAGTGAATAATGTGCACAAATCACCTTTTGTAATTTTTAAATCTTTAACATCTTTATATGACAATTTATCTTGGTAAAAAGTCCTAGCCGCCTACTTCCTATCCTGCCAACCAGTTAATTGTTTGCTGATTGAATCTACATTTTTTAACATATCTTGCAGTGAAGTTGCCAGGGTCATTCTTTCCACAGTTGAATTTTTTGGATCATTCAACCTCTCGATTAAATCCTCAATTTTTTTTTATTGTTCTCAATTTCACCCATTAAATTTTGTTGAGTGTCAGGAGGGTATTGAGGGATTGGTGAAGGAGGTTGTTGTTGTGGTTGAGGATTTTTTTGTTGAGGATTTTGTTCTTGCTGTGGATTTTGAGGAGGGTTTCCAGGTTTATTAACATCTCCTAGAAATTCAAAAAATAAATATCAAATACAACCTAAAACTAACTAATTCAAAAAAACAAACAAACAATCCTTACCTATTTGACCTCCTTGTTGACGTGGCAGAATCCTAGCGATGAATCATAAACTATTGATGAATATTTTTGAAAAAAAGCTCCTCCTAGAACGTGAGCACGAAATTCTATTGTTTTTGGCCACGAGCAAGAACAGAAAAATAGTCAGAAATGAAAATGAATTCGACCTTTCTTTTTTTTCTTTTAACATGTCATAATGTGAGTGCATTATAGCATGCTCACATTATGGATTTGTGGTGGCCGAGCCTTAGGCTTGACACACCAAGCCATAACGCGAGTGTGTTATAACACGCTCACCTTATGAGTTTTCAAATATTTTTAAAAAAGTGGCCACAAAATTGTAACCCATCTTCATGCACCCGCTCGGATCTGAAATACCAAATTGTTGATTAAACTTTGAAACTTCCCTCCAACGTGCAATCACAATGTTTTACACCAAAAATAAACTTCCTAATATTTCCTCCAAATGCTTACACGACCCGATCGACCAAGGCATGAAAAATACCTTTCAAAAAAAAAAATTGTCTACCAAAAATACCTATTGCTAAAATGCACCAAATTTTTTTTGCATGGAAGGCATGCGGAAATTAACCTTCATTTTTAGGGGAAAAAATTCATCTATCTACATTGTCATTTTAATATAGGTTGTGAAAATTAAGATAAGCATGATGTGCTCCTAAAATTACTAGAGTTCAAACTTGTATAAAAA
The DNA here is from genome assembly GCA_007258455.2 of Sequoia sempervirens. Lineage (NCBI taxonomy): Eukaryota > Viridiplantae > Streptophyta > Pinopsida > Cupressales > Cupressaceae > Sequoia > Sequoia sempervirens. The sequence continues at coordinate 29,777,450 of VDFB02373365.1, forward strand.
AAATCTATAAAAATGATCAACACACAATTGATTTGATAGATTATAAAATAATTCTATTTTTAAAAAATAATTAACAATATAAAGCCTGAAAGAGAAAAATTTCGCATACCAAAAGCGATCATTGTTATTTCTATTTTGCATTATTAAGATAGTCGAGTATATCAACAAGCGAAGATAGAAGTGAATCAATCTTCATTTTTATTGCAATTGGATTGTTTAAATCATATTTTATTAGTGAAATTGACCACAATTTCTCTTTGATACATTTGACATGCTAACACAATAGGAAAATCAAACTGGCTTCAAATCATATTTAAAAACATTAACGATTCATTAACATAATGAGTAATAAAAGTTAAATAATGTAAATGTTTATAATTTTTTTTATAAAATATGTGAAGGCCTTAAGATTGCACTAAGAGGCAATGCCTTCCACACAATAGGTATTTTTGGTGCACCAAGCAACCTAGGCAGCCAAATGGCCCACTTGGGTAGGGATCCCATGAGGGGGGCTTAAGCTCTATGGATTATGATCAAATTTGAAAGAGAAAAGAATAGAGGAGTAATAGTCATTTATTTAGTCATTAATTTAACCATATATTTAGTCATTTTTATTTGTCTGATATTAGTCATTTATTTAGTCATTTAGTTGTGATTCTACCCGATGACCAAATTAGTCATTTATTTGCCATATTCTACTAGTGTTAGTCACATAGTCATTTATTTTCCAAATTCTACTAGTAAATGCTATCCTATGCATGAATATCACAAATTGAACATCTTTTTTTTTGTTGAATTTCCTTGATACTTATACCAAATCCTAGGCCCATCCTTAGATTCTATTGGTCAATTTAGGTGGGTTCTTAATTACTTTATAAATCACCTATTATTTCATTGTAAATCTACAAGACTGATAACATGAGTGACGATGATGATAAGAATGATAATGAGGATGGTCTACAAGATATGGTGACCCTCATAGATTTTCAACCTTGTAAGGGCCAAACCATTGTGTTATCCAACATTTCTTTCCCCCATAGTGACACACCTAGACATGCACCTAGCAATAGTCCTCTCTACATTGTCGGTTGTATCAATGATAAAACTATAAAAGGAATACTCATTGATCCTATGTGTGTAGGGAATGTGATCATTGAGGAATTCTTATTTGTGCAAGAGCTTTATCAATATTATTATGAACAATCAAAAGCATGGTTTAAAAATAATGATGGTTTTTCTTGCCCTATGATAGTTTCAATCACTCTTCCTTTTAAAGTGGGACCAAAACAATTATGTGTATCATTCTCCATCATCTTGATGCCAGACCAATTCTGTGCTGGAAACGTTTGCTATTGCACAAAAATATCGACCTATTAACACTTGATACAAATTCTAGAGATAAATGAATCCATGTGAGGTGCTTATTCCATGTCCTAAATCTGAAGGGAGATGCTGGTGATTAGTCCAACATTTTGTGTGAAGCTATGCTATCCATTGCTATGCTCCATGAATGTCGTCCCATCGAAAATTCACAAGTGCATAAAGTTACCCTTTGAAAACGAGATATTTACACTACATCATAGTGGGTTTAATCCTTTGTCTTCCCATGGGAACTTTTCATTGGATTTATTTTGGCCTCAACCTATGGAACCTATAAAGTCTCATGAAGATTTATTTTTCAAGTCATACCAAAAGTTTAAGGAAAATTACATAACATATTTATCTCTTAGAAATATTCCTAAGAATGATAGGTCCATGGTTGTCCCTCCTCCCTCATTTTCTATGGATGAATCTATGCCCCAAGCCATGACCCTTCCAAGTAACCAGGGTAAATATGTTGCAGTTACCCCACCCATCTCTTATAAAAGACCAACATACAATAAAATGATTCCTTTTGTGCCTCCAAAGATTAAAAAAAGTGTATAAACCTAAAGAGACGGTGGTTTCCCAACCCCTAGTGGTTCCTTCAGTTCCTCCCTTAAGGGAAGAAAAGAGACCAATATTCAAGAAACCCGCTCCTACCCCATCAAAAATTAAAAACCACGCAAGAAGAAACCAAAATATTAAAGAGTGTAGGCGTAGGCATAGGCGTCGTGATATTGCTCACCAATTGGAAGAAGAGAATAAAATGGTGCATGCTAATCCAACACCTATGGAAACAACTCAAGAAGAATTACAACTTTCCCCAAAACAAGACATGGAACCAAAATAAGAAGTGAAACAAGAAAATTCAACTACAATTGTCATAAAATATCTCATTGTGATTAACTTAGACGATGAAGATGAAATTGCTAAAATTGATGAAGTCCATAATGAGCTTAATGTTTTATTTTCAAAGAAAATGAATTTAGATGGGGGAAATTGTGATGATCCTCCTGATGAGAGTGACCAACCATGTGTTGCACCTGAAGATGCTCCTAGTATGACACTTGTTGTAGTCCCTTTAGCTAGTTGTCCACCTTCTCTATATGATGAGTAATATTGGGATGCAAATGAATTGCTTTAGGTTAGCTCACATGTGTTGTATTCCTTTATGTTTCTTTCATTTATTTTTATGTTTGATTGAATGTGATGTGATCTCCCATGTTGTGCTACTTAGCATGTATCAGTGTTTGTGAGTTTTATTGGATGACCCTTGTTGCTTTGTTGGTGCAAGGATACAAATGAAACAAACCTGTCATGAAATTCTTCTATTTGTATCTTCATTCTTCTATATGTCGTAAATTTTATCTTTCCTTATGGGGATGATACAAGGTGTTGAGACATTTAGATCTCTTCCATGTTGAGCCATTTTTTTTAATTTTCTTTCTATGTGTCATTCCTCCATTGTGTTCACTATTCCATGAGTGTTTGGGGAATGATGTATATTTTGAGCTCTATTATATCACAGTAGTAAATACGTATACTGACCTTGGATCTGTGGATCCCTCTCGTATTCATTTCTATGTTGTTTTTCATATTGCATTTGGGGGAAACCCCTCATCATGATGTAGCTTTATTTGGAAAAAAATAATTGGCATAGGGCATTCTAAATAAGCTCTTGTGGTTCTTTTGTTGCATGAATTTTTTTCTACTTTAAAGTAATTTCTCACAACGATGTTTTTCAATTTATTTAAAGTGGGGGCATACATTGGAATTATTTTGTTTCACTTTGTTCATAGTCGTTGGAATTAGTGGTGCATTGACATTGGAATTATTTGCTTCACTTTGTTCATAGGCATTGGACTTAGTGGTGCATTGACATTGGCATTTTTTCTTCACTTTGTTCATAGGTGTTGGAATTAGTGCTGCATTGGTATATAATTTTGAACATTTTACTACACCTTATTGGAGTTATCAGGGAGTATAACTCTTGGTATGGTTGACATGGGTGCACACCTAGTGAATAGTGGAATTCACTAGACCTAGTGTGTTTCTCATTTTTCTACCTTTTCATGGGTATGCACACCTAGTGAATAGTGGAATTCACTACAACTAGTATGTTTCTCATTTTACCTTACCTTGGGGGCTCACCTAGTGAATATCAGACTTCACTAGCTCCTATTTCCTTCTTGTTTGTGATTCACCTACAAAATATCAAACTTTTCTATGGTGTGAGTCATGAACACCTTTGGTATGGATCCTAGCATAACACAACTTGCTAGCCTGTGATTATCCGTACCCTCCTTTTTCATTTTATGTTGACATTGTATGTTTATGTATGTTGTTTTGTTGCATTTCATACATATGTGTGTTCCCTTTTGTGCTTATGTTGTCTTACCATGGGATCTTGGATCCTAGGGGCTTGATCACCCTCCTAGATCCTTAGTCATCCTATCTCTTCAACATTTGGACCATCGAAACCCTCTTGACATATTTTCTACTTTAGTGTGAGTCTAAGCATAAGTTCATACTCTCACTAAAGTGGGGGCTAAATGCACCATTGTAAATTTTCACCTTTGACAATTTAACCTTTTATTTTTCTCCCCCCTCTTAAATTATTGGACCTAATTGAGTATTTAATTTCCTAAATTATGCATTCTATGACCCATTTTTAACAATTACTAATGAATTGTAAGCAAGAAACAACTAAATTTATCTAAGACCTTTTCCTCGAAACTTAAAAACTTGAAAAATAGATTAAGGACACTCACACCTTGGGTGTGAGTGTCTCCCTATTTTGTCTTTAATTTCAAATATGTTATTGTCAACAATTTAATATTTGTAATTCAAGTGTCTAAAATCGTCCATCAAGATTTAATTTTTGGGAAATTGAATAAATTCCCATAAATACCTAGTTATTGCATCATTTAAAATCTAACAAGAGAAAAAATAGCAAGAGGTGAACATTAAGAGAAATTAATATCATCAAGATCATTCAAGAGCGAGTCAAGAGCAACATTTTAGAGCTTTATTGAAACAATTCAAGATTTTACATCATGTCAAATTCTATTTGAGTTTATGTGTGTTCATGTTGTCATTATTTTGTGAAGGCTAACACTTTTGTAGGTCTCCAAGAAATTCAATCATTCAGCAAATCAAGCAAGAAAGATCCAAGTCCTTGAGGTGATGTGCATGACTTCAGTCCTTCAAGGAAGCCATTGAAGGGTGGTGAGTTGCAACACTTTGTGATTTCATCATTCCTTCCTATTTATTATCCATTTTAGCATTGACATTGCCATTGTGGAAGTGAAAAAACTAACAGGGGGTTTGATTGAGGTAAGCCCCTAAATGACACAAAATTTCCTTTGTTTGTGAATGTGTAGATCTCAGGTTTGAAGAGGATTGAAAGGAGTTTGAAGATAAATTATTCATTGTTTCATTTGAAGTCCTACATCTTGTCAACTTATGAAAAATCAGTTACAAAAATATTTAACAGTGTTCCGACAGATTTGCAAGAAAGAATCTGAAGCTCAAATTCGACATCAATCAGAGGATTGTGGAAATAGATCCAAAAAATATCTACAAGGACACTCACGCCCTGGGTGTATGTGTCCTCCATTTTCAGTCTCAGATTTGAATCACAAGTGCATAGTGTCCTACTCATTTCTATTATCTAAATTTATTTGTGAACTTTTGTGTTTTCTATATTTACATCATAACAATAAATTGCACTATTACCCTAGTTAGATCATTGCATTTCATCATTATATGATATTTCCAGATTTGGTTAAGGGTTGGTTGAATCACCTATCAGGATCTAATTCAATCACATACATTATCCAAATCCATAAAAATACTCATTCCACCTTTTCATTTCATTCCAAATCAATCAATACCCCCCATACATCACATCCATACATTTTACAAAAACATTTGGGAAAGGTGTTAAACCCTACGGTGAGAAATCAAAGGTTTCCCTTTCCCTATGTTTCATAAGATAATTAATATTATTATATCATCAAGTCCTAGTGATTTTATCTAGAAACCATCCCTTCTATTTTTTTGGAATGATAGGGTATTGTAATAATTTGGATCTTTAAAAATTTGCAGACTAAACCTAAGTCTATTATAGAAAATTTATTATGTAAATAATCTTTGACTCTATTAATAATGGATGAGGAAATTCTTGTAATGATTAAGTCATTAAAATATAAAACTAAAACTAGTAGTGTGTTATCCTATCTCAAAATATAGAAATTTAGATTCAAGTGACATATCAAAATCTATTTGAGAGAAAAAAAAGCCACCTCGATATACCAATCCCTAGCAGATTTTTTGAGGCTAGAGATAGACTTCCTCAATTCAAAAATTGATGAAGAATACTAAACTAACCCTTGTGTTTGATCCATGTAAATATCCTCTTGAAAATCACCATGAATCAATACATTATCAAATCCATTTAGTGTACAATCCATACTACAACAATATAAATAATCAAGTGAATGTAGTTTATATTTACAATTGGGAAAAAATTCATAGTTTAGATGATGTAAGGAAATTGTGAGAAATATTTTCCACTTATCATGCTTTGAAATTATAAATAGTTTCATTTTTTTTGGGTAGATCCGCTTACATTAAACAAGTTTTCTTCTCTTAGGAATGGAAAATAAGTCACATGTATTGTTCCTCATCAAGGAATTGTATTCTTCCTCTATTTCTAAATTACACTAAGAAATAATACTAATTTAAAATTATCAAGGATTAGAAGAGGATGTAATCTAACATGCGGAGGATCTAAATATTTTTTATCAAGTCTTTTGAATGTTGGTAGGATCACCAATAAATTCCCTATAGCTTGAAATATTTGAAAAGTCTAATGAGGCATTGTACTCTATGGGTATGGAGGAGGTGAAGCCTCAATATCAATATCGTGAATTAGTGAAGCTAAGTAAGCTTCCTCTAAATCATTCTTATTACAATCCACTATGATGTAAGAAGTATTGAAGGATAGGCTTAAATAGTTTTCCTTAAACTATACAATCCTCTTTATAAAGACATCCTATGTCTCAAGATATAATATTTGATACTCTTTTACACCATTAGGCTATCAGATAAATATGCAAGAATAAAATTAATATTCTAAATCCTTAAATTTTTCTAAAGGAATATGTGTCCATACAATATAGCCAAAAATTATAAAATTCCAAGCTATTGTTTTCCAATTATTCTAAGGTTCAAAAGTAGTTTTTGTAAGGATTTATGACGAATATTATTATAGATATATTTGACATAATTGATGAATCTAGAGTAGTATTATAGAGATAGAGACCATAATTGAATCATCTATCTATCTCTTGAAGGATCAGTTCTTCCGCTTTTCAATTCCATTCTATTATGAAATGTATGGGATTTTATGTTGAAGATATATTTCCTCAAGAGTATAACTTTTCAAATATGTGGTTCACACATTATATACCAGTATCTATGTGGAGAATATTGATGTATTTTCTTCATTTATACTTAGAAAAGAAATTAAAATATTAAAATTTATCAAATAATTCACCCTTATAATAAATTAAATAGACCCAAGTGAAGAAATATAAATAATTCATGAAAGTAAGTACATATTGGGTATTATTGAAAGACAAGGATGGAAAGGGACTCAACAAGTCACTATGAACCAAATCAAGGACTTGTGAGGCCCAACAAGACTTCCATTTGTAAAAAATTCCCTTAATATATTTTCCCATATCTTAATTTGCGTATACACCATATAAAAGGCTAATGGGAGGGAGTCTACTGATCATATATTACTAACCAAGTTGTTGAAGATAGTAGTAGTTGAGATGGATAAACTACTCATGCCATAGCTTATTCATTTTTTAGAGTAAGTAGTGTGATATATGGGTAATTAGGTAAAAATATGAGAAGGAATTATATTTACCAACTACTAAAATTGTTCCATCCCTTTGTTCATGGATCATAACATATTCTGGTGTAAACTCAACCTTATTCCGTTTCCCAATGTGGGTGATTTGGTATATTGAAATAATATTAGTAGAAAAATTAGGGATACAAATTACAACATGGAATACACCATCACACATTTTATCTAATCTTTTTCAAATAATTTCCACTATTGCATCATCACCTATGAGAGTATGGGGAATAGAAAAAAGGATCCATACTAAAGAACTGTGCTCCATTAGGACCTATAAGGTGTAAGGAACACAAGTAAAGTATACAAGGTCTAGAATATTTTTCCATTTAAATAAGTGCATTACCTTTTCCTTTACTTGATTTAGAAATAAAAGATAAAGAAACCTATGATAAATGAAGGAAAACTGATCTGATTATTTTGTAGAAAGTTTTTATATCGTCAAATTTCTAATTATGACACTAATGTTCCTAATGAAAAACCTTTTTTAAGTTTTTACAAGTGGTCCTCTCCTTTTAAATGAATTTTAATTTATTTTTTATTAGATTAAGATTTAAATAGTTCTTTCTATGGATTATTCTTTATTTTTTTTATGTAGTCTCTTCTATGAATTATTTGAACACTTTTTTTAGTAACTTGATTAGCCACAAGTATATATGACTTGGAAGACTTCATGAGGCCCATTTGAATAAACTTTTCTTGTTATTGAAAGAAAATTAAAAAAAAATGATCAAATGTAGGAATAGTCATTTTGGTTCCCATATTTAGTTGATGGGTGTGAAAATAAAAGATAAATATAGAATACTGAAGACCTAGTTTAGATAAAACATACAAAACTAGTTGAGTATCCTTGGTATCAATATCACATTCTTTGAGTTATTTTTTGAATTTTACCTTTTTATGTAGTACTAAATATTATAAAAATCATTTGGACAAACATTTATTAATTCATAACTGATTTGATAATCCTAATTTCATTGGTTTGAGCACACAACTTAGAAAGTTGTTTCCAACCACTTCCTCACATATATCAGCTCAAAATTGCTTTCCCATAGTGTTAGTGTGTTCAAATTCCATTTACACTACATGCTTAATATAATTATTACACCTTAACTGATTCCAAATTAGTTATTTCAACATAGTGTGTTAGTGTAATTAATTAATTATTACACTAGCATAAGTTAACTTAGGTCATATTTCATTAAGTCCTAGGTTGCATTATTAGATAAATCATTTAATAAATAGGGAAATATTCCCTTCCTTGTTTGGTGGGATAAGATTCCTTCTAGAAGATGAGTTGTCCTTCTAGAACTTATCTCAACATTTAATAATCATCTAGATAGGGTTCACATGTTGTCACATGTTGTTAGATTATAACACTTGACAACATCTCATGCATCTTAGGTTTTATCTCTTGCCTATATAATCAGGCAACTTGTACATTTGTAATCAATCCAATATCAATATCAATATCAATAGAATCTCCATTGTGCATGCCTAGTTGCAACACTTTCTGGGTGGTTGATCATCTTTCCTGGCTCAAAGGTTCTCCATTGAAGACTGCAGCTTCAAGGATCGTGCATCCATAATCTCAACATAGTGTAGTTGTAAGGAGTTAGAAGTTGTATATCCAATTTAACCATAATAAATAGAAGAATGAGAACACAATTGTATAAAAATAATAAGAAATATATGAAAGAAACATGAACACCCTCAAAATTTCTCAACCAACCCCACTGCCCACCCCACAACAAATAAAATAAAATTTGCAATGTTTCAATTTACTAAGAAATAAATGTAAGATAACCTATTTTCTTTGGTTGTATACATAGTTTAAGTTTATAGAAATCAATATACTCTATTATCTTTGACTAAAAAATAAAATATAACATAAAATCAAAACTCTCAATCTAGTGAATTTACACCAAACACTTTAGAAATTAACACCATATGCTTTTGGAAATTTAGGCCACTTGAGTGAATGTAGAAAAAGGTAGTTGTAACAAGGTTGATTGCATGAATAGTGATCATGGATAATGTAAAGAGTCATAATGGGAATAAATATCCTCACATAGAGGCCTTTCCATGTCATTGAATTTTGATGCCAAAAAGATGAAGAGGTAGATAAGTGAAAAAAATAATGGTTAGTGTTTAATAAGGTGATTGGTGTGAAGAATCTCATTTTTTTTTGGTGTGAATATGCTATTAAAGTAGACATGTGTCTTAGTTGGTTATTACTAGTCACCAAATATAAAAAATAGTGGAATAAATCTTTAATTTTTGGTAGGTAGATAATAATGATTGACCTATGTACTAAAGTGTGGGGTCTTTTCAACAATTATTCAACCTATTAAATTATTCCTACTCTCCATTGTTGGTTATAGCTAGTGAAATATCAAAGTTTCATAATTCTTAGTATGCTTTGATAATTGTTATTTCCTATACTATGCAATATAGGATTATAAAAATATTCTCAAAAAAACTAAATAAATTTATTTGAAGTCCTTTCATATAGGAAAAAAACTAGTTTGGAACCTTAACAAATCAAATTATTAAAATTTATAACTACATACAATGAAATTGATCTATTAAAATTTATAACCACATACAATGAAATTGATCTTATAACTATTGTGTAGTAGTACATAGTTCTTATAGAGTATGGCCCTACACTTTATGATTGGTCCCAAATTTATTTTATTTTATTGTACCTATAAAATTAAAAAATAGATAATTATTCTTGGATTTTTTATGTGCACTTTGTATGCAATGACAATGTTTGTTTTAATCTAGGAAGCCCTAAGACCAACCTTTTAGACATGAGCCATAGTTTAGAACACTTACTCTTCAATGGAACAAAGAAGTTGTAGATCATCATATGGATCTAAATCCATGTAATATTCACCTATGATTTAGATAAATGAACACAAGACCCATGATCTAGATGATTGAAGAATGTTACTACAGTAGACACATAAATAATAGAGGTTACAACGATCATAACACTTTTATTTCAATGATATATAACTCATAAATGTTACATTTAATAACTATAATACAACATTATACAAATTATTAGATTATTGTGGAACCTGAAATCTATTCATCTTCAAGGCTTTATGAAAAATCCTAACTGGATTTTGGCTAAAGTGCACTTTCTTCCCATAAATTTGTAGTTTTGGCTTTTCAATGTGTATGTCCCATTAAAAGCCAATGAAAATTAAGAGGTTTATAAGTCTATTTCTATGCAACTAAATTTAATAAAGGATGAATTACTTGTTCAAGGTGGTGACTTCAATGCTATAAATTCCTTAGAAGAAAAGTATGGTGGAATACTTCCTCCCACCAAAATGATAGAAAACTTCAAAAGCTTCATTTTTTATAATGAATTGGTAGATTTCCCAACCAAAAAATAAAAAATTACTTGGTCAAATAGAAAAACATTTTCTTCTGATTGTAGTTCTAAGACTGAATAGGTTTCTATTTTCCAATAGTTAGCTTATATTATATCAATAATATATTGTTGTCACGAGGATATAACCCTTAGCCAAGTGTGAAACTAAGCTATCATGTGAAACATTGGATCATCTTCAAACTATGGGTTATCTATGGTGAAGATGAACCTCCAGAGTGCGTTGGTTCCCTTGATGTACCTCCTAAAGCTTGTTGGTTTGATTGGAAAAGGGATAGAAAAACTAAAGTTTAAGATTAACTAGACCTAGGAGGCGATGCACCAATGATTAAAAGACTTGTATTTTCTATTCTAACTCATGAATCTTCTCCAAAACTCATCTTAATCCTATGTACAAATCAATTTTGACCAACTTATACAAAAGTATTTCAAGGTGAGGTTATATGTTTTAGGTTTTGTTGCAGTAAAATGGTGTACTTTCATAACTACAAGGTGTAAAAATAGCTAACACAGCCTATGAACTGCATAAATTGTTCATATTCTTGCATAAAAAATGATTGCAAATGAGACCTAACTCAAGGATTTAATAGACTCAATATTAGCCTACCAAGGATGGAGAGGAAATATTTTCAAAAACTCAAATTTAGTAGAAAAAGGACACTAAAATCTTCTAGAATTGGGAAGACTTCCCTCAAATTAACAATCTACTATAGTGAGCAAGAGATTAAAACTTGAAAACTTGGGTGAAGAGTTAAAACATGGATAGGATAGCAACAATAAAAAAATGAATTTTCTAGAGAAGGAAATGGAATTATAAAAGATATCTTGATTAGGTTTATAGAAGTTAGTAAATGCACCACTCAAAATAGTATGATGGAAATCAAAATCTTGATAGAAAAGATGAAAAAGATTGATGAAGATTTGTAGGTTCCTATATCAAAGGGTATAAATATGAAGGAAATAACTACTAATAGGAGGAGCAGCTATAAAATGATATTTGAAGAAGAAAAAATATATTTTAAAGACTTTATGGAATTACATTCAATACTTTTTATAAATAGGAACTAGAAGTTGTAGAACTGCTAAAAAAGTTGTAGGTCTCTAGTCTTTGGTTTGACATTTTATCTTGTGTTTAGTTTGGGCTTTGTGCAACTTTGACAATTTTTTGTTGACACTTTTTTTGATTGTGAAGGGTTCTAGAGCCCCTTGAAGACATGTTTTATACCCTAAATATAACTTTAGACTTGAAGGTAATCTTAATTGTAACATGTGCGCTGTGGTAATGTTGTATTAAATGAGGTAGGAAAACATTAATTGTCCTTTATTTTAGTAGAGGCTTATGTTGGTAGATTTGGAAAGGATATTTTTTGGATTTGATTTTCATTTTTATTATTTCATTTTGATGGCGGGGCTATGAGCGAGTTAGAAATTAATCCATGCATATCCTTGCTAGGTAATTTCTAAAATATAGTGATATAATCATGGGTGTAGGGTGGCTATCTTGGTGGAGAAAGCTTGAAGGGAACAGAGGTTGTTTGTTACATTCCTATTGGTGGTTAAGAATTTTAAAAATAGAACCATGGAGAGAGGTTGATGAATGACATAGTTGGGAATACTCTATTAACATGAGGATTGTGTTGGAATAAGTACAGATAAATTCTTCTTTGTTATAGGACTTATATAGGAACATTAACAAGAAGAGATTTATTTCATGGTTAGTAGAGTTAAGGTAAAATTATTTATGAGATCACTCTTTTTGGAATATTTGTTTGGTTTCTTATATATATTTATATTCTTGGAAGTTTTATATGGTTTTCTTATTTTATTTCTTATTCACTGTACCACTATGGAATGAGAAGATGAGACTCTTGCAAATGTTAAGTTTTTCATGATTTTATAATATCTATTTTATTTATTTTCATGACATATTGAGGAACATGTTCTCTAAAATTATTTGTAAACTATATTTGTTTTCTAAGATAGGTCTTGTGTTTTGTCATAATGCATGGCTAAAATTATTATTTTATCTCTTTTTATTTTATGATTACAATTCTTTATTGGGTTTTATTTTATTATTAAATTTATTAAGTTTCATTGTTCACTTAAGATATAATATCTCATATGAATAAAAATACTAGAGTCTTCTTATCTATAGTACAAGACACTACGTTTGTATGGGTTGTAACTTTTCTTAAATTCATAAAATAAGAGACCAATGGAAAGTATGTTCATTGTGGATTGTGGTGGATGATTTTTTAAAATTCTTAATCTCGTATTTCAATTATTATAATATTACAAAGTATGGGGATTGGGTGTTTCTTCATGTTTGATAATTAATTGCACCCATTACTCCTAGCTATCACTTAATTTGGATTATATCTTGAAATAGAATCATATATATTTATTAGGGTGGTATTGTAGAGTTTTACACATGAAAGTTATAGGGATTTGAGTAACATTATATTAATGAATATGATTCCTATTCAGGTTCTTCGATTCCAAGAATCGGGTTAACACGATGTAGGTGGTTAGCAGATAACTGTTTGCATCCTTAGGAGATTAGTCTACCCTCCATTTTCCCAAATTGATCATTGGAATTGATTGCGTCAATACCCTAGAATTAAAAAAAATGAATATGATTCTTAGATTGTTCCCCATGAGATCACATTTCTGTGAGGCATTTTGTAAGACAATTTATTTTTCATTCCTATCACGCCCATATTTAGCACGAGCAGGGATGATGCTGGTTGTGGAAGTCAGCCTTACACTTACCAATTGTTTGTTTGAAATTTCTAAAGCCTTATTCAACAAATGCATTTTGTGCATATCCTGCCATCATTGCAATTCAAGAGACCACATTTTTTTAGGCATTTTGTTAGGTAGATCATGTGCCTTGTCTTTTCCTACCATGCCACCATTAGATCACATATCTTTGAGGCATTTTGTGAGACAGTTTACATGCCTTTTAAATGGTGCTCCATGGGTTTGACATGGTGAGTGGGGACATCATAGTTAGGAATGTTGAGTTGTAATGCCCCGCCAGGGAATCCAATAAAACAAAGCATAAAGTATCAAATTAACTAAATAATTATTTTTTAAAGTCATTCAATTACACAAATGTTTTTAGGATTCCAAGACGTCATTTCTTAGACATTTACAAAAGAAGAACATCACGTCATAATATTTGTGAACCAATATCCTATACCTACAAGAACACAACAAATGAACACATTAATAAGATCAAATGCAAATTAGAATAGAGATTCCTCAAGAAATCCATTTGAATGTGAGAGAAAAGGAATGAAATGAAGAGCACAACACATTTAAAACAAAGATATCAAATCCTATTCTAAAACAAAGCAAACTCTTAATCTCTTGAGGGATTTGGTGTCACTTTGATGTGAAAATTGGCCCTTTCCCAACTTCAATGGTATGATGAAGATGATTGATGGTGAAGAGTGATCCACTTGATGAAGACCTCCAATGTGCTCCAAGATAAAAATCTGCATAACCTAGCTAAGATTGGATGAAATTGGATGAAAATTGCTAAGAATTTGAGTATAGTAAGTTTACTCAAGTTGTGGGTGATCAAATGAGGAATGATGCCTCTTATTTATAGAATGTCAAGTTGAAGAGATGTCCAAAATGGAGCAATGTGGGACTAAAGATCCACCAATGACAAGGTGCCACTTGTCAACATGTGAATGGATGAAGGATGTGCAAGTTTTGAAGAGTGTGTCAATAAATGCATATATTTGAAATTTGAAATTGTTGAAATGACATGTAAGAGGGAAAGAAGGTGCATTGAATGCCACTTGGCTCAAGGAAAAATGACCTTTTAGGTGGAGTAAATTCCTTGTTGGAAGGACAAAGTCCACTTGGATTTTGAATTCAAATTTGAGGAATATTCCTTTATTATGGCTTTTGAGAGAAAATAGAGATTTAATAAATGAATTAAATCCATTTTCTTGTGCAAGTCGCAAAAGCTAGAGGATGGGACATGAGAAGAGATTAAATTAATGAAAGTTAATTAATTTAATGAGAGGTCACAATGATGTGACATATTGATTTAAATTTATGGATTGATTTAAATCAAATATGAGAAGAATATGATTTCAAGATTAATTAGATAAATACTTTTATTTTATTTAACCAAGGAGATGAAGTTAGATTTACACTAAATAAGGTTTTAATTTATTTAATTTAATAGATGGACTTTAGAGATTTAATAAAATAAAATTGATTATTTAATTAAATAGGGATAATTAGATCAGACTGATTGATTTAATTAACAAGAAAGGATGACTTAATTACATAAATGATTTATTTAATTAAGAGAGGAACATTGATGAATTTAATCAAATAAAGGTATTCAATTAAATGGTTAGACTGAGGGATGATTTAGGATGAAACGGTGTTAGTGGTCGGGATCAGATGTGCAATGTCAATCAGTACATTTTCTATGTCTACATTTTTCCCCTCTTTGAAGCAGTGCACTCGTGTTGGTTCAAAGAATAAACGGTCTCAATTAAAAGCCAAAAATTTTCTAATTTTTTAAAAATTGCCTCACTGCTGCCCCGACGAAGGAAATTATGGTAATATACTGCCCCCTCGAGAGATCGGACGAAAATTCTGCTTTTTGGGTGATCTTGCAAAAAAAGAGGACAAGGTGCTTGACAGGTCCAAAAAGGATCCAGGAGGTCAAAAAATGAGGTAAAATGCCAAAAAAGTGTGAAATGACCTTCGAAAGGACGAAAACGGGTTTAGGGGACCTAGACCTCTTTCGGATGGCTAAATAGGGTCAAAAATAGGATTAAATAGGCCTTAGGAGGCCACTTCCAATTCATTTGGACACATAGCCTTCAAAGATTTCACGATTTTGAGACTTGATAACCTGACAAGATGGCACAACGATAGCTCCCGTTGCATATTTCCGACCGAGTACGGACATACCAGTGACCTCCCGGCATTGGGGCAACGGTATGTGATCCTTACTTAAGCTTCATTTTTCATTTTACGCGTTCATTTATTGCATTTAGAACTAGGTCTCTTGCAGCGGTGCTATATAGTGCCACTCAAATTTCAAACTAGACCGCTCGGTCTTTTAAACTGGACCACCATCACAAGATGGACCGTTCCGATGGAGTTTAGAGTTTGGGAACAAACTTCAAATTTTGACGTATTCATGAGATGGAGTGTTGGATTTCAAACTCTGATGCCATGGTGAACTTTAGAATTAGGGTTTGGAATGCTTAAGAAAAGTGCACCGCCATGGTGTAGTTTGGGATTTGAAGGTGCCAGTGTCGTTTGTAAATTTCAAACTACAACACCTTCATAGTTTGCAATGTTCAACTAGTTTCTTGAACACTCGGGATAAATTTTCTTGATGATTTTAACACGGTGACCTTTCTTGATGCAGGAGGCAGCGAGGGAGCTCTATTCTCGTGAGAACAGATCATGGGAGATATTTGGCTACTTGTGAGATCTGACTGACAAGGAGCAGGACCGACTTCGAGATATGGGGCTATGGTACATTGCCTACGCAACACCTGTGCGGACCCATCTTGGCATGATGTCTGCGCTTTCCAAGAGATGGCATAGTGAGACATCATCCTTTCATCTTCCCACTGGCGAGGCCACCATTACCTTGGAGGACGTGTGGCACATCCTTAGATTGTCGATACATGGTCCACAAGTTATTCATGATGTGGATGTCGGGCGGGATGCATGCCATGCCATTATGGCCATAGATGAGATCATGTTTTTTGAGGGCCAGATAGAGCTAGAGCCCCATAGGACACTCACGTCACCATTCTGTCTAGTGATTGTAGCCATCATTTTAGGTCTTGTCGCTCTGGATCGACAAGGCTGGTACTTCAGTCCTGGATAGGGGCTTTGCTGGGAGTAGATGGTTCATGACAGGCCAGTATTTTTTGCATGGGGTCCTGTTCTTCTTGCCTCCCTTTATAGGGATTTACATGAGTATGCATATTTGGATGGCAGGGCACTTGGTGTAGGTGTCGCGCTCCTTCATGTGTGGGCGTGGGAGCATATCTCCATTCTTCAGTCGTGGGTTGTTCCAATGTCGGCCAGGCCCGATGATCCAGTGGTTTGGAATTACAAGGGTGGTGTGTCCTTCACACACACAGGCGAGCACAAGATACCTCACTGGAGGAGGGTCATTGATGAGATGACGGTGTTCACATGGCGCCCATACCTTGGTCGGCTTGGCTAGGCCGATGATATACAATAGTTGTTCTTTTCCTTCCAGGATCAGCTCATGCAGGGGTGGGAGCACACTGTGATCGAGAGGTATTTGTTGGGATGAGTTCAACGTCAGTTTGGGGAGGTACAGGACAAGCCAGATGATGACTACGTGGCAATTTTTTCTTGCACAATATTGTAGGGTGCCTAGGGGTGATACATTCCTACCTCTGAGGCAGTGGACAGTTTCAGGCAGCTAGTGGCCTGGCCATGGGCGTATGATCAGGGGGTCGCAGATCCAGAAGTGACTCAGGTGTACAAAGATTGGTTCTGACTGCCTCTATGTTTGACAGTTCTAGGTTCACCCTCCATTCGACAGAGAGCTAGGGGGAGAGGGGCAAGTCGAGGACGAGGAGGTGGTAGTCCTCCAACAGGACAGCCAACACAGGACCAACTAGCACAGGTCCAACCAGCACAGGTTCAACCAGCACAGGTTCAGATGGATCAGCCTCATGCTGATGTACACATGTAGGACTGAGATCAGGGGCCGGAGGGTGGACATGATAGGCACCAGGATTGGGTTGCCACACCACCATGAGCCGGGGGTGAGGACCAACCTCATGTGTAGCCTCTGCTAGTACAACCAGCGGGTTAGCTGGATCCGAGAGACAGGTTGATATTATAGTTGCAGGCCTAGGTCCAGGCCTTAATAGCAGAGAGGGACCAGGCTCGTACGAAGAGAGATCGTGAAATTTTATAGAGGCAGGCTGCAGAGTTACAGGTGTCCGCAGAGATGGGCCGTAGACAATAACTAGAGAGTATGGCGGCTTCCTCCTCTCACAACACAGTGCCTCTCTGCTCATACAGGGAGGCTATCCGAGAGGCGGATTACTATCAGTTGCTTTATCATTAGGCTATACCTAGAGCAACTTAGGCCCCAGATTATTCATAGAAGACCAGCCACAAACCAACAGAGGGTCACGGTGATAGAGGTGAGGGCAACAGCAGGAGGGTTAGACCTCATTTTTTATCGAGATATTATTATTTCATGCCATATGGGCTCATTTTTTATAGCCCATTGGGCCTTTTTGAACTCATTGACATACACACATGTATAGTGATCCGATTATTATTTTGTACTATGACAGTTACTTGATGATATATATGAGATGATGATGTTGATGTGATGTGTCGTGTACCATTTATTTATTATGCATTTATGGATGGTTCTATTTCTATATGTGATGAAATAATGTTATGGTATTATGTGATGGATATATATATGGATGCATTTCTTTCTAATGGTGTATGTGTTATGTGATGGTTATGTGACTAACAGATCTATATTATGCCTCATGTGATATATATTTGTGATGATTATGGATATAATGGATTTATATGATGGTACATTTCTCTTGTAGTACCTTTTTATGTATGCTTTTATGATGGTGCAATCTATATGATGATTTATGTATGTTGATGCAAATGTGATGATTTATGAAATGATTTATTTTTCGATATTTTTTTTTTTGTTATGATGGTGATGATGATGTGAATGCAGTGATCATGATATGCGACTATGCAATGATGAATGTATGTGATTTTCCATGTATGATATGTACTTACGATGATGTTATATAATGATGTGATATGATGTTATACATGAAATGATATGTTATGCCAAATGGTATGGAGATGATGATTTATGGTGTATATGCAAAATGATATGTGAGTAATGACCTTATGATGTATATGTGATGGCATAATGAATGCTTTAATGAGATGTTTTATACAATTATGGATGGATGTATGCACTTAATGCAATGGATTGTTTATGTTTCCTTTAATTATGCGCTAGACGGTTATAATGATATGGGGTGATTTATGAGATGTTCTATTATGATATGGATGGATGATGGATGATATGCATGTTTATGATGATGTATGCTTTATGCAAATGGATGCAAATGCCTGGCCTATTTATGTGATGCGATGATGGTTATATGATTATGCCATGGATGATCTGATGGATTATTTATGTTTTTGGTAATTACGTAAGAGATGGTTATATGAAAATGTGTATGTGATGTTATGATTATGAGATGCTTAGAATAACAAACCTATATTATATGCATATGAGATGATCAATTTTTCTATATGATATGCATTGTGCTGACGATTTGTGGATGCAGGATTAATGATGGTTGTGATTAACTGTCATAGTACCTTGTTAGTGTAAAAGCAAGAAGGAATGAAAGAAAGAAGAGATTTCAACAAGACAAAAGATGATGATGATGAATATCTGCCGTGGAGTTGGGATTTTCAAAGGGCCAATTATCTTATGTTTGATAACACACATAAATATGCTACATCAAGGTATTAAGAACCAGGATGACGTTGTATCTAGTGTGATGGACTTTGACTCGACAATTAGATAGGAGTATCCTTGTTCACACTTGACATACAGAAACCTTAAGGATGCACTTTAGGTATTTCACACATCTTAGACCAAAACATAGGAAGGTAAGCCTTCCTATGTGGTCAACAAGATATCTAGAACACTCTCTGTACATACCTAAATAAAGCAAGTATGCACCAAGTTATTTTACAAGAAAGTCCAACAAGCGTAATAGATAAAAATATAATGATCATTACCCCATTCCTATCTCTCTAAATCCCTTTGTTGGGGACATCATTGAGAGGTCCTTGGAATGAGCATAATAAGATAAATCAAAAGACAAAGATACAGTAAACAAACAAGTTGATGTTCTTCAATACTACTAGCCAAGACTAAACTATGGTGATGTCTGATGTTGATGTCCATTGTAGGAAGGATGGATCCTAAGATATGACGATATCAGATGATTTGATATGGGATTGATTGGATGATAGGCTATTGACACAAAGAGTTGACCAACTTGCTTACGAACTAACCTAGATTTTGAGATTTTGACATTTTGAGTTTTCACTTTTTAACCTGCTAGACTTGTTTCTGACTGTTTTACCAAAGGTTGAGGATGATGATCATTTATTATGAGTGATGTTTATTGCGGGTGAGAGAAAAATGTGACAGATGGATTTTTTCAAATATTTGGATGTTTTTGATGTTTTGAAATGTTTTGAGGCTGTTTTTGGTATTTTTGAGATTTTATAAATGTTTTGATTTTTGGATTTTCAAATGTTTTGGGGTTTTCTGAGATTTTGACCAAGAGGCGAACCTAAGGACCTATCATAGGGGCCTTGGGCACTGATCAACAGATTATCCTTTCCTATGTTATACACGCAGAGACCACATAGTTCGAATGACGACTTGACCAATTTATAGATGAAGATATACATGATGAAATGTCAGTTTATTATGGCAGACTCCTAAAGGACTGACCAAAGTGTCTCGGGGGATGATCAAAGATCAACCTTGCCTACGTTCAAGGCTCAGAGACTCATAGTTTGACAAGACGACTCTGTTTTTGACTTTTTGATTAACTTTTGACCTGTTTTTGGATTTTGACATGTTTTGAATGTTTTGGTATTTTTGTTGGTTTTTCTAATGTTTTTGGATTTTCTAATTTTAGGAATTCAAGAATATACATGAATCCGATCTGATGGAAACATGCCCCCAATGTGATGCAATAGACTACTCTGATAAAGGCAGGACAAACTGAGCTTGAGAATGGGCCGAGTAGTACTAGGAGGGATCATGATACGAAAAGATGACCAAGCTATGATGCAGATGTCAAATGGATGGGTGATGGATGTAGATATGAATGCAATGGATGATGGAGATGTAATGGATGGATGATGTAGAACAAGTCATAAAGATCCTGGTGGATGGAAAGTGCTTATTTACACAAGGCGCCTGTTTTCCAAGTTTTCACCAAGGCACTTGCCCAAAGTGCCACCGAAGTGGTTTTCACTAGAGGACGATTTTTTCTCTACTATTTTTTATCCTTTTTTCTTTTTTTTTTGGATTTTTTGCTTTTTGATTTTTTGTTGTCACCAAGACGCCTATTTTCTAGGTTTTTCGCCAAGGTAAGCATTTTTTCAGGATATTTTTTGATTTTTTTGGTTTTTTGGGTTCTATACCTTGAAAGATTAGGCATAAAACTTTTTGAGATGAGAGTTATTCATGGGCTCTTGCAGAGGTTCTCCTTCGGGTGTTGATAGTTGATATGCCCTTGACTTATGGCTTGCTAAGATAACAAATGGTCCTAACCAATTGCGTTCAAATTTTCCTTTGCTGTTTGGATTTGGGACATTCTTTTGATTCTCCTTTAGTACCAGTTCTCCAACTTGGAAAGTCCTACTTATGATTTTCTTGTTATAGCTCCTCTTGAGTCTATTATGATAGACTTGCAAGTGATTTAAAGCATCTATATGTCGCTCATCTAGTAGCTCCAGCTCATTTAGTCTTGATACTCGGTACTCTTCATCCGTGATGAGGTTTTGTAGTGATATTCTTAGTGATGGGAGCTCAATCTTAATGGGCAGTATGACTTCTGATCTGTAGACCAGGGAGAATGGGGTGGCACCAGTGGGTGTGCGGATGCTAGTTCGATAGGCCCAGAGGGCGAGATTGAAATATAGATTCCAGTCATGACCTATGTCATTGACTTTTTTCTTGAGGATTTTCAAAATGGTTTTATTTGTGGCTTCTGCTTGGCCATTGCCTTGGGGATAATATGGGTTGGAGAAGTGATGCTGGATTTTGAATTTTTTGCAAAGGTCACGAACATCCTGATTCTTGAATGGTGTTCCATTATCTGAGATAATAGCTTGGGGAATACCATATCGACATATGAGATAGTTTAAGATGAACTTTGATATCTAATTCCCCATTATGTAGGTCATTGGTATGGCTTTGACCCACTTGGTAAAGTACTCAGTGGCAATTATGATGAACTTATGGCCATTAGATGAAGTGGGAGTGATTTTTTTGATGAGATCGAGCCCCCACTATGAGAAGGGCCATGGTGTAACAATAGGATGGAGCTCTTGGGCTAGAGCATGGATGAGGTCCCCATGTTGTTGAAATTGTAGACACCTTTTGACATAGTCGTGTGCCTCTCTTTCCAGTGTGGGCCAATAATACCTCGTCCTCAGCAGTTTCTTGGCCAAGGTCATTCCACTCGAGTGCAAACCACAAATCCTGTTATGCACATCAGTTAAAGTAGTCAAGGCTTCGTCAGTATTAAGGCAACATAATAAGGTTCCCTCTATGCTTCTATGGTATAAGGTATTTCCTAGGATGACAAACCTAGAGGATTTTTTAATAAAAGTTCTTTTTAAGCTTGAGGGTAAGTCGGCAGGTAAGCCACCTATTTGTAGGTAGGTATAAATGTCATGGTACTAGGGATCTCCAAGACCAATGATTTTGCACACAAATTCTAACTCTGGTACCTCGAATGCGGGAACTAGAAGCTACTCTACCAAGAATTAATGTTTTAGGACATTGCAGGAGATTCTAGTAAGGATCCAATTGTTGCCATGGCGTCTGCAGCTCTGTTGTTTTCTCTAGGAATTTGCTTGAATGTGATCTCGATGAAGGATTATTTGAGAGTCTCCACCAGTTTCTTGTATGGAGTGAGCTTATCATCCCTAGTCTGGTATTCACCATTCACTTGATTTATTATCAACTGGGAGTCTCCGTATACTTTGAGGGCCATGATGTGCCACTGTATTGCTATTCTGAGACCTATGGTTAAAGCCTTGTATTCTGAAATATTTTTGGTGCAGGGGAATTCCAATTTATATGATCTAGGTATGTAGCCTCCCTGTGGGGTGATGAATAAAACACCAGCTCCTGATCCATATTGCATGTATGAGCCATCAAAGTAGATTTTCTAGTGGTCGGCTATGTTGAGATTGAAGATGGATTCATCTGGAAACTTTGAGATGAGTGGATTCTTTGAATAGATTGGTGCTTCCGCAAGTTGATCTATGATTACTTGACATTTGATTGCTTTGTGTTCCACATATTCAATGTCATATTCTGATAATATCATGACCCATTTAGCCATCCTTCTAGTGAGCATTGCCTTTGATAGTAAATACTTGAGGGGATCAATCTTGGTGATGAGTTTTATTTTGTGTGCTAGCATGTAATGTCTAAATTTTTGTGAAGCAAACACTACTGATAGACATGCTTTTTCAATGAATGAGTAGTTTAACTCATGCCCAACCATTATTCTGCTAATATAATAGATGGCCCTTTCCATCCCATTTTTGTCGTGTTGAGCTAGAAGAGAACCGAGGACTGTTGTTGTTGCTAACACATAGAGAATTAATGGCTTTCTTGGGATCGGTGGCATAAGGACTAGTGGTGTAAGCATATATTATTTGATCTTATTGAAGGCTTCTTCACACTTGTTATCCAATTTGTATGCTACTCCCTTGTGAAGTAGGTGAGAGTATGGATTTTGTTTATCTGCCAGCTGTGCTATGAACCTTCAGATGGACTGAAGCCTTTCTTGGAGACCTCTCAATTGTTTCAATGTTTTTGGTTCCTCCATCTCAAGGATTGATTTTACCTTAGCAGGGTCTACCTCGATACCTCTCATTGACACTATGTATCCTAGCAACTTTCCTGATTGTACGCCGAAGACACACTTCTTTGGATTTAATCAGACCTTGTATTCTTCTAGCCTGTCGAAAATAGTACTCAAGGTTGCTATGTGATCCTTCCTCTTTCTGGATTTGTCTAGTATGTCATCGACATAATCTTCAAAAAATTTATGGATCATGTCATGGAAGATTAATGTCATGGCTCTTTGGTATGTTGCTCCTGCATTCTTCAAGCCGAATGCAATCATATTCTAGCAGTAAGTCCCCCATGGACAGGTGAAGGCCGTTTTGTGTTGGTCTTCTTTAGCAATCATTATCTGGTTGTATCCTAAGAAACCATCCATTAGGGAAAGCATTTCATGTCATGCCATCATGTCTACGATCATGTCAATGTTGGGCAACAGGAAATTGTCTTTTGGACAAGCTTTGTTCAAGTCCCTAAAATCTATGCAAATTCTGATGCCCCCATTGGGTTTTGAGATGGGAACTAGGTTTGACACCCATTCTGGATAGTCTATTGGTCGAATGAATCTTGTGTCTAATAGCTTCTTTAGTTCCATTTTGACTAGCAAGGTGATCTAAGGGTGCATTTTCTTGAGTTTTTTTCGGACAGGCTTTGCTTCAGGGTACACGACTAGATGATGAACTACAATTTCTGGATCAATCCCTTGCATGTTAGCATAGGTCCATGCAAAATTAACTTGTCTTTCTCTTAAGAAGGCTACTAGGAGCTCTTGTTCCTCTGATAGTAATGACTCTGCATAGGATGTGATGTGCGGTGTTTGCTCTATTCCTAGATTAACTGGATTGCATTTTTCTGCTAGGATTGCTGATTTTTCCTGATGAAGAGCTCTGAAAGGAAGATTGAATCCCCCATCCTCATGTGCCTCAGAGAGGTTTTCACCATTGGATGCATCCTTTATTTTTACTTTTTTCGTGTTAGAGAGTGCCATAGTGTGTTTTTCACTCAAGGACTTAGATATTATTCTTAATTTCTCACTTTTGCGACTGAGGGATTCAATCATTTCCCCATAGTATGCATGTGTATCTAGTTCAATGATGAATCCTGCTTTGTGGTCCCCACATGGAATATTATCCTGTAGTCCCATGAATTTTGAGAATGCCTCATCATTTTTTAATGTGTCAAGAATTGGTGGTCCTCGTTGGTCATAATCGATGAGTTGTGGGTAGACTAGATGAATTTCATGGTTTATGTTTTCAGACTCATAAGATAGGCTACTAATCATGAGAAGGGTGGTATCCTCAAAGAGCCTGGGTACATTGGTTATGGGATCCTCATCATCACTACTACTACAGACATCAATTATATCAAAAGTGAAATTATCTAAGATGTGACTAGTGGATACAGGTAAGCGAAGTTCAGCTGGTGTTGGTTCACGGGGAGTCTTGACTGCTTTAACTAGGGTACCTCGTCCATGTATGGTTATACTCAGAGGGGTACATCTAAGGCCAATATTTCTCATTCACATCTTAGGAATGAGGGGTATTATAAGCCCATTGTCATTTTTCCCCAGTTTCTGGTTTCTCTCATAGCCCATTGCGAGCATCATTTGCAAACCTTTGCTTTTGTCATCCATTGGTAGATTAGCTGCTAGTCTATCATCTTGATATAGGAGATGAGATGGATCCTCCTCTATGACTTCTCGGCCGAGATCCCCCCGACTTCTGAAGTTGGTATATTCAGGGGATGTTTAGGAAGTGGATGCTTGATTTGATTGCGTACGTCCTCGTGATCTAGGAGATTGTGGTAACTCTCCTACTACAAAGGAATTCTTGGGAATCATATAGTTTCCACAACCATTGTCCTGGATGATGACTTTGATATCAGAGATGGTGGGGATGGTGGGAATGGTAGGTGTCTCTGTCGCAAAAGTGGAGGCGAGAGTGGCTGGATCAATGTATGGTGTTGATGGGCCTTCATCATTTTTTAGGTACTTGAGATATTTTGTAGTATTTTGCCTCAAGGTTCTTACAATAGGAGAATGGTTCAAGATCTCCATGGATGGTGACCTCTTTTCCTTCATATGTGAATTTGACACATTGATGGAAGGTTGATGCTACTGCTTGCATTGCATGGATCCATGGATGTCCTAGGAGAATGTTATAAGGCAAGTCAAGGTCCAAGACTTGACAGGTGGTTTCCATGATAGCTGGCCCTACTTGAATAGGGATTTGGATTATGCCTTGGGACACTCTTTCCTAATCATCATATGCTCTGATTGTAATACCTTTTCCTTTGTCAATGGAATCCTCTGAGATTTTTAGGTTCTTAATGAGCTTGAGGGAACAAATATTCAATCCTGCACCTCCATCCACCAAGACTTGCTTGAATTTATTTTTCTGCACTAGGACCTCTAGATGGAGTGCACGGTTATGAGATGGTTGAGCGGGAAAATCTTGGTCAGAGAATGTAAGGAGATTTGGGGTAATGATGTTTTCGACCATAGCTTGGAATTATTCCGCATCAAGATCTGCGGGGATAGTGGATGAAGCCAATGCTTCCTTAAGGATTTTCTTGTGGGCGGATGAGATTTTTAATAACTCCATGATGGAGATTTGTGCTAGGGTTATTTTTAGCTGATCAAGGACATTGTAACCATTGGGAACAGATATGGGTGTAGGTACTCTATTTGGCTTGGATGATCCTACGATGGTAATTTTTCCACCTCTTGTTGTGACTCCACAATCGGCATGGGATCCTTTGATTGTGATGGTGGCATAGTAATCATCCAGGGATGCGAAAACATGTCATACACATGATTCACGTTCTTGAAGGTGCCTTTCCCCTTATTAGTGTTATTGTTCCCTTTATTGTTATGGTTAGGCATCAGATTCATGTATATTTTGAGATTTTGATTCCTTGTTGGTTGTTCCACATTTATGATTCTTTGATCAATTAGGTCTTGGACTAGGTTTTTTAACCTCATGCAACTGTTAGTGGTGTGCCCTTTGATTTTGTGGAAGTCCCAGAGCTAATTTTCATTGTACCAAGGAGGTTTTACATTTGGTTCTTGGTAGTTCTCATAGGTGGGAGCCTTGATGAGGTTTTCGTTTATCAATTTCTTCATGATGACTTCAAGTGGTTCCCCAAGGGCGGTGTACTTCCGCTTGGTGAAGTTCTTGTTTCACTGGGATGGCCCCCTTTGATCGTTGACATTATTGATCGCTTGATTGTTTGGTTGTTGTGTTGTTGTGTTTGTTGGATGGTTGTTTTGATGATGGTTTTGGATTTGTTGTTGTGGTGCAGGTGTGTTTTACTGAGGAGCACTGATGACAAATTTGGCATCAACGACACCATCATTGGTAACATTTTTGTTTCTTTCCCATGTGCGAGGTTTGTCATTATAGCTTGTAGATGGGTGATTGTTTTGTTGTTTGGGATATGAAGTTGATCCTCCAAGTTGTGTCATAAGGGCTCGTTCGATGCTGAGCACCTTGGAAATCAACTGATCATATGTGGTGATCCCTTGAACTTTGAGGTGGAAAGCTAAGAGGCCATCAAGGTTGGATATGATAGTGCACACTTGTTGTTCCTTGGGCATGACCCATTTGCTCTGATTGGCCTTGGATCGCCATCATTGTAGGAATGAAGAAAATGATTCATTCTTACCTTGTTTTAGAGCTGATAGTTCCTCTAGACTGACATCCATGGCGATATTGCAGGCATAGTTTTTGATGAATGCATCTATGATTTCTTGGAATGTCTTGATGCCTATAGGTAGGCAAGAGAACCATTCCATGGCATGGCCAGCCAAACTTCTAGGAAATAGCTGCATCAAATAGGTATCGTCATACACGACTTCCATGCAATGAACCTAGAATTCCTTGATGTGATCTTCAGGGTTTCCCATCCCACGGTACTTGTCAAACTTGGGGATCTCAAATCCCTTTGGGAATGGTTTCATCACAAGGCTCTTGTCGAACGGATAAGGACAAAAGTTGCTAGATGTTTTCGTGGTTCACCCTGATTGAAGATTGGGCACTTGTTGTGAGAGTAATTTGATTTTTGCTGTGATATCATTTTGTGGATCAGGAGGTGGGATGAAAGTGTTCTGAGGTGGTTCACTTGTTGATGGGATGCGTGGATTGGTTGATGTGTTTATTAGTGGTATTTTCACATTATGTTAAGCCATGTATGTTTGTACTTGTTGCATCAACAATGCTTGTTGTTGGTCTTGTTGCTACTGTGCCAGGATTGCTTGTTGTTGAGCTTGCTATTGTTGTTGTGCCAACAACGCTTGTTGTTCTGCCAACAACGCTTGTTGTGCCTGTTGTCAATTCAGATTGCACCCGAATGCTAAAATAGTTAAATTCAGCAATTTGTTGAAACATGGAATGATTCTCAGGCCTATGGGTTACCTAAAACTGAGAATCAATCTCCAGAGAGGGCCGGTTCCCTGATGAAAACCTCATAAAAACTAACTGACTTGGCTAGGAAAGAGATAGAAAGCTTGCTTGAATTGAAATTCTAAAGCTACGAGATGTGATTGCACCTAAATGATAATAACTTGCAATTATGACTCACAATATATTTCTCAAAAACTCTAATCTGCACAACCTGATTCAATAATTTAATCACTTGAATGATTTAAACAGAGGCTTTGATCTAACGCAATATTGAAGGAAAATGAGGTTTTCACGACAAAATGTATTAACCTATTAATAAGCACAGTGCATAACCAGTGATTTTAAACTAAATTGCATATAGATATGTGAAAAAGACAGAGAAAATCAGAGGTTTCAGAATTGAAACATAGTAATTTTTTGATCAAATTCTTCACAAAAACGATGCTCGAAATCTAGAAGGAAAACTCTAAAGTACTGAAACTCAAAGGAATCTTCTGCAATTACACACTTTGAACCTGTAAAAAACACTGCTATATTAATCTGAAAGCTGAGTTACAAGATGATCTTCTTTACTAAAGGCAAAGGTAGAAAACAAGAACTGAATTGAAAAACAGTTAATTTTTTCAATATATACAAAAACCTTTCCAAAAGGCATGCAAAAGGAACTGAAAGCCCAACTCCAAGAAAGGGTGATAATTCCAAAGCCAAATCCGAGCAGAAGAAAATATCTCTGAAAAGGAGGCCCAAAACCATGCAAAAATAAGTCCAATCAAGCTCAAACTCACTGCCAAGTCATAACTGATACATGCACTATTCCAACTAAATTGCAACTCCCTGAAAAAGTGGCTTAAAGCATGCAAAACTGCCTCATTTTTAACAATCCGCCCATGCAACTCTAAAGTCCACCTCAAAATATTCAATCTTTAGTTTAAGCAAATAATTATAACTCAGCTTTATATAACATTTATTTATTTGCATTTTAAAATACTAAATTAATTAAATGATTTATAAAATATCATTTAATTAATTAGCTACAAGATTTAATGCAAATAAACAAATGAAAATAATTCCTTTAGCAAAAATTGAATTTCCTCTTAAAGCTTCATACACTTCACTCAACATATATTAAAGATATGCTTTGTTTTATAAACATTATTGAAGATCACCATATTTTTGGTAATGATTAAATGTTTTACCAAAATATTCAGCACAAAAATTCCATCATTGATAGGCCGACCACTTGTTAGGCGAGTTGACTTCAAAAACGTGACCATGGAGACAATTAAAAACAAAATGATTTATTGAAAATAATTTGCAAAATTATCAAAAAGAATTTAGGGCGAATGAATAAGGTAAAACATGAACCCTAAACTCATTATGTCTCTTGACTTTTGAGAAGCTTCTGGAGGAAGTCGACTGCCACTGCTCAAACCCTAGCCACAAACTTGCTTTTCTGGTATTTCTGCCATTGATGAACTTCGAATCTGGTCTTTTTTGGTCAAACTGGAACAACATATGACATTTTTTTCTAAAAAACGTGGAGCATTGAGGCGCATTTTTTAGTTCTAAGTGATGCTTGAAGACTTCTCTGTGATTTTCCTGCAAACTTTGGATGAATCTGCTTGTTTCATGGGCGAACTAAGAACATAAGACTTTTTTTTATAAAAAATGTGGAAGCATTAAGCGTGATTTTCTGTTCCTAAATGATGTTCTTTCATTTATCTGAGCTTTTGCTTCGAATTTTGTCAAGAATCTGCATCTAGCTTGGCCGCCATTAAGATCTGAAGCTATGAACTTTGTTCAAGCACTCTTCAAATTCGAAAATAAGAAGATTTCAGGAGGTACTTTGAGATAATAGTCTGATTTTTTTCTTTCTCTGTGCATTTCTAAAAGCTTTCTTTACTTCTTGAAGCACCATTGAATATCTTTGAAGTATTTTGACAAATAAAGAACAATCTTTGCTTTAAAATTTTGAATCTGTGTCTTTGTTCTTTTGAATCTGCAAAAATCTTCACTCTTAAGCTGGTACATGAAGATTTCCTTTTGATTTCTGCAAAAACATTTCATTTTGAAGCTATAACAGATAAAATACTTCATTTTATCATGAAAATATAGCCACGTTTTTCAAATCTGGGCATTTTCCTCTCATAGAAATCTGCAAAAACGTCACTTTTCTAGCTGCCATGATGATTTTCTTCAGATCTCAGCAAAAAATGTTTAATTTAAAACACACAGGAGATGAAATACTCTGATTTTTTTGTTTACTACAGCCACTATTTACTTTAAATCTGAAGCTGGGCATTTTTAATCTCATAGATTGAGATTTCTATTCTAAACAGCAAGCTTTTAAATCTGAAAACCCTCTGGTTTATTATTAATCCTTCTCACTGTATATGGCTGCATTTTTTGTTTTAAACGAAAAAAATAGTCATGAACTTCTTCTTCATCTGTTTCAAGCTCTGCCATTGAGTTAACTGAATAATAGAATTTCTGAAGTAGAATATAACAAGCAGCTGAAATGTCAAAATATTTCTGTGCATAATGGATTCAAAACTGAACTATTCACCCATGAAATTCACTCATGAAAACATAAATTTGTTTCTGTGCTATTTGGCTGTTACTTAGCATGATCAGTAACATATGACTGCTCCCTTAAGACAAGAGTTGGGCCTTGAGGCTGAAAGTTGTATTTTTTTTTTGACAGTCCTCATCTTTTGATCTTAGATGTATTCTTTCATTTGTAAATTCTATTTTTTAAGAACTACAACTGTTTTACTTTCATAGAATAATCACAGCATAAGCACATTGTTTTACATGCTTGTTTGATGGAAAATAACTTATACTGCATCTTCCATTATTCTTTGATGCTGACTTAAAATAGAATTTGTTGCTTATTGTTGAAGAACTCGTAGAAAATTAAATTATTGCAAATCTGTCATGCACTTGAATACTCAAAAAAATCACAGTGTGTTGCTAATACAGTCCATAACATCACTACTGTTTAACATTCAATGGGTTCTTAGGAGTTTCAGTGATGAAATAGATTCAAATATGCTGTTATTGAATTGAACACTGCTGCTATGAGTTGCTTTTATGACAGCCTTCTTATTTAAGACTGTAGTTGATATCAATGACTCTCATATATGATGTGAATGAGAGGTATTTACCTGATATGCCGAGCTCTACCCTTGTGGGAGCCCGTTTTACTCCACATATCTGATAAATGATCATGATGAACCTATTCCTGCACATTGAAACAAACATGTCAGCAAAATATAAGAAGCTGAAAGCTTCCATTGAATTATGTCTTTCCGCTTGATTTTTTTTTAAATTATCTGATGAATGCTTGGTTTAACGCAAATTACATTTCTGTCTGTAGCATAGGCGTAAGGCAGAAAGTAATTCACCATTGCTTAGAGTATAACTCTAATACCATTTCCTTAATGATTTTGTAGGTACACAGAGCGATGAAGCGAGGCTGCAACTGCTTGGAGGCACGACGGCTAGAAGCACCAACGAAGTGATTCATCATTACAGGAAATGATGAATTGCTTCTTTTTTTTACGCTTATGTTATTTTCAGTAGTTTAATCTGTTCATTTAAATTTTGTATTCATCTCTTGATTGTCAGAAACAAACTCAGTTACTCTCATGGCTTGTGTGAGATTCAGCATTTCACAAAATGAATAAAAGTATCATTATGCAAATTTTCTTAATTTTCTGTTTTAAACATTTGCACAATAAACTTATGACACGTATGTAAGATGATCTCAATGATGATCAATGAACACTCAATCAGAAAAATATGATTTTTTTTTGTACCTATAAATGATGAACTTCATTCAGCTCTACCTGTTTGAGCTTGGAGTGAAAAATAGGTAACAAATTGGCGACCTTTGCGGAGTGTTTGCCTGCTAAACACAATAGACCAGTTGCCTAACATATTCATTGGGCATGGCATCCTTCTCTTGTTTTATTTAATTTAGAAAACTGTAACTCAGCTTCAAAAATGCAAACTTGAAAGAAACTACTGAAATTCTGTTTATTATAGAATCTAAAAACCAGGTGCAGCAACTGCACTTATTGAAAACCAGACAAAGCTGAAATGAAATGTGCCAGCAGGCACTTATTGAAAGCATACTAAAACTTGAAAACTATTCTACTATGTACAACAATAAGCCTGAAGCTTAATAACACTGCTTCAAATGAATCCCATTGACAGGGATTGGCAGTACGTCACCATCCAGCTTTGAGAGTTGGAAAGCGTTGTGCTCTTTCTTTTCTATAATAACATACGAGCCATCCCACATGGCGTCAAACTTAGAATGTTTGCTAGGCCTGCTCTTCAACTCATCCCATTTGAAAACTAAGTCACCTTCATTGAAGATTCGTGCAACTAATTTTCTATCGAATGTCTTTTTCATCTGAGAATGATGAATCTGAAGCTTTCTGAAAGCTTCTTTCCTGGTCTCGTCCAACTCTATTAACTCAGCAAGCCTAACTTGCATTGGCTCCTCTTCAAGCAACTCCAGTTCCTTTATGTAGCTCAAAGTTGGGAATTCTATTGATATAGGCAGCTTGGCCTCCTTACCATAAACCAAAACATACGGTGAAAAACTTGTTGACCATTTTGGTGTAACTCTATCAGCCCAAAGGGCTAATTTAAGCTTGTCATGCCATGACCTCTGATTATCTTCAATTGTCTTCTTAAGGATCTTTATTATATTTTTATTTGTTGATTCAGCTTGTCCATTACCTTGAGGGTAATAATTGGATGAAGTGTTCAGATAAACATTATTCTTTACTGACCAATCTGAAACTCTTAAGCCAACAAATGCTAAAGCATTATCTGAAATAATGGACTCGGGTGTACCAAACCTGGAAACAATGTCTTGATAAAAATTTAGGACTGAAGTTTCATTTGAATTTTTTAGAGCAACTGCTTCCGTCCATTTCGTGAAGTAATCTGTTGCTGTCAAGATCCACTTGTGACCTGCGCTTGATGGTGGGTTAATAGGACCGATAAAGTCAAGTCCCCACTTCCCAAATGGCTGCTCAACCTGAATTGGATTTAGGGGTAGGGCTGCTAACTTCTATTTTCCTGCAAAAAGTGAACATTTAGCACATTTTCTGACATAAGTATGTGCATCTTTGAAAAGATCTGGCCAATAATAGCCTGTTCTCATAATCTTCAAAGCTGTAGTACGAGGTGCAAAGTGACCTCCAGCAGGTCCATCATGGAATTCCTCCAGAATTCTTTCAATTTGATCTGGGTAAATACATCTGAGGAATACTCCATTGAAGTCCTTTTTATACAAAACATCATTTATCATTGCATAAGGAATTGCCTGCAATCTATAATACCTTCGTTTAGATTTATCCATACCTTTTGGGCAATCTCCAGTATACAAATAATGGACCATTTGATGAATCCAATTAGCTGGAACAGCTAAAACAGCAGGTTCATCTTCATTTTTCAGAACTGCAGCAACTTCTTTATTGCTATTTTCTTCATTTTCTGCAAGTTGTTCGCATAGTCCTTTACCTCAAACAAGCTTGGTAACTTTTATGCTGATGTCATACTCCATGACTTTGGTTATCCAGCCTGCTCGCTTGTCATTAATATGTTTATTCAGCAGAAATTCTTTGACTGTTGGGTGAGCTACTAACAGATTTATCTTATTATTAGACAGCATATGTCTGAATTTCTTCAGACTTCTTACTACAACAAGTACATGCCTCTCAACGAATGAATATCTTATTTCATAGTCATGCAAGACTTGACTGAAAAAGCTATGGGCTGTTTCGTACCTTCATTATTTTGCTGACAGAGCATTGCGGAGATGGTATCCACTCCCCCGAATGCATACAATATGAAATCCTTTTCAAAATCAAGATTTATAAGAGTAGGGGCTACTGCAAGTGCCTCCTTAATCTGTT
Organism: Sequoia sempervirens; assembly: GCA_007258455.2. Taxonomy (NCBI): domain Eukaryota; kingdom Viridiplantae; phylum Streptophyta; class Pinopsida; order Cupressales; family Cupressaceae; genus Sequoia; species Sequoia sempervirens. Next base: position 29,811,234 of record VDFB02373365.1, read on the forward strand.
CAAAACTGCTCTTTCCCTCTTTTGACCAGCTGAATTGAATATTTTTCTTTAGCATGGCTATCAACGGCTGTAACAACGCTGTAACATTAGGAATGAACCTCCTTACAAAGTTAATTCTGCCTAGGAAGCTCTGCAAACCCGTTTTGTGAGCGGGCAATGGTAAGGCTAGTATGGCTGCAATACGTTCTGGGTCAATAGAAATACCATTTTTTGAAACGATATAACCCAAAAGCTTACCTTCATGTACAACAAAAATACTCTTCTTCAGATTTAAGGAGATTCCATATTCTTTGCACCTCTCAAAAATTTGTCTAAGATGACTGAAATGATCATCAACATTACGTGAAAAAATAGTAATGTCATCCAGGTAAACAAGAACAAATTTGTTAATCAAACCTTGGAGAGCCATGTCCATCGCTCTCTGAAAGGTGGCTCCTGCGTTTGACAGTCCAAACGACATCTTTCTGTAAGCCATAGTACCCCACTTGGTGGTAAAAGCTGTTTTATACTGATCTTCTTCCTTAACCAAAATTTGATTGTAACCTGAATACCCATCCAACAATGAAAACCTTTCTGATCCTGAAACAATTTGCAATATTTGTTCCATTGAAGGCAGCGGGTAGTGATCTTTGAGTGAAGCTCTGTTTAGATCACGAAAATCAATGCACAACCTTATCTCTCCACTCTTTTTCCTGATAGGCACCAAATTTGACACCCAAGAAGTGTGCTTGATTGGAAATATTATGCTACCTTTGATCAACTTGTTTAATTCTGTTTTCATCAGTTGTTCTAACTTCGGGTTCAGAGGCCTCTGCTTCTGTCTTACCGGTTTTTCATTGGGTTCGAGCTCAATTGTATGCTGAGCTAATTCAGAATTGAAACCCTTCAAATCTCCATACTGCCAAGCGAATATATCGCTGAATTCTTGACAAAGCAAGATGAATGCTTGCTGCTCCTCCTTTGTGTAGATCTTTCCAAGCTTAAGGAGTTTTTCTTTGAATATTTCTATCTGTTCGTAATGTTCTTGCTTCACTGTGATACCGGATTTGTCTTTTCTAACCTAGTCATCAGTGTTGAAAATTGACTCAAGAGTCACCAAACCTTTTGGCAGTTTATTAGATTTTAACTGCACGATTTGATCACCATATTGCTGATCAAACTTGTGCTGGTTTCCAGCAGAAAAATCTACCTCCTCCATCAGAAAATGGCATATTTGTTCATCACTATAAAAAATCTACCAACTTATGTTATTATCAGGTACTGAAGGTCTAACAACTACCTTCATGTATTGCTGTACCTCCACATTGTGAATTTCAGCTGGAATGTCGAACTGTGACCCTAGAGCAGCAAGTTTATCAGCTTGCTTATTCTGAAGTCTGGGCACTGATTGTAGATTAAATGCATCAAACTCCTCAATTAGGTCCCAAACACGATGTTTGTACAATTTCAGCAAATCATTCTTTGTTAAATTCAGATTTCTAACTTGATTTTCTATTAATTGTGAATCGCCAAACACCTGCAAGCACTTAATTTTCCTTTTTCTGGCCCATTCTAAGCCATGTATTAATGCTTCATATTCAACAACATTGTTAGAATAGCTGAAAGAAAATCTAAACGCTGAATAATACCTGTCTCCTTCAGGTGAAATCAGAACAGCTCCTCCACCAACACCAATTTTACTCCTAGAACTGTCAAAATAAAGCTTCCAAGGCTGTCCAAACTGCTGTACTTGTTGTTTTTCTTCCTTGACCAGATTTGGAATAACTGCATCAGGTTCTTGAATCATATAAACGCCCAAACCTACTTCGTCTATGAGATTGAACGGATCAACCTCGTGATTCTCGGCTGCCCACTCATCTAGATTTATGTCTGGTATGCCTTCTATAGGTATAGTGGGGTCGAGAGTCACAAATTGATCCTCTTGATCATGGAAAGCTAGGTTTGCGTTTATGGGGTTCAAAACATAAGATTCAATATGGTCTTTAGCTAATGAATCTGATTTAATGGTAACTCTGGTACCGTATCTGAATCTGAAAAACATGTGAGACCAGTCTAATGACAAATAACCACCTAACTTTGCAGTGAAATCTCTAGATAAGCAAATGGCAAAGTAAGGTGGGAGATCAATAACATAAATGTCCTATGGTATTTGAAAATTTGGACAGGCATGCAATGTAAGGGGCAGATTTTTGATAACTCCTATAGACTTAATAGTTGTACCGTCTAATTGAACTACCCCTTTTGACAAAGGTTCATACTCGAGACCTAACTTGTCTACTAGCTACTTGGGCATGATTGAGTTGCTTGCTCCATTGTTGATCATGCAGTTATGCACTATATTCTCACCAATTATCAAACTGACATAAAAAGGGAGTGGTTTTACCTCTTTAGCTGGCTGTCCTTGCTTTTGATCTGGACTGTTCACAAGAACACTTGGTTGTTCTGTATTCGCTTTGTTAGAAATTGATATTTTAGCCAATGCCTCCTGCAAGTTTTGTTTTTGTCCAGGCAAGCGTAATGCATCTATCATGGTGATGCCAACAGTTGTCTTTTTCATATGCTCAACGATATTGAAAGAAGAAGCACCAACCTTTGACTATACCTTTTGAATAGCAGCATCTACTTGAGTTGCTTGAGGCTGAAACTGAACTTTGGGCTGCTCCTTTGATGGTCCAGCTTGCTATCTCGTTAAAACATGAACATTCTGAGTTGTTGAAGGTTGAACCTACCCCTGTTGGGCTGTAAAATCTTGATTTTTCTTGTGAACAGCAGGCTCTTTGTCTCTTTCTGCTTGTTGTTTATCAGGGACAGCTTGCTGTCTATGGTCAAATGCTCTCTTTTCAGCCCTCGTATTGGCTGCAATAGAAGTGGCTGACTGATTTTGACCTTGCGCATGATTAACTCCGCAAAACTCACTTCCTTGCCAGTTCATCATGGTAACGTCAAGGTCAGTTTGCTGCGTTTGTTCACCCTGCTGATTACTATCTTATTTGTTTGCTCAGGAGCAGCATAACTATTTTGCACCATGAGTGCTTGATTAATCACCCCGTTCATGCAAGTAGCCTGATTATGAGGCTGATTGCAGGGATAACACCAAACATAATCCTGCACTAAGTTGTTCTGTATTGGCATTAGCTCTTTTGAAGAGCTAGCAGCAGCTGGGTTAAATGGTTGATTAGGCCTAAAGTTAAAATTTCTCTTATGTCCCTGGTACTTAGCTTGATAAGCAGGCCTATTTGCTTGAAAGGATGACTGATTAGGCCTGAAATTTTGACCTTGCTAGTTTTTAAGACTTACCAAATTGTTACTCACAGTTTGAAGTAACTTGGCCATTTGCTATTGGTCATTCATTAGTTGTTGTTGGGTATCTTTTAGACCTTGCAAATCAGAATTTGCTGGAACAACACTATTTTGTACTGTTGCTTGGAAACCTAAGGCTGGAACAGTAGGTATAGCGGCTATTGGAGGTACATGAATGGGCATATATGGTTGTACCTCAGGGAAAATTGGCATAGGGGGTCTTGGGGCAAGTTTACCAGCTTGTATGAGGCAATTTTCAGCTCTAATGGCAATGTCATATGCTGCTGGTAAGGTTAACCCACCCATTGACTGTATCATTAAGGTAATATCACTATGCAACGATCTAAGAAAATACAAAAAAGCGTGGTCAGGAGTGGGCCTTACCGTTGCTGGAATTCGATCCCATGTCCTTTGGAATCTGAAATTAAAGTCCATCATTTGTTCTTGTGGCGCTCTCTTAATAGTCGTCATTTGTTCAACTAGAGATAAATGATTGAACTTATCTGAAAATTCCTTTGTCAGCTTGTCTCCTAAGTCATCCCATGTTAGGACGCTACGAATTGGTAAGCCACGAAACCACTGAGATGCTTTACCCTTGAATGATGCTGCTAATAATCTTAAGGCCACGTTCTCTTGAGTCACATGGTGAACTCCACATAATGAGGCTACGTCTCTAATATGCTCAATTGGCGTAGTCTGATCTTCACTAGTGAAGAAAGGCATAATTTTGAGTGCTGCTACTGGTATATCATCATGCAGAGCCAGATCTAACGGGCTGCCCCCATCAAACGGAACAAAAGCATGTGCTCTAGCCGCCATCGAAACTATTGCTGTTCTGAAATTTGCTGCTTGTATAATCGGTATAGGCTGAACCGGTACTCTGTAACTTGGTGAAGCTGAGAAAGAACTTGGCTGCCTTGTTAATGATCTGCCTCTTCTTTTCGATGTATAAACTATCAATTTTGCCCTTCGAAAAGGAGAAACTAATCATTTTCTTGTAGATTTACCAGATGTTCGCTTGGCTGTCCTCCCTATTCTCTTTAGCGAAGACAGCTGCAAGTACTTAAATGAAGAAGAACTTCGTGTCTGAATTTTTCTCATAAGCTGTGTGCACTTGATCTGCTAAAAAATTAAGAAATGGAGTCGCCAGGTATATGAAAATAATCCTCTGAAAGGCTGGAATAAACTGTTGTATGTACCAAACAGCAGCTTGAACTGTAAACTTTGCTCTAAAAAGTGATTCAGAGTCCCACCGGGCATGCCAAAAACTGTTGTCAATTCAAATTGCACCTGAACACTAAAATAGTTAAATTCAGCAATCTGTTGAAACATGGAATGATTCTTAGGCCTGTGGGTTGCCTAAAACTGAGAATCAATCTCCAGAGAGGGTTGGTTCCCTGATGAAAACCTCCTAAAAACTAACTGACTTGGTTGGGAAAGAGATAGAAAGCTTGCTTGAATTGAAATTCTAAAGCTACGAGAGGTGATTGCACCTAAATGATAATGACTTGCAATTATGACTCACAATATATTTCTCAAAAACTCTAATCTGCACAACCTGATTCAATAATTTAATCATTTGAATGATTTAAACAGAGGCTTTGATCTAACGCAATATTTAGGGAAAATGAGGTTTTCACGACAAAATGTATTAACCTATTAATAAGCACAATGCATAACCAGTGATTTTAAACTAAATTGCATACAGATATGTGAAAAAGACAGAGAAAATCAGAGGTTTCAGAACTGAAACACAGTAATTTTTTGATCAAATTCTTCACAAAAATGATGCTCGAAATCTAGAAGGCAAACTCTAAAGTACTGAAACTCAAAGGAATCTTCTGCAATTACACACTTTGAACCTGTAAAAAACACTGCTATATTAATCTGAAAGATGAGTTACAAGATGATCTTCTTTGCTGAAGGCAAAGGTAGAAAACAAGAACTGAATTGAAAAACAGTTAATTTTTTCAATATATACAAAAACCTTTCCAAAAGGCATGCAAAAGGAACTGAAAGCCCAACTCCAAGAAAGGGTGATAATTCCAAAGCCAAATCCGAGCAGAAGAAAATATCTCTGAAAAGGAGGCCCAAAACCATGCAAAAATAAGTCCAATCAAGCTCAAACTCACTGCCAAGTCATAACTGATACATGCACTATTCCAACTGAACTGCAACTCCCTGAAAAAGTGGCTTAAAGCATGCAAAACTGCCTCATTTTTAACAATCCGCCCATGCAACTCTAAAGTCCACCTCAAAATATTCAATCTTCAATTTAAGCAAATATTTATAACTCAGCTTTATATAACATTTATTTATTTGCATTTTAAAATACTAAATTAATTAAATGATTTATAAAATATCATTTAATTAATTAGCTACAAGATTTAATGCAAATAAACAAATGAAAATAATTCCTTTAGCAAAAATTGAATTTCCTCTTAAAGCTTCATACACTTCACTCAGCATATATTAAAGATATGCTTTGTTTTATAAACATTATTGAAGATCACCATATTTTTGGTAATGATTAAATGTTTTACCAAAGTATTCAGCACAAAAATTCCATCATTGATAAGGCCGACCACTTGTTAGGCGAGTTGACTTCAAAAACGTGACCATGGAGACAATTAAAAAGAAAATGATTTATTGAAAATCATTTGCAAAAATATCAAAAAGAATTTAGGGCGAATGAATAAGGTAAACATGAACCCTAAAATCATTATGTCTCTTGACTTTTGAGAAGCTTCTGGAGGAAGTCGGCCGCCATTGCTCAAACCCTATCCACGAACTTGCTTTTCTGGTATTTCTGCCATTGATGAACTTCGAATCTGGTCTTTTTTGGTCGAACTGGAACAGCATATGACGTTTTTTTCCTAAAAAACGTGGAGCATTGAGGTGTGTTTTTTTGTTCTAAGTGATGCTTGAAGACTTCTCTGTGATTTTCCTGCAAACTTTGGACGAATCTGCTTGTTTCATGGGCGAACTAAGAACATAAGACATTTTTTTATAAAAAACGTGGAAGCATTAAGCACAATTTTCTGTTTCTAAATGATGTTCTTTCATTTATCTGAGCTTTTGCTTCGAATTTTGTCAAGAATTTGCATCTAGCTTGGCCGCCATGAAGATCTGAAGCTACGAACTTTGTTCAAGCACTCTTCAAATTCGAAAATAAGAAGATTTCAGGAGGTACTTTGAGAAAATAGTCTGATTTTTTTCTTTTTCTGTGCATTTCTAAAAGCTTTCTTTACTTCTTGAAGCACCATTGAATATCTTTGAAGTATTTTGACAAACAAATAACAAGCTTTGCTTTAAAAATTCGAATCTGTGTCTTTGTTCTTTTGAATCTGCAAAAATCTTCACTCTTAAGCTGGTACATGAAGATTTCCTTTTGATTTCTGCAAAAACATTTCATTTTGAAGCTATAACAGATAAAATACTTCATTTTATCATGAAAATACAGCCACGTTTTTCAAATCTGGGCATTTTCCTCTCATAGAAATCTGCAAAAATGTCACTTTTCCAGCTGCCATGATGATTTTCTTCAGATCTCAGCAAAAAATGTTTAATTTAAAACACACAGGAGATGAAATACTCTGATTTTTTTGTTTGCTACAACCACTTTTTATTTTAAATCTGAAGCTGGGCATTTTTAATCTCATAGATTGAGAATTCTATTCTAAACAGCAAGCTTTTAAATTTGAAAACCCTCTGGTTTATTATTAATCCTTCTCACTGTATATGGCTGCATTTTCTGTTTTAAACGAAAAAAAATAGTCATGAACTTCTTCTTCATCTGTTTCAAGCTCTGCCATTGAGTTAACTGAATAATAGAATTTCTGAAGTAGAATATAACAAGCAGCTGAAATGTCAAAATATTTTTGTGCATAATGGATTCAAAACTGAACTATTCACCCATGAAATTCACTCATGAAAACATAAATCTATTTCTGTGCTATTTGGCTGTTACTTAGCATGATCAGTAACATATGACTGCTCCCTTAAGACAAGAGTTGGGCCTTGAGGCTGAAAGTTGTATTTTTTTTTGACAGTCCTCATCTTTTGATCTTGGCTGTATTCTTTCATTTGTAAATTCTATTTTTTAAGAACTACAACTGTTTTACTTTCATAGAATAATCACAGCATAAGCACATTGTTTTACATGCTTGTTTGATGAAAAATAACTTATACTGCATCTTCCATTATTCTTGGATGCTGACTTAAAATAGAATTTGCTGCTTATTGTTGAAGAACTCGTAGAAAATTAAATTATTGCAAATCTGTCCTGCACTTGAATACTCAAAAAAATCACAGTGTGTTGCTAATACAGTCCATAACATCACTACTGTTTAACGTTCAATGGGTTCTTAGGAGTTTCAGTGATGAAATAGATTCAAATATGTTGTTATTGAATTGAACACTGCTGCTATGAGTTGCTTTTATGACAGCCTTCTTATTTAAGACTGTAGTTGATATCAATGACTCTCATATATGATGTGAATGAGAGGTATTTACCTGATATGCCGAGCTCTACCCTTGTGGGAGCCCGTTTTACTCCACATATCTGATAAATGATCATGATGAACCTATTCCTGCACATTGAAACAAACATGTCAGCAAAATATAAGAAGCTGAAAGCTTCCATTGAATTATGTCTTTCTGCTTGATTTTTTTTTAAAATTATCTGATGAATGCTTGGTTTAACACAAATTACATTTCTGTCTGTAGCATAGGCGTAAGGCAGAAAGTAATTCACCATTGCTTAGAGTATAACTCTAATACCATTTCCTTAATGATTTTGCAGGTGCACGGAGCGATGAAGCGAGGCTGCAACTGCTTGGAGGCACAACGGCTAGAAGCACCAACGAAGTGATTCATCATTACAGGCAATGATGAATTGCTTCTCTTTTTTACGCTTATGTTATTTTCAGCAGTGTAATCTATTCATTTAAATTTTGTATTCATCTCTTGATTGTCAGAAACAAACTCAGTTACTCTCGCGGCTTGTGCGAGATTTAGCATTTCACAAAATGAATAAAAGTATCATTATGCAAATTTTCTTAATTTTCTGTTTTAAACATTTGCACAATAAACTTATGACACGTATGTAAGATGATCTCAATGATGATCAATGAACACTCAATCAGCAAAATATGAATTTTTTTTGTACCTATAAATGATGAACTTCATTCAGCTCTACCTGTTTGAGCTTGGAGTGCCAACAACGCTTGTTGTGTCAACAATGCTTGTTGTTGAGCTTCTAATTGGGTTGTTTCCTGTTGTTCTTGATATTGTTTAAGCTCTTTCTGATGTGCGTGATATTGCGTTGCTTGTTGTTGTGCAAGATATTGTGCTTGTGCTTGTTGCGCTTGATATTGGGCTTGATCTTGAGTGTGCGCTTGAGCTCGTGCTTGAGCTTGAGCTTGAGCTTGAGCTTTTACTTGTGCAGCTTGAGCTTGTGCCCGAGCTTGTACTTGTGTAGCTTGAGCTTGTGCCTGAGCTTGAGCCTGATTTTGTGCATCTTTTTGTTGTTGTTTCAATAATATTTGGGCTTGGGTAGCATGTTGTGCTTGTAATGTAGCTTGGGTAACTTGAGCAACTTTCCCAACTTGAGCATCTTGTTGAGCAGCTAGTTGCTCGGCTTGTTATTTTTGTACTTGTAGGAATGTCTTTTAATAAGCAACTTGTTGAGTAGCTTGAAACACAATACTGTATTGTCTTGATGTATTGGAGCTTGGTGGTGGTGGTGGTGGATTTAGAATGGTGCTTGTTGTGGTGGTGAGAGGCGATGTCATGTTGATGATTGGGGTTTGATTGGTAGATGGTGCGATCGATGTGTTTGGTTCTTGAGAGACCATGTTTTGAGATGTTAGGGGGGTGGTTGATGATGTGATGGTGGTGGCATGTGTGATGGGGGTAGTTTCCATCTGTTGTTGCGATGTCGATGACAAGTTTTGAGAGTTTGGCATGATGCTTTGATTGATGTTCTGGATGTTGGTTTGATTTTGATTGATATTTGGTAAGGGGGGAAGCCCTGAGCCAAGAAGTGGTGTGGATGATGATGGCAATGGTGGAAGTGGTGAAAACGTGAGGGATGTGATCTCTTGAGGAAATGGTGTAGTGTCGAAAATGCTCCCTGGTCCGAACATGTCACCCTCTCCTTGTGAGGTTATGGGGACAGAGGTTTGGGGTGTTGCACGAAAGGATGATGATGATGGATCATTGGGATCATGGAAAGTGAGAGGGACATATGTATGTAATGGATTTTTGGATACGGTTTTCCCCAAAATGGTGTTTGCATCCAAGTCTTGATTATTGACAAGGGGGTGTTTTTATAGGGCATCGAGAAATGTGCTTCCCTTGTTAACACTAGGTTGAGTTTGAGCAATGGATGATGTGATTTGTGGGATGTTTTGAGTGTTACTTTGGGATGGGGGTGTAGATGAGATGGGGAGTGTGGATGAAATTGGAGGCATGGCCTCTAAGGATGGTTCCACTATAGAGCTCACATCAAAATCAGAAGGTAGTTTAGCCCCTTGTTTTGCTAATTCGAGCATGTATAGTGAAGGGTTGAGTCTCATCATGATATTGATAATCTTATGGTTCTCTGGATTTTGAATCATTTCGGTGATTTCCTCGTGTGAAATTCCAAAGGGATTGTTGGTATGATCCTCTACTTCCTCTTGAGGGTTTTGTGATGATGAAGGAAAGTTGATTAGAGGATTACTTGATTCAATGAGATTTGTTTTTGAATTTGTTTGACTTAGGTGACTTGTAGTGGATGTTTCTATGTTGGCTTTCATGTTCCTCTTGTGTTGAGATCTAGTTTGCACCATAAAATAAGGATCAATTTTGAAGAGTATGGGAGATGAATCTCTAATTATTTGGATTGATCTAATCTTAGGCACAAAAAAAGAGAAAATTTAGGATGTTTTTCAAGGATCAAAGGTGATATGATGGGGATGATGTGAAATATGGATAATGTGGATGTTTGAAATTTTAAGAAATCTTGAGGGGATGCTAGACTTTTTAGGACTTTTGGATTTGTTTTTGAATTTTCAATTGACTTTGATTTGATTTTGGGTTTGCTTTGTTTTTTGATTTATGAACAAATAGACCCTAAGATGTTGGATGATTGTCTAAGGGGTAGATTTTCTCAAAGGATGATAATTTGAATATGTGTAGGGAGAAGGATACATCTACCCAAACCTATTCAAACAAGATGATAATTTAACCAAGCATATGAAGAAGGATGCATCTACATATACCTAGCTAAACAAGATGTTTTGATAATTTGACCAAGCATATGCAAAAGGATGCATCTACACATACCTAGACAAATATGATCTGATGTTTTTTATTCAAAGATTTCAAGAATTTTGCTTCAAGGTTTTGATGATTTTTATTTTTGCCAAAAATCCTAGCATGGAGGATAATTTCAATATTTTTCAAGAGGTGATGGTGAGGTGATTTTGGTTTGATTTTCAAGGATGAATGAAAAGGTTTGATTTTGATCCTAGAATGTACCTAAAAAGACACTTGTTTACTAGACCTCGGTATTGAAGAACATACAATACTTCCAAGGACCTTTTAACCAAGAAGTGGTTCAAACTGAGCATACATTTCCAGATTGTTCAAAGGAATGAGTCTATAGAACCTTGTGAATTTTTTGCTTATTTTGATATGTTGCTTTTGATTGCACTTCCTAATGTATTTCTTGATGACTTTTCGAGTGTGACTCCTAAATTTTGAACTTTTTCTCAAGGAATTTTCTTTTGGGATTTTAACTTTCTTGGAAATCATGAGGAACTAACACATGTGTGAGAGTCAATTTTGTTTCACCACAAACACTTCTTTGATTAGATTTTCAAACTAGACGTCCAATGTCCCAATTTATTTGAATCCCACAAAGTATGTTATGTGGAATTTTGATGAAATCAAGGAAAGGGTTACCTATTGTTTAACTTTATTAGGAAAATTGAGATGTAAATCCAAGTGTTTAGAAACCTCCAAGGATAAAATCCCAAGGGAAAACAATAACACATGAATTTGGTCAATTGTATTTTCCTCCTAAAGGGTTTGAAATTTTGATGATGATGTTAAATGTTTGTTTCCAAATGTTTTCAAACAAGCAAAGTGTTTTATAACCAAGAACAAGCACAATCTTATGGATATGAAAGACTCTATTTGTTGAGTCCCCACTTGGACAAGTCTAGCTAGCTTATCTTTAGCGAATGGTTAGATGCTTGACCCCACTGGCTCCCCTCCACGACACTCACTTATGTGGGGCAGCCAAGCATCAACACCCATGAAACTCCCATGGCATGCTTTCCATTTCTACTAAAGTCCGTAAAAGTGTGGGGCAGCTTCAAAATGACTGTTCTTGCACCAACAAATAGATAGGGATTTTAGCCTTTCTACAACAAGGGTTTTAATTCAAACTTTCCATTCATAGGAGTTGACCCAACGTGGTGAGAGACCATTGCTTCCCTTCTTGTCGAAGCCAACTACGTGATACTGGCCTTTGTTCCAATACCCACATTTATATCCTAGCTGGAAATACTCTTGGTTTTAGAGTGTTACCGATTGAGTCGTTCCCTTGGGTGAGTACTTTTTCCCCAAGGCAGACCCTCTAAGATAAACAATAGCGAGCAAACATATCTATAACTTGATCGATCTTTGTTGAGAAACAAAGAGAGAATACACGCGATAGGTTTGGCTCACACTCGCAAGATATTTTGTTCAATTTTAGTTCCAAAATGAAGTGTGGAGGAAATTACTTTATCCCAACCATAAGACCACCAAAAAGCCTTTTGATTCTCAAGATCGCCGTGAGGCATGGGAGAAGCGCATACATCTTTTCAATGGTGTTAGTTTGAGTAAGTGATCACGAAAACAAAGTAGCATATGTTCTTTTTAATCCAACAAAGCAATAATGACTCCTTTTTATAGCACCAAATGAAGTGTGAGAATTTGCCTTGTTCAATTATTAGCCCCAAACAAATTCTAGTGAGTTTTTGTCCTAAAGTTCATTTTAAGCTCCTTTTGTAACAAGAATTTAAAAGGTTCTTTTTAGAGCCCAAAATGAAACTAGTGAGTCCTAAGCATGAAAGATAACAAATTTTTCCTTAAGAGGAATAGTGAATCCTCTAAGAGTGTTGAACAAACACTAGAGTGTTTAAAAACACTTGGTATCATAAAATGAGGTCATCATGCTTCTTTTCCTCTTCACCTTTGATCAATCCAACCTACAAGAAAATCAGTTAGGTTTTGCAAAAATAGAGGTCAAGAAAGCAGAAAATAGGCCAAATAACTAGATTTTGATAAAAGGCACATGTTATAAATAAATTTTCACTTTCTACTTCCCTCCAGCGGTGCAATCCACAAAGGCATCGTAGTTTGAAAAAACCAGTGGTGTTGTATAGCATCGCTTTGCAGCCAAACTAGTGAGCATGAAGGTGTTGCTATTCTGGTCAACGGTGCAGTTTGGATTTTGAAAAGATTCTAGCGAGTTGGAAAGATTTAGCGGTGCTGTTTGAAAATTTGAATTTTGGGCAGGAAGTAGGGAGTGTCGCAGTTTGAAGTTTACAGTTGTGTGATATGGCGACACCAAGTTCTCAGCGGTGCTAAATAGCAATGTTGAGCTTCCAAAGGTGGAGTTTTCTATAAACACACAAAAAAAGCACAAAATTTTCTCAAAAAATGTGATTTGATCTTCTAGTTTTCCCTCCTTCTAGTGCCAAAATGTGAACCAATATCCTATACCTGCAAGAACACAACAAATGAACACATTAATAAGATCAAATTAAAATTAGAATAGAGATTCCTCAAGAAATCCATTTGAATGTGAGGGAAAAGGAATGAAATGAATACCACAACACATTTAAAACAAAGCAAACTCTTAATCTCTTGAGGGAGTTGGTGCCAATTTGATGTGAAAATTGGCCCTTTCCCAACTCCAATGGTGTGATGAAGATGATTGATGGTGAAGAGTGATCCACTTGATGAATACCTCCAATGTGCTCCAAGATAAAAATCTGCATAACCTAGCTAAGATTGGATGAAATTGGATGAAAATTGCTATGAATTTGAGTATAGTAAGTTTACTCAAGTTGTGGATGATCAAATAAGGAATGATGCCTCTTATTTATAGAATGTCTAGTTGAAGAGATGTCTAAAATGGAGCAATGTGGGACTAGAGATCCACCAATGACAAGGTACCACTTGTCAACATGTGAATGGATGAAGGATGTGCAAGTTTTGAAGAGTGTGTCAATAAATGCATATATTTGAAATTTGAAATTGTTGAAATGACATGTAAGAGGGAAAGAAGGTGCATTGAATGCCACTTGGCTCAAGGAAAAATGACCTTTTAGGTGGAGTAAATTCCTTGTTGGAAGGACAAAGTCCACTTGGATTTTGAATTCAAATTTGAGAATATTCCTTTATTATGGCTTTTGAGAGAAAATAGAGATTTAATAAATGAATTAAATCTATTTTCTTGTGCAAGTTGCAAAAGCTAGAGGATGGGACATGAGAAGAGATTAAATTAATGAAGGTTAATTAATTTAATGAGAGGTCAAAATGATGTGACATATTGATTTAGATTTATGGATTGATTTAAATCAAATATGAGAAGAATATGATTTCAAGATTAATTAAATAATTTATTTTATTTTATTTAACCAAGGAGATGAAGTTAGATTTAAACTAAATAAGTTTTTAATTTATTTAATTTAATGGATGGACTTTAGAGATTTAATCAAATAAAATTGATTATTTAATTAAATAGGGATAATTAGATCAGATTGATTGATTTAATTAACAAGAAATGATGACTTAATTACATAAATGATTTATTTAATTAAGAGAGGAACATTGATGAATTTAATCATATAAAGGTATTCAATTAAATGGTTAGACCGAGGGATGATTTCGGACGAAACGGTGTTAGTGGTCGGGATCAAATGTGTAATGTCAATCAACACATTTTCTATGTTTACAATATTAAAGTCATAAAACATAAGTACATATCATATTCATGAATGATCCAATTTACAAAACCTTAATACAGTCAAGATATATATATATATATATATATATATATCCAAATTACATCAAGCGAGATTGTAATAAATCTCGTATTAATATTATATCACTACAAAAGTTTTCTCATAGACACCAAGAGAATATACAATAAAGATGAGGAACATTGCATGTTGCCAGCCTCATTCATGAGTACGCTCAACATCCGATATCATGAACAATGAAGAATCAGGAATTTGTTCCATGAGCAATGTTATCCAAGTATAGCAACATCTGAAAGAGGTCCCAATGAAGGAAATAACATGGTTTCCTCCCAACCGCGTGGTACCTGTAGGTCCACTCCCTCTGTGCTAGGAGATAATGATAGGTCCAAAAAACAATCAAACAAACAACAAAGAATAGAACATAACATCACTTGGCTGACAAAAAAATAATGACATGACAGTATCTAATTCACATAATTACTAACAAACTCCCAGAGGCAATAACAAAACTAAAAGTGACTCTACACAAGAGATCACAAACATGCTTTAGGAAAGAGTGTCATCACATAGTTGTCTTAGGTTACCCTGGTGAATCTTCCTAGACTACCGGCCCTCATCTAGAGTTACCCTGGCAGTCTCTACCAATTCCTGGCCCCTAGAAAAGTGCATGTGGAGTTGAATTACCAAACAAGGTAAATGACCAAGTCATTCTAGGCCTTCTCAACCCGCCCTTAATCTATACGAGTATTAAGGCACTAGGCGAGGCATTCCATTTATTTGAATTATTTAATGAACCCCAGGTACATTTATTAAGGTTTTCATTTAATTAATAACTTCCGATAGGTTACCCTGGCTACCACGTTGGGTTCTGACCCCTATTGAAGGCCACTCTTCCTTTTATAATATCATAACACATCAAATCAAAAGATAACCATAATGCACAGACAAACTGAATCATGACCACAATCCAATCATGAACTAAAATATTTTACTCTTAATTACCACATAGGTAACAATACAACGTGCATGGCTATTTCACAATACATTAAAACAAATGATCATCATGACTCAAATAGAATATACAACTCATTCAAAGTTTCCTAGCCTCTGGAAAACTAAAAATTCCATAACTCAAACAATATATTCTACCACAAAGCTTCCTTTGAACCCAAAACGATAATAAAAGTATAGTTTAGAATAAAAAATCCACTAATTCACAAATTAAAAAAAAAATCATTAAACAAAATATTAAGAATTTTCCATTCATTTGAAAGATTCATAAAAAAAACTTTCTTTTCAATTTAAACAATTTAATTTATATAAAAACATTCAAATTTTTATATAAGTATTTATATTACATGCAAATGTTTATTTGTTCCAAAGAAACTAAATTTAAGTTTATCGTTCATTTAAAATTAAATAAACTAAAATTGCTTCAAATAAATTCTTTTACCAATTTAAAAGTTAACAACTTAAAATTAAACAATTTTCTATTGTAAGTATATTTTTAAACATAAATAAACACAATATGTTTTCTACAGCTATCCTACGTTTTAAAATTAGATTTTAATACGTTAAGAAATTCATGAAAAATAGCGTTTTCCCCGTGCTAGTCTTTACGCACAAGACACACACTAAACTGGAGTTGTAACAAGAGTACTCGACTTGTTTGGGGAAAGTTATAGGAAAAAAATTAATTTCAAACAAATTAACATAGGTAATCATGCTTTGACATGCAAAAGATAAGGCATAGATTGCGGCGAGCATATGAAGCACAGGAAAATAATGAAAAGAAGTGAATGTCATGTATCCACAAACTTAGATTAATACCCAGGCGACTAAATAAAATTAGTTGTTGAATCAAAAGCAATCAAAATATGTTGCTATCACAACAAAAAGTAAAATCAAAATCAACAAATTAGATGGCGCAACCTATGTTATCAGATATATATATGTATAAATTAAAGTCGACATATTAAAATAACATACAAAAGCTGAATTCTATACATACCAAACCCAGTGACTGATTTATATTATACATAGATTTCAGTTTGGAGAATACATATATAAGCATGCACTCATATAAGGAAAGGGATGTTGACTAATCCCCAAGAAATTCAGAAGGAAAATGATTAAGAATCAAGGAGATTATTGACTGCGAATAGATCTTGCATAAGAAAGGAATAGATAAATAATATGATTGCAGGTCGTACAGAAAAAATTGCTTCCCTTTCATGCTGCTACCATTATGTGTGTTCTAAGACTACGAGATAAAGGGAATTATTAAGATAAGAATGATTCAAAATTCTCCATACGCTAGCTTTAAGGCAAGAGAATTTTTCCTGAGAGATGTGAATCATTCCCATCTACTTGAAATAGCAACATTGTCCTTGTGGAGATTAAAGGTAATACTGAATGAAAAAATATGAAAGTAGACATTCACACCCTAATTATCTGCCAGTTACTAGGCAAAGGATAGAGGAATCTGCAAGATAAATGGCTGTAAGGATGATGGAGGGAATTTTTTATTTAAGGATTATTCTAATGCTTCAGACATCGACTCAAAAGTTACTATATGTCGACATTAAGTTTGAAGAAATTTCCTCAAGATTCAGGGATATAACTCCTCGACTAAGAGGTACAGATAATTAAATCCCACGGTGATCAGGAGTAATTGAAACTATCAAATTCTAAAAGATACACAAATGAAAAAAAACTATGAAATTTGGTTTCATCATATGCATGCATAACATTTAAGTATAACAAAAGTAGTGTTTCAAGTAACATAATCATATTTAACAATGACAAATACCATGCATCAGAAGAACGGAGGAAAAGCGAAATACCAAAGATTACATGAAATTTTTTCAGAAAAATAAATTAACAATTGTAATACCTATATTATTATAGCTAGGTTTTTTTTTTTTAATAGCTTTCATTTCTTTAAAATTTTCATTCATTTATTTCAAAAATAATCATCAATGATTTCTTTTCTATTTTTCTTGTAGGGGATTCAATAAATGAATTCTACCACAAGAAAATCAGACACAATAACGATATTCAGAAGTTACTTATTCAAGAAAATCCAAAATAAAGAAGAAAACCTGAAATTTTTGCTCGAAATTGATGAAGATCGAAGCAAAAATCAGCAATTCCAAAAACTCTGTCTTTCCCAAAGTACACAAAACCTTTCCAAAATCCTTCTCCACAAAGATTTTGAAACAAAAATGCAGTAAAGTAACTCTTCCAGAAAATTGCCTCGTGCAAAGGCTTTTCAGAAAAATTGTCGTGAATGAAATTGCACACACAAAAGATTTTAATGCATTTTCAATTATCTCAAAGTCATAAGACTTAACTGATTGTCAATTATGCATTCAAAATTGATCAATCAGTTTTAATTAATCAATATCTAAGATATTATCTTTTAACTCAAAATCAAGTACCTAGATATTTGTTTATACTTGTTGAAAACTACCTCATCAAAATATCTACTTTTCACATAAATTAAGTTTGCACAATTAATTTAACAAATGCATTTAAATAAATACTTAATTTAATTTAATTTAATAAATCAAACCACAATTATATTCATTTAATTTGACATATCAATAAAATCACATTTAATCAAATAAATTAACAAATAAACCATTTAACTAGATTAATTAATTCCCAAACAAAACAACACAAACAAGATTAACATGACGGAACTAGACGAAAAAACAACAATGGGTGATAAACGAATACTCCTTCAATGAAGAACAATGGCTAATGACAAACCTGAAACTATCTCTAAAACAACATATTTCCATTGGGTTAGGGCACGCTCAGACCTGACAAACAGGTGGAACCGATACCGAGTACCTGTAAACTGCATAAAATAACACTATTAAACATTTCATCATATATCTAAAAACACACTGTGAAGAAGAGTCGCAGTGTAGCAGGGTACTCACGAGTGAGTAATGCTACACTGTCTCCTTCACCAAGATTGACGAATATCACTATATCATAAACAATAATTACATCAGGGTAAGTGCACCAAGATGGTTCCCAAAAAGGGGGATTAAGTGGCCACTTTTTATTTGAAATCAAGAAATGCTGACCTTGGACATGAAATTGAGGATAGTTACACTCAAAATTTTGAGATGGAACATAAAAAAGGATCAAAGTGCTCTAAGTCTACTTTCTAAACTACTAATTTGTTTTGAAAATGGTTGAGATTAAGGGGTTCAATAGAGGGATGTACACAAATTGGTGTTGTTTTTACCAGAAAAACATAACATAGCGACTCTTGTATGACCTGAGCACGGTGAACTTTTTTTTAGTATTTTTAAAATCACTATAGTCAGAAGTTAGCTAACAACATCTAGTTGATGCACAATTTTTTTGATAATTTTTTAATGAATATTTGATTTTTTACTAATTTTCTAAGTGGGAACTTCCTAAAAAGCAGAATTTTGGCCGTGCTCCCCCTACAAATTTTGGAAAGTAATAGATTTTTTTTTTAAATTATTTTTAAAAATTTGTAGAATGGAATCTAGTTTCTAAAAATGTAATTTACTTGAAATTTCGATGAACAGTTAATTTATAAAGAAAAAAAACCAAACACTGCTTTTTGACAAAAAATAGACATACAAACAAAAGAAATTATGGATGAAAGGCCTCACATTGTTAGAAAGTGAAAAAAATTATATCATTGGAAAGCTAAGAGAGAACTTAACATTACCCATGTGTTTGATTTTGTCGATATTGAAGCAAATGCAATCCTAACGGTGAGCACGAACCCGATTATGTGAAAAATTGTAGAATTAAAAAAAAAAACATCTCTGGTCGTTGGGAATTCCCTCCAAGCCTTTGGGTTGGTATTCCAAGGAAAATACCAAAGCTAAGGCTCAGGGATTCCCAAAGCAAAATATAACGCGCTCACATTATTTATTAGTTTTCACTTTTTCCTTCTCTGTGGAACATTTCTAGCAACACATAACATGCTCGCGTTATTTATTCCTTTAGTTAAATGCCAATTTTTTGAATGTTTGTTCATTTGTTTGTATGTATATGTATGCTGGTGTGTCATGTATGTATGTATGTATGTATGCATGTATGTATGCCTATATGTATGTATTTATGCTTATGAGAGAGAGGA
>VDFB02373365.1:29830806-29848109 GCA_007258455.2 Sequoia sempervirens
GATTTTAATTACCATTTAAATAAAACATAAAACAATATTTCATTCCTTGAAGATTTCACAAATCAAATGATCAAATTAAGACAAACATCATTTAGGAACACAATAAGAAGTAGATTAAACTCTGATTGTTTCTACTGTTATTAAAACAGATAAAGAATATTTACAAAACTGGCACAATCACCAGTGTACAGAGAATCTGAAGCTCCAAATTGTTTCCAACTACACTAAGAGAACTTAAAGAATACATTACAGCCTGTACTAAAATCTTACTGCTAACCAAGAAGACAAAGAGAAGCTCTTATTACTCAAAATCAAGATGCAACTCTCCTTCTGTGGTGACTAATTCCTAGCAGTCCTAACTTTCTTTCAAATCCTTCTAACAAAGCTCTGCTTTCCTTCCAAAAAGTTCTAACCTTTTCCAAGAGGCAAGCATGCCTTATATACAAGATGTAATCAACTTGAATGTGCTGTCCCTTGCACTAGGGTTTTACAAAATATCTGTTTCACTACATGAAGGTCGGCCTTCCGATCCTTTGAGGAAAGTCGGTTGTGCATTTAATGTGAATCATTGTTGTCCATGCTGATGAAGGGTTTCTGGAAAAGATCTGTAGATATTTTGTCGCTACAGTATTTACTTCAAGCCTTCATGTCCATCCTTAAACTCCTTCTCAGGGTCACCTTGAATGCACCAGGATATCCCGCCATTAATACCAACTGCCTCTGTCACTAGTGGTCAGCACAACTGTCCTTCTGAGTCATGGTTTTCTTCATTGAAGTGGCCTTTTGCCCGCTTTGGGCTTTTTGCGCATTAACCACCTGTTGAAAGCAGTGTCGGACCTCCTTACCGATCTGAAACACCACTTGAGCCAATCAATCGCCACCTGTTCCCAGAAGAAATCCACCCGGTCACACTTATTAGTCTTTCCTTCACAGGAGCGGTCAATTAGTCAAAGGCTCATCTTAGCTCTCTTTAATTGGACGATCACATGCCACGCAGGATTCCTTGGCAGTCAAAAGTGGTCCGAATGGTATCGCATGTTGGTGAGACACCATCAGTGTCTCCCCGATGCGATATTACCACTATGCAGTTATCGGCATGACACAAGACAGTCGATAAGACACTTCGGCGAGCCTTAGGATTCCAATGGCGATCCTCATTTTCATGTAGGGGAGACTATCGCTCATTGCTGTGACTTCATAGCGAAGTCTCCTTACTCGTATGGAGTCTCCCCGATTTCCTAGTATTCTCGCCGAGCTTGCTCCCTTATGCTTCGGTGCTACCTTTCCCTTCGCCAGGACATCTCCGCGAGCTCCTTTTCCTTTCAGCGAACGCGTTCATTCTCCCCGGAGGCACGTCCTATCGGTGAGACACAAAGATCTCGCCAAGACCCCCTTGGGATGAAACCCCCTTTTTGCCGATGCCTGTTATTTCATGTCGGCAAGAGTTTCAACGAACTCCTTTTCATTCTCGCCGAGCCCACTTTGCATCAGGAAGATCCCATCGAGTTGGCAGGACGTCACGCCGAGCCTTTGTTTTTTGTCATCGAGCTCGTTCTACATTGGTGAGAGTTACGGTGACGCCAGACTCCTTGGGCGAGCCTTGTTTCATTTCGGTCAGACCCTGATGAATCGGCAAGAGATTATGCCGATATTCCTTCATATTGGCGAGACCTTTCTTCTTCGCCGAGACCTTATATCGAGGTCTTCTTCTTCCGCCGAGTTGTTTGATTCCATCGGCAATACACTTCGGGGTCGCCGAGACCTCTTAGCGAGCTCCAACAGCTATGCTGATGCCTTTTATTTCAATAAGACTTCCTCCGATCGGCGAGAGCTATGGCGACATCCATTTGTTCTCCCCGAGCTCTTTTGTTTCGGTGAGACCTTTCACCATTGGCGAGACCCTTCGCTGATCTTTTTCACTCTCGTCGGGCTTCCTCCATGTCGCTGAGACATTTTTTGGTCGACGAGACTTTACACCGACAGAAGCTTCCTTGCACCGAACTCTGTTGTCGCCAAGACCTTGGGTCGGCAGGACATCTTACTGAACCCGTTGCATTCCCTTCGAGTCATCCCGAGTTAGAGTCTTTCGGCGTGAATTCCCTGTTCGACAAGACACTTCGCTGAAGGGATCATCCTTTAGCTATCCTTTCCTTTCGGGAAGACCCTTCTGTAGTCATATTGACATGTATTCTTTCGCTTCACATGTGTCGCTGTAACCTCATCCCTTCGGCCAGACTTTATGCCGAATGTTTTACCCTTTGTCGACCTTAGACCCTTGGTGGGACCCTTTCGTGTCGGTAAGACTCCCGACGAAATCACTTTTGTGTTGCCCAAACCTTCCGGTGGTCATACCGACATATGCCCCCTCCATGTGCCTTGTCGGCGTGACCAAATGTACTCGCCGAGACCTCCCTCCAAAGGAAAGTCTCCCGTCGAAAGGTATAACTTTTATCGGGATCAGTGAGACATAGAGAAGTCGCCGAGACCTCTTGGTGGGGAGAAAGTCCTATGCCGATACATGAATCCCTTTGGCAACGGTCGGCGAGACATAGAGAAGTTGCCGAGACTTCTTCCCGAAGGAAATCTCCTGCCGAAGCGCTTTGCTTTGCTGACTGTCGGCGAGACTTAAAACCTTCGCCAAGACCTCTTGGCGAAGAAGGTGACTCCCGCCGAAGTGGAATCTTTTTTTCTGCCGATAGAACACTCCTAGTCGCCGTGACTTTGATTGATGTCATGCCAACAGTTGACTGCACACGAATTTTGCTCGCTGTGACATCTCTGGGGTCTTGCCGATTTTTTCCTTAGCTGATTTTTAAGATCAACTAGATTTGAGGAATGCCTTCCAACCGATCCCCAGCTAAGAAATATCATCAAGTGTAGGATTTAATCCTATAAAAGGAAGGTCTGTATTAGTCCTCAACAACAAATAAGGCAAATTATAATAAAATCACTATTGCTTACAATTACTCTAGTGAATTCCTAACAAGAAAAACCAATTTAGGTTGAGACAAAACCAAGATTAAATTAGATAGATCAAAAGTCAAAATCAAAAGGAAAAAACACAAGAATACCAAAGAGGAAAGCAAGTAACCAAAAGCAAAGAAATCAAAAGAAAAGGGGGACCCATTTTGATCCAGACCAAAGTGGGGTGGTTATGCAAGGCATAACAAATGGTGACTCGGCTGGGAAAATGGTTTAACCATTTTCATGAATCCAAAGGATTCAGCTACCCAGAACTCTTGGTTCATGAACATCACAACTCCAGTTAGGTCGGTTAGAACAAGCAAGGTAGAGCTAAAATCTCAAATGTAAGTCAAACAATGGCTACCCCTGAATCTATGTGTGTGCTTGATAGTGCATCATTCCTTTTATAAAGTTCTCCATCTTTCAAATAACAATGTGTAAAATTTGGGCTACATGAGTTGATTTCTTTCATGCAATGATATCCCGGGCATTGTTCTGCTGCTAGTCAGGCGTCCATAGCCCCGACGAAGATACCAGAATCACCCATTCATATTGATTCTTCTTTTGATAATTTTGTTGTTTTGTTTTCTTTTCTTTTGGAGTTTCAGATATTTCATTTAATTCTGCTTCTTTTTTTTTCAATATGTCAGATGTTTAATATTTAATCTGGGTTGAAAACTACAATGGACCTCATAACAACACTTGGAAGTCGGATTTTTCACTCAAATTTTACAATACTGTCATCCTAAGATAAATACACTACTAGAAGAGGAGATGATGTTAAGGATTTGTGGAAAATTCAGGGGAACTGATGAATGCTACTTGGTACCTTGTTATTGAAAAACTTTCCACAACCTTTATTGAAAAACAAACATGAAACAAAGAATTTAAGACAGAATCATCGAATCAGATAACTTGAAAATATCTAAACCACTTCTCTCCTAATGACCAAAGTATGCTTCAAATAACAACCCACAGCTTCAGATGGAAGGAACAGATCAACCCCCAAAGAGCAGAACAAACAGATAACAAAAAAAAAAAAACAAAAGGAGACAGAAACAATATACAAACAACAAGCCAAACTCAAACAAAGAACAACAAACTATAAAGAGACAAAGAGCGAATTACTTACACAAAGAGCAGCAAGTTATTTATAAAGGAAAAAGTTGCTCACAAACTAAAATACAAAAGCTATATACACAACCATAAATTATCTACAAACAGGAGACAAAATAAATTACTTACATAAAGAAAACAATGAATTACTTATATATAGAACAGAAAATTAACAAGCCTCATGATTCAAAATAGTGCTTGAGGAACTTCCCATTAACAGGCAAAGGAACTAGCTCCCTAGTTAAGCTACTTAGTCTGAAAGCATTTTCCCCTAGGATCTCAGTAATTTGATAAGGACCCACCCATAGTTTGTCAAACTTTTGATGGCTACCCTTTTTTTCATTGGCTTTATCCCATAATAGTACTAGGTCTGATATCCTAAAAGCTTTTATCTTGGCTCTTTTTTCAAACCAGCGTTTGACAATAGACTAATGTCTGAAGAACTGTTGTATAGCAACATCTCTTTGTTCTTCTAGTTTTAATAGAGCAACTAGTCTTACCTCTATCCTATTGTCACTGGAGTAAAATTTTTGCATGAACTCCAGTATAGGTATTTGCAGATGGATAGGAAAGATAGGCTCTTGGCCATATACCAGCTTGAATGGTGAGGTGTTTAAAGCAGCCTTAATCCTAGTCCTATCTTCCCATAACACAAATCTAAGTTGGGTGTGCCAGTCCCTAGGGTTATGCTCTAACAGTTTCTTAACCACTCCTAAGAGATTCTTATTGGTAGACTCTGCAACTCCATTACCTTGTGGATAATAGTTTGAGGAATACTTCAAGACGATCTTATGTTCATAGGCCCAAGAAATAAACTCAGCAGAAGAAAAAGCGGAACCATTATCACATACCAGAGCGAAGGGTACCCTAAACCTCATAGTGATGAATTCAGTGAGGAACTTGATCACTACCTCAGTTGTGCTATTTTTGCAAGGTATGGCCTCTGTCCACCTCGTACAGTAATTAGTAGTAGTCAAGATAAACTTATGTCCTACAGAGGAATTCGGGTTAATCACTCCAATGAAATCCAGTGCCCATTGGGCAAATGGCCTTACCTCGTAAATGGGCTATAGTGGCATGGCTGCATAGCGTTCCCTTGGTGCAGAAACCTGGCAAGTGTGACATGTCCTCACATGCTGGTGTGTGTCCTTGAATACACAGGGCCAATAATAACCAGATCGAAGAATCTGGTGTGCCAACGAATTTGCAGAACCATGACCTGTACCATGTTTCTCGTGAAACTTAGAGATCACTTGCTTGGCCTCTTGATGATCAAGGCACCTCAGGTATATTCCTTCAAAGTTCCTCCTATATAGAAAACTTCCTTTGAACATATAACAAGAACTCTTTAGTTTCAGAGCTCTCCTTTGAGTTTAATTCATCTCGTCCGGACATCAATTGTTAAGCATTAGGCGGACAACATCAGCATACTAGGGATCATCGGAAAAGGATTGGGCTGTGTATTGTTGACAGACAATGTTATCACTAGCATTCACCATGGACTAAGATAAACTCATGCCCCTAACTAATTTCATGGGATGTATCTCCAAATAAAATTCTTGCAAGATAGCCATCCACTTGCCTCTTCTTTCTCCTAGTTCACTCTGCATCAGCAGGGACTTCATAGCTACATCAAGAACTACAACGACGACTTGACTTCAAATGATGTAATGTTAGAATTTATTGATGTCCTGAACCAGCGTGAAGGCTTGCTTCTCCAGAGGTGGGTACTTGATCTCTGCATTTTTGAATGGAGAGCTCATGAACGCAATCGGTCTCTCCTCCACCTCCTCTTGTCATTGAGTTAATACAGGTGCATGAATGCTCAGAGGTGAAAGAGTAAATGTAGAATGGCTTGAGGTAATCAGGGCTGGCAAGCACGGGTGCTTCTGAAATGGACCGCTTGACCTACGCGAATGCGGCCTTCACCTCCTCTGTCCACTATGTTCTGGCGTCCTTCATCATTTCGTTTAATGGCTTTACAATCTCTGCAAAGCCCGTGATGAACTTTCTCACGAAGTTAATTTTCCTGAAGAAAGACTTCATTTCTTTCTTACTTCCTGGCCAGCTGATCTTCAAAATGGACTCGACTCAGTCTGGATTGATTGATATTCCCCTTTCAGAGATTATATGTCCCAAAAGCTTGCCCTCTGTGACTCAAACACACATTTTTTTGGATTCAATGAGACTCCATACTGGACACATCATTCCAGAACCTTGGCCAAGTCAGCAGCATGGTTTAATCAGTCCTTGGAGAACACTGTTAGGTCATCTATGTAAACAATAATACATTTGCCAATCAGATCATTGAAAGTTATGTCCATGGTGCGCTGGAAAGTAGCTCCAACATTTATCAGATCGAATGGCATCCTTCTGTATACGAACGTCCCCCACTTGGTAGTGAAAGCCATCTTCATCCTGTCCTCGCATTTGACCGTCACTTGATTGTATCTAGAGTAGCCGTCCAAGAAGGACATCATCTGCGCTCCATTGATAGTCTGCAAGACTTCATCTAGAGAAGAAAGGGGATAGTTATCCTTTTCTGATGCTCTATTTAGATTTCTAAAGTCAACACACAACCTAATCTCCCCATTTTTCTTGTGGACTGGAACTAGGTTGGCTACCCATGTTGAATGGTGCACAGGGAAGATTATCCTTGCGGACAACAACTTTTGAACTTCTTTGTAGATCAATGGCTCAATCAGGGCATTGACAAGGCACTGCTTCTGTCAGAAAGGTTTAACCTTAGGCTTTAAGGGGATAGTGTGGGTCATGACAGTAGAATCGAATGTCTAGAGGTCTTGATACCCCCAGGCAATCACAACAATATCCCTTTTCAGTGTCCTCACTATGTCTTTTCTAATTACTTCAGGGCAGGCCTTCCCTATGTAGACATTCCTTTCAGGACCCAAGTCAGCTAGGTTAACCATTTCATATTCACCTCCCTTTCCTTCAACTGATATCTTTTCTTGAGCCTTCAGATCTGAGTCAAAAATTCTCTCCAATGCCACCATTCCCTTGGGAATGCTATTACTTTTCAAATTAAGGACTCCTTCTGTATCACATTCCTCAGGATTCCAATCTCCCTGATCCTTGTTGGATTCATCTATAATTTGTCCTTCAAAAACATCTGAACTTGCCAGGAAAGCAAGGATATGTCAATCATCATCAAAGACCTGGAAGTTCTTGATATTTTAAGGAACAGCTGGGGTGGACATCAGTTCTCCTGAGAATCTTTTGAATTTGGAGCCTTGCATAGGCTCCAAGATGCTTGTAGCAACATCGAGTGAATCGGCCACCTGATTGTCTTCTCTAGGGATTAAGTCGATCCCAAATGCATCGAAGTCTTTGATCAGATTCCATACCCTGTTTCTATATGTTGCCATCCTTTTATTGTGGCAGGTGTACTGGCTGTGCACTTGCTTGATAACAACTTTTGAATCTCCCTTGACCATCAGGGCTGTAACTTTCTTCTTGTGTGAAAACATTAATCCTCGAGCTAGAGCTTCATATTCCGTAACATTATTAGTCCACCTAAATTGCAACCTGTAAGAGGCAAAGAAAAACTTTCCCTTTCAGGCTGGTTAGTACAATTCCAACACCACAACTGGTTTTGGACTTAGATCCATCAAAGGTTAGGGTCCACAACTGATCAGAAGCAAGGGGTAATCTTTTTGAAGTTTTCACAGGTATTTGAATAGGATCAACCAAAGGTGGGAGTTCCTGATCCTTGTGACCAATCACAGGGGAAGAATTCTCTAAAGATTCTCTAGGTATACTTTGCAATTCTGACTCAGTTGTATCATCTGACCTCTGGTTATTTTCCCGGCAATCATTTATCCCTTTTGTTGACTCCTTGAGTTTTGTTTCATTTATGAGTGTAGGGGTATCAAACCAACCTTGGGGCTGCTCTTTATCAACATCCTTATTCAGGAATATATTCGAGGTGGGATCTATTTGAGAAAGAAATCCTATTGAAGGAACCTTATCCCTGGTTAGCATGGTTGCTTCTTGGACTTCGAATAGAAAGTGGTCTGTAATTGTCTCGAAATGCCTCGAGCTATTCTTTTCAGCTTGAGGAATACAACCTAAGGTGTCCATACAGAGTTGACACGTCAATTCAGAGTGGTTTTGGTAGTGTACCCTGCACCAATTTGGGAGTAAAAGACTTAATAAATTGGTGTCTTCTCCTAAGACCAGTTGGTCTTGTTGCAGCTTTCTAATCAGGGCTTGTTGATTTTCATTAATCGTGGGGTCAGGGAACTTTAGTTTTAGCATGTCCTTGGCATTGAGAACTGAGAAGGTTAGAATTTTTTCTTGTTTATAAACCCCTATTTCAGTCTCAAAGTAAGCTACCTCATTGTGACAATCGTACTCAGTGATGATATGCTTGAGGCGAGGCTCACTTTCAATCCTAATCTGATTAGGAATCCCTTTCCATGATAGCCACATATGTGAAAAGTCCAGGGAGAGATATCCTCCTAAATTTTTCATCAGATTTTGGCTTAGTAGCATACCATAGGTCTCAGGGATGTCAGCTACCTGAATGTCAATGTTAGTTAGGATCCTAGGATCAGACCCAACTTGGACATGTATGTTCTTTAACTCCCCCACTACATTGACCTCTGTTTTGTCCAGCTGAATGACTTTCTTATTGGTTTGAATGGGGTTTAAACCTAAACTCTTGCATATAGAAAATGACATGACATTTTCCTAAAGCCCCCGAGTCCAATAAACAGTTTTGTAGGTTCTTGCCAGAAATTCTTAAGCTTAAAAGGAAAGGTGGAGTACCTACCTTGCTTCTGTATGAGACTACATTAATGTTTGTAGGGGGTGTAACCTTGCTCTTTCATTTTGCCTTATCCTCTTGTTCCAGAGCTTTCAACACTATCTCCCTTTGAGCAGGGCACCACTTCAAAATGTCAAAATATGATAAAGAAGTTTTTTGTTTCTGCATCTCAGAAACAATGTCAAATTTTGCATTAAAACTTGGAGTACTTTTGAAAACAGCAGAGGGATTACCCTTGTTATGGAGGTCAGACAGCCCCTTTGGTGGAGAAGGATTGTTATCAGCACTTTGATTTGGGGGCACCATGTGATTAGGGGGTGCTGATGTAGTAAATGGAACCTTACTTTGATTTCTCAGGAAGTGTCCTCCTTTTGACTGAAAGGATTGGGCATCGTATGAATCTTCCTCGGGTTCATTTTCTTCTTGTCTTGGGAATGAAAACTCCTCCTCAAGGAGCTCATAAGTCATGGCAGTATCCATTGAGTCACCTCCTTTGTTTGAATTCCCTTGGAATGTGTGGGCATCTTCATGTGCCATTTTGACAACTTTCTCCATTTGAGGGCAATTTACCTCCAAATGAGTCATTGTATCATGCAGCCTACACCAGTTAGTCATGACATTCAAATCGGCCACATTTGCAGTATGTGACCTCTCCTCATTTGCTTGATAATTATGAGGAACTCCACCATTATTGGGCCCCGTATTCCATTGCCTGCTCTTATTTGTTCTTTGGTTGTACCCTCTGTTTTGGCTTTGATAACCTCTTTGGTTGTAGTTGTTGTTGTTCTGATAAGAACCATGGTTGTTGTTGTTTTGATTAGGGTAATTACCCTGATTCTGAGAGGGGTTCAACCTAAGCTGAGCCATGTCATTAGTGACTTGGGACAGCGTTTTCTTCAAGGTTTCTACTTCATTGGTAAGATGAGTAGTCTTTTCACTTTCAACAGCCTTAGCAATAAGTGGCTAATCAACATGGTTAGTGGTTCCAACTTGGTTATGAAGGCTTTGGGGACCTTGAGGGACCTGTGGTTGTTGAAAAGGGTTGGGGGTCCTATTAGAAAATAAAGGAATAGGAGGTTGAGTTTGCAATTCGGACCTAGGCCCATAGTGGGAAGGAGACATTCTTGGAACAATATTGAATAAAGGGGGTGTACTAGGCATCTGATACCCTACTAAAGGAAAACCTCCCCCCAAACTTGGTTGAGAGTTGGTCTATTGCTGCAACTTAATGGCTAAATGATAAACCTTGGATAGGGTATCAATATCCGCTGGCAGATAAGTTCTTTGTAAGAACAATCCCAGCAAAGGGTCTATAACCCTAAAGTATGCCTGAATGGCACTGTCCTCAGTAACTAGATAGGGATCTTGCAGCCTCCTATACATTCTTTGGAACCTAGTATTGAACAAGGGTAGGGATTCACATGGATCCTTCCTAATGGTGGAAAATTAGTGATACAGAAGGGCTGGGTCCACATAGACTCTAAACTGGTTGATGAAAGCATTTTCCAAATCTGTCTAGGATAGAATAGAGCCTTGAGGAAGATTAAGATACCAGTTGTATGCCATGTCCCCTAAGGAATAAGAGAATAGCCTACAAACTACATCATGATGAGCTATTTGAGCTTGGGTACAAGCATCCTTGAAAGCTTGTATGTGTTCTTCAACACTCCTTAATTCACCATGGATGTATTTAGGGAAAAACTTCTCAGGGTTCTTAGGCATGTCGTGAAAACCTCCAGGGATAGTCCCCAATGGAGAGGGATTATTCTAAAAGAATGCCATTGGTGGTGGTGGTGGTTGAGCCAGTTGTTGTATGGGTTGAACTAGCTGTAATGACAATTGAGATGGATTGGATGGTGGATTGATGGGTATCCACTGAGGTATTGGTAAAAATCCTGGTGGAGTGAGGGGAGCTGATAAAGGTGGTATGATGGTTTCCCCAGTCTTATGACTCTTGTGTTTTATTGGGGTCTTGAGTTCTATCAAGGGTGATGGATTTTCAGCTGATCAAAGAATTCTATGGCACTTTTTCGGGGATGAAAACCCAGGTTTATCCAGTTTTCCCCTCTAGGCCCTCCTTCTAGCGCCAATTCCTGTTGATGGTGATTTTGGCACCATAACAATGAAAACATAATATTGCTACTCTGCTTCTCCTAAAAGAGAAAGACAACACATGGATGCCTTAGCTCCCAAGGTCTTTGTAGTTGGGTCTCAACTATGTTGATGTTACTCAATGGTCAATGCAACAGTAATATTCAAGGGGCCTGCTGGTGTTGAGATTCTGGATTGTTTTAAGATCAAGCATGAAATAAAACCTACTCTAACAGGGGTTTTTAAAGAAATATAAAAAGATAAGTCAGAGCTTTTGAAAAATAAAAAGAACAATAGTTCATCCAACCTTAACCAGACTTGTTAACTTCAAGGAATTTTAAACTAAAACTGCAGAACAAGATAAGCTCATGATTGACACACAACCTCTTTCATTCACAGTGCTAATTCGCATAACAGATTTTAATTACCATTTAAATAGAACATAAAACAATATTTCATTCCTTGAAGACTTCACAAATTGAATGATCAAATTAAGACAACTATCATTCAGGAACACAATAAGAAGTAGATTAAACTCTAATTGTTTCTACTGTTATTAAAATAGATAAACAATATTTACAAAGCTGGCACAATCACTAGTGTACAGAGAATATGAAGCTCCAGATTGTTTCCAACTACACAAAGAGAACTTAGAGAATACATTACAGCCTGTACTAAAATCTTATTGCTAATCAAGAAGACAAAGAGAAGCTCTTATTACTCAGAATCAAGATGCAATTCTCTCCTTCTGCTAGCTGACTAATTCCTAATATTCCTAACTTTCTTTTAAATCCTTCTAACAAAGCTCTATTTTCCTTCCAAAAGTTCTAACCTTTACCAAGAGGCAAGCATGCCTTATAAACAGGATGTATCAACTTGAATGTGTTGTCCCTTGCACTAGGGTTTTACAAAATATCTGCTTTAGTACATGAAGGTCGTCCATCCAACTTTTGAGGAAAGTTGGTTGTGTATTTAATGTGAATCATTGTTGTCCATGCTGATGAAGGGTTTCTGGAAAAGATCTGTAGATCTTTTGCTACTACAGTATTTACTTCAAGCCTTCGTGTCCATCCTTAAACGCCTTCTCAGGGTCACCTTGAATGCACCAAGATATCCCGCCATTAATACCAACTGCCTCTGTCATCAGTGGTCACCACAGTTGTCCTTTTGAGTCATGGATTTCTTCATTGAAGTGGCCTTCTACCCACTCTAGCCTTTTTTGCGCGTGAACCACCTGTTGGAAGCACCGTCGGACCTCCTTACCAATCTGAAACACTGTCCGAGCCAATCAATCGCCACCTATTCCCAAAAGAAATCCACCCAGTCACACTCTGTTAGTCTTTCTTTCACAAGAGCGATCAATCAGTCAAAGGCTCATCTTAGCTCTCTCTAATTGGATGATCACATGCCACGCAGGATTCTTTGGGGATCAAAAGTCGTCTGAACAGTATCGCATGTCGGTGAGACACCATCGGTGTCTCGCCGATTCGATATTACCACTATGCAGTTATCGACATGACACAAGACAGTCCGTAAGACACTTCGGCGAGCTACAAAAGTTATGCCGAGCTCCCAAAACCTATCGGCAAGATTGCATTCTCTCGGCAAGACATCTCGGTGAACCTCAGGATTCCATGGTGATCATCATTTTCATGTCGGGGAGACTATCGTTCATCGTTGTGACCTCATAGCGAAGTCTCCTCACTCATATGGAGTCTCCCCAATTTCCTCATGTTCTCGCCGAGCTCGCTCCCTTATGTTTCGGTGTGACCAAGACCCTTCGCCAGGACATCTCCATGAACTCCTTTTCCTTTCAGCGAATGCGTTCATTCTCCCCAGAGGAATCCCCTTTTGCCAATGCCTATTATTTCATGTCAGCAAGAGTTTCAGCGAACTCCTTTTCATTCTCGCTGAGCCCATTTTGCATTAGGAAGATCCTATCGGGTTGGCAGGACATCATGCCGAGCTTTTGTTTTCTATCATCGAGCTTGTTCTACGTTGTCGAGAGTTACGGCGACGCCAGACTCCTTGGGCGAGCCTTGTTTTCTGTCAGGGAGACCTCATGGTTTCTGGGAGACCTTACCCCAAAGTTTCTTCTCCTACCGAGCCTTCCCTTGTTATCGACAAGACTCCCTTCCTTCGCCAAGACCCTATGATGAAAACATGACCTTCGGCAAGAAGTCATGGCGAATGCCCCTCGAGCTCATCTTCTTTTCGGTGAGACCCACTAGGTCGATGGGACATCACACCAAGCCAACCATCCTCTGGCGACTTTGTTTCATTTCGGCCAGACCCTGTTGAATCGGCAAGAGATTATGCTACTATTCCTTCATATCGGTGAGACCTTTCTTCTTTGTCGAGACCTTATATCGAGGTCTTCTTCCTCCACCGAGTTGTTTGATTCCATCAGCAAGACACCTCGGGGTCACCGAGACTTCTTAGCGAGCTCCAACAGCTATGCCAATGGCTCTTTACTTCAATATGACTTCCTCCATGTCGTTGAGACATTCTTCAGTCGGCGGGACTTTACATCGACCGAAGCTTCCTTGCACCGAACTCTGTTGTCGCCAAGACCTTCTTAGGTCGTCAAGACATCCTACCGAACCCGTTGCATTCCCTTCGAGTCACCCCGAGTTAGAGCCTTTCGGCATGACTTCCCTGTTCAGCAAGACACTTCACCAGAGGCATCATCCTTTACCGATCCTTTCCTTTCAGGAAGACCCTTTTATAGTCATACCGACATGTATTCTTTTGTTTCACATGTGTCACTATAACCTCACCTCTTCGGCCAGACATTATGCCGAAGGTTTTACCCTTTTCCGACCTTAGACCTTTGGTGGGACCCTTCTGTGCCGGTAAGACTCCTGGTTAAATCAATTTTGTGTCGCCAAGACTTCCTTGTGGTCATACCGATAGATCCCCCTCCTTGTGGCTTGTCGGCATGACCAAATGTACTCGCCGAGACCTCCCTCCGAAGGAAAGTCTCCCGCCGAAAGGTATAACTTTTATCGGGGCCGGTGAGACATAGAGAAGTCACCGGGACCTCTTGGCGGGGAGAAAGCCCTATGCCGATACATGAATCCCTTTGGCAGCAATCAGCGAGACATAGAGAAGTCACCGAGACTTCCTCCCGAAGGAAATCTCCTACCGAAGTGCTTTGCTTTGCTGACTATCGGTGAGACTTAAAACCTTCGCCAAGACCTTTTGGCGAAGAAGGTTACTCCCGCTGAAGTGAAATATTTTCCTGCCGATAGAAAAATCCTAATTGTCGTGACTTTGATTGATGTCATGCCGATAGTTGATTGCACATGAATTTCGCTCGCTGTGACATCTCTGGGGTCTTGCCGATTTTTGCCTTAGCTGATTTTTAAGACCAACTGGATTGAGGAATGCCTTCCAACCGAGCCCCAACTAAGAAATATCATCAAGTGTAGGATTTAACCCTACAAAAAGGAAGGTCTACATTAGTCCTCAATAGCAAATAAGACATATTATAATAAAATAACCATTGCTTACAATTATTTTAGTGAATTCTTAACAAGCAAGAAAACCAATTTAGGTTGAGACAGAACCAAGATTAAATCAGATAGATCAAAATTCAAAACCAGAAGGAAAAAAAACACAAGAATTCCAAAGAGGAAAGCAAGTAATCAAAAGAAAAGAAACCAAAAGAAAAAGAGGGACCCATTTTGATCCAGACCAAAGTGGGGTGGTTGTGCAAGGCATAACAAGCATTTCATCAAACAGTTCATTGCCTTGCTGCTATGGCTAAAAGCCTAAAACAGGTGCTTTTGAACAAGCTATGGATGCTTAGAAAAAATCTATCATAACATAATAGTAAGCAATAGCATAGACAAGGGAATGAACCGTTTGAAAAAAATGCCTCAAACAAATGTGGTCTCATGGTGGTGGAATGCCATGACAAGCAAATTGTTGTGGATTGTCATGGCATTCCATCACCATGAGACCACATTTCTTTGAGGAATTTTTTCAAACAGTTTGCTGCCTTGTCTATGCTACTACATTTATCATACATGTTTACCAAATAATTTTATCAAACAGTTTGCTTCCTTGTTGCTATGGCTAAAATCCTAAAATAGGTGCTTCCAAACAAGCTATGGATGCTTGGAAAAAATCTATCAAAGCATACTAATAAGAAATAGCATAGAAAAGGTAGCAAACTGTTTGAAAAAAAGCCTCAAAGAAATGTGGTCTCAATGGTGATGGAATGCCATGACAATCCATAGCAATTTACTTGTCATGGAATTCATCATGGCATTCCATCACCATGAAACCACATTTCTTTAAGGCATTTTTTCAAAGAGTTCACTGCCTTGTCTATGCTAACACATTTTTCATACATGTCTATCAAAGCATTTTATCAAACAGCTCATTGCCTTGCTGCTATGGCTAAAAGCCTAAAACAGGTTCTTTCGAACAAGCTATGGATGCTTAGAAAAAATCTATCATAGCATAATAGTAAGCAATAGCATAGACAAGGGAATGAACCGTTTGAAAAAAATGCCTCAAAGAAATGTGGTCTCATGGTGGTGGAATGCCGTGAAAAGCAAATTGTTGTGGATTGTCATGAAATTCCATCATGCAATGAGACCACATTTCTTTGATGCATTTTTTAAAATAGTTCGTTGCCTTGTCTATGCTACTACATTTATCATACATGTTTACCAAAGCATTTTATCAAACAGTTCACTTCCTTGTTGTTATGGCTAAAAGCCTAAAATAGGTGTTTCCAAACAAGCTATGGATGCTTGGAAAAAATATATCAAAGCATACTAATAAGCAATAGCATAGAAAAGGTAGAAAACTGTTTGAAAAAAAGACTCAAAGAAATGTGGTCTCAATGGTGATGGGAAACGCCAGTTTTAATAACTGGCTGGTGCAATTCCCTTACTTGGTCAGCGGAATTCCATCATGGCATTCCATCACCATGAAACCACATTTCTTTAAGGCATTTTTTCAAAGAGTTCATCATTTTGTCTTTATGCTAACACATTTTTCATACATGTTCATCAACAAAAGTATTTTATCAAATGTACCATTGTTTGTTGCTATGGCTAAAAAGCCTAAAACAAAGTTCTTTAACAAGCCATGGAGCTTAGGAAAAATCTATCATAGCATAATAGTAGCATTAACATAGACAGGGAATGAACTGGCGAAAAAATGCCCTCAAAAGAAATGTGGTCCTCGGTGGTGGAATTCCATGACAAGAAAAATTCATCTGTGGATTGTCATGGAATCTTAATCGCATGCCATGAGACTTCACATTTCTTTGAGGGGCATTTTTTCAAACAGCTCAACGCTTGTCTATGCTACTACATTTTTATCATACATGTTTACTTTCAAAGAATTTTATCAAACAATTGGCCTTGTTGCTATGGCTAAAAGCCTAAAAAATAGGGTGCTTCCAAACAAGCTATGGATGCTTTGGAAAAATATATCAAAGATAAATTAATAAGCAATAGCATAGAAAGTTAGTATCCTTGAAAGCCTTCAAAGAAATGTGGTTCAATGGTGATGGAATGCCATGACAATCCATAGCAATTTACTTGTCATGGAATTCATCATGGCATTCCATCACCATGAAACCACATTTCTTTAAGACATTTTTTCAAAGAGTTCACTGCCTTGTCTATGCTAACACATTTTTCATACATGTCTATCAAAGCATTTTATCAAACAGCTCATTGCCTTGCTGCTATGGCTAAAATCCTAAAACAGGTTCTTTCGAACAAGCTATGGATGCTTAGGAAAAATCTATCATAGCATAATAGTAAGCAATAGCATAGACAAGGGAATGAACTGTTTGAAAAAAATGCTTCAAAGAAATGTGGTCTCATGGTGGTGGAATGCCATGAAAAGCAAATTGTTGTGGATTGTCATGGAATTCCATCGTGCAATGAGACCACATTTCTTTGATGCATTTTTTTAAAATAGTTTGCTGCCTTGTCTATGCTACTACATTTATCATACACGTTTACCAAAGCATTTTATCAAACAATTCGCTTCCTTGTTGCTATGGCTAAAAGCCTAAAATAGGTGCTTCCAAACAAGCTATGGATGCTTGGAAAAAATCTAACAAAGCATACTAATAAGCAATAACATAGAAAAGGTAACAAACTGTTTGAAAAAAAGCCTCAAAGAAATGTGGTCTCAATGGTGATGGAATGCTATGACAATCCATAGCAATTTTCTTGTCATGGCATTCGTCATGCCATTCCATCACCATGAAACCATGTATTTCTTTGAGGCATGTTTTCAAAGAGTTCACTGCCTTATCTATGCTAACACATTTTTCATACATGTCTATCAAAGCATTTTATCA
>VDFB02373365.1:29850757-29864554 GCA_007258455.2 Sequoia sempervirens
GGTGAAGTTTGCAGCCATTTTTCCCTTTGGACCCTTAAGGGATCAATTTGGTTGAACGTAGTTCAAAGTGATTCTGTGTGTTTGGGTGCAGAAGAGGACCATGCCTAGTGTAAACATGCCTATTCAGATAGATTGGAATAGTCTGTTTGGTCACACAAGTTGCAGAACGAAAGTTGCACCACTTTGCAACTTTCCACTGCTTCCATTTGACACTTTTTCCATCAACTGAAAACTGGACACCATGAGAAAACCACTCCGAGATAGCGAAAACCGAGAGAGGTTATTGTAAAGGGACCCAACATGATCACATAGAATTAGATGAGAAGTTTCTAAGCATCACGGTGTTTGAATAACCTCATGCTGAAGTTTGCAACCATTTTGCCCTTTGGACCCTTAAGGAATCGATCCAGTTGAACGTAGCTCAGAGCGATTCCGCGTGTTTGGGTGAAAAAGAGGATCATGCATAGCATAAAAATTTCTATTCAGATGTGTTGGAACAGTCTGTTTGGTCACACAAGTTGCAGAACGAAAGTTGCACAACTTTGCAACTTTCCACTGCTTCCATTTGAGACTTTTTCCATCAACTGAAAATTGGACACTACGGGAAAACCACTTCGAGATAACAAAAACTGAGAGAGGTTATTGTAGAGGGGCCCAACACGATCCCATAGGATTAAACGATAATTTTTTAAGCATCACAGTGTCCGAGTAACCTCATGTTGAAGTTTGCAGCCATTTTGCCCTTTGGACCCTTAAGGAATCGATCCGGTTGAACATAACTCAGAGCGATTCCGCATGTTTGGGTGTGAAAGAGGACTATACCTAGTGTAAATATTCCTATTCAGACACGTTGGAACAGTCTGTTTCGTCACACGAGTTGCAGAACAAAAATTTCAACCTTTGCAACTTTCCATTGCTTCTATTTGATACTTTTTCCTTCAACTGAAAATTGGACACTACAGGAAAACTACCCTGAGATAAAAAAAACTGAGAGAGGTTATTGTAGAGGGGCCCAACATAATCTCATAGGATTAGACAAAAAATTTCTAAGCATCATGGTGTCTGAGTAACCTCATGCTGAAGTTTGCAGCCATTTTTCCCTTTGGACCCTTAAGGAATCGATCTAGTTGAACGTAGCTCGGAGCCATTCTGCATATTTGGGTATGAAAGAGGACCATGCCTAGCGTAAAAATGCCTATTCAGATGCGATGGAACAGTCTGTTTGGTCACACGAGTTGCAGAATGAAAGTGGCACCACTTTGCAACTTTCCATTGCTTCCATTTGACACTTTTTCCATCAACTGAAAACTGGACACTACGGGAAAAATACTCCGAGATAACAAAAACTGAGAGAGGTTATTATATATGGGTGCAACACAATCCCATAGGATTAGACAAGAAGTATCTAAGCATCATGGTGTCTGAGTAACCTCATGTTGAAGTTTGCAACCATTTTGCCCTTTAGACCCTTAAGGGATCGATCCGGTTGAACGTAGCTCGGAGCGATTCCGCATGTTTGGGTGCAAAAGAGGACCATGCCTAGCGTAAAAATTCCTATTTAGATGCATTGGAACAGTCTGTTTGGTCACACGAGTTGGAGAACGAAAGTTACACGACTTTGCAACTTTCCACTATTTACATTTGACACTTTTTCCATCAACTGAAAACTGGACACCATGGGAAAACCACTCCGAGATAATGAAAACCGAGAGAGGTTATTGTAGAGGGTCCCAACACTATCTCATAAGATCATACGAGAAGTTTGTAAGCATCACGGTGTTCGAGTAACCTCATGCTGAAGTTTGTAGCTATTTTTCCCTTTGGACACTTAAGAGATTGATCTGGTGAACGTAGCTCGGAGTGATTCCATGTGTGTGGGAAAATTATGAAACCTGGTGGAATGGTGGATTTAGGGGTCCTCTTCATGTTGCAATTTGTTTCAGAGTGAAATATGGAGGTTTGCAAAAGTTATCTGATGCCCTAGGTCAGTTTTTCCCTTGTAAATGTATGAAAATGGTCTTTAGAATGCACTTTGCATAATTTTCTAATAAGTTACTATAGTGCTGGAAGTCAAGAAAATTGAGTTCTAGTGATGCCCTAGGTCGGGTATGTGAGTTTTCCTAGAGGAAATGAAGGCTATAAAGGTTTGGAGGGTCTGTGTAGACCTGGGCAAAGATGTTTTGAACTTTGGTTTGAGTTTTTGTGGCCAATA
Source organism: Sequoia sempervirens (assembly GCA_007258455.2). NCBI lineage: Eukaryota > Viridiplantae > Streptophyta > Pinopsida > Cupressales > Cupressaceae > Sequoia > Sequoia sempervirens. The sequence goes on from VDFB02373365.1 coordinate 29,852,970, forward strand.
GAGTGGAGTTATAGAGAAGCCATAGGTTTTAGAGTGAAATAGGAGGGTTTGCTGGAGTAGCACCTTAGAAGACCTGTACAAAAGAATTGATCAGAGAATCTATGGTTTTGTAACACAATTTGAGACTGTCTAAGAGATCTTGTGGTGGCAAGAAGCTTAAAGAGTACTTTGTGTGTAAAATTGGGCTAATTCTAGTAGCCTTTGAGTAGGGTGACTTGAAGTTCTTTGTGTTGTTGCATAAGAATCTCATGTGTAAGCTTGCTTCAGTGTTTTTGATGATGTATGGATGCTATTTGGATGTTGAGTTGGTATTCTTACAACATTCTCTAAAGGATAGGTCTATTTGTTGTTACTGGTGAATTGGGAAGCCATAGTGTTGATTTGATGAAAGTTGTGTTGGAAACTTGAATCTGAGTTGGAACTTGATTCCTTGAGCCTGATTATGTGTTCCTCCACCTTGATATTGCATCTTAGGGGTGTTGGGGTGTGCCTTGAAAAGTTGATAGCTTCCTTATGTAGGCCTAGTTAAGCCTTGTCTATGGCTTGTAAATCAATCTTTTGATACGTTTGTTTTGGATGTTTGATCTTGTGCTTTTGGGAACTTGTGGAGGATGGTATTAGGAGTATAAGACCATGTTTCATTGAATGGTTAATGCCTTTAATAATTTTTTATTTTGACTGTCCTAGTCGGTGAATGCTGCAAAGTTGCATGGGCTTGTGTAGAAGCCATGGAAGAGTGGATGTTTTTTGGTGCAAGGTCTATTTGTTTGGTCATGTTGTGTTGTGTGAATATTTTTTACATCATCCCCAATTCCTATTGAGATGTCTGGTTGTATGAGTCAAGTTGAGTGGTCAAGTTGCATTGTGGAGAGGAATAGTGAAGTTGGTGTGTGCATATAGAGTATTTGAGAGAAGCTTTTGAAAAGGAAGTTGCTTCCCCTGCCACTCTGCATCATAGTGGTATCACAGCTTCAAGGAGTAGATTTTTTTTCATTTTTTAGGTTGTGAAGAGCAAGGAAGAAGCGAAGAGTTTGGTATTCAAAGATTCCTCCAAAGATAAAAGATATGGCTAAAGAGATGAAGGAGATGAAGGACAAACATGCTAAAGAAATCAGAGAGTTGGAGGAAAGAATCATAGCCTTGGAGACAAAAAAAAAAGATGGGATGTGGAAGAGAGTGAATCAGATGAAGAAGAAGATGATGAGTTTGAAGACATGGAAGAAGAACTTGATCCAAAAGACCGAATGATTGCAAAGTTGGTAAGGGCAGTTAGAGATGACAAGCCTAAGGTAAAAATTGATGTTCCTAAATATGGTGGAAGTTTAAATGATGAAGAACTACTTGAATGGATTGCTGCATTAGATAATAATTTTGAATGTGATGAGGTTCCTGAGGAGCAAAGAGTAAGGATTGCAAAGACAAAGTTACAAGGCCATGCTTTGGTATGGTGGGACTACTTTCAATTTGAGAGGAGGAAGCAAGGAAAGTCTAAAATTACCTCATGGGACAAGATGATATCAAAAATCAAAGGTAAATTCTTACCCAAGGATCATTAAGTTCAAATGTTTAAGAAATTGTAAAGCTTAAGACATAAAGAAATGGATATTAAGTCTTATACTGGGGAGTTTTATAAATTAAGTTTAAGGTATGGTCATCATGAGAATGAAGATGAAAAAGTTGCAAGATATATTGGTGGTTTGAGGTTAAACATACAAGATGAATTTTCTTGGCTAACCCTAGGAGTGTAGAGGATTGTTATCAGATGAAAATCAGAATGGAGGAGAAGCTTAAGAGGAGACAAGAGAAATCAATGAGAGGAAGAGGTGGTCTGGTGTAGGAGCACCTTGACTCTAAAAACAAATTTGTAAAGATTTTAGTTTTCAAAATATGAAGGCATTGTAAAGGCCATTCTAAGTCATTGAAAGGTCTTTAGGAAGTAAATAGAGTCAAAATACAAAAAAATGTCATTTTTGTCCCTAGGTGATAAGGTTTCCAAAATTGTTCATTTGTTGTCAAAATTGTGAAAAGGCAAAAATTAGAATGTGAAGAGACAAAGTGGGAGAGGAAAGATTTTGGTCGATTGGAAACTGAAAAGGAACTTTCATAACTATTGTAAAAGCTATAAAAAGCATGAAAAGGCATGGAAAAAACAAAATTTGAGTCTTTGTAATTAGATTTTGAAATAAAATCCCCTGTTTTTGACTTTGCAACACTTTCTCCATGGATTTTATCTTATATTGGTAATTTAGGAACTTCAAAAGTTTAAATCCTTGTGTGATTTCATTGTAGGTAGAGTTAGTTTCATTCACAAATAATTTGGAAGGTTAGTTTTGAGAAATAAAAGAAGGAAAAGCAATTTTTTGTGTCCCGGGCAGTGATCCTCACTATGTGATTTTGAGAGTCTTATAAGGAAAATATTCTTCATCCCACCATTATAGGCTAGTAGAATGGTGGGATGGATGGTTTTTTATGTTTATTTAACATGTTTTTGAGTGGAAAGTGTGTCAAAAAGTAACAGGGAAGGTGTGGATATGAAGATAGCTGCTGCTCCAAGAGGAAAATATGAGTTTTCCATATGAAAGATGGTGCCTACAAGTTGGAACGGTTAGAATAGAATTTTTTTTTATATGGATAAGGGTTATTATGTTTAGGAAGACTTATTTACAGGTGTTTGCAATAGTGGCAAGTGATTTGGAGGTTTGTAGATGATATTTCTTAAAAACCCTCACTTGCTTGTGCTTTAAAAGCCTATAAACAAGGGTTTACTATTTAATTATATTGTTGGGAATTTATTACCTTGAAGATTGATGATTTGTGAGTTTTTCCACATATATAAATAATTTTATGGTTGGTAAGTTATTTGGAGTTTTTTTAAAGGTGTCTCCTTTGTTAAATTGGCCTATTTGGGGCTCTTTAGTAACAAAGAAGTCAAGACAGCAGGTGTGTGTTCCAAAACAAGTGTACCTAAAAATGAGATATGTTTTTAATGATCAAAATGGGTACTCAAAAATGTATTTATCTTGTAGAGATTCATTATGGTTTTCCAGTTACACCCAATTTGGTGTTTTGAATGCAAGAAACTAAGATTATGTGTAGACAATGATTTGAGTGTTTGGTTTGGGTTTGTAACTATCTAAATGATGATGAAAAATGTGACTCAAGGTCTAGAAGAATTCCTGAAGCAAGGTTTGTCATTTTAATGTCTTGAACAATGTGGAATCATGGTGTTTTGAGTAAGCAAAATGGTGTTTTGACTGCTAAAAGTAAGGAATCTGATAAAACAACGGTTGTGAATATGATATTGGTATTGTTTCAATTAGAATGATGATGATTATAGTGTCATGGAAGTATGATAATAGGTTTGAAGGGAGAAGTGAATGAGTGGTGGTCTTTTTGCCTTGATTGAATCAAGTTAAATGGATGGTAATAGTGAAAGTTGTAGTGATTCAGAATTTCTAATAGTTTTATGATGAATTTGATGAAAGTGTGGATTAATGATTTGAAAAATTGATGATTGGTATCCTTGTAGTTGAAAGTGAATTTGATGGATTTATTTGAGTTGATAAGTGAAATTAGTGAAATGAATAGTGAATTTTGAAGAATTTGTCAATTGATCTTCTCCAAGATGAGTTTGGGAAAGAAGTTCCTTGTGTTTGTGTTGTTTAGCAATTGATATTGCATCAAATTGGTATCAGAGTTGGTTTTGCAATTTGATATTGCATCATGGTCCTAATGCAAGAGGAAGAGGAATGATTTCTACATGAAAGCAGCCAAATGAAGATCAAGAAGGAGCAAACAAAGGTAAAGATCACAATGTTGATTCTAGAGGTGGTTTTGGTTTTAGAGGTAGAGGAAGGTATAGTATTGGTAGAGGTACTAACGATTTTGTAGGAAGGTGCTACACATGTAATGAGTTTGGCCATCCTTCATGGAAATGTCCTGAGAGGGTTGGTAGTTCATCAAGTGGAGACAAGAAGATTGATAGGAGAGCACAATTGGTTCAAGAGGAGGAGTGTGAAAGCCATTATTCTGCAAGTAAGAAGGTAGATCCTAAAGTAGGGGAAATGTTGATGGTGAGAAAGACAATCTTGAAAGCAGCAAAAGAGGAAGCACCTTTGCAAAGGAAAAGTCTCTTCAACACTAATTGTAAGTGCAAGGACAAGGTATGTAGAGTGGTCATTGATTCTGGCTCAACTGAAAATATGGTGTCAATGTGAAATGGTAAACAAGTTAGGCTTGAAAAGAATTCCTCATGAATGTCCTTATAAAATTTCATGGTTAAATGATGACCAATCTTTATTGGTGAATGAAAAGGTCGTTGTAGACTTTCAAATTGGTGTTTATCATGATAGTGTTGTTTTTGATGTGCTTCCAATGGATTGTTGTCATCTCCTATTAGGAAGACCTTGGCAATATGACAAGAGGGCATTGTATGATGGTAGGGAAAATACCTACACCATAGTCAAAGATGGTTATTCTTTTGTTTTAACTCCTCTTGTAGAAGATATCAAAGGTAAAGAAAACGTAATAATGTATGGTAGGAAGGAACCTATAAATGTAATGAAGGAGAATTTTTTTTTTGATGTTGTTACCTATCCTAGGACTGATAATGTATGGGCAGCAAGTGTGATTGTAAACACAGGGGTGAAAAGTGCTTTGACAAGGAATTTGCATGAAATTATTGTTGTAGGGACCATTGAATGTCCTGTAGTTAAGAGTAAAGTTAAGAGTAAGGAATAGGTTTCAAATCATCTTAGCATCCGTACAGACCGTACAACAACAAAAAAAGTGAGAAAAAACTAGTAAATTTTTGGAAAATAACATTCTTATTGATCAAAAAATGGGTTACAAATCAACCAAAAACCTCTCCTTCGAGGCATTGAAGGCTATTATACATGTAAATCTCATTAAAATTCCTTAGGTATGAGATGTTCTCACAGATATTTTACAATTTTACTCACGTACATTCGAGATTCTCTTCTAATGTCTACATCATAGGTTCTCATTTAGAGGTTAACTTCAAATGAGTAACTTGAGATTCCCTCGCAAAGATTCACACGTTCTTTTATATTGGCTTCAAATCATAATTGAAATTTGTCAAGATCATCAAAATAAGGATGTTGCATTGCTTTTTTGGCTGAGATTCTCTTTGATGGCTCAAAAATTAGCATTTTCTGCAAGGAGGGACAAATCATTTTTTACTAGTTTAGTTACAGATACGCAAAGGAAAAGAATAAAATGAAATAGCTCATCCAAAATAGATGGAAGGAACTTACAGATAGGCATGGCAGTCTCTCAACTTAGTCAGTCTTGGTCATACATCTTCACTGGGAGTTCCAAGATACCTATTGCACACTACACCTCTCATGAATATAATTTCTTGAAATTCGAGATGCTCTTATAATGTCTACATCATAGGTGGTTATGATAAGGTTAAATTTAAATGAATAACTTGAAATTTCCTCACCAAGCTTCACACGCACTTTTGTAATGGCTTAAAATCATATTTGAGATTTGTCAAGATCATCAAAATAAGGATGTTGCATTTCTTTTCTACTTGAGATTCTCTTTGATGGCTCATAAATCTGCATTTTATGCAAGGGGACACTAATCAATGTTTGCTTGGTTACATACAAATACACATTGAAGTAAAATAAGATGATAGAATTGGCATCAACCAAGTTGAGGTGGATACAAGTATAAATTAATAAGAATTATTGTGCATATACTTACAAATTAATCCAATGAACCATTTGAGTCTTCTCTACTCTTTATTGTGTCAAGTATTGCCTCATGGTTAGACTCACGAACCTTCCACAAGGTCTTGTTCAAAGTTATACCCCCATATTTGGTCAAACGAACATTGGATGCCATGAAAAGGGTTGAGTAATGAAGAATCTTATGATGCGTGCCAAATTCATCAAACAACCAATGTTTAACACTCTTATGTGGGTACCTTCTCAACCACGTTCTAGTAACAACAAATGAGCCTGTAGGGTATTCGATGTTTTCTCCATCTATAATTCGGGCTTCCAATTTATTTTTTTCCTCAACACAACGACACAAGTAATAGTTCGTTCCCTCTTTTTTGTCTTCATCTGCAATAACTGCATAAACATGCCCTGCATTTATATGTGCGACATATCTCTTGAAATTAGTTAACATTATGAATACAGTACAAAGTAAGATAACAATATGAAATTTCAAATACTAAGCAAGTAGATATATTACCTGGTTGAACTAGATCTGCTGCATGGTCAAAGTCGATCGATGATTCCATCTGTGATAGTTCCAATGCCATCGGAGGGTGATATGTGTGAAGTGGGCTAAGATAACTTGTCAACCATTTGTTAACCCACTCCCCTGACTCACAATCATTCCAAGCTTGCATTGTACATGAAGAACAAAAGCATGCCATCTTACGTGTATCGATACTCCATGAACCTGCATTTGAGCTAAGGAAAGAGTGCAACTCACTTGATCCTATTAGTGTACAACAATCCTTATATGGTGCAATGTTAGTATCATCCATCAACCAAAAAAATCTAAGAACTGAAGACGTACCTTCATTAGCTAGACCCATCAAAGCATTACACCACTCGACGATTGATCTTGCATCTGTCAACTGTGCACTGTCTTTATACTTTAACTCTTCTCATGCTAATGGTCTTTTCACGCATGCTCCTGCACCGTCATGCTCCCCCTTTCCATGTTCGGCCTCACAAAAGTTCCACATATGTTGAACACATGTAGTGACATGCATCCTATATAACCAATAGAACATGCGTGCATTCTTGAACTGTGTTGCACAGTTATCTGACCACATTATATGCCGACCGTAGGATATGCCCCTCTAATCCAAATGAATGTAGAACATCTGGAAGCAACCTTGCACAAACTCTAGAGAATGTGTGTGATCATCACTAATATAAAAGTGATACTCCCTCAATACCTTCCTTTGGTCCTCTGTACTATCAGTTGCATGAATGAATGCTATGTGCACAAATATCGAAACCTGTGTGGAGTTGTAATACTGTGACTGCACCTCACGCTGTGGCTGTAGAGTGTAGTTCTCTATAAATTCAACCACTGATACTATGCTGCCAAGTGGAAAGGTGTCCTTGCATAGCTTGAATTGCATGTCCAACCATCAGGCTCTATGGGTATGCCTTGCATACTCATACACTAGATTCTCATGAAACATGGACATAAAATGATACACTGGAATCTTCTCAACAACCAAATCACACCTTTTTGCTTGAGACCCATCTTTTGTAGCATATGCCACTATTTTATACTTCCTAAAATCTACTAGTTTATGCCCCACCTCATCTATGCTTTCCATTTGTTGACATACTCGCATTCGTTGCAAGCCACCACAACGCTCACATGAACCATCCAAGCATGTTCTCCTATAGAATACTTGGCCATCCTCTATTTGACATAAATTTTTTGATAAGAACTCTCTTGAAGATTTTGGTGGGGCTTCTATGCCACAATCCTGCAAAACATCATTAGTATGCAAATCTAAACATATAGAACGATAAACATCATAATGGTTAGAGAATTCAATATGTAGTCTACAACAACAAGTAGTGCGTGTGTGATTTATCTTGACATAAAAAGGTTTAAGAATTTCAAAGAATCTTTGATAAATACTAATTTGAGGATAAGCATTTTGAAATTTATGAAAAAATTGGGTTTGAGTCATATCCAAAAATACTTTGGATGTGGTTCACGACTACCAATTCTCCTTCTTACGACATCCCTTTGATTCAGAGATGGCCTTGTATTATTCTTCCAATAATCTTCAATTAGTGTTCTCAATGCTTCAACAACTTTTTTATCTTTGTGTGGCAGTCTCCCCGAGAATGCCCATAATTCATTTGAATCGGTGCCCTCAATTCTTTGCCGCCTTTGAACGACTTTTGATAAAGTTTTTCTACTAATTCCCATTTGTTCACTTGTCTTTTTAATGAGGTGAGATCTCTTTGTTTGATAGCTTACCAAAGTTGATGTAATGACATGTTGGGTGACATTACTATCCTTTGAGTGTGAGGTCTTACCCACATTATCATAAGCATCCATTAGATTCTTCACAATAGTGTTTTCACTTGATGCATTCGATGTTCTCAACCCTAGAGTCTTCATGATGTTTCTATACTTTAAACCCCGCATTATTTGAAAAAATAGTTGACATCCTGTGGTCTCATTTAGCCTTTCGAAGAACATTTTCCAAATCTTATCAGCATATCTTCTACAAGTGGGTTTTGGAATCTTACCTTCCATGTGCTGCAAAATATCCTCATCAATATTAATCAAAAACTTTGGCTTTCTACACAAAATTCTAGGTGGTGTTCTCTTAGGTACATACATCTCAACATTAGAAATTTCATCAATATTGAATTGAGGTGGGCTAGATTGCATACCTTCGATCGAGGGTGGAATAGAAGACATGCCTTGAGGTTCACATGGGGATGATGGCATACCTTGTTTGTCACCTCTGAGTGATGATGTACTCTCAACTTTAGATGTGGTGGATGGTGTCCAACCATACTCACTTGTGGTAGATGGTGTCCCTCCATATTCGCTTGTGCTTAATGGTGTCCCTTCGTATTCACTTGTGGTAGAGGGTGTGTCTCCAACTATGGTATTTGCATCTCCCCTAGCACGACTCTTTCGCATTCATGTGCTTTTTGTTGCCAATTTATTTTCTCTTTTTGACGGTTGAGGTTCCTCTACAACTAGATTGTTTTCATCAATCATTCCCAATTTCTACTTTTCACGATATTCCCTCATCCATTTTTTCTCTTTATCTCTGAAGGCTTGGAGCTGATCATTTGTTAGTTTTTTCCTTTTAACAGTTCGTTTCTTCGACATGACGAATAATTTTACCTGTGCAAAAAGTGCTAAGTTGTCAAATTAACTAATTGAGTTTCTGAGTTGGGAAATGTAATTTTATGTTATATTGAGCATGAGTAGGGTATTTTAGGCTTTTTTCAATAGTTGTCAAGTTTTGGAGTGTTTGGCAAGTGCTACTTTCAATAAAACATAGGGTTTCTGGTGTAGGAGCACCAACACCATATTTTCAAAACTTGAATCATTGAATGTTGATCATTTGATCATTTGATCATTACGTGCGTCATAGGTAGTTTGAAGTCACTATTTTCATTGAATAAGGTTTAGAAACACCATTTTGAATGTATTTAGGGATTTGGAGGTCAATGGAGTCCAAAATGTAAAAGTTGCTCAAGGAGATGGTTCATGTGATGAGTCTAGAAATTTAGGTGTTTTGATGTTCTTCAGGTCAAATAAGGTCTTTGGAGACCATCTTTCATGTATTTAGATGTCTTAGGATTGATTTTTCAAAATTTGCACATGATATTGGAAAAATTGCAAAGTTGCAACAAAAGTTGTGAAGAGCAAAATTGTGAAAATACAGGAATTTGAAGGGTCGGAATTTGAATAGATATTTATGCCCGCTGGGAAGGAAAAAAGATCATTGTAAAAGCTTGTTAAAGACCTTCAAAGGCTCATTGGAAATAGAATGAATATTGGTTGGTGAATCATTTTGAAGAATTCAACGTTCCATTCTTTTATTTCATTGTTTTCTATATTTTTCCTGTGTTAACAAAATTTCATCACAGTTGTACGGACCCGCACATTCAGTAAAGGCTCTAACATTCTTTATTTCATGTAGTTTTTTGGAGTAGCTCTTATTTTCATCAATTCTGAGCTTCTAACATTCAATTTTGTGGGAGAAATCTTGATTTTTTTGGGACTACCTGCTAAAGTCAGAAATACCCCTGTTTTGTGAGCAATATGGATTTTTTGGTCATCCCACCTACTATGTAGACTTGTACTTCGGTGGGATGACATGTATAAATGTATATTGGATGTTTAATAAAGTTAAAAGGCACTGGGAGTCCACAAGGTCAAGTTATAGTGATGCCCTAGGCTAGGTATGTAGGTTTTGCTAAGTGAAAATGAAGGCTAAAGGTTGTGTATTGGTGAATTTGTGAAGGGACTGAGTGTAAAAAGGTTTGGAGGGTCTGTGCAGACCTAGAAAAAGGTGTTTTGAACTTTGGTTTGAGGTTTTGTGACTGTTAGAGTGCAAATATAGAGAAACCCTAGGTTTTAGGGTGAAATTGGAGGGTTTGCTAGAACAGCACCCTAGAAGACCTGTATGGAAGAAATGACCTAAGAATTTGTGGTTTTGTATCACAATTTGAGACTTTCCAAGAGATTTTGAGGTGGAAAGAAGTCTAAAGGGTACTTTGTTTGTAAAATGGGGCTAATTCTAGTAGCCTATTGAGCAAGGTGACTTGAAGTTTCTCTATGTTGTTGCATGAGAATCTCATATGTAAGCTTGGGTCTCTATTTTTGATGTTATGTAGATGCTATTTGGATGTTGGGATGGTTCTCTCACAGTCTTCTCTAGAAGATAGGTCTTTTTGTTGATTTGGTGAGTTGGGAAGCCATGGTGTTGATTTGATGAAAGTAGTTTTGGAAACTTGAATCTGAGTTGGAACTTGATTCCTTGAGTCTATTTGTGTGTTGCAGGCCTTCCCCTACTACATTAGGAGTATATTCCAATTTTTTAGAGACATGTATGGAAAATTTGGTAGCATAGACAAGGCAATCAGCTGGTTTGTATAACTGTTTGACAAAATAACTCAATGAAAGCTTTGGAAGCATACACAAAGAAAGTCAATTGTTAAATTTAACAAAATGCCTCAAAGAGATGTGGTTTAAAAATGTAATAGGAAAGTGTATCGAATTGTGTGATTTAAAATGTCCATTGACAATGTAAGGTTGTAACATGACAAACAAACAATTTGATCAACATGGAATAAGAAAAACAACAAAAATGAAAGCAAGCCATAATAGAATGAAAGAAAATGTACAAAGATTTCACATACCTAAAAAAGAAAAGTTTCAAATGCAGGAGTTCTACCCAATTATGCAGCTTTTGCTTCTTCCTTCCTCAAACTCCTCAAAAATTTGACTTCTTCAAAGCTTGTTCCCCTCCTAATTTCAATTGTATATCAATTATCAATGTAATTCAAACTTGAATTAATATTATATGCCTTTCAACGTGAAAACTCTGCTATTTCATGCAAAGGTGATGGAAAGAACATTCAAAAGGTGGTGGAATCTAAAAATCATGCATGCACACTTCACTCAATCACTAAAAAGCTACTTTTTGTCGGATCACACATAGAACCAGGAGAATATACAGAATGTGGGTCGACAACATGAGTATATTGTGATTTTTTACCATTTTTAGTGCTATAAAAAATGCGCTCGCGTTATAATGAGAGCTCATTATAACGAGAGCGCATTATAATGAGAGCGCGTTATAACAAGAGCACGTTATAATGTGAACGCATTATTTAATCCTTAACGTACATATCTCTACTAGTAAATAACGCGCTCACGTTATGATAAATTTGGTTTTTTTAAGCTTTATATGGTACATTTATAGGGTAGAGGGTTAAGGGTACTAGGGAGAGAGATAGAGGGAGTGAGTGAGAGAGAGAGATACCTAAGAGAGGGAGATACATGAGAGAGAGAGAGAAAGG
>VDFB02373365.1:29864654-29909401 GCA_007258455.2 Sequoia sempervirens
AATCTGAATAGAGCATCAGAAAAGGATAACTATCCACTTCCTTCTCTGGATGAAGTCTTGCAGACTGTCAATGGAGTGCAGATGATGTCTTTCCTGGACGGCTACTCTGGATACAATCAGGTGATGGTCAAATGCAAGGACAAGATGAAAATGGCTTTCACTACCAAGTGGGGGACGTTCGCATACAGAAGGATGCCACTCGGCCTGATAAATGTTGGAGCTACTTTCCAGCGCGCCATGGACATAGCTTTCAAGGATCTAATTGGAAAATGTATTATTGTTTACATAGATGACCTGACAGTGTTCTCCAAGGACCAATTAAACCATGCTGCTGACTTGGCCAAGGTTCTGGAACAATGCATCCAGTATGGAGTCTCATTAAATCCAAAAAAATGTGTGTTTGGAGTTATAGAGGGCAAGCTTTTGGGACATATAATCTCTGAAAGGGGAATATCAATCGATCTAGACTGAGTCGAGTCCATTTTGAAGATCAACCGGCCAGGGAGTAAGAAAGAAATGAAGTCTTTCTTCAGGAAAATTAACTTTGTGAGAAATTTCATCATGGGCTTTGCAGAGATTGTAAAGCCATTAAACGAAATGATGAAGAAGGACGCCAGAACAGAGTGGACAGAGGAGGCGAAGGCCGCATTCGCACAGGTCAAGCAGTCCATTTTAGAAGCACCCGTGCTTGTCAGCCCCGATTACCTCAAGTCGTTCTACATTTACTCTTTTGCCTCTGAGCATTCATGCGCGACTGTATTAACTCAACAACAAGAAGAGGTAGAGGAGAGACTGATTGCGTTCATGAGCTCTCCATTCAAAAACGCGGAGATCAAGTACCCACCTCTGGAGAAGCAAGCCTTCGTGCTGGTTCAGGCTGTCAAGAAATTCTGACATTACATCCTTCAAAGTCCAGTCGTCCCTGTAGTTCTTGATGCGGCTGTGAAGTCCCTGCTAATGCAAAGCGAGCTAGGAGAAAGAAGAGGCAAGTGGATGGCTATCTTGCAAGAATTTGATTTGGAGATACATCCCATGAAATTAGTTAGGGGCACGGGTTCATCTCAGTCCATGGCGAATGCTAGTGATAACATTTTCTGTCAACAATACACAGCCCAATCCTTTTCCGACAATCCCTGGTATGCTGATGTTGTCCGCCTCAGGCTTAACAATCAATGTCCGGACGGGATGAATTCAACTCAAAGGAGAGCTCTGAGACTAAAGAGTTCTCAATATATGTTCAAAGGAGGTTTTCTATACAGGAGGAACTTCGAAGGAATATACTTGAGGTGCCTTGATCATCGAGAGGCCAAGCAGGTGATCTCTGAGTTTCATGGGAAACATGGTACAGGTCATGGTTCTGCAGATTCGTTGGCACACCAGATTCTCCGATCTGGTTATTATTGGCCCTGTGTATTCAAGGACGCACACCAGCATGTGAGGACATGTCACACTTGCTAGGTTTCTGCACCAAGGGAACGCTATGCAGCCATGCCACTACAACCCGTTTATGAGGTAAGGCCATTTGCCCAGTGGGCACTAGATTTCATTAGAGTGATTAACCTGAATTCCTCTGCAGGACATAAGTTTATCTTGACTGCTACTGATTATTGTACGACATGGACAGAGGCCATACCTTGCAAAAATAGCACAACCGAGGTAGTGATCAAGTTCCTCACCGAATGCATCACTACGAGGTTTGGGGTACCCTTCGCTCTGGTATGTGATAATGGTTCTGCTTTTTCTTCTGCTAAGTTTATTTCTTGGGCCTATGAGCACAAGATTGTCTTGAAGTATTCCTCGAACTATTATCCGCAAGGCAATGGAGTTGCGGAGTCTACCAATAACAATCTCTTAGGGGTGATTAAGAAACTGTTAAAACACAACCCTAGGGACTGGCATACCCAGCTGAGATTCGCATTATGGGCAGATAGGACTAGGATTAAGGCTGCCTTAAACACCTCACCGTTCAAGCTGGTATATGGCCAAGAGCCTGTCTTTCCTATCCATCTGCAAATACCTATTCTGGATTTCATGCAGAAATTTTACTCCACTGACAATAGGATAGAGGTAAGACTAACTGCTCTGTTAAAACTAGAAGAACAAAGAGATGCTGCTTTACAACAGTTCTTCAGACATCAATCTATTGTCAAACGCTGGTTTGACAAAAGAGCTAGGATAAAAGATTTTAGGATATCAGACCTAGTACTGTTATGGGATAAAGCCAATGAAAAGAAGGGCAGCCATCAAAAGTTTGACAAACTATGGCTCGGTCCTTATCAAATTGTTGAGATCCTATGGGAAAATGCTTTCAGACTGAGTAGTTTAATTGGTGAACCGATTCCTTTGCCTATTAATGGGCAGTTCCTCAAACACTATTTTGAATCATGAGGCTTGTTAGATTTCTATTCTGTATATAAGTAGTTCATTGTTTTCTTTATGTAAGTAATTTATTTTGTCTCCTGTTTGTAGATAATCTGCGGTTGTGTATATGGCTTTTGTACTTTGTTTTGTAAATGACTTTTTCCTCTATGTGAATAACTTGCTGCTCTTTGTGTAAGTAATTTGCTCTCTCCTTGTAAACATCTCCCTTTTGTTCATTTTCTTTCCTCTCTGTTTTTTGTTTGTTCTGTTATTTGGGGATCTATCTTTTCCGTTACACCTCAAAGTGGTTGGTTGTTATCCCAAGCATGCTATGGTCATTAGGAGAGAAGTGGTTTAGATATTTTCAAGTTTTCTGGTTGGATGATTCTGTCCTCAACTCGTTGTTTCATGCTTATTGTCAATAAAGGTTGTGGAATTTTTTTCAAGAATAAGGTACCAAGTAAGTAGCATTCATCAGCTCCCCTGAAGTTGTCGCAAATTATTAAAATCATCTCCTTTTCTAGTAGTGTATTCATCCTAGGATGACAGTGTTGTAAAATTTGAGTGAAAAATCTGACTTCCAAGTGTTGTTATGAGGTCCATTGTAGCTTTCAACCCAGATCAGATGTTGAACATCTAACATATTGAAAAGAAAAAGAGAATTAAATGAAATATCTAAAACTCCAAAAGAAAAAGAAAAGAATTATCAAAAAAAAGAGGATTCAATATGAATGGGTGATCCCAGTATCTCTACTGGGGCTATGGACGCCTGACTGGCAGTAGAGAAATACTGTGAGAGAACTAGAGGTATCTCCATCGGGGCTATAGACGCCTGACTGGCAGCAGAGCAATGCCCGGGATATCATTGCACGAAGCAAATCAACTCATGTAGCCCAAATTTTACACATTGTTATTCAAAAGATGAAGAAACTTTATGAAAGGAATGATCCACTATCAAGCACACACATAGATTCAGGGGTAGCCATTGTTTGACTTACATTTGAGATTTTAGCTCTACCTTGCTTGTTTTAACTGACCTAACTGGAGTTGTGGTGTTCATGAACCAGAGTTCTGGGTAGTTGAATCCTTCAGATTCATGAAAATGGTTAAACCATTTTCCCAGCTGAGTCGCCATTTGTTATGCCTTGCATAACCACCCCACTTTGATCTAGATCAAAATGGGTCCCCCTTCTCTTTTAGTTTCTTTGTTTTGGGTTATTTACCTTGCTGTTGGGTTGCTTCTAGTCTTTTGCTTGAGTTTTCTCTTTTGGGTTTTGTTAGAACTTTGGTTTTTCTTCAAGCTTAATTTGGTTCCCTTCTTGCTAAGTATTCAATGAAGTAATCACAAGCTAAAGTGTATCTGATGATAATGTATCTTATGTCCTTCTTATGACTAATGGAAGCATGTTTTTTGCAAGATTAAAATCCTACACTTAATGATATTCGCTAAGGGAGCTCGACCGGAATGCATTCCCCAATCTAATTGGCCATGAAAATCAACTAAGGCGGGGGTCGGCAAGACCCTACCGACAAGTTCTTCACCATCGGGTGCTCTATAATTGAAGTGTGTCCTGCGGTTGCCTATTGGCGTGACTTCGGATTGTCAGCGCTATGCAGTGGAAAATTACGTGTGGGCTCTCATCGAAAAAGACAGGGGTCATCCTTTTGGCGACACAGAAATTCCTATCGGCATGAGGGGTTTCTTTCAGAAAGAGGTCATGGTGAGGTCTTCGGGTCTCACCGACTATCGCACCACCAGCAAACACTTCGGCCAAACATATTGAATTCGGCATGTGGTCTTACCGAAGGCTCCATGTCTCCCCGACAAGGGTGTCTTCGGTGAGAGAATTAATAGGTCTTGCCGACCACCGTCAAATGGGTTCTTATATCACCATAAGGTTATCTCCCTGCCAAGAGGTCTCGGCGAAGAAAGAAAGTCTCACCGACTAGCAAAAGGATATTCGCTGTTACTTCCGGTCTTAAGTAGATCTTTAGGTCTCACCGATAAGACATGCCTCCAGGGAGAATGGATGAGTTCGCTGAAAGGAAAAGGAGCTCATGGAGATGTCCTGGAGAAGGGACTTGGTCACACCAAAACATAAGGGAGCGACCTCAGCAAGAACACTAGGAAATCGGGGAGACTCCATATGAGTGAGGAGACTTCACTATGAGGTCACAGCGACGAGCGATAGTCTCCCCGACATGAAAATGATGGTCGCCATGAAATCTTGAGGTTTGCCACGATGTCTTGCCGAGGGCATGCAGTCTTGTCGGTAGGTTTTGGGAGCTCGGTATAACTTATGTAGCTCGCCGAAGTGTCTTACTGACTATCTTGTGTCATGTCGATAACTGCATAGTGGTAATATCGCATCAGGGAGACACCGATGGTGTCTCACCGACATGCGATACCGTTCAGACAATTTTTTACCGCCAAAGAATCTTGTGTGGCATGTGATCGTCCAATTAGAGAGAGCTAAGATGAGCCTTTGACTGATTGACCGCTCCTATGAAAGAGAGACTAACAGAGTGTGACCGGGTGGCTTTCTTCTAGGAACAGGTGATGATTGATTGGCTCAGACGGTGTTTTAGATTGGTAAGGAGGTCTGACGGTGCTTCCAACAGGTGGTTAACGCGCAAAAACCCCAGAGCGGGTAGAAGGCCACCTTAATGAAGAAATCCATGACTTAGAAGGACAGCTATGGCAACCACTGATGACAGAGGCAGTTGGTATTAATGGCAGGATATCCTGGTGCATTCAAGGCGACCCTGAGAAGGAGTTTAAGGATGGACATGAAGGCTTGAAGTAAATACTACAGCAGCAAAAGATCTATAGATCTTTTCCAGAAACCCTTCATCAGCATGGACAACAATGATTCACATTGAATGCACCACCGACTTTCCTCAAAAGATCAAAGGGCCGACCTTCATGTAGTGAAGCAGATATTTTGTAAAACCCTAGTGCAATGGACAACACATTCAAGTTGATACATCCTGTATATAAGGCATGCTTGCCTTGGGGTAAAGGTTAGAACTTTTGGAAGAAAAATAGAGCTTTGTTAGTAGGATAAAAAAGAAAGTTAGGACTATTAGGAATTAGTCAGCTAGCAGAAGGAGAGAGTTGCATCTTGATTCTGAGTAATAAGAGCTTCCTTTTGTCTTCTTGGTTAGTAGTAATATTTTAGTACAGGCTGTAATGTATTCTCTAAGTTCTCTTAGTGTAGTTGGAAACAATCTAGAGCTTCAGATTGTCTGTACACTAGTGATTGTGCCAGCTTTGTAAACATTGTTTATCTGTTTTAAATACTTGATGAAGCAATCGAGTTTAATCACAAAGCTGTATTTGTGTTGAATGATACTTGTCTCAATTTGATGCGGCTGATTTGTGGAGCCTTGAGGAATGAAATATTGTTACGTGTTTTTAAATGGTAATTAAATCCCCATTTATCACGAATTAGCACTATGAATGAAAAGAGGATGTGTGTCAATCACAAGCTTATCTTGTTCTATAGTTTTGGTTTACAAATTCCTTGAAGTTAACAAGTCTGGTTAAGGTTGGATGAACTATTGTTCCTTTTCTGTTTCAAAACTCTGACTTATCTTTTTATATATTTCTTTAAAAGCCCCTGTTAGATTAGGTTTTATTTCATGCTTGATCTTAAAACACTCCAGAAGCTCAACACCAACAGGCCCCTTGAATATTACTGTTGTATTGACCACTGAGTAACATTAGCACGGTTGAGACCCAACTACAAATACCTTGGGAGCTAAGGCATCCATGTGTTGCCTTTCTCTTTTAGGAGAAGCAAAACTAGCAATATTTTGCTTGCATTCACATTAATGGTGCCAAAATTTCCATCAACAGGAACTGGCGCTAGGAGGGCCTAGAAGGGAAAACTGGATAAACCTAGGTTTTCATCCCCAGAAAAGTCCCATAGAGTTCTTTGATCAGCTGAAAATCCATCACCCTTGATAAAAATCAAGACCCCAATAAAACACAAGAGTCATAAGACTGGGGCAACCATCATACCACCTTTATTAGCTCCACTCACTCCACCAGGCTTTTCACCAATACCTCAATGGATACCTATCAATCCACCATCCAATCCATCTCAATTGTCATTACAGCTAATTCAACCCATACAACAGCTGGCTCAACCACCACCACCACCAATGGCATTCTTTCAGAATAATCCCTCTCCATTGGGGACTATCCCTGGAGGTTTTCACGACATGCCTAAGAACCCTGAGAAGTTATGCCCTAAATACATCCACGGTGAATCAAGGAGTGTTGAAGAACACATACAAGCTTTCAAGGATGCTTGTACCCGAGCTCAAATAGCTCATCATGATGTAGTTTGCAGGTTGTTCCCTTATTCCTTAGGGGACATGGCATACAACTGGTATCTTAATCTTCCTCAAGGCTCTATTCTGTCCTAGATAGATTTGGAAAATGTTTTCATCAATCAGTTTAGAGTCTATGTGGACCCAACCCTTTTGTATCACCAATTCACCACCATTAGGAAGGAGCCATGTGAATCCCTACCCTTGTTCAATACCCGGTTCCAAAGAATGTATAGGAGGCTACAGGATCCCTATCTAGTTACCGAGGACAGTGCCATTCAGATATACTTTAGGGTTATAGACCCTTTGCTGGGATTGTTCTTACAAAGAACTTATCTGCCAGCGGATATTGATACCCTATCCAAGGTTTATCATTTAGCCATTAAGTTGCAGCAACAAACCAACTCTCAACCAAGTTTGGGGGGGAGGTTTTCCTTTAGTAGGGTATCAGACGCCTAGTACATCCCCTTTATTCAATATTGTTCCAGGAATGTCTCCTTCCCACTATGGGCCTAGGTCTGAATTGCAGACTCAACCTCCTATTCCTTTCTTTGCTAATAGGACCCTCGACCCTTTTCAACAACCATAGGTCCCTCAAGGTCCCCAAAGCCTTCATAACCAAGTTGGAACCACTAGCCATGTTGATCAACCACTTATTGCTAAGGTTGTTGAAAGTGAAAAGACTACTCAACTTACCAATGAAGTAGAAACCTTGAAGAAAATGTTGTCCCAAGTCACTAATGACATGGCTCAACTTAGGTTGAACCCCTCTCAGAATCAGGGTAATTACCCTAATCAAATCAACAACAACCAGGGTTCTTATCAAAACAACAACTACAACCAAAGGGGTTATCAAAGCCAAAATAGAGGGTACAACTAGAGAACAAATAACAACATGCAATGGAATACGGGGCCCAATAATGGTGGAGTTCCTCATAATTATTAGGAAAATGAGGAGAGGTCACATACTACAAATGTGGTTGATTTGAATTTCGTGACTAATTGGTGTAGGCTGCATGATATAGCGACTCATTCAGAGGTAAATTGCCCTCAAATGGAGAAAGTTGTCAAAATGGCACATGAAGATTCCCACACATTCCAAGGGAATTCGAGCCAAGGAGGTGACTCAATGGATACTTCCATGACTTATGAGCTATTTGAGGAGGATTTTTCATTCCCAAGACAAGAAGAAAATGAACCTAAGGAAGATTCATACGATAGCCAAGCCTTTCAGTCAAAAGGAGGACACTTCCTGAGAAATCAAAGTAAGGGTCCATTTACTACATCAACACCCCCTAATCACATGGTGCCCACAAATCAAAGTGTTGATAACAATCCTTCTCCACCAAAGGGGCTGTCTGACCTCCATAACAAGGGTAATCCCTCTGCTGTTTTCAAAAGTACTCCAAGTTTTAATGCAAAATTTGACATTGTTTCTGAGATGCAGAAACAAAAAACTTCTTTATCATATTTTGACATTTTGAAGTGGTGCCCTGCTCAAAGGGAGATAGTGTTGAAAGCTCTGGAACAAGAGGATAAGGCAAAATGAAAGAGCAAGGTTACACCCCCTACAAACATTAATGTAGTCTCATACAGAAGCAAGGTAGGTACTCCACCTTTCCTTTTAAGCTTAAGAATTTCTGGCAAGAACCTACAAAACTGTTTATTGGACTCGGGGGCTTTAGGAAAATGTCATGTCATTTTCTATATGCAAGAGTTTAGGTTTAAACCCCATTCAAACCAATAAGAAAGTCATTCAGCTGGACAAAACAGAGGTCAATGTAGTGGGGGAGTTAAAGAACATACATGTCCAAGTTGGGTCTGATCCTAGGATCCTAACTAACATTGACATTCAGGTAGCTGACATCCCTGAGACCTATGGTATGCTACTAAGCCAAAATCTGATGAAAAATTTAGGAGGATATCTCTCCCTGGACTTTTCACATATGTGGCTATCATGGAAAGGGATTCCTAATCAGATTAGGATTGAAAGTGAGCCTCGCCTCAAGCATATCATCACTGAGTACGATTTTCCCAATGAGGTAGCTTACTTTGAGACCGAAATAGGGGTTTATCAACAAGAATAAATTCTAACCTTCTCGGTTCTCAATGCCAAGGACATGCCAAAACTGAAGTTCCCTGACCCCACGATTAATGAAAATCAACAGGCCCTGATTAGAAAGCTGCAAAAGACCAACTGGTCTTAGGAGAAGACATCGATTTATTAAGTCTTTTACTCCCAAATTGGTGCAGGGTACACTATAAAAAATTGACGTGTCAACTCTGTATGGACACCTTAGGTTGTATCCCTCAAGCTAAAAAGAATAGCCCAAGGCATTTTGAGATAGTTGTAGACCACTTTCTATTCGAAGTCCAAGAAGCAACAATGCTAACCAGGGATAGGGTACATTCAATAGGAGTTCTTTCTCATATAGATCCCACCCCAGATATACTCCTGAATCAGCATGTTGATAAAGAGCAGCCCCAAGGTTTGTTTGATACCCCTACACTCATAAATGAAACAAAACTCAAGGAATCAACAAAAGGGACAAATGATTGTCGGGCAAATAACCAGAGGTCAGATGATATAGCTGAGCCAGAATTGCAAAGTATACCTAGAGAATATTTAGAGAATTCTTCCCTTGCGACTAGTCCCAAGGATCAGGAACTCCCACCTTTGGTTGATCCTATTCAAATACCTGTGAAAAATTCAAAAGGATTACCCCCTGCTTTTGATCAATTGTGGACCCTAACCTTTGATGGATCTAAGTCCAAAACCTGTTGTGGTTTTGGAATTGTACTAACTAGCCCAAAAGGGAAAGTTTTCTTTGCCTCTTACATACTGCAATTTGGGTGCACTAATAATGTAGCTGATTATGAAGCTCTAGCACGGGGACTAATGTTTGCACACAAGAAGAAAGTTACAGCCCTGATGGTCAAGGGAGATTCAGAAGTTGTTATCAAGCAAGTGCGCAGCCAGTACACCTGCCACAATAAAAGGCTGGCAGCATATAGAAATAGGGTATGGAATCTGATCGAAGACTTTGATGCATTTGGGATCAGCTTAATCCCTAGAGAAGAAAATCAGGTGGCCGATTCACTGGCTATTGCTGCAAGCACCTTGGAGCCTATGCAAGGCTCCAAATTCAAAAGATTCTCAGTAGAACTGATGTCCACCCCAGCTATTCCTAACAATATCAAGAACTTCCAGGTCTTTGATGATGATCGACATATCCTTGCTTTCCTGGGAAGTTCAGATGTTTTTGAAGGACAGATTATAGATGAATCCAACAGGGATCAAGGAGATTGGAATCCTGAGGAATGTGATATAGAAGGAGTCCTTAATTTGAAAAGTAATAGCATTCCCAAGGGAATGGTGGCATTTGAGAGAATTTTTGACTCAGATCTGAAGGCTCAAGAAAAGATATCAGCTGAAGGCAAGGGAGGTGAATATAAAATGGTTAACCTAGTTGACTCGGGTCCTGAAATGAATGTCTACATAAGGAAGGCCTGCCCTGAAGCAATTAGAAAGGACATATTAAGGGCACTAAAAATGGATATTTTTGCGATTGCCTGGGGGTATCAAGACCTCTAGACATTTGATTCTTCTATCATGACCCACACTATCCCCTTAAAGCCTAAGGTTAAACCTTTCTGATAGAAGCAACGCCCTGTCAATGCCTTGATTGAGCCATTGATCTACAAAGAAGTTCAAAAGTTGTTGTCCACAAGGATAATCTTCCCTATGCACCATTCAACATGGGTAGCCAACCTAGTTCCAGTCCGAAAGAAAAATGGGGAGATCAGGCTGTGTGTTGACTTTAGAAATCTGAATAGAGCATCAGAAAAGGATAACTATCTGCTTCCTTCTCTGGATGAAGTCTTGTAGACTATCAATGGAGCGCAGATGATGTCTTTCCTGGATGGCTACTCTAGATACAATTAGGTGATAGTCAACTGGGAGGACAGGATGAAGACGGATTTCACTACCAAGTGGGGGATGTTCGCATACAGAAGGATGCCATTCGGCCTGATAAATGTTGGAGCTACTTTCCAGCGCACCATGGACATAGCTTTCAAGGATCTGATTGGAAAATGTATTATTGTTTACATAGATGACCTAACAGTGTTCTCCAAGGACTGATTAAACCACACTGCTGACTTGGCCAAGCTTTTGGAATGATGCATCTAGTATGGAGTCTCATTGAATCCAAAAAAATGTGTGTTTGGAGTCACAGAGGGCAAGCTTTTGGGACATATAATCTCTCAAAGGGGAATATCAATTGATCCAGACCAAGTCAAGTCCATTTTGAAGATCATCCAGCTAGAAAGTAAGAAAGAAATGAAGTCTTTCTTCAGGAAAATTAACTTCGTGAGAAAGTTCATCACGGGCTTTGCAGAGATTGTAAATCCATTAAATGAAATGATGAAGAAGGACGCCAGAACAGAGTGGACAGAGGAGGCGAAGGCCACATTTGTGTAGGTCAAGTGGTCCATTTCAGAAGCACCCGTGCTTGCTAGCCCTGATTACCTCAAGTCATTCTACATTTATTCTTTCACCTCTGAGCATTCATGCACGGTTGTATTAACTCAATGACAAGAAGAGGCAGAGGAGAGACCAATTGCGTTAATGAGTTCTCCATTCAAAAATGCGGAGATCAAGTACCCACCTCTGGAGAAGCAAGCCTTCGCGCTGGTTCGGGCCATCAAGAAATTTTGACATTACATCCTTCGAAGTCAAGTCGTCGTTGTAGTTCTTGATGCAGCTGTGAAGTCCCTACTGATGCAGAGCGAGCTAGGAGAAAGAAGAGGCAAGTGGATGGCTATCTTGCAAGAATTTGATTTGGAGATACATCCCATGAAATTAGTTAGGGGCACAGGTTTATCTCAGTCCATGGCGAATGCTGGTGATAACATTGTCTGTCAACAATACACAGCCCAATCCTTTTCCGATGATCCCTGGTATGCTGATGTTGTCCGTCTGATGCTTAACAATCGATGTCCAGACAGGATGAATTCAACTCAAAGGAGAGCTCTGAGACTAAAGAGTTCTCATTATATGTTCAAAGGAAGTTTTCTATATAGGAGGAACTTCGAAGGAATATACTTGAGGTGCCTTGATCATCAAGGGGCCAAGCAAGTGATCTCTAAGTTTCATGGGAAACATGGTACAGGTCATGGTTCTGCAGATTCGTTGGCACACCAGATTCTCCGATCTGGTTATTATTGGCCTTGTGTATTCAAGGACACACACCAACATGTGAGGACATGTCACACTTGCCAGGTTTCTACACCAAGGGAACGCTATGCAGCCATGCCACTACAGCCTGTTTACGAGGTAAGGCCATTTGCCCAGTGGACACTGGATTTCATTGGAGTGATTAACCCAAACTCCTCTGCAGGACATAAATTTATCTTGACTGCTATTGATTACTGTACGAGGTGGACAGAGGCCATACCTTGCAAAAATAGCACAATCTAGGTAGTGATAAAGTTCCTCACCGAATGCATCACTACGTGGTTTGGGGTACCCTTCACTCTGGTATGTGATAATGGTTCCGATTTTTCTTCTATTGAGTTTATTTCTTGGGCCTATGATCACAAGATCATCTTGAAGTATTCCTCAAACTATTATCCGCAAGGAAATGGAGTTGCAGAGTCTACCAATAAAAATCTCTTAGGGGTGGTTAAGAAACTATTAGAGCATAACCCTAGAGACTGGCACACCTAGCTTAGATTCGCATTATGGGCAGATAGGACTAGGATTAAGGCTACCTTAAACACCTCACCATTCAAGCTGGTATATGGCCAAGAGCCTATCTTTCCTATCCATCTACAAATACCTATTCTGGAGTTCATGCAAAAAATTTACTCCAGTGACAATAGGATAGAGGTAAGACTAGCTGCTCTGTTAAAACTAGAAGAACAAAGAGATGTTGCTTTAAAATAGTTCTTCAGACATCAGTCTGTTGTCAAACGCTAGTTTGACAAAAGAGCCAAGATAAAAGCTTTTAGAATATCAGACCTAGTACTGTTATGGGATAAAGCCAATGAAAAGAAGGGCAGCCATCAAAAGTTTGACAAACTATGGTTGGGTCCTTATCAAATTGCTGAGATCCTCGGGGAAAATGCTTTCAGATTGAGTAGCTTAACTAGGGAGCTGGTTCCTTTACCTATTAATGGGCAGTTCCTCAAGCACTATTTTGAATCATGAGGCTTGCTAAATTTATGTTCGGTATATAAGTAATTCATTGTTTTCTTTATGTAAGTAGTTTATTTTGTCTCCTGTTTGTAGATAATCTGCGGTTGTGTATATAGCTTTTGTACTTTGGTTTGTAAGCAACTTTTTCCTTTATATAAATAACTTGCTGCTCCTTGTGTAAGTAATTCGCTCTTTGTCTCTTTGTAGTCTGTTGTTCTTTGTTTGAGTTTAGCTTGCTATTTGTATATTTGTTTCTATCTCCTTTTGTTTTTTTTGTTTTTGTTTTGTTTTCTATTTGTTCTGCTCTTTGGGGGTTGATCTGTTCTTTCCATCTGAAGCTGTGGGTTGTTATCTGAAGCATACTTTGGTCATTAGGAGAGAAGTGGTTTAGATATTTTCAGGTTATCTGATTCGATGATTCTGTCCTAAATTCTTTGTTTCATGTTTGTTTTCAATAAAGGTTGTGGAAATTTTTTCAAGAACAAGGTACCAAGTAAGTAGTATATATCAGTTCCCATGAATTTGTCAAAAATCCTTAAAATCATCTCCTCTTCTAGTAGTGTATTTATCCTAGGATGACAGTATTGTAAAATTTGAGTGAAAAAATTGACTTCCAAGTGCTGTTATGAGGTCCATTGTAGTTTTCAACCCATATCAGATATTAAACATCTGACATATTGCAAAAAAAAAAAAGCAGAATTAAATGAAATATTTGAAACTCCAAAAGAAAAGAAGAAGAATCAATATGAATGGGTGATTCCAGTATCTCTACCGGGGCTATGGACGCCTATCTGGCGGTAGAGCAATTCTGTGAGAGAACTAGAGGTATCTCCGTCGGGGCTATGGACGCTTGACTGGCAACGGAGCAATGCCCAGCATATCATTGCACGAAGGAAATCAACTCAAGTAGCCAAAATTTTACACATTGTTATTCAAAAGATGGATAACTTTATGAAAGGAATGATGCACTATCAAGCACACACATAGATTCAGGCGTAGCCATTGTTTGACTTACTTTTGAGATTTTAGCTCTACCTTGCTTGTTCTAACTGACCTAACTGGAGTTGTGATGTTCATGAACCAGGAGTTCTGGGTAGCTGAATCCTTCAGATTCATGAAAATGGTTAAACCATTTTCCCAGCCGAGTCGCCATTTGTTATGCCTTGCATAACCACCCCACTTTGGTCTAGATCAAAATGGGTCCCCCTTTTTCTTTTGGTTTCTTTGCTTCTGATTACTTGCTTTCCTCTTTGGAATTCTTGTGTTTTTTTTCCTTCTGGTTTTGACTTTTGATCTATCTAATTTAATCTTGGTTCTGTCTCAACCTAAATTGGTTTTCTTGCTTGTTAAGAATTCACTAAAATAATTGGAAGCAATGGTGATTTTATTATAATATGTCTTATTTGCTGTTGAGGACTAATGTAGACCTTCCTTTTTGCAGGGTTAAATCCTACACTTGATGATATTTCTTAGCTGGGGCTCAGTTGGAAGGCATTCCTCAATCCAGTTGGTCTTAAAAATTAGCTAAGGCAAAAATCGGCAAGACCCCAGAGATGTCACAGTGAGCGAAATTCATGTGCAATCAACTATCGGCATGACATCAATCAAAGTCACGACAATTAGGATTTTTCTATTGGCAGGAAAAGATTTCACTTTGGCGGGAGTAACCTTCTTCGCCAAAAGGTCTTGGCGAAGGTTTTAAGTCTCACCGACAACCAGCAAAGCAAAGCACTTCGGCAGGAGATTTCCTTCGGGAGGAAGTCTCGGTGACTTCTCTATGTCTCGTCGATTGCTGCCAAAGTGATTCATGTATCAGCATAGGGCTTTCTCCTCGCCAAGAGGTCCCGGTGACTTCTCTATGTCTCACCGACCCTAATAAAAGTTATACCTTTCGGCGGGAGACTTTCCTTCAGAGGGAGGTCTCGGCGAGTACATTTGGTCACGCTGACAAGCCACAAGGAGGGGGATCTATCAGTATGACCACAAGGAAGTCTTGGCGACACAAAAGTGATTTTTCCAGGAGTCTTACCAGCACAGAAGGGTCCCACCAAAGGTCTAAGGTCAGAAAAGGGTAAAACCTTCGGCATAATGTCTGGCCGAAGAGGTGAGGTTATAGCGACGCATGTGAAATAAAAGAATACATGTCGATATGACTACAAAAGGGTCTTCCCGAAAGGAAAGGATCGCTAAAGGATGATGCCTCCGACGAAGTGTCTTGCCGAATAGGGAAGTCACGCCGAAAGGCTCTAACTCGGGGTGACTCGAAGGGAATGCAACAGGTTCGGTAGGATGTCCTACCAACCCAAGAAGGTCTTGGCGACAACAGAGTTTAGTGGAAGAAAGCTTCGTTTGGTGTAAAGTCCCGCAGATCGAAGAATGTCTCAATGACATGGAGGAAGTCTTATTGAAATAAAGAGGCATTGGTATAGCTGTTGGAGCTTGCTAAGAAGTCTCGGTGACCCCGAGGTTTCTTGCCGATGGAATCAAACAACTCGGCGGAGGAAGAAGACCTCGATATAGGTCTCGGCGAAGAAGAAAGGTCTAGCCGATATGAAGGAATAGCGGCATAATCTCTTGTCGATTCAACAAGGTATGGCCGAAACGAAACAAAGTCGCCAAAGGATGGTTGGCTCGGTGTGATGTCTCACCGACCCAGTGGGTCTCACTGAAAAGAAGATGAACTTGAGGGGCATTCGCCATGACTTCTCACTGAAGGTCATGTTTTTGCCATAGTGTCTTGGCGAAGGAAGGGAGTCTTGCTGATAACAAGGGAAGGCTCAGTAGGAGAAGAAACTTCAGGGTAAGGTCTCTCCGAAACCATGAGGTCTCCCTGACAGAAAACAAGGCTCGCCCAAGGAGTCTGGAGTTGTCGTAACTCTCACCGACGCAGAACGAGCTCGATGACAGAAAACAAAAGCTCGGCATGATGTCCTGCCAACCCGATAGGATCTTCCTGATGCAAAATGGGCTTGGCAAGAATGGAAAGGAGTTCACTGAAACTCTTGCCAACATGAAATAATAGGCATCGGAAAAAGGGGATTCCATCGCCACAAGGTCTTGGTGAGATCTTTATGTCTCACCGATAGGACGTGCCTCCGGGGAGAATGAACGTGTTTGTTGAAAGGAAAAGGAGCTCGCGGAGATGTCCTGGCGAAGGGACTTGGTCACACCGAAACATAAGGGAG
Source organism: Sequoia sempervirens (assembly GCA_007258455.2). Taxonomy (NCBI): domain Eukaryota; kingdom Viridiplantae; phylum Streptophyta; class Pinopsida; order Cupressales; family Cupressaceae; genus Sequoia; species Sequoia sempervirens. The sequence continues at coordinate 29,880,744 of VDFB02373365.1, forward strand.
TGAGCTCAGCGAGAACACGAAGAAATTAGGGAGACTCCATACGAGTGAGGAGACTTCGCTATGAGGTCATAGCGAAGAGCAATAGTCTCGCCAACATGAAAATGATGATCGCCATGGAATCCTGAGGTTTGCTGAGATGTCTTGCTAAGAGCATGCAATCTTGCCGATAGGTTTTGGGAGCTCGGCATAACTTCTGTAGCTCGCCGAAGTGTCTTACCGACTGTCTTGTGTCATGCTGATAACTGCATAGTGGTAATATCGCATCGAGGAGACACTAATGGTGTCTCACCAACATGCGATACCATTCATACCACTTTTGACTGCCAAAGAATCCTGCGTGGCATGTGATCGTCCAATTAGAGAGAGCTAACATGAGCCTTTGACTAATTGACCTCTCCTGTGAAAGAAAGACTAACAGAGTGTGACCGGGTGGATTTCTTTTGGGAATAGGTGGCGATTGATTGGCTTGGACGGTGTTTTAGATTTGTAAGGAGGTCCGACGGTGCTTCCAATAGGTGGTTAACGCACAAAAAAGGCCAGAGCGGGTAGAAGGCCACTTCAATGAAGAAATCCATGACTCAGAAGGGCAGCTATGGCGACCACTTATGACAGAGGAAGTTGGTATTAATGGCAGGATATCCTGGTGCATTCAAGGCGAGCTTGAGAAGGAGTTTAAGGATGGATAGGAAGGCTTGAAGTAAATACTGTAGCAGCAAAAGATTTGCAGATCTTTTCCAGAAACCCTTCATCAGCATGGAAAACAATGATTCACATTAAATACACAATCGACTTTCCTTAAAAGATCGGAGGGCCGACCTTCATGTAGTGAAGCAGATATTTTGTAAAACCCTAGTGCAAGGGATAGCACATTCAAGTTGATACATCCTGTATATAAGGCATGCTTGCCTCTTGGTAAAGGTTAGAACTTTTGGAAGGAAAACAGAGCTTTGTTAGAAGGATTTAAATGAAAGTTAGGACTGTTAGGAATTAGTCAGCTAGGAGAAGGAGAGAGTTGCATCTTGATTCTAAGTAATAAGAGCTTCTCTTTGTCTTCTTGGTTAGCAGTAAGATTTTAGTACAGGCTGTAATGTATTCTCTAAGTTCTCTTAGTGTAGTTGGAAACAATCTGGAGCTTCATATTCTCTATACACTGGTGATTGTGCCAACTTTGTAAATGTTGTTTATCTGTTTTAATAACAGTAGAAACAATCAGAGTTTAATCTACTTCTTATTGTGTTCCTGAATGATATTTGTCTTAATTTGATCATTCAATTTGTGAAGTCTTCAAGGAATGAAATATTGTTTTATGTTTTATTTAAATGGTAATTAAAATCTGTTATGCGAATTAGCACTGTGAATGAAAGAGGTTGTGTGTCAATCACGAGCTTATCTTGTTCTGCAGTTTTAGTTTAAAATTCCTTGAAGTTAACAAGTCTGGTTAAGGTTGGATGAACTAGTGTTCTTTTTCTGTTTCAAAAACTCTGACTTATCTTTTTATATTTCTTTAAAAACCCCTGTTAGAGTAGGTTTTATTTCATGGTTGATCTTAAAACAATCCAGAAGCTCAACACCAATAGGCCCCTTGAATATTACTATTGCATTGACCACTGAGTAACATCAGCATAGTTGAGATCCAACTACAAAGACCTTGGGAGCTAAGGCATCCATGTGTTGCCTTTCTCTTTTAGGAGAAGCAGAGTAGCAATATTCTGTTTGCATTGTTATGGTGCCAAAATCACCATTAACAATGATTTGATAGACATGTATGAAAAATGTGTTAGCATAGACAAGGAAGTGAAGTCTTTGAAAAAATTCCTGAAAGAAATGAGGTCTCATGGTGATGGAATGCCATGACAATCAAATGCTTTTGATTGTCATGGAATTCCATCAGGTCATGAGACCTCATTTCTTTGAGGCATTTTTTCAAAGACTTCACTGCCTTGTCTATGATATTGCTTACTATTATGCTTTTGATAGATTTTTTCCAAGCATCCATAGCTTGTTCGAAAGCACTTCTTTTAGGCTTTCAACCATAGCAACAAGGTAACACTTGAACTATTTGACAAAATGCTTTGGTAGAAATGTATCAAAAATGTGGTAGTATAGACAAGGCAGTGAACTATTTAAAAAAATGCCTCAAAGAAATGTGGTCTCATAGAATGCCATGACAAGCAAATGCAATTGGCAGTTGCTCCTAGTTATTAGTTATGCAATGTGAAGTAATTGCATAACTGATTAGGTTGACTTTGTAAAAACTATATTGTAATTGAAATTTTGTCATCTATCAGCATCTAGTTATTAGTTATGCAATGTGAAGCAATGCTTTGAGTTTGAAATATGTGTAATGCAATGTAATCAACGTTATGAATATAAACTACAAAAATCTATTTTTTACTAAGTTACCGGTTCGGTTTTGGGTTCGACAACCCAGTTTGCCTGTTCGGGAAATTTTTTTTGGGGTTGGGTTGGTAATACAAAAACATAAAAATCAAATATATACATATTTGCTTAGCAGATAATTAAGTTTGAGAATCACCATATTAATAGTCAAATAACATAGCAAAAATACACCACCACTTTCATAGTCAAATATTAAAATATTAGTGATACTTTAATGTCATGATACAAAATTATAAATTAAAGTTCAAACATAAAAATGTCAAGTGTTTACAATCAGCCATTATTGATCATTGATCAATTTGAAAAGTGTGAACATTTTTCTGTGTGGAAGGAAAACAAGAAAACAGTGTTACATAATTATTTACATTGTGAAAGAGCCAAAACCTTTTTCTTGTAGATCGTAGAAGAATCTCAGTGATTTTTTGGGTGTCCTTTCCTTGGAACGGAACTATCCTGAGCCATGAATGATTGACCAGGAACTGTGAGAAAGAAATAAGATAAATCACATGCAACTTGTTGCAATTTCTTTCCTTGGGAAAAAGGGTAAAGTTTTATTTTCAGGGAGAATCTCCTTTAGAGTTTGAACGCATTGATAATTTTCAAGATAGACTTAGCCAAATATGTCATCTAGGTTTGAAGCTTTTAGGTAAAATGTTTGCTTCTTAAAATTGTGTTCAAAATTCAAGATGCAGGCTCTCCTCCCTTAGGGAAGAGAAGGCCTATCAAACCTAACACTCTTATGCAACACTTCTTAAGTTCTTGTTGATGTAGTATTAGATGCAAAGTTTCAAAATAGGCATGGTTATATAAATTCTCATCTCAGGACTATCATTGCATCAAATTAAGAATTTTCAATCCTTTATGGTCTAGACAAGAGAAGTATGGAGTAGTGTTCCAATGCTAAAGTCTTATTGTGAATCTCTTGCTATGAGTGGTTCAAAAATGAGGAATCTATCTTCTACACCAAATGAGAAATATTCACAATATGTGCTAGGAAGGAATAAGTCCATAAGATCGAGTATGCAAGAACTGAGAATTGCAAAATTGGCTTACGTTTGACTTCCACACACAAAAAATTTCACACTTTTCGATGTTCACATGTAAGTCAAAAAGTATATGTGCGTAAGTTGTAAAGTATACACTTGAATACATGTAATTCATATCTATTGAACCATGAATTTATAATGCAAATATGGACACCATCGATAAAAAAGATTTGTATTAAAAGAAAATAGCCATGTACGCATACATCAATATATGTCGATATAAGTATAAAATATAGTTACAAAATAGCCATATAGGCTTACGAGAATGCCATATAGGCATACAATGTCAAATATATCCAATACAAAATATGTACAAAATTGCCATGTAGGCATACAACAAAGGGCTCTGCATTCAAAATTCATTTCTCTCCATGCTCTGGTTCAAATAAATTTTCTTTCCCTTTGCTTGGCAATCCGATGGTGATAAGTCTGTCACCCATTTCTGTTGTGCTCGAGGAGTGCTTGCTCCTCCTAGGGTTTAGCTTCTGGTGAAGTTTTAACTGTTTACAATAAGAAGTAAAGACATTAATATATAGAAATTACATTATAAAAATTGATATATTTAACAAAATAATCACTTACGGCCATCTCACAAACACTCTCCTCGATGGAAATATTTGCAGCCGATGTTGAGGCATACTCAAGCCCTGTATAAACCATCCAAATAGGAATTAAACTACGAATCAATAATGGTTTTATTTTTCACTAGAACTAGTTCATCTATAACAATGAATGTAAATTGAAATTTAGTAATTTGCCTCATACCTCCCCTATCAGAGCCATCGAGGATTGTATAGCGGAAGAAACACCAATATCCATTGCCCTCATAATGTTTGGCGGTGTTTTTGTCACCAACATCTGAAAATAAAACAACAAATTATTCAATCGTGCAAAAAAGTTACAATAGCAATCCATGTGATGACTTATAATGTATGAGATCTAATGAACAAAATTTTTAGTACAAGTATTAAACTATATATTTCCGATTATTAGTTATTGAATTTGAAGTAATGCTTTGAGTTTGAATAATGTGTAATGCAACGTAACCAACAATATGAATATAAACTACACAAATCTATTAAACTTAGAATTCATTAATTAAGTTCTCTTTATTCTATATTACCTCCGTGAATGTTTGATCAAATCTACTGGCACTAGGAGGTGATTCCTTGAAACCTCCAACATTACCCTGTTCAACATCCAAAATCACATATTAAAATACCATTCGTAAAACAATGCTATTAACATGTAATAAATTTATAATTGTTTACTAGTTACATACCCCACTGATAAGTGTTCTGCAAAAATAAGTAGGGGGAGCACTGGTGTATCCAGTCTCAACATTGTGACCCTGCAATTTTATTAAAATAATAAAACTAAATTAGTTAATCTTGCATTTCACAATCAAAATTTAATAAATTAAATTCAATGAACATGTTGAATTTTACCTGAGTGTTAATGCCATATGCATCATGCAAAATGTCAGCCGTCCTCTCCATCCCCGTAGATGCATACAAATCAAGCTACATAGTAGCATATGGATCCTGCGTAGCACCCTCCTAAGTGTCGGTAAGGTCATACGAACAAGTCGCCCCGCAAGATTGACACACATGGGTTCAAATGCCACCATTTGAAGACTCCCCTGGATGGCACTGTACAACAGGGCTAGTGTGATGGATGACACTCTGGGTCAAAATTGTGATCGCCTGCAATGTCTCTACATTGGCACTCTCCTTCACAATGGCAGCCATCACAATGTGCTCATGAGGCGGCCTAGAGAGAGGTCGTCTCCCTTGCTGTGCAAGATCCAACTATGCATTGGGCCTATCCTGAGCTGACCCCCCGCCTCTCCCCTGGAACTCCCTCATATCAAAATAATTTGGGATTTGGTTCAATACAAACTCACTATTTAGTTTCCTAAGAAAATATTGGGGGACTTCACAATTATTGCACGGTGGGTAATCAAAGACCAAATACCATCTATCATAAAAATGGTTCCTAATCTCTTGGTGGTGGCACCAATGAATAGGAAACCTCTTTTCATTGAGGGTAAGATTTTGATTTGTTTTAGGGTGAGTGAATAGAGAGTACAAATCACCTTTAGTAATTTTTAAATCTGTTACTTGTTTATATGATAATTTGTCTGCATAATATGCCCTGGCTACCTACCTCCTATCTTTCCATCCAAATATTTGTTGGGTAATTGCATCTACATTTTTTAACATCTCTTTCAATGAATTTGCTAGAAGCATTCTTTCTGTGGTTGAAGCATTTGGATCACTCAACCTACTGATAAGATCCTCAAGTTGTTTTCTATTGTTCTCAATTTCACTCAAATTTTCTGGAGTGCCAAAAGGGTATTGAGTGATTGCTGGGGGAGGTTTATTTTGTTGAGGATTTTGATGTTGAGGATTTGTAGGATTTCCTACAAATTTTAATTAAAAAAATCAAATCTAACCTAAAACAAACAAAATCAATTTCAAACTAATAAATTCAAAACAAATAGCAAACAATACTTACCTCCCACACCTCTTCATCATCGTGGTGCCATATTTGCAAAGAAAATCTAATTGTTGTTGATGAAATTTGTAGAAATCCTTCCTCCTAGAACATGAGTGTGAAAGTGAGGGTTTTCGGCCGCGGGCAGAGTTGAGAAATAGTAAATAGAAATGATACGCTTTTCACTTTTTTTTTCTTTTAAAACCACATAACGCGAGTGCATTATAACGCACTCGCGTTATCTATTTTCAAAAACTTTTTGCATTTGGCCACAAACGTGTGACCAACTTCATGCACCCGCCCATCATGATAACCTCATTAAAACTTAGAAACAACATATACCATAACACACACGTGTCAATCATAATGTCATCACATGAACATGACCAGATGATCACAATATCAAATGTATCATCCACAAAGTATAACAACTAACATAACATATGTGTCAGAACTAGAAGCAATGTAATATAGTATCCAAAACAGCATAACGACTAGCAAACGAACATAAGCAAACTGAAACAAATAGTAGCAACTGTAGGGACACTACACGAGTTAGAGATCATGAGAGATAGTAGTGGGTGTACCGTGCCTTAGACTAAAAGAATATCCACGAAAACAATCTGCTCCTTCACTATATGGACCATATAGTGTTTCAAAGAAAAATACCATTGATGGGCCTAGCAAATTCTTTATGTTATGCTCTAGTGCATTTATGTCCTTCCCTAATGGATCGTAGGCAATGAAGCAGTCATCATCAATTGTGTAGATGTATTTCTTTTTAGAGACCATGTAACCAAAGAAAAAGAAAGTGTTATCCTTGAAGGAGGTGGAGTGTTGAAAATGAAGGTAATATTGTAGCTTAAAACTTGTAAAACTATGAGACTATAGATCTAATTAAGTGTTCTTTGTCACAATTCTTTGTGTATGATTAATCTATTTAGTTCAATTTTACCAATTGTAGAAATAGACATAAGATTGTAGAAGAATGATACAAGAAGATAGAAGTGACACAACATATATGTGGAGAAACCCTTTTGGGAAAATACTCCACCAAAATTAATAGTGCTTGTATTATTTAACCTTAGAACAAGATTACAATAATACTGTATCAATCCTTGATTGATTATGCTTCCTTGCCTTCAACAATCCTTCTTCACAACCTGCAATAAACTCTCATTAAACTCTCATACACTTGCTGGAATTAATAGACAATTAATTGGCATGTAAACTCATAAGAGTTGTACAAAACAAGAGCATAAACCTCCTCACAAAAATCTACACCTAGATTGGGCAAGTAGAGTTCCATAATGTAATATGAAGTCAAACCAAATTCTTCCTCAATTTAGGTGCCCCAAACTGAACACTTAATTGAACTTTGGTCAAGAAAATATCTTGCAAGCTTCACCTCAAATTTTGTGCCCAATAATGGGACCACTTGACAGAGCCTTGTAAATATCTTCTCATGAAAAAGGTGTTAACTAAAAGATGCCAACTTGGGCGCCCAAGGTGGTCCCAAGTCAATCTTAGTTAACTAAAACATATCCCTCCACAAATTCATGCAAACATTATCCATGATTGATCATCCCCACTTAACTGAAAGTGTCCACCTGTTATCTGTCATGCAACTAAAGTCATTAGTCATGCAACTCAAGTAAACTCAAGTCAACTAGCATTCAACTCAAAATAACTACATGCAACTAAAGATAACTGAACTAAACTGATAGTGCCACTCCACTCATGTAAATATCAATCCCTAATTTGTAGGATCAAAACATGCATTACTGAAGTGTTATCAATCCTCCAAATAGTTAACTGAAGCAAGGTGGGTTCCATCTTCCATGTGGGCACCCCATGTGCTATTATTTTGTATGAGCTCTTCTTGGAAATCCCCACATGTTCCTATCATTTAGGAATAATCACAAATGTCAATTTACATGTTCAGTTCATTTGAATTTAATCTCTTTCTCATCCTATTGTTGGGGAACACTTTCCAAGGACTTAGGAGATACATGAAATATGTTTAGGATTGCAATTAAATGGCATCATATTCCCAAAATTCTCCCACTTGACATTATACATTGCAATTATTATAAACAAGGAATCATTATTATAAATCAAGTACAGGACTCAAGGCCAATGGCCTTTCTGTACCAAGAGAACTTATCTGTAGGAACTGGTTTCATAAGATAATCTGCAACATTGATCAAAGTTTCAAATTTCTCAATCAATACCTTCCCACTCTCAACCATTTCTCACACAAAGTGATACTAAACATCAACATGCTTAGTACGAGCATGATACATGTAATTTTTGGCTAAACAAATAGCACTCTGACTATCGCATTCAAGTCTAATTTTCTTGCAATTAAAACCAATACCTTTCCCAAGTCTCTGTGACCAAACTGCCTCTTTAGAGGCATGTGTAGCAGCCATGTACTATGCTTTTGTGGTGGATAAAGCAACCGTGGGCTGTCTCTTACTCATCCAACTAACTGCAGCTCCAAACAAATTCAACACATAGCCACTTGTCGACCTCTGACTGTCCAAGTCTCTTGCCCAATCTGAATCAATAGAACCTTGTATGTCTAATTATCTGTGCATAATATCAATATCATTAGCACCATGATAAACCAAGAAGTAATTAGAAGTACTTTGTAAATATCTAAACACCCTCTTAACATAAGTCCAATGTTCTTTACTAGGGTTAGACATAAACATACTTAGAAGTCCCACTGCTTGGGCTATATCTAGTCTTGTACAAACCATTGCATACATCAAAATACCAACTGCACTAGCATATGGAATTTCAGACATTTCCTCATGATCAAAATCATATTTAGGACTCATTTCTAAACTTAACTTCATGCCAACTGGTAAAGGAATATTAATTGGTTTACTGTCATGCATGTTAAACTATTTCAAAATAGTATCAACATAGTTGCTTTGACTTAAGTAAAGATTTTTGTTACCTACTATCTCTACTGATCTCCATACCAAGGATATATTTTTCAGCCCCTAGATCTTTCATCTCAAGTGTGCTAAAGAGTTGTGCTTTCAATTATTTGATCATTACCTTGTTACCAATAAACAACATGTCATCAACATACAAGATAATAATTAAAAGTTGATCATCAATAAATTTTATGTAAACACAATGATCTTCCTCACTCCTCACATAACCAATTTTCAATGCAAAAGCATCAAACTTCTAGTACCACATTCTAGGTGACTGTTTCAATCCATATAAATATCTCTTTAACCTACAAACCAATAATTCTTTTCCTTTTACAACAAAACCATCAAGTTTCCTCATATAAATATCCTCATCAAGATCCCCATGTAAGAAAGCAGTTTTCACATCCATTTGCTCTATCTCAAAATCATAAGTAGCAACAATAGATAAAAAGAATCTAATAGAAGTTAATTTAGCAACAAGAGAGAAGATTTCATTAAATTCAACTCCCTCTCTTTGGGAGTAGCCCTTGGCTACTAATCTAGCCTTGTATCTTTCGAGATTACCATATGCTCCAATTTTCTTTTTAAAGATCCATTCACAACCAATGGCCTTTCTTCCTTTGGGAAAACTATCAAGATCCCATGTGTCACAAATATCCAAGGAAACCATTTCCTCATGCATAGCTTGTGACCAAAGATTGCTCTCATCTGAAGAAAAATCTTTCTTGTAAGATCTAGGTTCATCATTAGTACTCATCAAAGCAAATATACAACGGAAATCAAGTGGGCTATACCTATCAATAGGATTTTATTATCTTGTGGATCTTCCCAAAGAAGGTTCTTCGTGTTCCTCAATATGCTTATCATGAGAATCTATCTCAGAACTCTGTGAACTCTCCTCATCCAATCCATCCAATTGTTCTTCAACATGTTCATCTTTATGCTTCTCAGTATTTATCTCAAAATGCACTATTTGAGAAGTATCCTTCTCCTTTGGTTGTTCTTCTCCTATATAAGATCTAAATTCCTTGAAAATCACATCTCTAGATAAAGTAATTTTTTGGGTTAGAGGATTCCAAAGCTTGTAACCTTTTACATTTTCACCATAACCTATGAATATGCATTTCTATGCTTTTGGATCCAACTTAGACCGCTTTTCTTTAGGCACATGAACAAAAGCCTCACAACCAAAGATCCTTAAATGTGCAACACTAGGTTTCCTACCTAACCACATTTCATAAGGGATTTTATCTTCAATAGATGAACTAGGAGATCTATTGATTAAATAACAAGAAGTACTTACAGCCTTGGCCCAAAGGCATCAATCTAGCTCAACACTACTTAACATACTCCTAGCTCTTTCCATTAAGGTTTGGTTCATCCTTTCTACTAATCCATTTTGTTGAGGTGTATATGGAGTAGTTTTATGTCTCACAATTCCTGCATGCTTACAATAATCATCAAATTCCTTAGAACAATATTCACCACCATTATCTGATCTTAACACTTTTATCTCATGATCTGATTGTTTCTCAACTAAAGCCTTAAATTCTTTAAACTTATTGAACACAACAGATTTGTTATGCATAAAATAGATCCAAGTTTATCTTGAGATATCATCAATAAATGTGACATAATCTCTAGATTTTCTAATAGAGTCAATATCCATAGGACCCATAACATCTGAATGAATAATCTCTTATAATCCTTTAGCTTTATTTGTTCCATTAGGAAATGAAGATCTAGATTGCTTTCCAAACACACAATGCTCACAAAATCATTTTTTCCAATATTATAATCAGGAATACCGTCAACCAATTTCTTATTAAGAATGGTCCTAAGACCTTTTTCACCAATCTGGCCCAATCTATGGTGCCACAACATACATGTATTTTCAGCTTCAGTTACATTTGGCTGATTTATTTGAATTGGAGGTATTAAGCTTAAACAAAGTCCCAATCTGAGATCCTTTAGGAACCACCATATTCCCTTTCACCAATCTGCAACCACCTTTGTCAAATGTCACATGCATTCCAAAATCATTGAACTTAGATACATAAAGTAGATTTCTAGCAAGTCTTGGAATATCTAAAACATCATTAAGGGTCTTAACCCTACCATCACTAAAGCACAACTTTACCTCTCGTTTTCCCACAACCTTTGTTGTGCTATTATCTACAAATAAGACATTCCCTCCATCATATGCAATATGCTTAGTGAACCACTCCTTGTTAGGAGTCATATGATAGGAGCAACTTGAATCAATAAGCCACAAGTTATCACTAACAGTATTAGATGAAATGACCAATGCATCATTACCGTCATCCAAGGATTTCTGTGTAGAAGCATCAGAACTCTTTTTCTTGTTCTTACAATCCTTCTTTACATGTCCTAGTTTCCCATAGTTCCAACACTTTACCTTACTCTTACCAGGGGTTTTAGACTGTCCTTTGGACTTACCCTTTCCTTTCTTGTCTCCCTTAGGTTCCTTTTCCTTAGGCCCACCTCATACAAACAAGGCATCTTGGGATCTTGTTTTAGACTTCCTCGTCATCTCCTTTGATAGGAGAGTAGGAATTATATTGTTCATCTTAGGATCTACACCACTACCACTAATAGCAACAATTAGATTTTCCCAAGACTCCGGTAAAGAAAAAAGTTACAAAATGCATTTATCTTCACCTTCTAGATTTAAGATACAGATGCTAACTGACACATAATCAAATTGAAAGCATTTAAATGATGTGAAACAAAATCACCATCTTTCATCTTTAAAGAATACAACTATCTTTTCAGATACAACTTATTAGTATGACTTTTGGTTTGATAGATATCACCTATCCTCTTCCATAATTTATATGCAGTAGTTTCAACTGAAACATTCAAGAGAACAACATTAGCAAGACATAACCTTATGGTCCCTCTTGCCTTCTTATCAATCTTATCCCAATCCTCATCTGACATCGTTGTAGATGGCTTTGTCTCATTACAAACAACTAACCATCGATATCTCTCTTCAAGGATATCTTCCATTTTTAGTTTCCACATCTCATAACTAGATCAATTGAATCTTTCAATATCTCTAGACGAGAAGTAGAACTCATTTTAACACACTTCTTTTACAAATTTGTAATAACACAATAGTAAAATATCCCACTATAGCCAAAAAACCTTCAAAATTTTAAGAGAAAGGCATCCCAAACTCTAACCAACCATTAGCTCTGATACCAAATGTTGAAAACGAAGGTAATATTGTAGCTTAAAACTTGTAAAACTATGAGACTATAGATCTAATTAAGTGTTCTTTGTCACAATTATTTGTGTAAGATTAATTTGTTTAGTTCAATTTTACCAATTGTAGAAAGAGACTTGGAAGATTGTAGAAGAAAGAGACAAGAAGATAGAAGTGACACAACATATACGTGGAGAAACCCTTTTGGGTAAAAACTCCACCAGAATCAATAGTGCTTGTATTATTTAACCTTAGAAAAATATTACAATAATACTGTATCAAACCTTGATTGATTATTCTTCCTTTCCTTCAACAATCCTTCTTCACAACCTGCAATAAACTCTCATACACTTGCTGCAATTAATAGGAAATTAATTGGAATACAAACTCATAAGAGTTGTACAAAAAAAGAGCATAGAGATCCTCACAAAAATCTACACCTAGATTGGGCAAGTAGAGTTCCACAATGTAATTTGAATTCAAACCAAAGTGTTCCTCAATTTAGGGGCCCCAAACTGAACACTTAACTAAACTTTGATCCAGAAAATATCTTGCAAGCTTCACCTCAAAGTTGGCGCCCAAGAATGGGCCCACTTGAGTGAGCCTTGTAAATATCTTCTCATGCAAAAAATTTTAACTGAAAGATGCCAACTTGGGCGCCCAAGGTGGTCCCAAGTCAATCTTAGTTAAGGGTATGTGCAGGATCATGATGGGCCAAAAAGTGGCAATATGATGGGTATGTGGTTGATAACTTTTTTTTTACCCAAAATTGATGAAACAGAAAGGGTTTTTAAAGGATATTCTCAGCTTTCCACCAATATAAATTATTCTTTACTTTGAATTTAATAAATTATTATTATTCATTTTCAATTTGAATTACGACTAAAGTCCAAATTGATAGGCTGATTGAAAAACATCTATAGCTTTCAAACGGTATCACATTTTTTGAATCCAAAATATGTGTCACATTCTATGCTTCGCATACTATAGGATTAAAAAAAAAATGAATTTCATGAAGTTTTGACCAAGTTAAGGTGGTCAGACATATGAGTTTTTAAATTTTTAAAAATTGTAATAAAAAATTCATAATTAATTATTTACTTGAAAAAAAATTACAAAAAAATATGCATCACATCTGGACATGAGTCCTCTAATTATATCTAAAATCTTATAAAAAAATATATTATCATTTTATTGTGGTTAGGGTGGTTAGATAGACACCTACTTCTTATTTTTTCCCTGAAATTTAAGTACTACTGCTTTGAAATTTCAAATTTTCACCAAATAGATGTTTTTCTTTCTAAATAAACTTAGTAGTTTAGAAATTACATTCAATTTTCTACATATTCTATTCTTACATATCCTTGAAATAATATAGATAACTTATTCAAATTTTTACGTCAAGTTGCCTAACTCTGGTTTTTCTAAATTTTTCGCCACTTAAGGGCCTATTTTTTCCATGATGATCCTACACATACCCTTAATTGAAACATATCTCTACACCAATTCATGCAAACATTATGCATGATTGATCATCCCCACTTAACTGAAAGTATCCACCTATTATTTATCATGCAACTGAAGTCATTAGTCATGCAAATCAAGTCAACTCAAGTCAACTAGCATTCAACTCAAAATAACTACATGCAACTAAAAATAACTGAACCATAACTAAACTAAATTGAACTAAACTAAACTGAACTAAACTGATACTAAACTAAACTAAACTAAACTAAACTGAACTAAAATGAACTCCACTCATGTAAATATCAATCCCTAATTTGTAGGATCAAAAACATGCATTATTGAAGTGTTATCAATCCTCCAAATAGTTAACTTAAGCAAGGTGGGTTCCACCTTCCATGTGGGCGCCCCATGTGCTCCTATTTTGTAGGAGCTCTTCTTGGACATCCCCACATGTTCCTATCATTTAGGAATAATCACAAATGTCAATTTACATGCTCATTTCATTCAAATTTAATCTCTTTCTAATCCTAGTGTTGGGGATATGGCATCCTATTCCTAACATGGAGGAGGCCTTGGGGTTAGGGATCACAAATTTCAAATGCATTTGCTTTATAGTTTTTAAGCCTTGCAACAAATGCATTCCATATTACCATATTTCTTTGTGAAAGTGTATCAAACAATTCATATTTCCTCCATATTAACATGGCTTGGAGGATGTTGGCATTTGATAAACTTCTTTAATTTATTTTCAAGACTTTCCACCTGCAATTTTGCATGGACATACTATTTATTTTCCCATCCTTTTAAAAGCTCATGTGTTTTGAAGTTTTGATTTTGTGAGCACGACAACAATAGAGAGTTAGGATTTTTAAAAATGTGAGCAAGCTAGCAATGAAAGGTTATGATTTTTGAAAATATGAGCATAAGAGCATTATATATTTAGGATTTTCAAAAATGTGAGCAAGAGAGAAATAGGGAGGTTAGAATTTCCAAGAAAGTGAGCAAGGTAGCAATCAAGGAGTTTCAAAGTTTTTATTTTGCTAGCAAGGTAGCATTAGTGAAGGCTGTGCATATGAAAACTCACTTGATCTTGCCATCAAGCAAATAAAATATTTAAATGCTTAGAAAAACTCCTTTTTATGAACATTTAAAACTTTGGAAAAACTTTAAAATAATTTCACATACTTTTTCAATGAAGCTCTTGATCACCCTTAACATCGCAAAATGGGAACATGTGTAACTCTCGACTGGTAAAGCAATTTTCTTCATAATTTTTCTACGATGATAAAATCTCCATGATTTTTTTAACCCAAAAAAATAATTTTGTTTCAAACAATCAAATCTTTAATTTTAATTATTTTCAAAATTTGGTCAAAAAATTTGAATATTTAAATTCTCCTGAACTAGGAAGTGGGTTGGTGGAAAAACTAGTTAGATTTCTTGGAATACCCTCAAAGAACACCCCCCTAAGTCATATTATTTTTCCAAAAATTCATATTTTTCAAAATTTAATTGTTTCCATGTTTTTTTACAATGCACAAGGCTACTTTTGAGCATAACTGGGAATATGTGTAAGCTAATTTTTTTATCTAGTACTTATACTGGAATTGACATCACCGACCTATTTTAACCAATTAGGCTTAGGATTTATAGATTAAGTTTGATGAATTACAAAAATGGGGCATGATTTAACCAACTGACTTGATGGGGCTTCCAAAACGACAACCTTCAAGCATGCTCAAATGAAAAATGATTCAAAAGACACCATAGGAACACCAATTATCAACAAACTAGGTGATGATTTAATGTGAAAATTTTGAAAAATGAACTAGTCAAAAATCATAGGATAACACAGTATAACCTTATTAGGATGGGTTGATTATGCAAGTGTGTAGATTGAAGGGATTGGATGGGGGAGATATATTGGATAATGGATAGGTTGTTGGAAAGTGTATGGATGGAAAGATAGGAGGGGAATGTGATGGGGAGATGTTTTCAACACCAACATTGGCACATACTACAATGGATGTTGAATGATGGGACGAGAAATGAATTGAGGATCTATGGGGATGATGGAGGTGTTAGGGGCCTAAAATATATTTAGCATATATAGAGGATGGGGATGCTTATCTTTTGTATTAACAATGTTGGATTCCATTCTAGATTTTTATTTTGGGTGCATTGATTCTTTTTTCTTTAGGATCCACATGGTTTTGATTTTTCTTTGTTAGGTCTTTCTGGCCTTTGGGATTGATTGCGCCTTTGGGATTTATTGCACTTTTGGATTGGATTTTTCTTTTCATCAACATGTCATTTTTAGGGTACATGGTGATTTTTATATTTTAGTGAATGTTTTACCTTATGCATTTTTACTTTGTCATCCAAATTACTTCTAGTAGCAATGGTATGGATGCAAGGAGATGGATGATGTGGAGGAAATATGAATGGAGTGATAGAGGTAAGATTTTGAATAGGGTGTATGGAGGGAGGATGTTGGATGATGTTCATGAAGGGGTGCATTTTTTGATCTTGATTGGGGATTGCAAGAGAGATATTTATGATGGGCGATAGGGATAGGGGATTGATGGATGAATGCATTAGTAGGATGATATGTAGGATGGAATTTTTGGATATACGGACCCAAAATACATTTAGTAGGTGGAGGATATGTGATGGTGGATTGTAGGATGTAAGGACCCAAAATGGATTTAGAAGATGGAGGGATAGTGATAATGGTTTAGGTTGGTATGATAGAGGAGGGGGGATGGTGGTAATATCAATCCCTTTAATCTAATTTAGTGTGCCTAATTTAGTGGTAAATCAAGTGTCTTTGATTGCATGATTGCAAAGAGATACATTAGTAGTTTGGTGTTTGTTTGTCTTTAACGTAGATCATAAGAAAGATGAGTTAGTTGATCAACCTACAAAATGATAAGAAATTAGAAGGGAATGAAGTAAAGCCAATGAAAAATTATACTTGATGGATGGATCGATCCATAGATCAAATTCACCCATTTGTTATGTATTCGTTGAAAGCCCAAATTTTTGGAACTTCCAATTTGTAGAGCATGTCCACCATTTCAGGATGGATTCTCTAGTTGATTTGTAGTGAATGAATTCACCAAAGTTGTATCACTACCACTGATCCATAGAGTGGTACCACTAATCTAGAGGTGTATTCACTAATTTTCACATGCAACATATGAAATACTAAAACAACAAAATTTTTTAGTTGACTCATGATGTGGGTAGTGTCTATTTGAACAATTTAAACAAGTAAATTGAACAAAATAAAGAAATAAGAAAACACTCAATTTAGGCTAAGAGAATCCAAATAAATATAAAATATAGCATAAAAAACCTATGTTAGGCTCCTTGTTTCACTTGAAAGTGTATTTTCTCTTTGATTTTTTGGATGTGTGCTCACAATTTTGGCAACATAACATTGCATTCAAAAAGTGGATGATAATGTCTTGGACTGGGGTTGATTTATACATTTTTGGTTGAGTGGAAGGATGGCTAGGGTTGGATAAGAGGATCAATGGATAAGATGGCATGAGAAGATGGAGGGGTACTTGAGAGGACACATGGGAATTTGAATTTTCCATTTATGAAAAAGAGGAGGATTAGGGGTATGTGAAATTACTTTGACCCATATTCCATGGTACCAAGTCCATATAACATGTATAAAGGCCCATGCCTTGTGAATAGAATGCAAATGACTTTGTACATATTGGAGTATATGGAGGATTTGATGGGGGGTTGAATAGGATTAAGCATGTGCAAGTGGGGGATTAAGGGGCTAATTGGATTAGCCCACTTAATAGAATGCAAAGGAAAATAGGGATTCTTAGTAGCTCACAAGAAGTGTTGAGGGTTGTAGTTGGAGGCTTTTATAAGGAAATCTTTGTATTTTGGACTTTTCATAACAACAAAGGTAGAAGAAGTAATTTTAGAGTTCTTAGAGGTTTTCTTCTAGCTTAGATAGAGTTATTTGAGTTCTTTCAAGCAAACCTAAGGGTTGAAATATTTTTGTAATATTACTTTTGAGAAATTAAGTGAGAATGTTTCTCAAAAGTAAACTTGTCTTTATTCATAATGTTTTTCTCTCTATCATATTTCCATTTAATTAATACTTAACTAAATCCAAATCCTCATTTAATGATCATCCATCACAACAGCGGGATGGCAATAACATTAATAACTACATATTTGCAATTGCAATATGAAAGCTCAACCATATAGAACTCTTTGTGACATTGTGATTACACTTCTGATCACTATGGAGAAAAAAGCAAGGACTGAAGCCTTGATATGCTTCGAATAAACTATTTTAGAATCCAAAATTCCTTTCACCGATTTATGATAAAATGTAAATATAATAATAATAATAAAATTTACCCAGAGGAAACTACTACACCATAAAGAATCGTTTCCTTGTGATATAACTTATTTCAAAACATTGGAAGGCCTTCTATTTGGTCATATTAGATCACTAAAGAAAATATCTGGAGGCCTAAAAACCTGCACAAATTATTTATGTGGGAAACATCAGCAAGGATTTCAAAGCTCTTTAGAGTGACTTAAAATTTCTATCCTGATTACTAAAGGGAATCAAAATAGAAGAGGGTTTGTTCTTTTACACAACCCTAATTGATCAAAAACCTTTCTATAGCAATAAGTTACTAGCATAGTAATTGATTAGTTCAACCTCTAAGATTATAACCTCTTTAGATCTACCTTCATTTAAAAGAAATCATATTAAAAAAAAAGTTTTAAGATCAGTTCAACTTCTAGAATTAATGTCTCTAGAACTACCATCATTTAAAAAGTAAATATAAGAGATTTGAAATATTCAAAAAAAAATTGTTGTACTTCCAATGAATTGTGATTACATTTTCATGTGTTTGTTTCTGTGAATGCTCATGAATTTATTCTGAATCTATAAGAACTACTTGTTACTTTCCCCATTGTAACATAGCTCAGCTTACTAACCCCATAAGCTCAATAATCAATGCTTTCAGGCTAAAATTATATGAAATAAGCAAGGAGTCATGCACTGGTAACACAAAATCCAGCTCTAAGATCTGTGGCTCCCCATGGAAGCCCATAGCTATTTGTCACAATAAGTTTCCATACAAGCAAATGGACACAGATATGTAAATGAATTGCATTCAATTAAGTAGGAAATGCTAATTATTTTCTTAGATTGATGGAAAAATTTGGATTGTAGAGGATTTCCCTCAAAAAAAAAAATTCTCCATGCCACACTTTAAATATATAAAAATTGACTTTAAATATAATAAAAATATATTATAATTGACTTTAAATATAATAAAAAATTTAAATTACCATTTGATCTGAAGCTTGCTCTACATGTCCTCCTGGAGGTGTAACTATGTCTAGGTTAGGGTTGAAAGTCGCACTAACAAAGTCCTACAAGATCAAAATTAAAGCATGTATACTTGAATTAGGTTTATATATATATATATATATATATATATATATATATTCAAGTTTGCACATTTTATGTAGAAAATATTTTAAACAACCTAAAAATCAGAGGCCTCACGAGTAGCCGCAACATCTAATGTTTGCCCAATGCCCATTCTCATTGTGGTATCAACCTAGATATACATGTAGACATTTAACACTTACAATATTTACAAGTGTACATGCACATTTCATATATAGTGAATTAAAAATTCATAATTATAGTAACTATACTAATGTAATTTAAACAATTTACAATATAAATGTACCTACCCCTGATCTACGACGGTTGATGGTGGAGGAGTGCTCAATAACCCCTCAGGTGGAATCGACGTGGAAGCCGATTGACTTGCCTAAACCAACATAAATATTTCAAACATATATGTGATTCAATTATAAATTTAAAACTCAAGTTAAAAATCATTTCATGTATAATTTAAAAAATTGAAATAAAAATACCCCATAAGGGTTGCTGAGTAGGACTGGTGTCGATGTATGTACTCATGGAATGGATGATTCCCCCATCGTTAGTGTCATTTGTACACCAAATAGTTTGATTGTTAAAATGTATTGCAAACTTTTCTTTGATATATACATTCATCAAAATTCTTATAAAATGAACGTGTAGATGCATATTTATACTTGTGTTGCAGTGTCCTTGGGGTGATGGTTTGCTGTAAGAAACTCTACAAATGAACTGATGCAACCAGATGAACCACCAAAATCTCCACGTCCACCTGAACTAGGTGTGCCCTGATCAGGTCCATAGCATACTTGGTGGCAACTAGTACATACATTTGGGATGGGCCTTGACACTCTTGGAGTGGTACTCAGACCAGCTCCATAAAACACTCCTCCAAAATCATCGTCTCTATGCTCCCCACCCGCTATCGCAGAAGCATGTTGATCAATGTCTCCTGCGAGTGTACTAAGAGAACCAAATTTCAAGAGCATAGCTCGATGATGCACAACTAAAGGAATGGGAGGACCAGGAGCAAGAACAAGGGGTTGTGCATGCATGGGGCATTGGGGATCAACCCTTTCCCCTAACCTCTGTTGTGGCATGCCGCCACCAACACCCTAAAATGATTTAAAATCAAAATAATTGGGCTTTTTCCCCAAAACAAACTCTACATAAAATTTCCTCAAAAAATAAAATGGGCATGTAATGCCCCGACTTACGTTATAACAAAGAGCAAAACCAAAGTTAACTGAATAATTTTTTTTTTAATAATTGTTTACACATATGTTATAAAGTTTCCAAGACGTTGTTACATAACCTTAATCAATAAACTCAACACATTGATCATTAACAAAAGTACAAATTTGATTTCATGTAAGATCCAATTTATAAACTACATACAATCAAATATCCCAAATGTCCATTTTACGTAAAGTGAGATTTCAAAGAATCTCCATATATCAAAGGTGGTACAATTAGTACACTCTTATACAAGAGATAAATTTACAAAACATACAGTGTTCATCTGACATCTGATACAATATCCATGAACAAGCTCTGCATCAACAGTCACGAACAAAGTAGTAACTGGAACCTGCTGCAAGCATAGGATCAACTGCAAGAAAGTTCAAAGAAAGGTGTAGCACGGTTTCCTCCCAACCACGTGGAACCTAAAGGTCCACTCCCTCCATGCTAGGAGATACTGACAGGTCCAAAAACAAAGAAGACAGAACATCACATTTATAGGGTTTACATTTCACATCACGACATAACAATTACAAATCAAAATAGATAAAAACTCAGTATCAAATTATATCAAATAGAAATCTGAACACATGGTACACCATCATGATATAAACTAAGAGTGTCATCACATTGTCGAGATAGGTTACCCTGGTGAATCTTCCTAGACTACCGGCCCTCACCAAGAGTTACCCTGGTAGCCTCTACCGATTCCCGGCCCCTATGCAGACTAATGTAGAGTCACTTCATCTTTCAAGAGGACAAGATGATGACTTGCCATTCCAAGCCTTCTCAGCCTTTTCTCAACCTAAACGAGTGTTAAGAAGTAGGCGAGGCATACCATTATCTAATTTAGTATTTAGAACTACCCAACCCCTAATATATTAGTTAGGTTATCACTTAATTAACACACCTACATTAGGTTACCCAGACAATCACTATAGGATTTTGGCCCCTAACGCAAGCCACTCTTCTATAACATGACTCAACATAAAATCAATCTAGGGGTAGCTATCAAGCGTAGAAGTTCAATACCACAAGGATTTTCATCTTTCACAAGAGATAGAACAATTTCTCTAAGATGTCTCTTTTTTGACAATAACAACAAAATGATACAAAGCTATTTCCCCAAGTAAAATAAACATTACAATTGAGTAACATAGTTTAGAGATTAATAAACTTTTCAATGTGATTTTCACTTTCCTAGTCTTTAAGGAAATGAAACATACATCACTAACGTTACGAATGTATACACAACTAACAATTACCATAAATCAATCTCTATGAATTAAAAATTCCTAATAAGCAAACTATAGAGATTAACATATTTCTAATAATTTAAAGAAAAAACATTTATTGACATTATAAGATAAGGATATCACAAATCTTTTATATATATAGAAAAATTCATTCCATAAAGAGAAAAACAATATAACTCACTTTTTATTGTATATATTTTATAATCGTAAGTGAAACGAAGATTCTTTTGATATACACATTATTTTTAAGCTAAAAGGAAATTACATTCAAATTACAAACTTAGCATTTTATTTATCTCTTCTTTTCTGATACATAGACTCACTACTAACTAATATTTGCATTTTGTAATCATCTAACATCTGTCATATATATATATATATATATATATAAGATTTCTTAATCAAAATTTTACATTAACCAATGCATGCGCCCCTAATAATATTTAACAACTGTTAGTTATGTGAGTGCAGCTTTATTAACAAAATATCTGTCACTTTCTTTACGGGGAAAGATGAGTTTGGACTAAAGATAAAGGTAACAGTTCAATTCAATAACACAACTAAAGTGGCAACATAACGCCATGCATAGCAACCATTCGTTGGAAGATATACTCATAAAAAAGGTTATCAAGATAAAATACAGTGACTATATCAATATTCAGAAATTTCATTATTAAATACCAGCGCAACTGTTATGACAGTTTGCCATTAGTTCAATAAAATAAAACTTTAATCAAGTTTCCTCATCCTTTTTCGTTCAAGAATAACAGTAAGAACATATGACGATAGTGCAGGAAAAATTTATAAGAATCTAATCACCCTACTATGAACAAATTCGACAGCCACAACCATAACGGTACAGGAAATCATCAACAAGGGTTACGCCCAAAAAGGTTAAGCAGATTTCGCCCATGCAAAAATTAACATGTATAGTGCAATTTTCCTAAAGATGGAAATATATCACTCATGGTAATAGCAGAGGAATGAATCTTAGGCGACTGGTAATATGGAAGATATTTAGATATACTTTATGGTCTATTTCATGCACATCAAGGTCCTTATACAGCCTAGGAATAACTTATATTAGGCTAAACTTACACTTGACAGCCAGAAAGTAAACAGTTAAAGACTTAATAAAACAATATCTTAACTGAGACAAAATATGAGATGTTTACAGATTTCTTATTTAACTATAAAATTAGATAGGAATAGGCGTACTTATTAAATATGAAGCCTACAAGATAACAATCCAAAGATTTCTACGGCGGAACGTTTATATCAAGATCTATGGTAAAAGGAAAAACAACAGACTTCCTAAGTATGCAAGTTGCGCAGAGGATTGATCAAGAATGTAATAAGAACTCAGGGAAATATTTAAACTACTGGCTACGGGTTTAGCTCTCATTTTATATTTCTCTAAAGAGTGTCAAATATATTCATATAAACAATTAAATGATTCTTTCAAACCTTCAGACTACGTTATTTGACAAAAGTGAGGATCTTTAAACAATATAAAGAATTTTAAGAATTTTAAGGAGCAGCGGTGTAAGAAGAAGAAACCTGAGTCTTAGATCTTACAATCTTCTACGCTTACACGAGCAAATGCATGCAACACCACAGTTTCACTATACGTTTTTCTTGAATTTGAATACTTCACTAATATGTATTTTCATTTTATTTTACTATTCTATGAATCCGAAAACTCTTTCTAATAGCTTCTTTTCTTTTACAGGTAAGATAAAATCATTCTATTTGGAACAAAGTTTTCAGAAACTTATAGAGTCAAATAATACAAAACAAGAAAAGAACCTGTGCTAATTGCAGAAAACTGATCTGGAACAAAACCTAAAACTTTCGTCAAATCCACACAGTACACCAGCAATATGAAGATGAAATCAAAACAATCCAAAGCCCAACTATGCTTATAAACCAAATCAGAATTGAAAGTTTTTCTGAAACAAAAGCTGTTCAAATCTGCTACCGTCAAAATTTTCCAAATTCTTCCATGAATGTCAAATTGCCCTTCCCAAAAGATATTAATTCATGCAAATAACTTTCAATCCTCAAACTTAATTGGAAGACCATTTTTGCATTGAAAATAGATCAACCAGTTTAACTTATCTTTAAAAATATCAAAACAGATCTTTAACTGACAATCAGAGATTCTTATCTCGTCGAAAAATATCTTGCTTTAAAAATATCTATTTCACATAATTCAAGTTGCACAATTAAATCAGCAATAATAATATTTTAATTAAAACATCGCAAAGGTATAACTTTCTCATTTATAATTCGACAATATATTTAATTTAATTTAATAAATTAAATTACAAACATTGGTTTAAACATTTATAAACATTTAATAAACTTTAAATATTAAATACGCAACACAAAACAATAAAAATGAACACAACACAATAAACTGGGCAACTACACGGGGTAACACAGAGATACTCGTTCGAAACGAATGATGGTTCAAAAGGACCTGTCAATACCTCCGACAACATAATTATATTGAATTAAGGTACGCTCAGACCTGACAAGCAGGTGGAGTCGTTACCCGGTACCTGTGTATGCAGGAAAACATCAAGGTTAAAACATATATATACTCATGTTAGAAAACACACCGTGAATAAGAATTGCAGCATAGCAGGGTACTCACGAATGAGTAATGCTACACTGTCTATCCACCGACATAGATGAGCAAGATAAATCATAAGCAATCATTTCAACATGATATCCACAAGAAAAGTCATAAGCAATAGTCATAAACTAATAAGCCATAACATGAATGAAACTATCTCAGTATCATCAAACTAACATAACCAAATAACCAGGATGTCAATGTATCATCCGCAAAATCAAAACAACATAGTATCTAGAATCACCTCTAAAAAGAAACAACATAATATCAAAGTAAACTAAACCATCTATCAAGCATAATCAAACTAAACAGTATGTCTAAACTGGAGGGACACTACATCCTCCCCCCTAGAATAAGGCTTACTCCAGGAAGCCTGCAAAAAAATATGGATAAATCTCATGCATACGCGTCGCATCCTCCCAAGTAGCTGATGCCTCATCGCTACGATCCCATTGGACCCTCACCTGATCAATGTCTCGACCCCTAAGGGTGAGCCTCTGACGCTGAAGAATGCCCACAGGCTCCAAAGCCAGCTGCCCGTCCTCTACCTGTAATGCATTCCAATCGAGTACATGTGAAATGTCACAATGATAAGGTCAAAGAATAGATACATGAAAGACATCATGAATGCGTGATAAACTGGGTGGTAAAGCAAGTCGATACGCCATAGGATCAATCCGCTCAAGAATCTCGAATGGTCCCACAAAACGAGGCGCAAGCTTAGAGCCTTTTCCATAACGGATTGGACTCTTGCGCAGACGAAATCGAAGAAAAACCCTATCACCAACTGAGAACTGTCTATCCACCCTATGCGCATTGGCATACTTCTTCTGTCTATCCTGCGCTGCTACCAAATGCTCTCTAATACGATCAACCTGTTGCTCCATATCACGAAGCATCTCAGGATCGAGTAGAACTCTATCCTCAAGATGATCCCAACTCAATGGTGTACGACAAGGACGTCCATATAGTGCTTGAAATGGAGGCATACCTATGGAACTCTGATAGCCATTGTTATAGGCGAATTCCACTAAGTATAAATAATCCTCCCATTGAGATTGTCGATCCATCACATACATTCTTAGCATATCTTCAAGAATCTGATTAACTCTCTCTGTCTGACCATCAGTCTCAGGATGATAGGCTAAACTGAAATTCAACTGCATACCTAAAGCATGTTGTAATGATGTCCATAAAGCTGATGTAAATACAGGATCCCTATCTGAAATGATTCTACGTGGAATCCCATGCAATCGTACTATATCCTCCATGAAAATTCTGGCCACAGAGGAAGCATTGTAAGATGATCGAACTGGTGAAAAATGAGCTACCTTTGTCAATCTGTCAACAGTAACCATGATGGCATCATGTCGACACGATGACGCAGGTAATCCAACAATAAAATCCACTAATATCACATCCCATTTCCACTCAGGAATGAGATGTGGTTGTAACAAACTAGTGGGATGTTGATGCTCCGCCTTGACTCTGACATTCAAGGCATCTCGATACAAAATCAGCAATGTCACGCTTCATACCATGGGCCAAAAATATAACTATCGAAGATTTGCATGCATCTTCTTAACACTAGGATGAGTTGAATATGGAGCTTGATGTGCCTCTGACAAAATAAGAGTGTGAAGATTCATAGTATGTGGTACATAGATTCGACCCAAATTTCGTAACAAACCATCTAACTCAATTACATATCCTAAAAATCTTTCCTCCAAGGGTCTATCTAAATCAATCTCCATCTTCACTTCCTGATATAATCTATCAGAAGGAAGAGCAGCCAATATCTGACTTCTCAACTCAACTCCAAGTGTCACAGCTGAAATCTCATGTCTTCACCGACTAAGGGCGTCTACCACTACATTCTCCTTACCCTGAACATATCTCACCTCAAAATCATACTCGCAAAGGAAATCCATCCACCGTCTCTACCTAGCATTCAGATTAGGCTGTGTGAATATATATTGCAGACTGCGGTGATCACAATGAAGTTCAAAATGATGTCCTAACAAGAAATGTCTCCAACGAACTAGAGCATGAACAACTGCAGTGAGCTCTAAATCATGTGTGGGGTAATTTTGTTCATGATCCTTGAGTTTGTGAGACTCATAAGCAATCACTCGTCCATCCTGCATCAGTACAGCTCCTAAACCTTCCAAAGAAGCATCCGTGCAAACAACAAAATCCTTAGCAGGATCAGGAACTGCTAAGATAGGTGCACTAGTCAACTTATCCTTAAGTATCTGAAAAGCCAATTGACATTGATCTGTCCAAATGAATTTCTTCCCTTTCCTCTGAAGAGAAGTAATGGGTGTCCAATCCTAGAAAACCCCTGAACAAATCGTCTGTAATAACCAGCAAGACCCATGAAACTACGAACCTCAGAAACATTCGTAGGTGTGGGCCAGTCAATGATAGCTTGAATCTTTGTAGGATCCATAGCTATTCCCTCTCTAGAAATCACATGTCCAAGGTATTTCACCTCAGTTTGGAAGAATTCACATTTCTTCAAATTTCCAAACAATTGGTTCTCCCTCAAACATTGTAGAACTTGTCTCAAATGCTCTTCGTGTTCCTGCATATTTCTCGAATAAATCAAAATATCATCGAGAAACATGAGAACAAATCGATCAAGATAGGTGCGAAACACACCATTCATCAAACTCATAAATACTGATGGTGCATTTGTTGACCCAAACGGTACTACTGTGAACTCGTAGTGCCCGTATCGAGTTCGGAAAGTTGTCTTATGAATATCAGCTTCTACAATTCGCAACCAATGGTAACCAGATTTCAAATCAATCTTAGAAAATACAGTTGCTCCCTTGATCTGATAAAAAAAGGTCATCAATTTTGGGTAATGGATATCTGTTCTTAATCGTTACCTTATTCAATTGACGATAGTCAATGCACAATCTGAGAGATCCGTCCTTCTTCACAAAGATGACAGGTGCTCCCCAAGGGGAAACACTCGGACGAATAAAACCCTTTTCCAAGAGTTCCTCCAACTGAATACGAAGCTCCTTCAGTTCCTGTGTAGTCATTCTATATGGAGCACGAGAGATGGGTTCTGCTCCAGGAACTAGATCAACTCTGAAATCTATGTCACGCTTCGGTGGCATACCAGGAATATCACTAGGAAAAACATCAACGAATTCCCTAAGAATGGGGTGATCATCAAGTGATATCTCTTGACTTTCACTAGAATCCAAGTCACTCACTGTTGTCGCAAACAACTAACATCCCTGACGAAGGCATCTCTTCAACTGCATAGCAGAAATTATCCGCAAAGAGATGGGTCTCTGAACATGAACAATCTCAACCTCTGTACCATCATCATTAATGCAATGTACTGTCTTCTGATGACAATCAATCACTGCATGATGAGTTCCTAACCAATCCATTCCCAAAACAATGTCATATGACCCTAAAGGTGTGACTCGAAGATCTACAAAAGTAGTCAATGATCCAATCCTAAGTCCACAATTGCGGATGAGGAATTCAACTGCTACTTTAGCCCCAGAAGAAAATTCCACTTGCCACCTATCGCCTTGCTTTACGGCCACAAGTCCACAACACTCAACTATAGAAGGTGAAATAAAAGAATCTGTAGCACCAGAATCAAAGAGAATATTAACATCAATACCCAGTAACTGACCTGATGATTCAACCACTGGGCATGTGCAGGATCATGGTATGCCAAAAAGTGGCAATGGAGAAAAAAATACGTGTTTCTACAACTCAAAAACGCGAAAATGGTGAGTTGAATTTTTGGAGCTGGGGTGACTACCGAGGCAGAGGGAAAACTTAGTTTTAGGAATCGGATATCCGATACAAATCGGATATCCGATTCAAATCGGATATCCGATTTTGTTGAACTATATAAAAAAACCATTCATTCCGACTAAGACAAAAGGGAAAGTTAGTTCTAGGAATCGGATATCCGATTTTTTTGAAGTATATATACTAAAAAAGGCCCGCGACCAACACATTCTCATTTTTTTTCGGCTCATCAGCGGCGGGCGCACAGTGGACAGTGAAATCCGATATCCGATTTGGACTGCATCTCTAACAGGTAAAGTTCTTTATTTTTTATCAAATTTTCAATTAGATTTGTTTATTTTTAGTTGATTTTTTTCAAAATATTGTTTTTTGGTAGAAAAACTAGGGTTTTTTGGTAGAAAAACAAAAAACCATAAAAAATAGTAAGAAACTACTTATTTTAAAAATGTAATGGCATTTCCATAGCATACAGACATTGAGAGCAAATAAAATACAGAGTTCAATCCATGAATTATAGAAAATAGATTTTTGTTGGTTATATTCATATCGCTGATTACATTGCACAAAACATACTACAACTGCATAAATATCAAATGGTGACAGTTTTCGATGCTACCACATTTTTCATACATGTCTACCAAAGCATTTTATCAAACAGTTCA
>VDFB02373365.1:29909501-29931684 GCA_007258455.2 Sequoia sempervirens
AATGCTTTGCTTCACAACACTTAGGGATCCTTCGAGCTACGTCACTAGGTTTCATAGGTTGGGTTGCAAGGCTAGGCGCCCTGCAACACATGCACCCACAACACTCCTAGAATACGAGAGAAGTTTACTTCAGCACCATGAAACAAAACCAAAATAGTTCACATCGGGTTCACCAAAATGTAGAGGGGGACTGACTGCTTTAGACCCCAGTTCATGGAATAGTCTAGAACAATCAGCTACCTTGATATACCTCATGCTAATGATTGTTTAAGGTAATTTAATGTTTTAAGAGGGGTGAAAAGGAAGGAAAAATGATCTATCACCACCCTTTTATCAACCCAAGAGTTTAGGAAACCAGGTCAGCAAGTTCTTGAGTCCATATTGTAACCTAGGTAGCTCTCTGCCAAAGGACTCTAGTGCAGAAGATAGACGAAAACACAACACGCTGGCATCCTAGTCAAGTGTTGGAATTCATACAGATAAAGAGTATGGAGTACAGTCTAGACTAACATAAAACTCGCTAACTACCTGATAAGTACAGTTTTATGCAATGACGAAAAATATAAAACAACTAAACTACTAAAATAACAAGAAGAATACTTTAACTTAAAAGATGGACTTTGACAAGAGAAAAGGTGACGAAAATCAAGCTTACAGTTGGTCCAGCCTCCCGCAAGCTCCACATGGTCAGAGTACCTACACACAACAGAACAGGGAAAAATTTTGGGGCTGTTTCAGGGCTTGATACAATCAAACCCCCATTTCAATGTTCCCAACTCCACAGATAGCCAAAATAGCCACAATAGAGAAAATGTGAAAAAAATATTGAAATGGAAGAAATGCCAAGCAATGCTAACAACAATATACTACTAAATCAAATAATGATGCTAAGTAAAATTGATATCACCTCCCAAACAGGATACCCTCAAGCACATGAAGGGAGATGTGAGCTTGCAAGCTTGTAGATGCCAATGTTGCCTCAACAATGAGAGGATTGAAACCAATAGAGTGTCAACTTGGAGAAAGTGTTGTGAAATGAAGTATGGAATTCTCAAGATGTATGTAGAATTGTGAAGAAGATTGAAGAAGTTGAAGTGAATGAAGAAGATAGTCTTTTGAAGATGAATAGGAGCCCAAAAGAGCCATTCAAGGTCAGTCAAGGGTGTAGGGACATTATGCTTCAATGCCAATGGAGAAGTATAACGCCTATGCAGATTCTAGAGGCAAGAATCATGTCAGGATGGCAGCGCACTGCACAGATGTTTGTGCACCATGCTAGCGTCCCCAACATAAATTCCCCCACCGACACTATAGACAACCACCAAATGGGTGGAAAGAAGATGGATGAGGTAGAATATCATTTCCTAGTTTGATTTTTGTAAGGTAAGGGGTGTCAATGGGGAATTTGTGAAGGGGTGCAAATCCACTCCATTACAATAACCTTATTAGGATGGGTTGATTATGCAAGTGCATAGATTGAAGGGATTGGATGGGGGAGATATATGGGATAATGGATGCATTGTTGGAAAGTGTATGGATGGAAGGATAGGAGGGGAATGTGATGGGGAAATTTTTTCAACACCAACATTGGCACATATTACGATGGATGTTGAATGATGGGAGGAGAAATGAATTGAGGATGTGGGGATGATGGAGGTGTTAGGAAAATGAATTTTGGGGGATAGGGGTCTAAAATATATTTAGAATATGGACGATGGGGATGCTTATTTTTTGTATTAGCAATGTTGGATTCCATTTTAGATTTTTATTTTGGATGCATTGGTTCTTTTTTTTTTAGGATCCACATGGGTTTTAATTTTTCTTTGCTAGGTCTTTCTGGCCTTTGGGAATGATTGCACTTTTGGATTGGATTTTTCTTTTCTTTAGCATGTCTTTTTAGGGTACATGGTGATTTTTTATATTTTAGAGAATGTTTTACCTTATGAATTTTTACTTTGGCATCCAAATTACTTCTAATAGCAATGGTATGGGTGCAAGGAGATGGA
Organism: Sequoia sempervirens; assembly: GCA_007258455.2. Classification (NCBI taxonomy): domain Eukaryota; kingdom Viridiplantae; phylum Streptophyta; class Pinopsida; order Cupressales; family Cupressaceae; genus Sequoia; species Sequoia sempervirens. The sequence continues at coordinate 29,911,508 of VDFB02373365.1, forward strand.
TGATGTGGAGGAAATATGAATGGAGTGATAGAGGTAAGATTTTGAATAGGGTGTATGGAGGGAGGATGTTGGATGATGTTCATTAAGGGCCCGTACATTTTTTTATCCTAATTGGGGATTGCAAGATAGATATTTATGATGGGAGATATAGGGATAGGGGATTGATGGATGAATGTATTAGTAGCATGAGATGGAGGATGGGATTTTGGGATATAAGGACCCAAAATATATTTATTAGGTGGAGGATATGTCATGGTGGATTGTAGGATTTAAGGACCCAAAATGGATTTAGAAGATGAAGGAGGGATACTGATAATGGGTTTAGGTTGGTATGACAGAGGAGGGGGGATGATGGTAATATTTTTGGAGGATGGGTGAGAGGGGCATATTGTGGTTTTGGGAGAAGCCCTCTTAGATTGTACAAAGCTTGTACCAATTCTTTTGGATGGTGAGCCTTGAGATATATAACCAAAGCCTTGCGATTATGAATTTTATTTGATATGGATGGGCTCTAAGATACCTTTCTCATGAACGCCTAAACCTTTTTCTTGATAGTTCATGTTCTTGAGCATTCAGTTTACATTAGGATGTTTGTTTTTTGGAAGCAAGATGTGAGTCCATTATTAGGCGGAGGCGAATGAGAGGTGGATATAAGTTAGTATTCCGTTGTGAGTGAACCACCATGGGTGAAGGTAAGAGGACCAAGAGGATAATTTGATGGTGTTGGGATGGTTTTGGTAGAAGGAGTTAAGGGATCACAAGGTATATTTGATGGGATGTTGATATCTTGATTTGGATGAAGGGAGGATAAGGGATCATGAGAGGGATTAGGTTAGGCACGGTAAGATATTCATTTGGATGAGGAGTTGTTTTAGTATAGTTTGGAACAAGATCTTAAGGGAATGTTTGTATTTGTGTGGATGGTATGATGGGGGAGGATTATTGGATATAATTCTTAAATTGGGAATATTGCTTGATGGGGGATGAATGAGATTCATGAGATTGGGGTTGGATAAAGTTAGGATTAAGAGATGGGGAGTGAGATTGGATGGTTTTGATGGGTTGGTAAATGCTTGGAGTAGGAGATGGTGATTAGGATTGGATGGTTTCAATGGATTAGATGATTTCAATGGTTTGTATGGTGTTAGGAGTTGGATGAATAGGAGGGGGATGAAGGAGGGTCTCATCACTAATGATCTTATATGGTTGAGTGGGGCGACATAAATCCACAAATTTTGGATGTTGATTTTGTAATGGTTTCTTTGATAGGAGTTCTTGAAGGGATTTTAGAGTGAGATGTGTATGTTTTAGGCTTAGATGGAGGGTAGGGATTATATGGAGGATTAAGATTATATGGAGGATTAGGAGTAGATGGAGGATTAGGAGTAGAAGGAGGATTAGGATTAGATGAAGGCTTAGGATTATGTATTGGAGGATTAAGATTGGATGGAGGATTGTAGGATAATGGATTTGGGTTGTGGATGAAGGTGATGGATTTGCTATGTAAAGATGGAGGTTGGGATATGATTGGGGGAGAAGATGAAGGTATGGATATTGGATGAGGGGGATAGGTGGGTGAGAGATAAGAGGGAGATATGGATGGATATAAAATGGAGTTCCCTTGTCAAAGTTAGAAGGTGATCCCAAAATAAGCTGGTTTACATTTTTTGGCCAAACTGGACACTGAACTAATTTTTTCTAACTAAATCTTCACTTTCGGGCACCTATAGTGGCTAAACCGTGAGGAATTTGAAGATGACGTAAACTAGTGATTTGTGAAATTTTGTCTGTAGATTCTAACTATATTTTTTAGAAAAATTAGAATCAGATTGAACTTCTTTTTCCATCTCCTTCGAAAACTAGTTTTTTTCAGTAAACACCATTTTTGAGGAGTGACGCTCAACATATAACACAATTTTTTTTCCATGAAGGATAAAATTATATTTTTTTTTGAATTTAGATTTGTAACTATGATATGTATTGCTTCCAATTGGTTTCATAGTGTTTTATTGAATATTTTTTCCTTAATCAAGTTTCGAAGTCAAACCAATTACAATTTAGACATAGGCAGACCGTATAACACAATTTTTTTTGTATGTATCAAAATTTTTAATTTTTTTTGGATCAAGGACTTCAATATCTGGTGCACCCATATTTTCAAAACAAAAAATTGATAATCTTCTATTTTTCCAAATGTGCAGAACAAAGAGTTTGATTTGAACGATGGAAAACCTACATTCACAAGAAATAAAAAATAAATATAATAATTAAATTAAATTTATTTAAAATTATACTTTTTTGGAAGCTTATAATAAGGACTACATACTTACAAAAAATAAAATTTAAAGGAATTCATTTGATCCCCCAAAAGGTAAATGAAAAGTGTTTTTTTATCAGCATTTTGATAGGTGTAAAGGAGACTTCATTATAGGTATGGTTTAAAACTAGCAAGGTTCTATCCAAGGGGGTTTGAGCTAAGGTAGTTTGATCAAACCCTCTTCAATTGGAATGCTTTAAATGAAACTTTTTAAGGCTTAAATTAGTATATTTTCTAAAAATATGTGATTTCAGCAAAAATCAGAATCTCCCAAAAATTGTAAACCAGCTTTGTGGGATCACCCTAGAATAACTATGAATAATAGATATGCATGAAAGTGTGATGGGATAGCTTATGCTAGTTATTTCTTGGTCAAAAGGCATGGGTGAATGATGGAAGCTTGGTAAAAGATTTATAGAAATGATGTGATCATTGAGGGGATCAATTTTGTACTTGTATTGATCAACAATAATTTCATCATCATTGAAATAGGATTGGTTAATTTAATACTCATCTTAATTAACAAGAATTTCATCATCATAAAAATGGGGTAGATTTTGGGGATGGTTGTGATGAGGAAACTCATTAAAATAATATGCATCCTTGATAATCACTTGATGAGTTGGGTGGGAAAAAGGATATAAGATTGGATGTAAAGAGATTATTAGAAGGTAAATGAAATGGATTAGAAGAACATGGAAGAATAAATCTTAGGTTTTTTTTGGAGTATATGGAGGATTTGATGGGGGGTTGAATAGGATTAGGCATGTGCAAGTGGGTGATTAAGGGGTTAATTGGATTAGCCCACTTAATGGAATGCAGAGTAAAATAGGGATTCTTAGTAGCTCACAAGAAGTGTTGGGGTTGTAGTTGGAGGTTTTTACTAGGAAATCTTTGTGTTTTGGAATTGTCATAACAACAAAAGTGGAAGTAATTTTAGAGTTCTTGAAGGTTTTCTTCTAGCTTAGATAGAGTTGTATGAGTTCTTTCAAGAAAACTTAAGGGTTGAAATATTTTTGTAATGTCACTTTTGAGACATTAAGTGAGACTGTTATCACCACTAAGTTTCTCAAAAGTAAAGTTGTCTTTATTCATAATGTTTTTCTCTCTATCATATTTCCATTTACTTCAGATATTTGCTCTCTTTTAATTGTGAATTCAATGCATTATTAATGCATTTAATGATCATCCAACTATCACAACAGCGGGATGGCAATAACATTGATAATTACATATTTGCAATTGCAATATGAAAGCTCGACCATATAGAACTCTTTGTGACATTGTGATTACACTTCTGCTCACTACGGAGAAAAAAGCAAGGACTGAAGCCTCGATATGCTTCGAATAAACTATTTTAGAATCCAAAATTCCTTTCACCGATTTATGATAAAATGTAAATATAATAATAATAAAAAAATTTACCCAGAGGAAACTACTACACCATAAAGAATCGTTTCCTTGTGATATAACTTATTTCAAAACATTGGAAGGCCTTCTATTCGGTCATATTAGATCACTGAAAAAAATATCTGGAGGCCTAAAAACCTGCACAAATTATTTCTGTGGGAAACATCAGCAAGGATTTCAAAGCTCTTTAGAGTGACTTAAAATTTCTATCCTGATTGCTAAAGGGAATCAAAATAGAAGAGGGTTTGTTCTTTTACACAACCCTAATTGATCAAAAACCTTTCTATAGCAATAAGTTACTAGCATAGTAATTGATTAGTTCAACCTCTAAGATTATAACCTCTTTAGATCTACCTTCATTTAAAAGAAATCATATTAAAAAAAAAGTTTTAAGATCAGTTCAACTTCTAGAATTAATGTCTAGAACTACCATCATTTAAAAAGTAAATATAAGAGCTTTGAAATATTCAAAAAAAAAATTGTTGTACTTGCAATGAATTGTGATTACATTTTCATGTGTTCGTTTCTGTGAATGCTCATGAATTTATTCTGAATCTATAAGAACTACTTGTTACTTTCCCCATTGTAACACAGACCAGCTTGCTAACCCCATAAGCTCAATAATCAATGCTTTCAGGCTAAAATTGTATGAAATAAGCAAGGAGTCATGCACTGGTAACACAAAATCCAGCTCTCAGATCTGTGGTTCCCCATGGAAGCCCATATCTATTTGTCACGATAAGTGTCCATACAAGAAAATGGACACAGATATGTAAATGAATTGCATTCAATTAAGTAGGAAATGCTAATCATTTTCTTAGATTGATGGCAAAACTTGGATTCTAGAGGATTTCCCTCAAAATGTTTTTTTCTCCATGCCACACTTTGCTGTATCTAACCCTAAAACATTGTACCACCATTTATATTCTACTGAAAAAGAAACTTTTTCTCTTTAAAAGTACCTGAAGGAATAAGTTCTCAGTAGCCAAGGCTGTGCTACCATGAAAAGACATTGTAGAGGTAGATTTATTCTCTATGTTAAAGAAACAGTCAGTTGCATCTGCTGGTACTTTAAATATATCTTCACTGACACTATAATAATCTAATTACATTTTAACATACGTTGAGGAATATAACAACAGGAAATAACGAGAATTTTTGTCAACTATAGTTATTTTCTTTGAAGCAGAGAACGTGCAAAGGCCTGCAACTCAACTGGATCATCTGGCTGGTCATCTTGTGAGGAGGGAGTCATTTGAAGGGTCTGAAAATGTCGAGGGCTGGGCATGTTATCAATGGTAGGAGACATTTCCAGCTCGTAGTGCATTCCATGGAAAGAGCAGGCTGCTGGATCAGATGAGCTATCGTCTTTCATGCCCACACGACTGTAAGGACCCATGCTCAGGGAACTTCCAGGCATACTCATGTTCGTACCCACAGATGCATTGTTTGCATACACATGATGAGTTGTAGGCTGCAGGACTCCAATCTGCTGCTGCTGCTGATGATGATGATGGTGGAGAGCATTTGCAGCAGCTATTCGACTATTTATCAATTGTGTTTGCACAAGAGACAGTTCTGTTTGTAATGCTGCCACCTGCAACACAAAAAATCTAAATGAATATAAATGCAGGTTGATTATCAGATGAGTGATCTAAACAATTCAAAAATTAGAGTGCGTCTATTGATAATCTTATAAAAAATTGTTAAAAAAATCATAAATTTCAAATTTTATGTTTTTAATTATCATGAATTAATACATAAAATTATTTTAGTATTAATATTTGCATTTACGTTAAATGAAATTTGTTTTCTGACAACAGTTATTTATAGACATGAGACTTGTTTCAGACTCAAATCTCACACTATATGTAATCTATCGACTAAATATATTAAAAAACAGCTAATTTAAAAATCACTCGTTAAAATGAAAATTAATATTTAAATAGAATGTTAAAAGCCCTTTGATTCTCTTCTTTTAATTTTGTTTTTCACATGAGGTTTCATGGGCCATATCATAAGAAAATATCCTAAAACAAAATCGTGTTCCTCTAAATATAATCGAATTTCCTCATGCAAGGAAAAATTAAATTTCTGACTAATAGCAGTGATAAGCATGGTGCTTTACAATATTCAATGGTGTTGGAGCTGAGAGTTAATGCAATAATATTTTATTTACTGCTGCACAGAACGCATTGTCAAATGTAAAAGGAGATATTTTGTAAACTTGCTGTCTTGATTTTAAGTATGTTTAATAAAGCCAGAGGAGGTAAAGTAATATGAAAGAGTTGGTAGATCGAAGTTTTTGGAAGAATTGATAGGTTGTGGGTCTTAAATTAAGAATTAGTAAAAGATATAAATAGGTTTTTTTTTTTTTTTTTTTAATAATAGGTAATTAAAAAATTATTGTAATATAATTAAATTTAAAAATGTAGTGTTTGATATTAATAGTATTTTGATTCATGTTTATAAATAAAGTGTTGTGATTGAATTGTTACTATAGTGTGTTGTTTTTATGACAGTTCTTTTAAATTATTGGGGAGTTATAAAAATATTTTGATCATTACATCCTAATATTCAAAATATAATCTATTGTCACAATAATTTGTGAGACTTTAATTGAAAAAGACACCAAGATAGAATTGTATAGAAAAGTTGAAAATAAGCTCATTTTCAATTATTTGTGGTGTGATATTTGTGATGGAGACACTCAATCGACATAACTAACAAATTTTAAAGAAAAAGAAATTTGAAAGTATAAAAATTCTAAAGCCTTGACTTTGATAAGGGCTCTAGTTAATGAAGATGTATTTCTACACATAGGATATAAATTAGATTGGGGTGCAATTCCAAAGTTAAGAGAAATATATGATTCAAATTAAAAATTGGAATTCATTCGAAATATAATTAATGTTGTTCAACCTTGAAGTGAAAAATGGTGATGTTGTGAGAATAGCTTCTAAGATTTGATCCATAAAACAAGACATTGATGTTGCTAGTGGAAAAGTTGATATCTATCTTATAATCTTCATAAAGGAAATCATTCAAACTCATTCAACCCATTTGAAGTTTCTACAAGAAAATAATTATTTGAAAATATATTTTGATTAATTGGTTGATATGTTGGTTGAATGAGAAAAAAGCCTTTGAGAGAAATATTCAAGGCACTTGTGAAAATATCTACTTTCCCAACAAAAAGGAAATCCTTTTGATAAGTATTTTTCTTCTAGAAGTTCTTAAGGTGATAGAGGAAGAGATAGAGGTCAATGAAATAATAGAGAAAAAGGAGTTAAAACTAGGAGAGAATAGTATCAACATAACAACCAGAATGATAGACAACATGTGCACTACAAATGGTGAGGTTGAAAAGGTATTCATGAATCCCATGAAAACAAGATATTATGGGATAATATAGAAAATTCTAAAAAAATAAAAGATATGACCAACTATATGATAAATCATCGAAAGTGGCTCAATTCAACCATGTAGTAGTAATCATGATGAATTTATGATTTCCATTTTAGTTTCAACCTACTATACTTCAATGATTTAACCATGCCATGATGCTTGGGTTTGAATTGAGATTTTCATGAAGATGTTTATGGTCTTGCCCATTTGGTAGATAAAATAAGCCTCAAGTATATTGGAAAATGAATTGTTTGGATCAAGTTGCTAGGGCTTCTAGATTTTGTACTTTATAGTTTACTATATCTTCCTCAACTATAATATTTTTTTTCTTTAGTGCTTATTTAGTAATAAGGCTAATCCCTTTTATTATAAGATAGAAAAATGGTAGTAACAAAGAAGTATAATAATCAATTCACATTGACTAGTTGAAAAGATAAAATTTATTAAAAATCAAAAGAGATTCAACTATTTCAAGGATTTTTTCTTAGTGAAGAAGGTAATCCCTTTTTTTGGTCTTTTATAACATGCAAGATTTGGGAATGTTAATTATGGAAACATTTAGATAATGCAAAAATTGATGTTGTTGGCTTGTCCAATTTACCTAAGATAATTGAGAAATGTGAAGTTTTTATTCAAGTTTAAGATAACATAGAGTTCCTTCCCTAGTTTTACTTGGAAAAATGAAATAAATTTATAGTTTATTCCCTCTTATTTTGTGGCCCCTTACTAGTGAATTCTACTAAAGGATATTGATAAATCATGTTGTTCATTGATGACAATATTAGAATGAAAAATTTATTTCTTGAAGAAGCAGTTTGAAACCTTTGAAACTTTCAAGAAATATTATTTCATGATTGAAAATGAGCTCACACTCTTACAAAAACTCTTTGAAAAGATAATGGTGGAGAATTTGTATTAAAAAAAATCTCTGCTTCTAACAAAATGGGCTTAAGCATAATCTCATTGCTACCAAGTTCCCCCCAATAAAATAAGCTTGAAAGAATGAATAAAACTATCATGAATATGGTTAGGGCAATGTTATATTCATGATTTCCATATTAGATGCTAGAGCGACACAAGATATGATGTTTTTGATGTGATATTTTCAAGAGTTCCATGAAGATTTTTTTGGTATTGCCTATTTGGATTTATTAAAACAAGTCTCAATTATATTGTAAAAGGAATCATTTGGCTCAAGTTTCAAGGAATTCAATATTTTAAGCCTCATGATGTATTGTATCTTCCTCAACCACAACATAAATTGTTATCTCTAGTGTTGATTTAGCAAAAAGGTCACTCCACTTAAATAGAAGATGGAAAAGTGGTAGTTAGAAAGAAGTTTAATAGTCAAGTCACATTGACTAGTTTAGAATATAGAAAGTTTCAAGGATTTTTTTCTTACATTAGTGAAAATGTAAATTTTTTGTTAGTATTTTCTAGCACGCACAATTTGGGCATCTTAATTATGCTAGAATTTGGGTACTACAAAAGAATGGTGTTATAGGCTTCCCAAGTTTACCCAAGATAATTAAGACATTTCAAGATTGCATTCAAGAAAAATAATATAGATATCCTTTTGCTAGTTCAACACAGCAATATCAAAGAAATTTATATCTCATTTTCTTTGATTTATGTGGACCCTTCTAGAAAATTATATTGGCTCATGTATATTTGCATTTCATGTTGCTCATTGATGATCATAGTATAATGAATTGGATTTATTTCTTGAAGAATAAGTCTAAACCTTTGACCCTATTAAGAATTTTTGCATTATGCTTAAAAATGAAGTTCAAAATCGTGGAGATTTTACATCAAGATTATTTGAGGATTAGTTATCTGAAAATGGGATTAAGCATGATCTTGTTGTTACTAAATTTTTATCCCCAAAAAATAGTGTAGCTAAGGAAAGAACTAAACTATCATGCATATGCTTAGGTTGTTGTTATATTTCAAAGGAATAAATTTGCATTTTTGGGTAGAAGTAGAAAAAATATCTATTTACCTTTGTAATAGATCACATTCATCTACTCTTCACTATACAACTCCATATGATGTTTGATTTGGTTATCCTCCATCTATTTGACTTCTGAATATTTTTGGCTCTACATGTTATTTTTAATTCCCAAGGAGAATAGAAATAAGTTGGATCGTTAGAGTCACAAATGTATATTTATGAGATAATTAGATTCCTCTAAGGCATATGGATTGTACAATGAATCCAATAAGAAATGTCTTATTTTTCATGATGTTTTATTTTGTGAAACCTTCAAAAAATATTATTGGTGTTCAATTCCAATGAAATAAACTTGAAAACTATCATTTTTTTCCATTGGAAAGAAAATCATTGCAATATTGATCACTTTGAGGGAGATAAGCAATTTAGAAACACATTTGGAATCTCTACCCTACGATATAGATGAATTAATCCGCTCTCATGGAGAATTTTAGACTTATTAGATGAAGTAGGATTCAAGGAACTACACAAAAATAGTTAGACAGTAATGGCACTTTTGATTAGGAAATGGAAGCACCAATAATCCAACATTATATTTTTTTTAAAAAGGAAAATAAGTTCAAACTCTTAAATATTTGAGACTTGATGAAATTTACAAGGAAGGAATCAATCTAATGAATAAGTTAACTTGGAAAATATCAAAAAGTTAACTTGGATTATAATGATGAAATCAATATAACATTACACTTAGAACCAACCTCCTTCAAAGAAGCTTAAAACATTAAAGTATGGAGGAAGGTTGTGCAAATTGAGTATGATGCTCTTTTAAAAAATCGGACTTGGGAGTTGGTTGATCCTCCCCTAGATTGTAAACATATTGGTTGTAAGTGGGTCTATCCAACAAGTACACAACAAATAACTCACTTTCCAAACATAAAGCAAGGATTACTCCAAAGTGATGGGCTAAAAAATAAGACATAGATTATGAAGAAACTTTTGCACCTACAATGATTTAGACTATCATTTTTTTTTTATATTCAAGTGTTAACACTAAACAGATTGAAATTTCATCAAATGGATATGAAAACTACACTCTTTAGTTTTGTTCTCAAAGAAAAAGTGTGCAAAGGTCAAAGGTCAAAAACAAGTGTGCAAGCTTATAAAAAATTATATTATTTGAAGAAAAACCCAAAAATGTGGTATGAAAACCTCACCAAGCCCCTCTTGAAGATTAATTTCAAGTACTTTAAATTTGATGATGCGACTCTTTTTTTCAAAAATAAAGTGATAGGATGATTATATACTTGGTTGTTTACATGGATGGCCTATTCATAATTGGTAACAATGAAATATACATTGCACTTGTGGAAGAACAATTGAAGAAAGAGCTTGAAATGATTCACTTCGAATAACTCCATTACTATTTGAGTACATTGAAGTGCTTTAGAGATCCAAGTATATCCTCATCATCCAACAAAATATATTTGTGAAGTTCTAAGCAAGTTTGGAATGTTAGACTAGAAATCAATCAATACAGTTAAGTACCAAAAACTTGTTGGAAGTTTGATTTATGCAACAACTAGACTAGACATCTCTTTTGTTGTTGGATTCTTCTCTAGAGTCATGCAACAGCCTAAAGAAAATCAGCAGTTAGCAAGAAAAGAGTTTCCGAGTTTCTTTGATTTTTGAAGGGGATTCAAATTTATGGACTCAAATACTCCAAGACATTTAATTTCACAAAATATCAAAACAATTTGAAAGATAGAGAAACCTTGTTCAGGTTTCTTAATACATCTAAGATTGACAGTCATGTTTTGATAACCTAAGAAGCAATCAATACCAACTCTCTCCTCAACAAAAATAGAATATTTTACAGCTTCCAAAACAACTAGAGAAATATTATAGCCTAGGAAATATTATCGGAACATAACTTCTGTAAGTTTGAATAATTAAGGATAAACAATACCAATAACATCTAATCGATAACCGAAGTTTGCCTCCTCTAATTCTTGATAAAGTAAAATTTCTAGAGGTATTGTAGAGGAAGAACTTTTTTATCCTCTATGGAGGGAGAGAAAGATTGCTTTCCACAGAAGAATTCAGAAGCACAGACAGTGAAAATTTCCAGAGAAGAATTTAAAAGCACAGACAATAAATAAAAATCAAAGAAATCAATAATTGCCGTTCCCTTAACTTGCCCTAAATCGGCTACTGCTAATAGCTACAGAAGTTTTCATTATCATAATAAGACTCGGACCCATTCCATAGAAAACCCAATAAGTAGGTCAGACATACTTATTTAAATAATTCTCACTAGACGCACCACGGCATGGAAAGATGCTGGTGCTAGTATAATAACAGTTCAAATTATGGCTGTTATAAAAATTAATATGTTCATAATTTTGAGATTGCAACGAGGCTCCTAGTTTATCAGGTTTAATTTTGTTTTAATTCTTATTTATAATCTATAATAGTTTTTAACTCTTAGATAATTGTGTTAGTTTTTCAATCAACATTTCAGAATACATTCAGTAATCTTTTTTATGATGATAGAATATTTGAAAACGTTGATTGAAAACTAATACAATTGAATTTAGAAACTTCGTGGAAAACTGTTTTCAAGTTATTTTGTTTTACCAGGTGAAGTTTTGATGGTGCTTGCAACTGCAATAAGAATTTAACCTTGAAGTATTTATATTCACAATCCCGATATATAAAATATACTAAACTATTTGTAGAATTCTTCGTTGTCAACTTTTATGACAGAAATAATGAAGGTGATTGTACGTTTTTCAACCGTCGTAACACAAAAGGTAATCCCATGCAACAAACCTGCAAGATACCCTTCTATATTAAAACAACACGTCCGCTGTAAAGTAAAACAGATGACGCTTCTAACTGAATCAAACTTTTAAACAGATCAGGTGACACCAACCTCCCTTTACAGCCTTCTCTTACACGTTATTATGATATCAATAACGCGTAAAGAAAACCATCAGCCCAGATAAGTAAAGAAAAATTAAAATGGAAAAGAAATCAGAAACAACGACGAGCTTCTATTAAAAACTCTGTAATCAATCAAACATATCAATTATTCATTTATCCTGATAACAGATTGAAACTGTTGATGCAAAAAAGAAACAATTTTTTTTTTTGCCAAAAATTCATCAATTGAATCTCATGGACTGTGAAAACTTGATGTCCGATAAAAAATTCTCCAAACCTTTAAAAAAAAACAATCATACCTGCTGTTGCAGTGCAAAAATGGTGGAAACACAGCCATAAACAGGATCAGAGAGCCTGGCCTGGGCCTCATAACAAACAGTAACCACAGCCTCATGGCGCCTGTTATGGGGAATATGCGTGAGCAGCTTGGACACATTACTGGCCCCAAAGACCTTATGCACAGCAGCAAAACGAGCAGCTCCCTGATCAGAACCAAAATACGGTGCAAATACGCAGCCATTGACGCACTTCCGCCTGAGAAACTTGCAGGCACCGCATGGGGCTCCACTGCTTACACCATCTTCCCTCAGCCTGCCACTTCTCCTATTAGTAGTACTGCTACTGTTCCCTACAATCTCCGCCACCTCTCTTTTTTCCACAAGCCTCTGTTCACATATATTCCTATGGTTATTACTAGTACCGCTACTGCTGCTGTTTCCATTGTTAGTATCATTAACGTTACCATTGCTAGAATTTAGGTGCTCCAGCTTTGCTGTCAGTAAAATCTCTGCTCCTTTCTTCTTCTTTTTCTCGCTCTTCCCCAAAGCTCCGCCTGAAGATCAGACCTGGAAAAACACAAGTCAAAACCAGCAGAAGCGGCTCAATCCAAGGCCTAAAATACCACAACAAAACAAAAACAAGCACCTTCAATTCGCCTCTTCCACTATTGCCACTATGCATCAACAAAGCCAATACAAGTTGCAGAAAAACAGCACCTAACAACCCCCCAAAAACAAAACTGCATCATACAAACCAAGTAAAAGATTACAATCCCAAAACAGATATAAGCAAAAATTTGGTGTCGTGACACATGAGGAAAGCGAAAGCTAAGTTGTGTGAAGAGATTTTTAACTGAGTTTAATGGCAGTGAGAGAGTTCCTGAATATCAACAAAATTAGGGCACACGCAAGGCTCGTGATGGTTAGCCTTCCTTCCCCCTCCGCCGCCGGGGGACGCGACGGCTTAACTCGCACGCCTTAACTCAGCTCTAACTCAACCCCATCTCAAACCTCTTTTTTGCCGTGTGAAAGGTGACCATGGGTTACATTAGGTCAACCCGGGGCAGCCGTTATGTAATAATCCACACGCGGACTTACAAACGCGCTTCATTTTTGTATTATTATTGCTAGGCATTATAATGGGCTAGGTCGCACGTGGGGTTGCCACCTTAGCTTTCCCTACCCCACATCTTATGTGTGTTCTTGGCTCATATTTCTTATGTTGCATTACATTATCACGAGAATATTATGATTAGGATTTCCTTGGAAATAAAACTAACGAAATTGGTGATTGTCCAAGGCATGATTCTCCTTGTTTCATGGATTATCAAATTACAAGAGTCAACCATTGGCAGTGCAATTAGACAAAGCAAAGAAATGTAACCGAAATAATGGATGAAATTCTATCCCCTATTGATTCCTTTTGTCATGTATATATGTCCAAAGGCGTGGACTTGAGAAAGAAAGTAAATACACATTGCATATACACATGGCTTGTACACTCCAAGTGTCATTGTAGGAGGGGGTCTCGATGGATATGTCCAAATTCTTCCTACTCAGTTTGAAAAAATTGGAAAGTGGGCAATGGTTTCTTTTCCCATGGGCCTAGAAATTGGGTCTCTCAAATGGAATTGAAAACAATTACTTGTAACAAATTCTATCTTTGAAATAAATAGTTTTCTTTGTTTGGAAAGTGTGGTTGAGACATGTAGTCCTAAGTTTAGATGTAAAGCTAACATCAACTTCTCCATAAGCAACAAGTGGACATTTTTAGTAGATGGACTCCTTAAACCTCCCACATATTTATATGGCGAATATGAAGTGTGAGGTGGAAATTCTTTCTTTTCCATTTCTTATATACTTTTTCCTTTCCATGTTAAGCACTCTACCATGTGAACGATGGCTTTACAGAAATCAAAATACTAGTATTAAAAAATATGATATCACCTTGACCTTAATTGTATCAATTAAATGAGTTATTAATTTTGGATATCAATTAAAAATAAAGCATCTAGAAATTAATGTGTATAAGATTTTATATTATTTGGATTATTTAGTGAGGTTTCATTTTAATGTTTACATTTTGTTATAATATATTAATTGTGTAATTTTAAATTTTAATTTATGAAAAAGTCATTTTAATTGTGATATTATTGAACGTGTATGATAATGTTATGATATCATCTAACAATTTGAATCTTAATTTTCAACATGAGAAAATATACACAATACCTATTCTAATTAGCCATCAAAATTACATAAAGATATTTAAAACTAACTTATTTCTAATTTTTATCTTTCTCTTAATGTTTCATTTTTGACATCATAGTATTGCATACTTATAGAAAATAAACTACTAATAATCTAATAAACTAACCTTAATTTAAAAATAAACTAACAATAATCTAATAAAATAACTCTGATTTAATGAGTAAAGTTAAAATTAAAAGTAATTGATTTTGATTAAATAATTTAGCCAAATAAGTAATTTTGAGACATAATTGACTAAAATATTGAGATGGGTTAAGGTTTCCTTGTGGTTTGGTGTGGTGTTGATGTTGAGTACTATGGTGTTGTGACAAAGGAATAAGAAATAAAATTTAGAATTGTGTTTGTGGACTAGGAAAATGGGGGGAAAGCATGAATCATTGATAGCAACCACAAAACTGCTTAAATTCAAGCCATAGAGACTCTAATCTAACAATGAAGCACAAGATGATAATAGAAATCAAATAATAAAACAATAATACCTCAATTCATATGCCAAAGTTGATTCTCCCCCATTGCTCTTCTCAATTTTTCTTGTTCACACATAATTTGTAATAAGCTCAATGTAGGTGATTGATAGCAAGATCTCAAGATGATATGAGTGATATGATAGCAAAATTTTCAAGATTATGGATAAACTTGAAGTGGAATTAAAAGCTTGATTTTATAGAAATCCAAATTAGATGGATGGTGAGGATTGAGTGATGATGTATCATGATCAATGGTAGAGATTGATTGACAGAACAATAATTAATAAGAGTCATTAATTATTGTGGCCATGGGAAAATGAATTAAATGATGGATAGGGATAGATGAATTAAATAATTATATCAATTGTTTAATTTAGGAGGTGGTGCATGAATAATTAATAATAATTATTTAATTATAGAAGGATGGAGATAAATAATTAAATAATTGGACACAATTATTTAATGATGGATGAGAAGAGGTGGTAAATAATTAAATAAATAACAATTTATTGAATTATAGATGAAAAAGGTGATTAGTGGGGTAATTAAATAAATAAGATTTATTTAATTAATGTTACAAAAATAAAGACAAAAAAATTAATTAAATAATATAAAATTATTCAATTAATAGAAAAAAGTGATATGATTAGAAGATTGAGATGAATGTATCACAATTTCTCTAAGGCACATGAATGGATCATTCGCATGATCTCATCCTTAGACACTTTTCCGTAGTGTGTTTAGATCCACTATAAAATTTTAGGTGTGGTACCTAGAAAACATAGTTCCCACTAAATGTAAATACATATGAGAAAATGTCTAGTAATAAGAAATTTCTTTTGGATCTTACTATGCATAGAGAGAAGAGTTTTATCTTCCTTAGTGATAGTCAAGCCTCAAAATTGATTTAATTAGACTTAAATATATAAAGTAGATAAAGTTGGATGTTGAGTAAATTAGACAAAGTAAACTAAGATTAATTTGTCAAAAATATAAAACTAGATGTTAAATACAAATACTTTATATTGATAGTTGGTCTATATGATTATAAAAATGAGCTAGGCTGACATCCTTAAATATATAACCCTAAGCAAATAATTCAAAAAAATTGATGTGCATGTCACCAAGTAGTGGTCATATCCCAAGGCTATTGACCTTGAGAATTTGATAAATTTAAAATTTAAAATTAGATGATGTGATCCCCAAGGGTATTATTAGATAAGATACATCATAGAAAGTTACTTCATAATGGGGTATTTAATAGAGGAAAAAATAGATAAATATATTGGTACTCGAGGTAGAGAGGTTAATTATATTAATCATTTTTGTATGTAGGGGAACAAAGGGATTGTGGGTTGGCTCTACGTTATAGGATGTTGGTTAAAAATGTATATTTAAATTTAACTATAATTACTTTTATCTTTTATGAGGCCACAAAGAGAATTTGGTTATGCTATTTAAATGATAAGAATAAAAATATTTACTTTTCTTGCTATTTTATAATATTTTATAATATAGATTAATAAATACCATATTTAGAAGATTGAAACTTAATACTTCAAAGAGGATTTTAAAAAAATGAAAAATTATGGGTAGATATGAGATGAGTGAATAATCATATTTATAGCTTTTGTAGACACCTAAAATTAATTTTCTAATGTCATCATTCTCTTATTAATTAAGTAATTTGAATTATTTAATTAAATATTTCCATCATTTTATCTCAACCTCTATTTAATTAAATATTATTTAATTATGTCACTAAGGTTCATGTCCCTTATAATTAAATAAATCTAATTTATTTAATTGTCGCCACTCTATCTACCATGATTAAATAATTAATTCTAAATGATTTAATTATTCACTCATCTTTATTTTTCCATGATTAAATAAAGAATATTTATTTAAATTATTTTCAAAATTGACTTTCCCTCTCACTTATTTTGAATTAAATTATTATTTAATTAAAAAAATTAGTTTTCCTTTTCTTTTATAATTAAATGATGTCATTGTTTAATTATTCACTTTCCCTTTCGAACTAATTGATTTTCTTAGTTCCTCTTTTAGTCTCGTCCTTATCCCTGATCGTCACATCCAATCTCAACCGTCGATTGGTCCTTTTCGATCTCAATTGTCCATTTGATCTTTTAGTCTCATCCTTATCCTTGCTCGTCATGTCCAATCTCAATCGTCAATTAGTCCTTTTCGTTCTTAGATGTTCATTTGATCTTCATTCATCTATAAAAGATTCCTTTCACTTTCATTTTAACCATTGGAGAAAATCTTGAATTCATAGGCTATCGTGATGTTGAGATAATAATTAATCTTTGATATTTTGCTTGTCACTAGTCATAGACTTTAGTAGCATCTTCAATACTGAGGGCACTTGGAGTTTCAAAGAAAAATGGAGAAGGATGATGGAGGTCATTCCATGGAGGCATGAAGATTATGGTGAAATTGTTCTTTATTATTTCCTTTCATGCACTTCTTTGTTCTTTATCATTAGATTAGGAATTTCAAGTTTATTTATTGTGCTTAATAATCTTAATTTTGATTTTCCTAAGCTACAGATTTATGAAGCTTACCCTACACACACATATTCATTTATTCATTTAAATAATTAGCTTGAATTTTTCAATATTTTAATATTTTCCATTAGAGATCAATGTAATGTTATTATAGTATAAAAATATTTTCACAATTTCCTATCAAAATTTATTCAATACTTTTCATTTAGTTTTATGTGTGATAGTGGTGAAAATGAAAATTTCAATTGAATTATAAGGTATAGATAGATCTAGGTGTATAAAAATATCATTAAAAACATAGGTGCCTAAGATATATGGTAAAAAGAGAGATTATTTTAATTATAATTGTACACTATGAGAACCCTATAAAAATTTCAAGTTATAGAGAGAGAAATGGAAATTAGGAGCATTATTTAAGATTTCATGGTTGAAGGTGATATGATATATTATATGGAGAGTATAATATAGGTAAAAGTGTCTAATCATATATTAAATGGGAGAGTAATGTAAAACATATAGGTAAAAGTGTGAATTATATAATTTTCTCTTCTATTTTTGTACCACTTTGGTGTGTGTGTGTAATATAAATGAAAAACATGCCAAAGTAGAAATAAAGGAAACAAGAATCATAAAATAGGTAGATTAATTTTAGGAATCTTGCAATATTCAAGCTAATAGAACAAGTGTGTGCTCCCTTTTTCTTTGATATGTAATAGGCATCCATTGTGAGCTTGTTATATTATTGAAGAAAAAGAGCCAACTTATAAGATTTCTCATAAAGAAATAAAATTATTAGTATTTCATTTAAATTATTTGTACTAGAAAGGAGTTCTTACAAATCAAGGAGGAAAGAAAAATTAAAATGAAATATAATTTGACTAAAATTTGGCAATGATATATAAAATAAATATAATATAGATGATATAATAATTTGAGTGTGATAGATACATAAATCAGAATGGAATGCATACTTAATATACACTTACATATGTGGTGTAATTGATGTTGAAGATATGAACCATAATTTTCCCAAAAGAGAGAAAGCATGATGATATGGAACCTTGCCCCCAAGTATCATCATCAAGTGAATCTATTAAAGAACATAAACATAGAATATATATAATATTTAATTTAAAGAGAAAGCAAGTAATGGACATGGAAAGAGGCAAAAAAAATTATTTCATTGTACTCATGTGCTAATGGGTCTACCTCAAGAGGATTAAAATGAATATCCTAAAAATTAACACCCTTATCTAGAGCTATCATCTATGATGCTATAATACACAACTAGCAAATATTGATGATGTATGCCCATGTATTGTTTCTCTATGACCCAAAGTAGTGTATATATAAGAATATTGATGTTTTCCTTGGAGAAAAAAATTGTGATATTTATTTTTGTGTTTTATGTACTTGATTTTGAGATCTTTGAAAAAAAAAATTTAATCATTTCCATGAGAATTTGTAGCTGATAATATATCTTTTGTACCATTTATTTTCTTTGATTGTGTACAAGTACCTTGGTTTCTATAGTAATGTGCACAAAGGGTTCCTAGGTTCAACCCTCATACTAACACTCAGTATTCTATTTATATTCACTTGCATGCATCTCTCCTTGATTTTCATAATTTTTTATATCCTCACATGTAAGATTCGTATAAATGTTATGCTATATTTGTGCTAATATGTTTTTAAAAACTATTATAGTCATTATGAATACCATTGAAATGGTCCATTTTATTCACTTCCACTCGATGAAGTTCATATTGAATGGATTGATGAATCATATCTTGATAATTGGATTGAGAGTTGATACTATTTTATTTCATTCCTCTTAATACATACAATTTGAATTGTATCATTGTCAATAAGATCTTGAGTTTTATTTTTAAGTGTTATATATATACTTGTAGTAGATATTGTAATGTATCAATTTTTTTAATAATAAGATGATTATTTTATTTTTGTAATAGTTGTTATAATATTACATGGGGAGGATCCTCTAATTTAGTATACTTTAGATATACCCTTTTGGTTTTAGCTTAATGATGTTGGTCTAATAATTATTGATGGTATTTTTTTAATCTATTCTCATTGCCTCCATTTTTTAAATTTATCTCAAATTGAAACTTATGGGTATGAGGAGGAGTGCTAGATATGCATTAGTGAAGGAGATTAGGGTATGTGCAGGATCATCATGGAAAAAACAAGCCCTTAAGTGGCAATGAAAATTCAGAAAAATCAGAGTTAGGCAACTTGACGTAAAAATTTGAATAAGTTATCTATATTATTTCAAAAATATGTAAGAATAGAATCTGTGGCAAATTGAATGTAGTTTCTAAACTACTAGGTTTATTTTTCTAAAAAAAAAAATCTATTTGGTGAAAAAATGAAATTTCAATGCAGTAGTACTTAAATTTCAGGAAAAAAATAAGAAGTAGGTATCTGTCTGACCACCCTAACCATGATAAAATCATAATATTTTTTTATAAGATTTTATATATAAGTAGAGGACTCATGTCCGGATGTGATGCATATTTTTTGTATTTTTTTCCAATTAAATAATTGATTATGATATTTTATTACAAAATTTTAAAA
>VDFB02373365.1:29933713-30021884 GCA_007258455.2 Sequoia sempervirens
GAAGGTCATAGGAAGAGAAGACAAGGTATGTTAAATATTGGTGAACCTAACTCTATGGTTTTTCAAGTGAAGAGGAAATTGAAGATGTTCAAGGTGAAAATATTGAAACTGAAGATGCTGAATATGATATTCAAATTGGGAATGAAAATATTGAAATTGGTGAATGAAAAATGTCCAAGGTGAAAATGTTGGATTTGGACAAGATGCTGAACATGACATTGAAATTGATAATGAAAAATGTTCAAGGTGAAAATGTTGGATTTGAAGATGTTGAACATGATATTGAAATTGGGAATGAAATTATTCAAATTGATATTGAAAATGTTCAAGGCGAAAATGTTGGAAATGAAGATTTTGAACATAATATTGAAGCAAGTGTAAATTATGTTTCATTAGATTACATGAGAAATGAAGAACCTTGTGTGGAAGAAATACATATTCCAAATTCAAGACCTTCAAGAACCCCTAAAATGGTTACTTGAATTTGCTGAGAACATTATAAACAATTTTGAAGGCAAGAGGTCAACATGAACTGTTCGGTTGTGGGCTAGAAGACTTTTCAACCAATATTTTAGCGATAATACATTGACCGAGCAATGCTAAATTTTTGTACAATTGCTAAAGATGCAAAAGATGAGACCTTTGCTAGCCAAATTGAAGATTCGTGTGAACAAGAAGACCGAGAAAAAATCTATTATTACATTAAAAATATTTTTAGTAACTCTCAAATATATTGGAAAAATAACAGAGGAAAGGATAGAGTTGATTGGAGAGTCATTACAATACCTAAGCTAAGCCATCAATTGAAAAGGCTGCGGCTTTATGGACAAACTTGTAGTGATTTTGACATAAATCATAAAACTTTGGATAGAGCACTCGCAAGAAGAGAAAGAATAGATGATCCTCTTCAAAATGATACATGGGCTTTTGTCGGGAGGCTTCCACATGTTGATAAGAAGCTAACCGATAATGTAAAGCAGGTAATTCAACAATTTTGGCATGATAACTCTAGAGTATCACCCAATGCAAAGGATGTTTTAAAGTTAAGAATTGGCAATCAAAACATACACCACATCCTAAACATTTCTTGGAATCAAACCAAACAATGTTGTTCAAAAAATTTATTGAAACACGTCCAAATATGGAAATATCGAGCAAAGGACTTTTGAAGGTTTGAAGCCATTTTATTGTGTGCCTCTTAAGATTCGTAATATACTTGTTGAAAATACTATGTGGAGTTTTCAATGTACCATGAGCTATTATGCTATATCCGTTCTACTTTGCATACTAATGAAATGTTGTAGGAGTGTGGTGCAATGCATCTTTCAAAATCATCAAGGGACTTGCTAGATCTATTTTTATGTTCTAGAGATGATGGTTGTTTTTTCTATAGAAATGATTGTTTAAATGCAAAGTGTTCACAATGTGGTGGCTTGTCAAAGTTTGTTCAATGTTTTCATGAGAGTTCCGAACATGAATTTGGAAAGAAGCTTGTTGATAAAAAGAGATATGAGATAGTCAAATATACTTTGCAGAGTGGAGGTGAAGGTGCTAGATGTGAATTGGTTACAAAAGAATGCAGTGTTGTTGATTTTACTTCATATTTTATATACTATTGCGATGCAAGTGTCTTTAATAGTGATATTTTGTATGCACTTTTGTGATATTTTTGGCAAGATTGATCATGGACCTGTTGCAACAATAGCCAACTCTGATCCTTTCAGAGAGGTATGTGATAGATTACAACAATATAGATTGGTTATTCTAAGAATCTTTTATAGTTTGCATCACCAATTCATCGGCATTCAGGTTGTTTAGATTAATATAGATTTGTTAGTCTAAGCATCTTTTCTATTGTGACAATATAGATTTCTCATTTTCCCACTTTTTATGCGATATTCCTGCACAATTGATCATGGACCTGATGCAACAATAGCCAACTCTGATCCTTTCAGAGAGGTATGTATATAGATTACAACAATATAGATTGGTTGTTTTAAGCGCCTTTTATATTTGCATTACCATCTCATCATATTTTGTGTCATTTAGAATAATATAGATTGGTTATTCTAAGCATCTTTATAGTTTGCATCACCAATTCATCATCATTCAAGTTGTTTTGATTAATATAGATTTTTAGTCTAAGCATCTTTTCTATTGTGACAATATAGATTTCTCATTTCCCACTTTTTCGATATTCCTGCACGATTGATCATGGACTTGCTGCAACAATAGCCAGCTCTGATCATTTCGAGAGGTATGCACAAATTACAACAATATAGATTGGTTATTCTAAGCATCTTTTATAGTTTGCATTACCATCTCATCATATTTTGTGTCATTTAGAATAATATAAATTGGTTATTCTAAGCTACCTTGATGGTTTGTACAGGTGCTTGTCAGTCCAAAACGTGAACATATTACTATTGTGGAAGATTGTGCCCTGAATGCCTCCAATAGGAAAATTTTGTAAAATTTGAATTTTCAAATTGGAAACAATGTAAAAAGGTCATAATTGTGTATGGGCAGAATCTATACCCAGTGATGTTTTTTGAAATATGGGTCAAATTTCTGGCATTGTATAAAGGGTATGTTTAAAATGTAAAGGGTCTGTATTTTGGAAACTCATAGGTTGAATTAGTCATACATGTGTATGCTTTGTTACTGTTATTGGGGAAATTCTATAATAACTTTTATACTTAATCGAGCTACAACCGAAGGTTTTCTTCCTGGTTCTTTCCTATCGGTATGCTCATTTGAACTAGGTTTTGTAATATCTCCTATTTATATATAATAAATTATAGTGGCTTGCCACTTTTTCTCCTCAAATCCAACTTGGGTGCAACTTCATTTTTAGCAACTTTCATGAAGTTTTTAAGGAAATCAATGTTTCCAACCTTGCCACACCCTATAAATTCATCAAACACATCTATTAGGACCTGCACAAGCTTGATCCAACCTTAAATCTTGCTACCCCTACGTTTCATTGACATTGGCAAGTTGTAACCACCATTTTTCACCTAATTTCACTCATTTTTTCCTCACATGGCAACTCACCAACTCAAGTATAGACATTTCTAGCTTTCTAAACTCACATAGTCACCTTATACAACCCTAATAAAATCTACCATGGCCATACCATCCAGCTACAAACCATATAATAGATGGTATGGTGTTTTAGCACTTTGGACTCTTAAGGGAAATCATCGGTCCAATGTAGCTCGGAGTGATTTGGCATATTTGGGTGCAAAAGAGGACCATCCCTAGCGTAAACGTACCCATCCAGATGTGTTGGAATATTCCATTTGGTCGTACGATTTGTTGAATGAAATTTGCACCACTTTGCAACTTTACACTACTTGCATCTAACAACTTTTCCCTTAGCTGAAAACTTGCCACCACAGGAAAATGCCTCTAAGATAGAAAAAAATGAGAGAGGTTATTATAGATGGGCCAAACACGATCCCATAGCCTCAAATGGAGATTTTGTAAATGTCACGGTTTATTAGAAATATCCCTTCAAAGATTGCTGACATTTAGCACTTTAGACTCTTAAGGGAAATCGTTGGTCCAATGTAGCTTGGAGTCATTCGGCGTATTTGGGTGCAAAAGAGGACCATAACTAGCATAAATGTACCCATCCAGATGTGTTGGAATAGTTTGTTTGGTCATATGAGTTGTTGAATGAAAGTTGCACCACTTTGCAACTTTACACTACTTGCATTTGACAACTTTTCCCTCAGCTGAAAACTTGCCACCACAGGAAAACGCCTCCGAGAAAGCAAAAACTGAGAGAGGTTATTGTAGATTCTAGCCCAAACACAATCCCATAGCCTCAAATGGAGAGTCTGTAAATGTCACGTTTTTTGAGAAATAGCCCTTCAAAGATTGCTGCCTTTTAGCACTTTGGACTCTTAAGGGAAATCGTCGGTCCAATGTAGCTCGGAGTGATTCGGTGTATTTGGGTGCAAAAGAGGACCATCCCTAGCGTAAACGTACCCATCTGGATGTGTTTGAATAGTTTGTTTGTCCGTATGATTTTTTGAATGAAAGTTGCACCATTTTGCAACTTTACACTACTTGCATCTAACAACTTTTTCCTCAACTGAAAAATTTCCACCACGGGAAAACACCTCCAAGATAGCAAAAACCAAGAGAGGTTATTGTAAAGGGGCCCAACACAATCCCATAGTCTCAAACAAAAATTTTGTAGGCATCATAGTTTCCGAGAAATAGTCCGTCAAAGATTGCTGCCCTTTTGCACTTTGGACTCTTAAGGGATTTCGTTGATTGAACGTAGCTCGAACTACTTCGGCCAATTTGGGTGTGAAAGGGGACCATACCTAACCTAAACGTAACCATCCGAACATGATGGAACAGTCGATTAGGTCATATGAGTTCTAGAACAAGATTTATTTATGTAGTTACAAGTAGTTTTTCAGCCTCCAACTGAACTCCAACACTAATTTTTGTGTGAAAAAAATCCATGAAACCATAGCTTGTTGCTTTCTTTTTAATGGAAACTAGTGGGCAACAGAGTTAACTTCTTCATAGATTTAGCATTTGAGATTGAAAGAAGACATCAAAATGGCTAGTGTACTAAATAAATTCTTATGATTTCTAAAGAATGTTGATAACTCTACTCAATTGGCTTCTTTTTTCAAAATCATAAAAATTGAACCTTGGCATCAATAGACTTTATATATCAAGCTACCACAATTCAAGTTTCAACAATGAATATCTATCATGCATGTTTTAAATGACATTCAAGTTTATGGTGGTTTTGTTGTTTATACGATGTTATGTGATATTCTAATCATATTTCATGCTTCTATGATGCATATATATATTTTTTATTTTTACATTTTTTTTTACTAACGAACCCAAAACGAACCGAACCACCCCCAAAAAAATTTAGCCGAACTGTCGAACCGAACCCCTGAACCCAAACAGGTAACTTAGTTTGTAAGTCAATTATTGGGAGTTGGTCGGTTGTTTTGTGTGGGGGAGAGTCTTAAAAAAAGTTAAGGAAGTCATTTTGGGGATTGATGAATGTAATTTTGTGAAGAATCAATAAGATCATATTGAGTTACTTTGCAAAAATTGTGGTTTCTACACAAAAAATATGTGTTTTCTCCATTGTTCGACCACTACACAACAAGTAAACAGTTTCATATCATGTGGAATGAGGAGGCAGTAGGCCTGAGACCCCTTTAAAATTGGTTTGAGTGCTTTCTTTTCATTTTTTATGAGTTTTGTGCCAAGTTTTCTCAAGGTGAGTAGTGAACCCAGATTTTGCATTTTTGAGTAAATTATGAATTATTGAAGCCCTCCACCTACTGTACCTTTCATGTGGCTCAGTGGAGAGGATGTGTACAATGTGATTTAAATGTGTGTAGGTCCATTTAAGAAAGAGGAAATGATTTGTGAGTCTTGGATTTGTTGTCCTAAGCAAATCATTGCTTAAATTGCATGAAAATGAAGCTTTTAGCCTAGGGTTTGTTAAAATCAATGAGAGTGGGGGAATATCTTTAACTTTTAAGCATATTGGGGTCATAATAGAGGTTTCTGAGTTGGTGGCATGGTCAGGGGAGTTGTGCAAGTGGGAATTTCAATAAACCTTATGCATTTGCATGGTAAACAGATGGTTTCATGGGACATCCTGCTAAAGGACCTATAGGTGTAGAATAATCTTAGAATTTGTTGTTTTATGACACAATTCAAGATTTTTTGGGGTGTTCTTGTGAAGATCAAGTGTTTAAAGGGCACTCACTTTGTGAAAGAGGGCTAATTCACTAGCCTAGGACAGGGGTATGTTATTGGTTCTCAAATTTGGTCCAAAGGAGTCAAGGGTAGTTTTCACATATGTTTTCACCCCCACTTTGCATCAATCCATAGCTTGTTTGAAAGAACTTTTTTTAGGATTTTAGCCATAACAATAAGCCAGTGAACTGTTTGATAAAAATCTTTGGTACACATGTATGAAAAATGTGGTGGCATAGACAAGGCAATGAATTGTTTGAAAAAATGCCTCAAAGAAATGTGGTCTCATAAAATTCCATGACAAGAAAATGCAATTGATAGTTTCTCCTAGTTATTAGTTATGTAATGTGAAGTAACTGCATAAATGCTTAGGTTGACTTTGTAAAAACTATATTGTAATTGAAATTTTTTCATTTATCAACATCTAGTTGTTAGTTATGCAATGTGAAATAATGATTTTAGTTTGAAAGATGTGCAATGCAATGTAATCAGCGATATGAATATAAACTACATAATACAACCATTCTTTTTTATGCTCTTGTACATTCATATTTAAACATTGCTCACTTGATTAAATTTTCAAAGAGTTTAATCATGCACATGAGGAAGAAATTAAATTTTGATTGTCAACTTCTATATATCAAATTATCCAATAATCTTGAGTGTATCTCCATATACAAAAATGGCATCAACGCCAACTCAAACAAAGTTTTACAAAATGTGGCATATGTCATCTCGATGTCTATTCAAAATTTACATGTCAAAATGTCTATCTCATCCTAAACTACTGGTGGAACATCAAAATGGAGCCTCTTTGCAACACTCGTTGGCTCTGAAGGTAGTTGCACAAGAAAAATTCAAACCACAATTGAGATTAGTTATACTATATGATTTAAAATTGAATAATTAACATCAAAATCAATATACATTGAATTATAATTGAACTCTAAAATTGTAATCTTGATTACCTGAAATATTTGTCTCTTCAAAGGGTCAAGAGTCCTAGAATATGCCCCTCTCAAAGAACCGACCAAGCCAACTTTTGTAATGTCAATCTATATATGTGAACAAAAACATAAAATTGATCCAAGTTAGCATACAATTGTCAGTAATAGGAACATATAAATACCAAACACAAAATAAAATAAACACATACCTCTTTAGGTTGATCTTTTTCTTTATCTCCTTTAGGTGTTTCAACACCTCCTCCTTGAGGTGTTTCAACACCTACTCCTTCAAGTGTTCCAATACGTACTCCTTCAGGAATTGTGGCACTTGTCAACAATGACGTATAGCTCATAATTTCCTATACATAAAAATGACAAGTACATATGAAACTACCAGTCTATGTCAATGTATGTATAATCAATATAAGATCTTAAAAATCTTAATTCAATTGAATTTGAGTTCAATTGCCTTCCCCTTATCTAACATTGCACTTCCATAATCTGGACAAGGCTACACCTTGCTCGCACTTGTCAACAACGACATATAGCTCATAACTACCTGTACATAAAAATGACAAGTACATATGAAACTACCAATCTATGTCGATGTATGTATAATCAATATAAGATCTTAAAATTCTTAATTCAATCGAATTTGAGTTCAATTACCTTCCCCTTATTTAACATTGCACTTCCATAATCTGGACAAGGTTGCACCTTGCTCGCACTAGGTATTTCCTACAAGAGGAAAATAAGATAAACATATAAGTTATTATATAATTTCATTTATGACAATTCAAATGACAATCAAGTATATAATAAAAAAAAATGTAAATGAGTGAGTGCAAAAATATATACTGTGTGCGTGTCCAGGCCAAATGAAATGGCCCTAAGGGTGCTATCAATCACTTGTGCGAGCTCCTCCTCAGACATCAACTGTTAAATAGACTATGTAAATAAATATTAGTACATTATACTATCTCTTATTAATATTCATTTTTAAAAAAATGCAAGTTATGAATTTACAACTTAAATCTTACTTGTGTCACTATTCCAATGTCCCCCTCTCTAGCAGGAGAGGACTTTGTAGGGTACACTCCACTCCTCTGCATCTGATCTATAATGTCCACATTATGGAGGTCATAATCAGAAGTGTCCAAGGGATGCTCAGCGGGTTGTACAAGAGGACCCAAGCATATCTGGCGGCACATGGAGCAAGTATGTGGCACAAAAATATGTGGACCTAATGAGGATGATGCAACAACACTTGAGCCATCGCCAACATCACCAAAATGTGGTTGAGTTACTGTAGAAGGATGCGAAACCAAAAGACCACTCAAAGAGTGAATAGCCTGGATAGTTTGTGTGGCTACATCCTGCATAATATCTGGATGATATATTGGAGGTGGTGGATGAAGGGGAGGAGGGGGAACATATGGGTGTGGGACTACTCTAACTGCCCCTGGTCTATCCTGGGGCATACCTCCACCAACGCCCTATAAGGGTTTAATGTCAAAGTAATTGACATGATTCCCTAACACAAACTCAACATATAATTTTTTAATAAAGTAAAATGGTATATCACAATTGTTGTTCGGTGGTTTATCAAAAACCATACACCAACGATCCCAAAAGTTATCTACAATGTCCCTATGCGTGCACCATTTTATAGAAAGTTTTGGTTTATTAACATTAACTGGAAAACCAGCGCACGGGTTAACAAATAAAGAGGCTATTTGGGCTTTGGTTATTCTGAGATCTTTCACATCATCATAAGACAATCCACATGCATAATATTCCTTCATGTCTTCTCGCCACGAATGAAAGGCATTATGTTGGGTGGAGAGGGTTTCTATATTTTTAATTATTTCCTTTAATGTGTTTGACATCTCGAACAATCGAGGGATTCTCTTATAAACTTCAGAAATGCCTTTTAATTGCTGCAATTTTTCACCAATTAATTCTTCAATTTATGGTTGCGAAGGTGGTGGAGCATTTGGCATTCGTGCGTTTTCATTCTCAGCTGGTGGATCATTTGGAATGTGTGCATTTTCATTCTTAGCAACCATAATGTCTGATTAAAGTTAAAAACTAATTAATCTAATTGAAATTAGACAATATAAATGAAAATATTGTAAAAATGCCCTAGTTTTAAAAAAAAAACCCTACTTTTTAACAAAAATCTATAAAATTCTCTATTTTTTAATACAAATACATAAACAACACTATTTTTAAATCAAAATCCATAAAAAACATTCATTTTTAATCAAAATCCATACAAAAATCATTTTTAATCAAAATCCATTCTAAACTCAATTTTTCATAAAAATTCAATCAAAAACCATATTTTGAAAAAAAATCCATAAAAAACTAACTGAAATTATACAAATCTAATTCAAAATTTGATCAAAGCAAAAAAAAATCTAAAATTTAACCTTTTCAAAATGGATATCGGCTAAATCGGATATTTTTTATGCGAAGAACCTCCTCATTATGCGCCCACGGCCTGTTTGTGAATGTGTAAAATGATTTTAACAAGCCCGAAATATGTGTATATATATTTGCCTCAAATCGAATATCCGAACTAAATCGGATATCCGATATGGAAATCTTGGTTTGGGCATTGCTTTGGAGGTGTGTACTGACACCCAAGCCACAAAAAAGTCAACTCAGCATTTTCGCATTTTTGGGTCGATGAAAAACGTAATTTTTTCCCATTTCCATTTTTTGGCCCATCATGATCCTGCACATGCCCATTATTTCTATTGGTAGAAGTTCATAATGGCATACACTAACACATATTTCAAAAAGTAAGCTATAATTAATTAGAACCATTTTTCTTAGATGATGGATAATATGTTATTGATAAATAGCTATTGGAGAGTAGAATCTAGTGATTTGAAACTCATTGTAGCTAACATATTTTAAAATTTAAGAACATAAAAAGTAAATTGTCACATTTTGTTCTTGTTTATATTATGTTATTTTTACAAATGTCAGTTAGTACTAAATATTTTATTAGAAATTATTAATAAAGGAACTGGATAACTACCAAAGGAATTAACTGAGTTGTGAAGTAAATAGTAAACATAGTAGTCCTTTAGGATTTCTTGAAATAACTATGTAAGAAATTGTTTATTAAAAAAGTAGTCTACAAATGTTTCATTGAAATAAATTATTGAGTTAATGGATCAACTCTACCATCATATATTATTAAAATAAGCACCACAAATCTATTTGATAAAAATAATTCAATATTTCATATACCAATAGATTACATTTAAATCACTTAGTGTTGAAACATAGAAAAAGGCAAACCCTAAGATTTGATCCTAGGGTTTATGCACTTTTTTAAATGGTTCATTAAAGATTTGGATGGTAGTGAGGGTTTGATGGATTTGGAAAAAGTATGAGATTGAATTACAACATGAAAGGTGAGTAAACTAGCCCTTAAACAAATCTATAAATGTCATAATAACGAAATACAATGATCTAATTACTTAATAATACAAATAAATATTTTGATGTAAATACAAAAAATTTGAGATGTCATAGAGGAAATCGGATAGCAAAAATAGATAGTGGAGGATACTATGCACCTATGGTATAAATTCCAGGGTGATTTGTTAGGGCATTGGTGCCGAAGGCACCATTATCTTACTAGGTATTTTTTAGATCTATTTTCATAGTCCTCTGATGTTAGATCTACACTTCCATTTCCCATCTACAAACTTATCGAATTGGTGTCAGATATTTTTGTAATTGACTTTTAATGATTTGTCAATTCCTAGGGTTTTAAATGCATGTTCAATGAATAAAGTATCTTCAAACTTCCTTTGATCCTCTTCAACCTGAGATCTACACATTCATAAAGAGGAAATATTGGGCCATTTTAGGGGCTTTCCTCAATCAAATATTGTGTAAGTGTTTCCACTTCCACAATGGTAATTCCAATGATAAATGGATAAATGAAAGGAAGGAATGATGGAATCACAAAGTGTTGCAATGATTTCACCACCCTTCAATGGATTCCTTGAAGGATTGAAGTCATGCACATCACCTCAAGGATCTTGGATCTTTCTTGCTTGATTTGCTTGAATTCTTGAATGCTTTGGAGACCTACAACAAGGGTTAGCCTTCATGAAAGGATGATAACATGAAATAACATAAACTTTGATATGATTGTTGGATCTTGAATTGCTGCAATAATCCTCCAATGGGCTCTCTTGACTTGCTGAATAATGTTCTTGATAATTTCTTGATCATAAGTTCTCCTTAATTCTCCTAGATGATTTCAAATAATGTAATAACTATGTATTTATAGTCATTTACTCTAATTTCTTGAAAATTAAATCTCGATTTCCAACTTTGGATATTTGAATTTCAAATAATAAAATGCCACCTCTGACATATTTGAATTTGAAGCCAAAATAGGGGGATATAGGCACCTAGGGCACCATTGTCCCATCCCTATTTTGTAAGGTATACAATGTCAAGAGAAAAATATTAAGTGAGATTCCACCTCTAACCTTTGTAAATTTGGGTCCAAATTAAGAGGATAAGGGAACCAAGGGTGCCATTATCCAGACCCACTTTTTTAGGATTGAAAAAGCCAGGGGTAAAATATAGAATAAATGCTTAGGTTTTTCACTTGCAATTTGTCAGTAACTGTTAAAATGAGCCAAAGAATGCATAATTTAGGAAATTAGGTATTCAATTAGGTCCATTCACTTAAGGAGGGGAAAAAACATAGTGTGAAATTGTCAAGGGTGACAATTTACGGCACTACAGGTATATATCTTTTAGGATATTTGAAAAATATTAACATAAGTGTTAGTATATATGGTAACTCAATAATTAGGTTAGATAAGGTTACGTGGTCTCATTGTGATCAATGAAACCAAGGGTGTATGATTAGATAATAAAGGAGTGATGGAAATAAAATAGGTGTGTATAGTAAAAACTACATAAAGGTTGAGATATAAGGTTTGTGTGGTTATATCTATACATAGGAGTGGTTTTGAAGTAGTATGAAAGGGATGTTCAATATGGGGGATGGTAGAATACTGATCATGGGTCATAAAAAAGGGAGGGACATAAGTAAACATGAAAGGTGATTTCAAACTTAAAAGGAAACTATGAGATTTATGGGTATGAAATAAAGACTAGGAAAGGGATGGGATGGTATGACATGTCATATAAGGTGCTTGTGTATCATTAATGAATTTACCTATAGTCTTATGTGTATCCATCTCACATATGATATTTAAGGAAGATTTAATATTATCAACAACTGATCATCAATAAGTTAGAAATCACCCTTTGTTGGTGCTCCAAATTGATTTAAAAGACTCTAGATAATGCGCATAAAACTAAATTCAAGGAATAGATAATTAAAAATTTAAAAATGACTAGATTCAAGATAAGGCTATATGAAATTTAAAAAGGAGTGAGCAACAACTTAGCTTTCTAGGACTGAGGGTATTGGGACAGATTTTTTACAAGAAAATTAAAGAGAACTAAAAAATACACTAGATCACACAACTTAGCCATAACCTTTACATAAAGATATAGAAAATATTTGTCACTAGATACCCCTTATATCAACTCATATGTGCAAACCTAAATATCTATTTTTAAAAAATAGTTTAATCATATGAAACTATAGATGCAATGCAAACCAATTTTTTATCTCCTTTTAATTTTATCAGTTCATATGCAACTCAAAAATCCAAAAAATATATATATTTCTAAAGGCATGTTAGACATGATCTCTCAAGTATTTAGCATAAATTTTTATTAGTAACTTATTCAAACTAGTAGGACCTAATCTAATCTACAAACAGAATAGGAAGATAAAAAATTTAAGAAAAAAATGTATTATTTCACCAAAGAAGACAGGTGCCCTCATTTATTAGGTGATAGAGTCAAAATTGGAAGAAACTTATAAATCCAAAATAGAGAGCTAATACTACACTTATAATCCCATTATTCTTGTTATAATTTCATTTAAAATTAATAAAATGACTCAATATATTTTACATAACACTAGGTCTACTTGAAACATCCATAGTTGATCAAATAAATCCTATATGCTATTATAAAAAGATTCTTCAAACACTTTATTTTTTTACATATACTTTGATAGTTAACAAATAAAGAACAACAAAAAAATAAAAAATATAATCCTACACACACACATCCTAAAAATCTCACCTTCCTATAAGTACATTAAAAACATGGGGAGGATTCCACTAGAAAAAACCCTCTCCATATTTTACATGAATAATGAATAACATAATAATTCAAGACTAGATGTAAAAAAAATCATTCCAAACAATGAACTTGACTATAGGTTCTATATATTGTTAAGATAAAAAAATTTAAAAAAATCCCCTAAGAGAAATGTATATTATTTATAATAGAGATGTCTAGCTAGATCATCCATATAGGTAGTTCATATGTTACAATATTAAAAAACACGAGATTATATTTTTTGTGGGGATAAAAGGTGCAAAGCACCTAAACAAAATATATGGGTATGTGCCCCAATTTGTGACATAAAAAAGGTGTCACCTTCCCATTTTAAATGAAATTGCATCTTTGGCAGGCACCAAATTTGGTTCTCACCAAATGAGAAAAGTGAATTAAAACAAAACCTAACTCTTTACCTTCATTCTACATTTTCACCATTTCATGTTCTTTTTTCCTCTGCTTGCACTCGCCAAATACAATCCATTTTTTCACTTGGAGTTTGTGAATGTCTACAAGGATGTCGCCAAGATGTCACAGAGGTGAAAGAGGTATGTATTTAGGTTTTTTAGTTTAAAATTTGAATTAAGATGTAGATTGAACTAGTTTTTTTAATTAAAATTTATTTTAATTTTCAAGAAATGAATCTACACCTCCAAATATTGAAAATTATCAATCACCTCTTCATGAAGACCCTCATGAACAAGAACAACATCAAATTCCTCCCTCAATTCATAGACATCTCGTAGGAACAAAATAAAATATTCAAGATAAAATAAAAAATAACAAAAAAGAAGTTGAAGAATTGATTGTAAGGTTAAATGATACTATCGCAATACACCCTCATAAGAGAGGCCTTGTTGAATCTATATAGTCTATTGTATCTCATGTAGGATCCATGAGTGCACAACTTAATTTTTGGTCAAATAAGAGGGAGGAATTAAAATAATTTTATGCAAATAAACTTTTGTATGTGCAAGTAATGAAAGAGAAAACTACCAAACCTGACTTGTGTGCCCTTTTCACAAACCCAAGAATCAATCAACCTTTATCAGTTACATGCAGAAGGTTCCCCATCCATTGGTGCCACCATGAAGGAAACTCTATTGTGATTTTTTCCTCAATAAGATTCCAAATTATTTTGACTATCTAGATTTTCAGGGCAAAGGTGGGGGCTCCACTCATGATAGAGTGAGGGCATGATGTAATTTGTAGCTAGCATCGAGACCTTTGGCTTGACCCATGCTGGAGCATGTGACTGTTCCTTTTTTTGTGAAGGACAGTGTCGAGGTCGACACATTGGACTTGATTAGCTCACTCATTAAGAGCCTTACATAGTATGTGAGGCCTCTAGTAGAGCCTGATGTGGGTGAGTCTTCTAGGAAAAGAGTTCCAATCCACTTTTGTGATTCTTGTGGGGTTGTTTACACATATGATCATGAGAGTGCTCAAGATGCAGCTACACAAGATACATCAGTTACAAAGTAGATGGCTATGACATATATGCCTTGTTAAATGAAACATTCAGCTTTGATACTCGAGTAAATTTTAGCAAGTTCATTTAATTTTGTTTATTAAATTTTATTATAAAATGTAAGAATAACTAAATTAGTAGAATGAATATGATGAAAATTTAGGGTCATAGTGTTGATTATACTTGCACCGTTCCCGCAAACCCCTATTTGTTTACATCGTTGAGTCCATAGGTAT
The DNA here is from genome assembly GCA_007258455.2 of Sequoia sempervirens. Lineage (NCBI taxonomy): Eukaryota > Viridiplantae > Streptophyta > Pinopsida > Cupressales > Cupressaceae > Sequoia > Sequoia sempervirens. The sequence goes on from VDFB02373365.1 coordinate 29,948,386, forward strand.
GTAACCAATATTAAACAAATAATGATTACATGTGAATATTTGAACATTATATGAATTCTTATCTCATAGGGTGGGTGCAGAAAGATGGGGGGCTAAAAAGTCCCTAGCCATCTTTCAAATTTAAAAAAGTCATAACGCAAGTGCATTATAACACACTCACGTTATGGCTTGGTGTGATCAAGCCTTAGGCTCAACCACCCCAAGGCCATAATTTTCTCCCATTATAACATGGGCATGTTATATAGCACTATAAACAAAAAAAACAACTTTCATTCATTCTGCATTTTGCATTTTCCTGTTTATTTGTGGCTTGCAAACCCTCAAGAGCATGTTCATGTTATAGGAAATATTTCTTCACTATTTCTTTGTCAAATCTTTTCCAAAATGTTTCCACAATGTCAGGGAGGTCAAAGGAGTGAGTTTTTATTATTTTTTTGTGTGAATTTGTTATTAAGTAGGTAGATTTAATATTTTTTGATGTAAATTTATTTAATTTTCAGGAAATGATAATGCACCTCTAAAACCCTCCTAAAATTCCTCTTCAAAATCTTGATTCTCCTCAACCTAAAATCCCTACCGAAGAACAATCCCAAAAAACACCTCCAACAATTCCTCAATATGCTCCAGGATCTCAAGAAAATCTAATGGGGAAATTTGAAAAAATAAAAATTAAATTGAGGATACAATTGCAAGGTTGAAAGATCCTGCAAGCTCAACCTCGCATAGAACCACGCTTGCTCAATCACTTGAATCGATGTTACCAAATGTAGATTCAATTAGCAAGAAAGTAACTAGTTGTTCGGATAAGAGACGAGAGTATGACAATTTTATGCAAATAAATTATCTTATAAACAAGTGAAAGATGAAAAAGTTATAAAATTTGACTTGTGTTCCCTATTCACAAACCCTAAAATGAATTAACCTTTACACCCTTCAAGCAAGAGGCTCCCTATCCATTGGTACAGCTACCAAGGGATAAATAACCATTTTTGGAAGAGGTGGTGGATGGTTTTTGACCATCCTTTGTGCAACAACATTGAGGTGCCTCGATATTTTTTGAGGAAACTCTATTGTGAGTTTTTCCTCTATAAAGTCCCAAACTATTTTGATATGTGGGACTTCCAGCCCATAGAGGTAGGGGCTCTGCATAGGATAGAGTGGGAGCATGTCTTGACCCATAGTAGCCAGAGAGACGATCACTTGCTAGACCAGCATATGAGCATGTGGCTATCCCTTCCATTGTGAAGGAGAGTGTTGAGGTTGAGACACTAGAGTTGATTAGTTCCCTAACCTAGAGCCTCATATAGCATGTCAATCCTATAGAACAAGGTGAGCCAAGGAAGTTTTTGGGGAGTAGAGTTCCACCTCATATTTTTTCAGGCTTGTGTAACACCATGTGGCTATGACCCTATGCATAGTCAGGACATAGGTACATAGGGAACATCTACAGCTGATCAGATGGTGATGATAGATGTCATCCTTCATGAGACATTCAGCCTTGATAGTTAGGTAAATGTTAGCAAGTTCATTGAATTTAATTTATTAAATTTCTTTTTTTGAAATGCAATATTAACTAAATTAGTTTAATGATTATAATGAAGTTTTAGGTTCATAGTGTTCATTCTATTTTCAACGGTCCTCCACCTCCCTATTACGCGATGACATGTACTACAGAGGTATGTAACTAGTAAATAATTATAAATATTACATGTGAATAGCATTGTTATATGAATGGTATTCTTATATCTCATTTTGGATGTTGAATAGGTTAATCTTGGAGATTTTATGGCAACACCTACCAATGGAGGTGGACATCAAAGCTTCACTTAGGTAATAAAATAGAGATTTGAACTAATGAATTATAGAAAATAGATTTTTGTAGTTTATATTCATATCACTGATTACATTATATGGCTCATCATGGCATGCTTTCATGATATCAAAAATCTCATCTTCTCTGATGCATCTTCTCATGATGTTATCAAGCCCTGTATAAAACAGACTAGATATCCAGGAGTTAGGAAAATATGTATGTGAACTAGCTCTATGCTCTCTCTTGGTGAGAAATGTGGTGGAATCTACCCTGTGACTAAATAATTAGCAATATCTGCATACTGGGGTATTTGTACTTGCAAAGAAAACAAGTTTTCATCAGGAAATGAATCATCCACCACTTCACATAGGGTTTAGGGTCCAATATATAGGGTAGAGGGTTGAGGGATTAAGGGCTTGAGGGTTTAAGGGTTTAAGGGTTGAGGGATTATAGTTGATGGCTAAGGGTATATGGTTGAGGGTATAGGCTAGAGGGATTAGGGTTGAGGATCCAATGTATAGGGTAGACAGTTGAGGGATTAGGTTTTAAGGGTTGAGGGTTGAGGGATTAGGGTTTAAGGTATAGTGTCGAGGGTTGAGGATTTAGGGTTTAAGGTTTAATGATTGAGGTTTGAGGCTTTAGGGATAGGGTTTAGGGTTGAGGGTTAAGGGATTAAGGTTTAAGGATTGAGGGTTTAAGGTTCAAGGGTTTAGGGTTTAAGGGTTGAGGGTTTAAGATATAGGGTTGAGGGTTAATGTACATGCTTGAGTCTATAGGGAATTGTGGTGAAACTTCATATTGCACACAAAATGAGATATACATAATATTTAGAAGATGTCACAATTGGTCAAAAAAATGTCTTATTGATGTACCTCAACCCAAGCCCATATTGACACATGATAAGAGTTAGCAAACCTTTACAAAATTAACTTTTTCATAATGCAAGTGTGTTTTGGAGAAGTTGAAATATGACCATTTTTAGAGCAAGCTAAAACATGCTTGTGTTATAATGCAAGCACATTTTCTCTGTCTCTAAAAATAGTAAAATAGCCAAGAAACCCGTGATCCAGGCCCACACGCTTTGTTATTCTCTTGCTTTTGCACGTGATTTAAAAAAAAATCTTTTTGATGGTGTTGGGAAGAGTACATGCAATTTTTACACTTTCCACCACCTTTTTCTGGTTTTCCAACTTAGGAAGGATGAAATAATTGAGTATTTACATCAAATTTGATTATATCAACTCAAGTTTCAATGTTTGTAGTGTTGCAATGTTAATTATGATTGAATTGTTATAATTTAACACTATACATTGGTTAATTGTATATTTTTTAGTAATTCTATTAGAGTTATATACAATTGAACGTTGAAAAGGAATCAAGTTTGTGAAAAGCTTAAATTGTTGAGTTTGATGCAAGAATAAAAAAGACTACACATAATTGGGTAGTTTATCCATTTGAATCTTCGTTTTTAAGGTATGTCAAGTCTTTATACATGTTCTTTACATTTTCCTTCATTCTCTTATGTTTCTTTATCACTTCTTATCATACATGCTTAATAAAATGCTTTGATTTTGTTATCATGTTGATTTTGGGATTAGATTTTGCTAAGTATTCAAAATTATGAGTGCTCAACATACATAGCCTTAATCAAATGCATTGTATTTTGCTAAGGGATTAGATTATATTTTTTTTAAATGCATATTCCATGTTCATCATTGTTTGTTTTTACTTTTTGACATCTATGAGCATTCAAGGGGGGTTCCTTTGAAAATTATCATTATAATCTTAACCCCTCTTGGCACATTTAACCTAGACAATTCTTCACTCTTTGTAGTGTTTTGACTGCTCTTATAGTATCATGCAACTCTTGGGAAACCAAACAAATCATGGTTTGCATTGCTGCAATATCCACATAGTTTCTTCCTTTCTTCCCTTCTCTAACCTCAATCTCTTCCTCTATAATATCCTTCGCTAAACTCATTGCAGTAAGATCTATTGTCATTATATTTTTCTCTATAACTAGTAGAAGGTATGTCTTTAGGGAGTTTCGGTACCACATTTTGAACTATGTATATGTCATTGATCTCTCTATTTGGGCTATTGATGCCCACAATTTTTTTTGTAAAGAGTTCCTTTTGTCAATCCCTCAGCCCTTTCCATAACCTTGTGGAAAGGTTCACTATTTTTGAATTTGTGGTTCCCCAAGGGTTTATACTCTTCTTCATCTCTTGACTAAAATAATAGTGAAGAGCAATCATCCATCTTAGGATCATCCCACTTTCCATAAAGACCACAAAAAATAGTTTTTAACATCCTTGAAGGCTCCTTTATTGCAACATTTCCCTCATCTTCCTCACACTCTCTAAAATAATCACTATCACATTTCAACTTTACTTATGTTTTGGTTCCAAATTTCATATGGCATAGGAAGGACTTACTGCCCCTCTTTAACTTAAAGTTTCCTTCTTCTTTTCTTTTTTATGGAAAAATAATCCTAAAATAGGTTCTTTCAAACAAGCTATGGATGCTTGGACAAAATCTATCAAAGCATAATAGTAAGCTATAGCATAGATAAGGAAATAAACTATTTCAAAAAATTCCTCAAAGAAATGTGGTCTCATGGTGATGGAATTCCATGAAATCACCTTGAGACCAAATTTCTTTGAGGCATTTATTTAAACAATTCACTGCCCTTTGATAGATTTTTTCCAAGCATCCATAGTTTATTTGAAAGCACTTTTTTTAGGATTTTAGCCATAGCGGCAAGGCAACACGAACTATTTGATAAAATTCTTTGGTAGAAATGTATGAAAAATATGGTAGCATAGACAAGGCAGTGAACTGTTTGAAAAAATTTCTTAAAGAAATGTGGTCTCATGGTGATGGAATACCATGAAATCACCATGAGACCACATTCCTTTGAGGCATTTTTCAAATAGTTCATTGCCTTTCCTATGTTATTCCTTACTATTATGCTTTGATAAAAGAATTCCAAGCATCCATAGTGATGGGATTATCCATTAGTAATTTTTCTATTGCTTCTCATATTCTTTTAGACACTTTACATACATTTTCTAAGTACCTTCCAGACAAAAACTTCCATATTATGCTATTCTTTCATACATACTTTGTAACTTTTGAACCTAGTTTGTGAATACGAAATATGGTGATAATATTCATAGTATTCCATGATTTAAACATGAATATGTATGTATATGAATGGGATTATGTGATTTAATTATGATGATTAGTTGCATATGTATGTTGTGTGGATTAACCTCTCAACAACTTAGCATGTGGTAATAAGAATGGATCATTTGTAGCAAGAACCAAAGCAACAGAATAGGGGATTAGTGGAGTTCAAGCTGCCTAAAGTGCATGAAGCTATGGAGATGAATGTGAATCATCATGGAAGGAATAAATGCTAAAGAAGGATACTTGTACTAGAATTCTGAATGTTTGCTTATGTGTCTCACATGCAAACTGTTTCATTGGAGTTCTTATTTGAATAGGTCTCTTCTTCCTTTTCAATTAGAATGAATAAGTCGGTATTAATTTCATATCCTAGTATCTAGGAGTAGGATTAGTGATTTGAGTTAGTTAACAATTTGAATAAGACTCTCCCCATTTTTGTGTAAATTTAGGGGATGATTTTGTAGTAAAGTTATTCGGTTGTTATAAGTTGTAGTAGGTAGTCGTTTTCTAGTTCCAAGTGATCTAAAAACATGTTATATTGAAATACAATAATTAAATATAATCTACAAGAAGGATTTTGTTTGAATATCTGGTGATATGCAATGAATGGAGTTGTGTGTTACATGGATGCGTAAGAATCTGAGTTAGATTTGGTTCTAAGTTAAGTGAGACAGTTCCTTGAGCTAGCCACTTGAGGTATTTCCCCTCACTTCATTTATTTACTTGTTCATTTATGCATTCATGTTACTTTTGTTTCTATTGCTTTATAAATACATTGCAAAGTAAAGTAGATTAGATCTTACAGTTGATTACAGTAGTTATTGTTCATGAAAAAATGTGTAATTAGGAAAACATAGCACTCTAGAGATTGGAATTGGTTATCTCTATTATTTTGAATAGTTTTGGACTGATTATGTACTTAATTGTTATTAGCAATCACCTACAAATTATGTTGTAGGTACCCATAGCCATTAGATTCTATAACTACTTTTATTGTTTTTACAATTGTGTAAGATTCCAACAAAGTAGAATAGTCTGAATAAGTTTACATGGGATAATCTAGGTGAACATGAGTTTGTGAAGGCACATATTGTGCAGTACCATCATAAGCATACACACCTTGGTTGATGATTTAATGTAGCCTTAAGCAATGTGAAGTGGAATTTTTAGCCAGTTAACTCTTTGAATTGAGTAGATTCTACAAAGTTTACAATACATTATCTTAGACTCTACATTTTTTGGCGCCATTGCTGGGGATGGTGCTAGCTTCACAAACCTGTTTTTACAGTTTTCATAGTTAATTTCTCTTTTCAAGAATTAGGACTATTAGATTCCATACTTTTCAACACCAATATACTAACATTATGTAGGACCACTGAATTTAAAGTCATATTTCATATATGCTGAGGTAGAGATATTTCTTGGGTTGGTTCCTTCCCTCCACACATTGGGAAGCTATTGTAGAAATTGGTGACCCTAGTACTCAGAGCGAAGGTACCATTGAAGAAGAAATTTCCTTTTTACCAACCTCTAGCACACATACAAAAGGAACATACCACACCATGGGTGATACAACACATGATGATGATGCCTAACCAACATTTGGATTTCCTATTACTGACCAGCAAAGGGCTGCAGTGTTGAAGAACATTCCTCTTTTAGCCTTGCCAATTTTCTAAGGGTTAATAATTGAAGACCTAGATGCATTCCTCTTTGAATTTGATGTCTTATGCATAATTTATGACTATACTTTTGATGCACATAGGTTAAATCTTTTTTCTACCACTCTCAAAGATGCAGCTTTGAGATGGTTCATGGGATTAGGTAAAGATGTTCTTGATTGGGACACCATGAAGACACTATTTTTGGAGAAATATTAGGACTATTGTAGAGGACCTAACAAGAGGAATGATGATATATTCTGAATGACACAAAAGGATGATGAGCCTTTAGAGGATTATGTTGAAATATTTCAGTTTTCTCTAAAGAAAAATCCCCATAACAAGTTGTCAGAAGAGTCTCTTAAGCTAGTATTTTTGAGAGGAGTTAATGAAGACTGAATGGATACCTTGAACCTCATTTTCTAGGGAAATATTTCTCAGATACCATTTTCAAACATTTATAAGGCCTGTAGGAATTATTCTAGGACCTTCACAAAAAGGACAAGAGGAGATGGAACAATAGTTATCGATAAATCATCTACTGGGGTTCCAAAAGTAGAGCTAAGCAATTTTTTATCCAACATGAAGGAGGATATAATCAGTCATTTGGAAACTTAGTTGGATACTCTCTACATTAAGAAAAAATAGAAGGAAGTTGAGACTATGCTCACTGAATATTTTCCAAGCTACACATAAAGAAAAGTAAATTGTAAATGCAAAAGAGTGGCCAATATTTAGCAAGATAAAGTTGAGAAGCCTAATTTTCAACCCATTGAAGGAGATGAAAGGAAAATTCTTTTATAAAACATAAAGGAGGCCATGGTAGTAGAGAAAAGGTATGCCACAAGACCACCTTAGCTTTAATTCATCTTTTCCTATTGGGAACCAAAACTTTTATGCTTGGAACTCTCAGCTCTGGAAAGTAAAACAAAACCAGTGGAAAAACCCTCAACAATGGCCACAAGCCCAACCTAATTAGAAAAAATAGCCAAATCCTTGGCCACAACCAAATTTTCAAGGTTCCAATTGCAATCCACAATGGTCAACCCAACAGAACCAATGGCAGCCTTAGTGGTAGAAAGGTCAACAATGGCAATAGAAAAATATGAACTACTAGCAACCCATGCTCCCTCCTCCACAATAGCAAAAAGCTCTAATGCCTCTATCAAACCCTGCATCCCAACCACTTAAACAATGAATACCTTCCCAAAATACACCTAACCCTAACAATAAGCCTATTCAACAGGCTTATACTCACGGAGTTATACAATACCCCACTTATGGGGTAGAGGTGAGTTATGTCCACCTCAGATCAGGAAAACAACTTGTTGGACCTTCATCTCCCCAAATTATAGAAATGGAGGATGAGGAACCTGTAGTTGAGGCTTTTGATAAACCATCTTTGGAGCTTGAACCAAATTAGGTACACCAAACTACCTCAAATCCCAAGCCACCTTTTCTTGAATGCCTAGCTATGAAAAATTATCACACACAGGTTGAGACAGACCTTTTAGGGAAATTCAAGGATGTGAACATCATAATCCCACTTATCCAAGCTATTAAAGACATCCTTATCTATACCAAATCTATAAGGGATCTATGTCTTAAGAAATTAGGTAGGAAAAGGAAAGATCCATAGACAATCCATGTCTTGGGAAATCTTATAGATATCATGTTAGGGAACATTATAGTCCCCATGTATATAGATACTGGTAGTTTAGTTGTGGATGTTAAGATTAATGGGACCCTCATTAAGAATACTTTGATAGACTTAGGGGTAGCTATAAATTTTATGACAAAAGAAACAATGTAGTTGCTTCAGTTGGTCAACCTCAGGCCCACACAAATTGTTTTGCAATTAGCTAATAGGTCCACGGTTAAGCCTAAGGGCAATATTGAAGATCTAGTCATTGCATTGGATTCTTGGGAATACCTTGCAAACTTCATAGTACTAAAACCCAAATTCAATCTCATGGGTTACCCACTCATCCTAGGCAAGCACTGGTTGGCAACAACTGATGCATTCATAGGCTGTAGGTATGGTAAAATGATAATATCGAATGGGACAATTACAAAGAACTTGGTTATTTATCCACCCGCCCAAACATATGCAGACCTTGAGCATACCATTTGGCCCAATTTGGGTGAGGAGGAGGAAGATAACTATTCTCTACAGAGATTGATGACTATAGAGTGCAACCCCTTATTGGATGACCAAGATGAAGATGAGCTCATTGCTCACATAATCCAAAATGACTATGGTAGGAGCTTGCAACAACAAGACTGCCTCATATGCCTACAAGACCCCTTGCAAAGTATTATACCTACTAATTCTACAAAAGAGATATCATAACTATTTCATTCATTACTTCCTCAACAATGTTTACCCATCATACCTAGCCTTGATCTCTCATCAGTTCAAGAGTCATCAAAGGAGTTGGAAATTATGCCAAGAAGGAAGTTAAATATCAATAATTCCTTGATAGAGGAACATCAAAATTCTCTACAATCAGTGCTACTGGCACACTCAGCTATATATGCATGGGATTACCATGATATGAAGGGCATAGATCCAGATCTATGCATGCACAGGATTTACATTAATGATGGTTATAGACTTATTCGACAACCACAGTGGCATATGAATCTTGATCTATAGTGAAAGCTAAGCTACAAAATTTCCTTGATACAGGTTTTATCTATCCAATTCCAGATAGTGAATGGGTCTCCCATTTGGAAATTGTTCCCAAGAAAGGTGGGAAATGAAGAGTTTGCGTAGACTATAGGGAATTAAGTACAACCAACAGGAAATATCATTTTCCTCTACCCTTCATTGATGAGGTACTTAACTCACTAGCTGGGAAGAAGTACTTCTCATTTCTTGATGGTTTCAATGGTTATAACCAAATTAAAATTGCTCTATATGACCAAGACAAGATGATATTTACATGTCCTTGGGGGAGCTATGCTTACTTTTTTCTAGCCTTTAGCTTATGCAATGTTCCAACTACCTTTCAAAGAGTAGTACTTAGCATATTTTCTGATTATGCACATGATTGAATGGAGATATACATGGATGACTTCACCACTTATGGTGAAAGTTATGAGGAAGCTTTCAGTAACTTGGAAAAAGTGTTAAAAAGGTGTAAGGAACACACCTATCATTAGGAAATGAGAAGTGTTTCATGATGATGACATAGGGAATAGTAGTGGGACACTTTATATCCACCACAAGAATCTAGGTTGATCCACACAAAATTGAGATAATATCCACCTTACATGTTCCTCAGAAACAAAGAGATATTAGGAGCGTCCTTGTTCATGCAGGCTACTACAGGTGATTTATCAAATATTTTAGTAAGATTGCTGCAAATTTATTTATTTTGCGGATTAAGGACATTGAGTTTGAATGGACCTCTAAGTGTCAACACTCCTTTGAAGAACTAAAGAAAGCTCTGACTCAAGCACCAGTATTGAGATGACCTAATTGGACACTCCCATTTCACATACATGTAGATGCTTCAAATTTTACCATTGGAGCAATATTGGGTTAGAAGGATGGCAACAAGGAGTATGCAATTTATTATATCAACAAGAATATTTAAGGGGAAAAATCAAACTACATTGTTGTAGAAAAAGAGATGCTTGTTATTGTTTATGCTATTAATAAATTTAGACATTATATTACTTCTATTTAGTCTTTTTTCCATATAGATCACTAACAATTAGGTATTTGATGAATGAGCTAGTAGTTGGAGGTAGATTGGTAAGATGGCTAATTCTCTTACACGAATTTGACATTACCATTATAGATAAACCTAGAAAAGAAAATGTGGTGGTAGATTTCCTATCAAGCCTGCCAATACAATCAACTGAAGTGGTAAATGATTCATTTCTTGATGAACACTTGTTTTCTTTGTAAGTACAAATACCATGGTATGTAGATATTAATAATTATTTGGTCACATGGCAGATTCCACCACATTTCTCACCAAGAGAGAATAGATAGCTTGTTCATAGATGTTTTCCTTAATCATGGATATTTGGTTATCTGTTTTATACAGGCTCTGATAACATCATGATAAGATGCATCAGAGAAGATGAGATTTTTGATATCATGAAAGCATTCCATGATGAGCCACGTGGAGGTCATTTTATAACAAAGATAACAACTTTTAAGATCCTCACAACTGGCTATTATTGGCCTACTTTACATAAAGATGTTAAATACACTAGCAGTTGTGATAGGTATCAAAGGATGGGATGGCCAACAAAGAGTAACAGATGCCCTTACAACCTCATTTGACATTGGAACCTTTTGAAAAATGGGGTTTAGACTTCATTGATCTCTCCTACATCAAATAACAAGGAATATATCCTTGTTTGCACTCATTACTTGACAAAATGGGTGGAAGTTAAGGCCCTACAATTTTCCAGAGATGGTAATGTGGCTAAGTTTTTATATGAAGATATTTTTACTAGGTATGGAGTACTTAGAGAAATAGTCACTGGCCAAGGGCCCCAATTTACTTCTTATCTAATCACCAAGTTGGTTGAGGAATACCAAATCAGACATAAGAAATCAACACCCTATCATCCACAAGCTAATGGTCAAGTGGAGGTCACAAATAGGTAGATTGAAATCATTCTCAACAAGACAGTGTAGTTGCATAGGAAATATTGGGTTTCAAGATTACCTGAAGTAGCCTGGGCATATAGGACTACATGGAAAACAACCACTAGGTTTACCCCCTATAAGTTAGTTTATGGAAAGACAATAGTCCTTCCTATTGAGTTTGAATATAAGACATTGAGGACAACAATAGAATTGGGAATGGATTTAATAAAAGCGTAGAAGGAAAGGATGCATTCTTTGAATGGGTTGGATGAGATAAGAATGGAAGCAGTCCATCATATAGAGGTAGTACAATGGAAACGAATGAAATGGCATGATCAGTATATTAAGAAAAAAGAGTTCACCATGGGAGATTGGGCACTATTATATGATTCTTGAGGTACAAATATTTCAAGGGAAAATTATAGTCTATATGGTTGGGCCCCTATGAGATTAGCAAGGTTTACCATGTTAGTGTAATTAATATTTAATTACGCTTGCATAACTTAGGTATATTTTAATTCCTAGGTTAATTATTCTCATCCTTATCTTGTTGAGCTATCTTGTTGCTCAAGATAAGATTAGGGTTATGCATACTTTTCTTTTATAAAGCAAATCATCTCATGTAATTATGAATTCCTAAATAATATTATTTGCACATCTTCTTGCAAAGCTCTTTGTTTTTTTTGTTTTTCTCTTCTATGGAAGGTTTTTTGGTTTGCATGTTTGATCTTGGTTTCTAACATGGTATCAGAGCCTTGATTTGCAACCCCTTCTCATATTTTTGAGAAAATCATTATAGAGTTCGTTCGAGATTCCTTGAGGGTATCATGCCTTGAGTTCATTTATGCAGCATCTTGGATCAGATTGGGCTTCACCATTGGATTTAGAGCACTGGAAAAAGTCAGGATTGGCTTTTATTTTGCAGATTTTGGTCATTGTTTGCCAGATCTATGAGTGTTTCAAGCTCGAAGATTTTTTGAAAGCTTAGGAGGTAGCCAATTTTTCAGAGCATTTTGAGCACAAACAGAGGTCACCATCGTGTTTGCAGTAGCCAAAAACCCTTAGAATGCCCTTCATTTTGTCGATTTCTAAGCAGTTGGTTCGGAAGGCAAAAAAATTGCCAGGGAGGTCGTACGGCCTCCCCAACTCGCTTCTCGAGGCGTGGATTTCAAAAAAAAATTAAAAAAAAACACTTTAGAAAAAGCGCATGCAATTCAAAAAAAATGCACCGCTCGCCCGCCACCAGGCAGCCACCAAACTGCCACCCACCGGCCGCTCAGGCAAGCAGCGCCTCCAACTGACCACCTATCAGCTGTTTAGCCCCCATAGGCTTAAAACAAAAAGGTCGCGGCCATATGGAGATCTGGGAGTTGAGATCCATCCCCCCACCGGTCCAAGCCCCCAGCCCTGGTCATATCAGTGACCAAGGGCTCTGCCACTGGCCCCTTTCTTCCAGCCCCCTGGTCTGCCCAGGCGACCAGGGGCTAATTTTTTTTAAGCCCCCTGGGCTGCCTGCAAGCCTTATTGGGCATTTTGGAGCAACTTTCACTAAATCGGGTGTATTTTTTGCATACGATGTCTGTTTTTCGCAAACAAGATACCATTGGAAAGCTGATTCTGATGCCAATCTAGTGGTGTAGAGTTTTTCTTACCATATTTTTCTCCAGATTTATTTTTCAGGTCCTTGAACTCAGATGAAGTTTTTTTCACTTCGAAGGGCATATCTTTTGACTCAGTGATCCTTTTTTCGTCATTCTTGCGGTGTTGGGAAGATGGTTCAATCCTCTACACAGATCTAAAGTCTATTTTTTATTTTTTATTTATGCATGTTTGCATTCTCTCCTTTTACAATCATTGGGTTATTGTAATAAATGAACTGAGATAAAGTTCCATCAGGGGGGTTTCTTGCATAATAATCTGATTAGAGTGTGCATGCACTTTGATCTCCATCTCCATCTTGATTTGATGATAGCTTGCATGGATTATATCTGGTTTCTTATTTTATTTTGGCCACATTTTTGTCTTAGCTTGACACATATCAGATTCACATCAGTTCACACTTCAGATTGAGATTTTATGGTTATTGATCTGCATTGGTTCAGATCCTTCTCAGTTTGAGGGCCATGTTTATATGGTTAATGTTCCAGAGTCTTTATGGTACTTGTTCTAATGGAATATTTTTAGTCTCAGTTTGGCATCGGCATCGAGATTCACAATTTCCAGATTCTTTCATCATTTCATCTACTGTTGCTTCACAAATTCCAGGGTTGTTTTAGTTTGTGAGTTTTCTAGTGTTCCGTGGCATCGAGTCTGTTGTCGCATTATTATGATTTCGCTTTGGTTTCTTGTAGATAGAAGTATCTTTCCTTTCTTTTCGGATTGTGGTTCCAATGTTACTCCACAGTGTTCTTCCAATGCTTCTTTGTAGCAGTCATCTCATTGTAGGGGGGTTTTGTCCCACTGGGTTTTCCTTCTCTACCTCATTATTGCATTTGTACATGGGTACCTGATCAAGCCTTGTTGTCAGGACCCATTCATGCTTTCTTGCATTCATCTTAGTTTTAGGTGCATGCTTTGTTAGTCTCCCTAAGTTGCACTTATGGGGGGGTGTTAGTGTAATTAATATTTAATTACGCTTGCATAACTTTACTTAGGTATATTTTAATTCCTAGGTTAATTATTCTCATCCTTATCTTGTTGAGCTATCTTGTTGCTCAAGATAAGATTAAGGTTATGCATACTTTGTTTTTATAAAGCAAATCATCTCATGTAATTATGAATTTTGAATAATATTATTTGCACATCTTCTTGCAAAGCTCTTTGTTTTTTTGTTTTGCTCTTATGTGGAAGGTTTTTTGGTTTGCATGTCTGATCTTGGTTTCTAACATACCGTAATGGTGTAGTATAGTTGCATACCATTGATGTAGTTTGATTCTCCCTTCTTGTCAATGGCCATAGATCAAATTTATACAAGAAACTATTACATAAGGATGACTTCATTTTTTCATTGATCCAACAATATGGTGCTTTCAGTGAACCTGAAATAGAATCTAATTCACATAGTCCTACATTTGTAATAGGAGACATAGCTAGCACTTCTGGTGGCCCGAAGATTGAGTTGTACAGCTCAGTCCTTGAGCTTCCTTCACAATAATTTTTCATGTTTTCTTGCACACAAGAACACACTGCACATTATCCATGATGTACAAATTCTACTCCAGAGGGACCTATTCTTCAGTTCATTCAATATTTATCAGGAATTGTTTCAGATGGGACCTGAAAAGTAAATCTATAAAACACAGAAGGGCCCTATGCTTGGAGTACTTGTAGCATCACCTCTTGAGAATAGGTTACAAAAACTTGGCGAAATACAATTTTTTCCCACGCACTCCACCAAATATCACATGCGTCATTTATTTCCCAATAAAGCGCCCATAGCAAGTACATATCAAATCACCACTGCCAACTTTCCATCCAATCCCATGCATTTAATTCCAATCAAATCAATTGCATGCCAAGGTACATGTTTCTCTAGTTCCAAATTGTGTCGAGTGATAATTACCATCACACATGTATGACGGGTAACTTCTCATAATTAAACTAGAATTTTTTTTGTGTTCATTATTATTCTTTGTTTAAGTTATGCATGTGAAAATATTTCACCATTAATTTCAATTAGTATACTATCACCCATGCCAAGTCATGCATGAAGTGAGGCCACTTCAAAATAAGTTGGGGGGAGGGGTAAAATAGTCATAATTATTTTTTATTTTTGCCACCTAAGTTTGTTAGATAACATTTTATGCCATCCTCCTAAAAATAGAAGACCTCTTTGTTGTTTCTGATAATGTGAATTTTTCCCTAAAAATAAGCTTAGGTCTATTTGAACTTAGTTGAGTTAGAAGAAAGGGAATTGTGAAGTTACAATATTGGGTATAAGAGAAGGCTTTATAAGGAGTAGTGAAATTGGGGGGTTTTAAATGTGGTGTAGTCAAACTTTGAGAAAAATTCAAACTTTTCAAGGTTGTAGAGAATCAATACAATGAGAGGTGATGTTATATAGAGGGGACCATCTACGCATAAGGAAACATTAGAAGATACAATGGTTTTACCCCTCTTCACCAGAGTGGGATGGTTAGAATATTTCTTGAAGCTGATGGAGTATGATAATGAAATGGCAAGAGATTTTGCAGCTACATTGAAATATGATGAGGCAATAGTGAGAGGGTTGGTAGTGGATGTCTTCGAAATGGAAATTTCTCAAGTCACAATATTATCTTGTACATGGTTTGAATACCCAGCTTGTGCAGATGCAATGGCAGCAAGGGAGGAATTATGTGAAAAAGGAGAAAATATGGAATCGACATCACAAGGACAAAGTGGCTTTCCCTTCTATTATTTTGGTGAAAATGTGCTAGTTATATCATTAAATATCTTACTTGTGATTTCCGTAAAAACCTTTTATACACTATGCATTTTAAGCTATTAAATCATTTATGGCATGAAAAGTTGGTAAATGTACCCAATTTTTTGTATAATATGTTGAAGAGAATGGCATCTGAATATCAAAGCAAAAAAACAAACACCACACTATCCCATCATTGTTTAATAACCCTACTGGTTAAAAGGAGTCCAAGAATTCAACACTCACAGGTTAATTGGGATGACTTCAAAAATTGCAAGGATATCATTGAGTTGCTTAAGGCACCTAAAGTAGAGGATGAACTTCAACCTGAGTCTGAACTAGAAATTGAACTTGAGCAACATGAACCTTAGAGAGAAAGTTCTCCATTTACACCATTGGCTTCACCTACCTGTATCCAAAGTGGGCCTGGAAAACATGGCATGTCAGAACATAGGCTGATGGTAACAGAAAAACCCTCATCCTCTAAAAACCCTAAATCTAGGGGAGGTGCTGCATCAACATCTTCTAAAGGGAAAAAGAAAAAGAAAGGAATTGAAAACAAAAAATAATGTTGTAAAGGAAGGGGATGCAGAGAAAAAAGGGGAGTGAAAGGAAGAAAAAGAGAAAAGTTAGACAGGAAACTATTACTCCTAAACGCTTAGGTAGGTTGAGAAGGAAAAATGTTGAGAAAAGAAACATGGAAGAACACAAAAAAGAAGAAAAGGGTTAAGGACAGTAGCATCATGATGTAATGATGATAGACATAGTCACAAATAGAGAAAGAGATGTCCCTGAAAATGTTCTTATTGATATTCCTAAAGATGCCAATGCACCTATTAGGAAAAGGATGTATGTTTCTTCTTCCTTTAATTTTGATTCAGAGGATATTTTTATTGCAAAGAAAACAAGGAAAGCAGTGCCCAGTAGCCCCATTAGGGAAATATTTGGTGTTATGGGGGATGATGATGATGACTTAAATTTTGAAAAAGAGGAAGAATTGCTAGAAGACAAGAATATAAGGAAATAGCTCCAAAAAGATCTTGATAGAATAGAACAATTGGAAGCATAAGTGAAATGATATGAGTAGAGAGACAAAGAGAAGGAGATAAGAATCCAGGAGTTTGAAGAGAAAATATAGACTTATGGCCATGGAGCTAAATTAGACTTACTAGCATAGATAGTCGAGGGAAAAATAGGAATTGAGTAGAATGTAACATTAAATCCACAACCTCCTGTTGCAAGAACACCAACATATCACACTTCTTTGTCAGTAGGTTTTGAATTGTTGGAAATAACCAACCAATTCAAACAAGAAAAAGGAAACTAGGAAAAGGAGAAACAAACTTTGAATGCATCATTGGAAAGCAAGAATTTGGAACTGAGTAAATTGGAGGGGAAATTGACAAAAATAATAGATAGAGCTATTCAAATTATTGAGTGTAGACCTCCACCTAGAGTGTATGCATTGTTTTTAAAAGAAATTTTTCTTAGTTTTTAGTTTAATAAGTTTATTAATGATCAGTCCTTTGCTCCAAATAAGAGGCATAGTTTTCTCAGTTTCTTTAATACAACCAATTTAGAGGAGCAGGATCACTTGTGTGAGTATTATCTATAAAACTATGTGATGAAAGAGGAGACTGAATGAAATCCCTTAATATATGTTGGGGATTTTCAAGTAAGGACCCTAACATCCTATTTCAGGAATGAGTAGCTCTGAGGCAAACTAATGGAAAGATATGAAGAACAAGAGAAAACAGTGGCATTGCAGCTCGAGAAGGAAGCAAAAAATTCCAATAGATTCATCACTCAATGGTTGACACTCCTTTCTCACCAGGGTATAGGAAAAATAATTGTAGACTTGAGACTTCGAGATTACAAAAGGATTCAATAGCTACCAATGACCATTCTCTAGAACTACCTAAAACATGTGGAAAATAGGTGGAAAAGCTTGATTCTAGAATTACAGAAGAAAGAGCCTCACTCTTTCCATAATTTTATGAATATGTTTGAGAGATTGTGCAAGTACATCAAGGTTTTATGAATAAGAGGAGTGGAATGGCTTCCACTTACTTATATCCTCCTATTCTACTTCATCTAGTACCACATTGGATAGAAGAAAAGAATGATCAATGTAAGAATGCAAAATTAGTAAAGCTAGATAGACTTGCATGTTATAATGGTTTTTATCTCAAACAAGGACAAGGATTCAAGACAATTATGGATCTTAGGTAGATCATATTGTACTATAATCTTCTCCCCTAGGTGGTTTAGTTAAGTATTTTGCTTGAGGACAAGGAAAAAGATAAGTTGGGGGGAATGATGGGCTTAGTCATTAGTACTTTTTCTATTGCTTCTCATATGCTTTTATACACTTTACATACATTTTCTAAGTACCTTCCAGACCAAAAATTTTGTGATATGCTATCCTTTCATACATAATTTGCAACTTTTGAACCTAGTTTGTGAATATGAAACATGGTGATAATATTCATAGTATTGCATGATTTAAACATGAATATGTATGTATATGAATGGGATTCTGTGATTTAATTATGATGGTTAGTTGTATATATATGTTGTATGGATTAACCTCTCTATAGCTCAGCTTGTGGTAACAAGAATGGAGCATTTGTAGCAAGAACCAAAGCAGTGAAATAGGGGATCAGTGGAGTTCAAGCTACCTAAAGTGCAGGAAGCTATGGAGCTAAACGTGAGTTATCACTGAAGGAATAAATGTTGAAGAAGGCTACTTGTTCTAGAATTTTGAACATTTTCTTATGTGTCTCACATGCAAACTATTTCATTGGAGTTCTTATTTGAATAGGTCTCTTCTTCCTTTTCATTTAAAATGAATAAGTCGGTCTTAATTTCATATCATAGTATCTAGGAGTGGGATTAATGATTTTAGTTAGTTTGCAGTTTAAATAAGACAAGCTCCCCATACTTGTACTATATCAACTAACCATATGTAGAGGTGTATCCTTCTTAGTCATTTTGAGCTTACAAAAATACACCTGATGATAATTTATAGTCCCCATTAATGGAGCCAACATTAATTCTAACTACACTTAATGGCATGACTCATGATAGGACATCAAATGTTGCCAAGTTGATCAACTATTGCCAATCTCCAACAGTAATGCTATTGATTGAATCCATCAGGCATAAAATTGGAAAGTTTATTTGCCTCTAATATCAACTCACAATAAATTTCTCACTTATGATTTGAACTTAAAAATTTGTTAACGTAATCATTACAATTTAGCATTTGATATTATTTCCACTCACTATGAATTTTTATTCGCATAAAACTTTAATTCACCACAAAAATATTTTATTGGTTTGAATACAATTGTAATTTGCTAATAAAAATATTTTATTGGTTTGAAAACAGGTTAATTCACCAATAAAAATATTTGATTAGTTTGGGTACAATTTTAATTCACCAACAAAAATATTTTATTGGTTTCAATACAGGTTTAGTTTTTCAACAAAAATAATTTATTGGTTTTAATACAGATTTAATTCGCCACAAAAAATTTTATTGGTTTGAAAACAAGTTTAATTCACCAATGAAAATATTTTATTGGTTTGAAAACAAGTTTAATTTTCCAAAAAAATATTTTATTGGTTTCAATAAAAGTATAATTCACCAATATTTTCTACAAACTTCTAGTAGTTACAAAAGATTCACCAATTGAATCTGTATTTTTTCCCAAAAAAATTGTCAATAAAATTAATATTTTTGGGAACAATACAAGATTCACCAAGATTTTATACCTTTTCCATGAGGTTTCTTAAATTTATCCCTATTCTCAAGGTATATCTTGTGTTGTCTTGTGGCTTGTCTATTTTGATATATGCATTATGGTTATTTTGTATGATTGTATTCATGATTTTTTCTAATGAGGTTATGTAGGAAATGGATTAAATGAGTTTGCATTGATGCATTATTTCCTAATAAGTGGCATCAGACCTTTCATGGTTGCAGGAGGTGTGAGCTCCCAAGCTTTGTTATAACCCTTATTTGAGTAGATTTTGTGTAAAGTTGCATTCATGGCTATGTAAGAAAGATTTAAGGAATTACAAGGTATGGAACACATGTGCAAGTGTTGTTTTACAAATTTGAGCTTTTGGGATTTGCATATTTGTTGAACTTAGCATAGATTTGGGGTTTGAGAAATTTAGGTCAGAAGAGTTTATTGGATTGTGCATTCATATGAGGGTTTTGTAGGGGAAATTTCAAAAATGACCTCTTGAGACAAAATGTACCTCACCATTGATCGAGGATGGAAAAGAAATAAAAATTGACATAAGATTTTCCTTATTTTGGTCATTGTGAAAAAAATGCAAATTTTTTAATGCCCCTACCCTAGTCATACAATCGTATGGCTATATGACCACTTGTAGAGGAAAAATTCAAAAAAATATTATCAAAATTTTGAAAAATTATTAAAGATTCATGCATATTAAAATATTTATTGAAATAAAACTTTATTAAAAATTAAAAAATATATAGGGGTTTGTAGACCCTCGTACCCTCTATCGGCGCTAGCTTTGTGACTATCAGGGTACTTATTGTACCCTACAACTAGTAGCCATCCCAAGTAGTGGGTGTTAGGGCCAATAGGGCCTTTGGCCTCTACGCCTCAATCCCCCAATCATATTGGGATTCACTGCTAGTAGCCCAACGAGAAAGAAAATATTTAAATCTTTTTAAAATCTTTTTAAATCTTCCCACTACCACCCCTCTCGATAGCACTGCTCCATTGGGCCACCGATGTGCCACCACCACCAACAGAGCCATTGGAGGACCACTCAAGCACCATCACTATGCAATCTTATAGGTATATTGGAGCATTGTTTTTCAAATGGGCATAACTTTCACCCAAGATGTCATCTTTTCATCTTCCAATAGTTGATGGAAATTTCTCTATGAGCACTACATAGTGGTACAGGTTTAGTTCCATGATTTTTTTATTTATATTATTTTTTTGGGCCCAAAATTTAAATTTTCTTGGTTTCATGATTTTGGATATAACTTTTGCATAAGGAATCTGATTTTTAATTTTAAATAGATGTTGGAGAGCATGTATAGTGTACTACATGGTGGATAAATTATATTTTTAGTTTGTGGTACATAGAGAGGATTGTACTTGTAGGTGCATGAGATTTTGGGTATGATTGTGTGAGCATCCAAATGATTCACGAGGAAAAACCTTGAGGGAGTGCATGTTTAAATAGGATATTTATGATGGTACAATTAGTTATTAGTTTGGTGATTCCTAGTAGATGTTTATAGGTGTTATTTAGATTTTGACTTTGATGGTAATAGGTTCACAAGTTGTCTTCTAGTTTTAGGATATTGGTTTACACGTGTAGAGACTAGGAGTCTTTTGTGGGTGATAATTGAGTATAGGTACAATGTTGGTGATGATTATGGTGTCATGGATATGTAGGTTTATTTAAGTATTTGCATGACATGATCATGTTTGTGGTTATTTTGTGATATTTTGGTTTGGTGTTAGGAGGTTGTTCTTATCTCCTAGATGCTTGTTTGGTTCCTTGACTATGGTTACTCCTTTGTGGACAGTTTGGAAAATCATATTTATGGTTGATTTGGTGTTTGAGTCTTGATATCTAAATGATTTTCTTATTTGATATCTTAGTTTACAGGTTACTAAAATGCATACATTCACTTATCCTAACTTATTAAATCTGAAAAATAAAAAACTTGATGTCTTTTTTCCAAATTAACAATGGACTTTTTCACTTTTTCACTATATGCATATGCCTAAATGAATTCTCTAAATACTTTTAGATTTGATGTTAGATCTAATGAGTTTGAATGTTTTAGTGTTTGGGATCTGAGATTTATGTAGTTGTATGGGTTGATCGCCCATTTTTTTGCAAAGGGATGACTCGAATGTATCCATAAGATTGATTTAGTGTTGATGTAGACAATTTTAGTTGGCCTTGTTTATGGTCATTTGTACATTGGTATGTTGCTTTGTGATGAGATGATGGATGATTAGAGTGCCATGATTGTTAGTGTTTGGGACTTGTATCATGTGGTTTTATCATGATGTTATGATACCTTGATTAGATTTCATTAGTTACACATTTTAGTGGGAGATTTTGACAGTGATGATTTCATAGTGTAGGATTGATTCCTAATGTTTTCATGGTAGTGTACACCTTCTTTCCTTGGATATATTAGTTCTACTTGTTCTCTAGAGTTGATGGGTACAGTTGAGTATGTGTGAACCATGGGTGATCTTCATTTAGGAGATGGTTGTCACAATGCCATGTGTAGCTCAATATCATGGTTCAGTGGGAGTTGATAGCAGTGACGTGGATTTATCATTGGTGATGGATGATCTTCTTTAGTATTTGTGGATGTTATGGAGAATCTCTTAGATCCCATTTCAATAGTAAATTTCTTTCAAATTTATAGGTTCACTATAGGATATGATTACCTTCATGTGATTGGAGATTTTTCTTCTTGGTTTAGAGTGTGTTTAGTATTGTGCCATGGTTTACTCTTGGTGATAGCTTAGAGGTTTGACATGATATATGTTCTCTTGAGACTAGGATGTATGAATTGTTGCATGTGATATCCTAGGAGGAGATGATTAGATCATGATGTCATGTTGGTTTCCTAATTCTATAGTTGGATCTTTGGCATTGATCTTGTTGGTTCTCTTGGTATTGAGTATACCAGTCATTTATTTGGGAGCTTCATGATAGTGTGATGGTGCATTTGGAGCTTAGTATGTATTGATCATCAATAGGTGCTCATGGATAATTGGAGACTTGGGTGAGGCTATATTTCTCTTAGGATTAGAGACATTTTCTTGAGATGGTTACTCTTTGGAGGTTTGAATAGGAATACTGGTGAACCTTCACCTAGATATGGATATGAGTTCATGATGGACCTATAGAGGATGTTTTTCTTTGAGTGAGTCATAATGAATTGGTCATCTAAGAGGAGCATTATCATTCCAACTCTTAGTCTACTCAATGGTTTATCATTTGAAAGGAATTTCCCCATTATTGTTTTAGATGTGATATGTTTCGTGCTTTATTTTCTCATGGAAATGAGTCTTGACCCATGGTTTTTTATTTTGGGAGACTCATTTGAGGATTATTTAGCATGAGTTTTTATTGCTTCATATTTCATAGATATGAATCTTGAGCTATGGATAGTTGGTTTTGGAGGATTCATTTTGAGGGATGTCTAGCATTGTTATCTCCTTGTGCATATGATTATATTTACGATATCATCCATTGGGTTGATTTCTTGTTTTGGTAATGGATAATTTGAGTTTGATTTCATTGGTTAGAGAGGCTTATATCCATGTTGGAATTGCACATGGTCTATATGTTTCATTTGAGTGGTTGGGTGTTATTGAGGCTTTTCATTCAAGGTTGTAAGGAGATCATACTTGAAAAAATATATCACTTTGAGGTGTTGGTAGAAGTACATGTTATGATTTACAAATTTTCTCTCTTCATCCTATGGTTCCTTTCTGGAGGTTCATGTTCATATGATTTGGGATTATTGTGTTGACATGTTGTGAGAGAGTATACAGCTATTTGGGTTGCATGTGTGGATCATTGTGATTGTTTTTGGCACTTCATTTTTTTATTATTTGCTACACCTTGGTATAGTGTTTATTGGTAGATTGGATATGCCTTGATCATTTTCAGATTTTACATTACCCATATAGTGGGAGTTCCTAGATATGTATGTTCTTCATTGATAGGTTTGATACACAGAGCTTGTGATCATGGTTTATATGTTACATATGTTGTTGGCTTGAGTTTACTATTGTTTTTTATGCCTAGGAGGTATGGATTTGTATGTATTAGCATGTGTTATGGATGCTATTTCTGATCATATGGATTTTTTAACCTTTGACAACATCTTGGAGCATTTTTTATCACTTGGATTTGATGCTTGTGTTCTTGGATCGATGTGCCTTCACCTTGGCATGTTCCTTTTCTTCCATAGGTGGCATTTTGGAGGATGAGAGGAGTTCTTGATTGAGATGGTGGTCACTTTGGTTTTATTGCAAGTATCTTGATAGAGCATGAGAGCATGTTGGATATTCATGTGGTTTCATGTATGGCTATTATGTTGTATTTCATTGATTGGCCCTTATGCAATATATACAACAAGTGGGAGAATGTTAGGATTTGGTGTTGTACACCATTGTATAAATTAATTTATTATAATATTATAACTAAATAATTATTTAGTTGTAGTGCACCTAGGAGGTGTATTTATCGACATGAGGTAATTATTTGGGGCCACTTGTAAAGTTGTACTATAATATTGGGTTATTATTTTATGTGTGGGAGACATAGGATAATGATTTAATATTTGGGGAAATTATTTAATAATATAAAAAAATTAGTACCCAATATTAAATGAGGAGACAACGGTTTTATATTCACATAGTTTTATCTTACCAATTGGTTGTATTTCTGTGAGCTTGTGTCTATAAAAGCAAAAACATGTTTAGTGGTTAAGGTTGGCTAAGTGAGTGGGTTTTCATTATTGAGTCTTTATAAGGAGTGAATATTTGAAGCACGACATGGGGTGTGTGGATTCAATTTTGGACACATGGAGGATGCATTATAGAGGCTTGATGTTTTAGAAGTATTCATTATAACTTTGTAAGTGAATGTATTGTTTATTTGATGAATAATAGATGGAGTATGGATGCTTTTGGAGGATGGGTTTTTCCTTCTTGAGGGTTTTCCCAAGGTATATCTTATGTTATCTTGTGGCTTTTCTATTTTGATCTATGCATTATGGTTTTTTTGTAAGCTTGTATGTATTATTTTCTCTCATGAGGTTATGTAGGAAATGGATTAAATGAACTAGACATTGATGCATTATTTCCTAACATTATTGAATATGATGTTTTTTTATTTGAAGGCATAAATTTAAATAAAAATAAAGATTATGTTGCTCACTAGAAGATGAAATGATTTGTAGGCTCTCCTTCATTTAGAAAATTTCTACCCAAATAAATTTTCCTTTATGAGATTTCCTCTTAGCTATGACATCCTTTCATTTAATGGTCAACTTAAGCTCCTTAATTTGATGATCATGTAGAAGCTTACTAATGAAATGTAGTCATCCACCATTCATAACCATGTTAGTTCTCATAACATATAATTCATTGTATACCTTATTCTCACCCATAGATATATTAATTTGTCTACGTATCTAGTTGCATGGTGTGGTGAGTCTATTTGCACATATGATATTACACCCATTAAAAATTTCAGCCTTCTTGTGTCTTACCTTATTACTTGGATCTCATATTCTTATGTACAAACAACTTTGAATTTTTGAAAAATAACATGTGTGCCCTTTGTTGCAAGTTGTGTTCTTCCTCCTTATTCCATTCCTTGGATACAATCTTGATGTAGGGGAATTTCCAAATTTTGATTTACTTTTTGGTTGTTGGTTACTATCTTTTTTTGTTTGCTTGTCTCTCTGTGACAAGTGGTAGCTCATGTGGGGCAGTGAGCTTTCTTTGTTGTTCCCTATCGATCTTTCTTTTTGTTTTGGATAGGAGGGAATGGTAGTTACAAGTGATCGCTACCTTTGTGTGAGAGTTCTGCTAGTAGAGGGTGATAGTTATTGGAAAAAAAGCCAAAGCCAAGTGCTTTCTACCAGTGAACTATTCTTGGAGGGGACTGAGCAAAGAAGAAGATGAAACAATAGAACAATACAAAGAGATTGAGTGATAGGGATGATGCAATTTGAAATGATGGTAAATGTAGTTCGGATAGAATAATGTATTAATTGTGGGTTGGTTGTTAGTGTACTTAGTCGATTGGCTTATTTTTATTGATGTTTGTCTCCTTTGTAACCTATTACTTGGAGTTAGGAAAGACTTTGTATATATGTTGTGGTCACCTTTTTCAAGGATGATTTTTTTGGAGTAGTATTTTGTAGCATGTGATTTCTACTCATCATTGTCTGTTGTTTCTTGAAGTGTCTTGACTACTATTATGTAATGTGCCTAGTTATTGTTATCAACTTATAATCAAAGTGTTATTGCTTATAGAATAATCAATTTTTTAATATCTTTTGTGGCATCATTCTCTCTTTGATATTGCATATGGTTAGTAATTAAACAATTTTCCACTAGTTTTCTATTAGAGTATTAAGTAATTGGGAGTTTGGGAAGTGGGAAAAATTCCACCAATAAGGATGAGAAGAGGAGGTGCTCCTAGTGGTGGTTGAAGAGGCCATGAAGAAGGAATTTTAGAGATGTTGCAGAACCTAATAGCAAGGATAAATTCCATGGAGTAGGCACAGTGAAGGGGAATATTTGTTGATCATGTCAGTGAAGTTGAGGAAGACGAGCAACCCCAAACTGATGATGAAGTTTGACAAGAACCAGAAGGAGTGGAAGAAAGATTGATAAGAGTTGTTATGAATGTGGGAGCCAAACCAAGAATTAAGGTTCCTACGTATTCTAGAAGCTTGAATGGGGAAGAGCTCATTGATTGGATCAATGATTTGGATAAAAAAATTTGAGTACGAAGGAGTTGCAGAAGAAAGAAAAATAAATTTTGCCTGTACAAGACTTAAAGGCCACACTGCAATGTGGTGGGATTTTGTGTAGTCTAAAAGATGAAAGAAAAACAAGGAAAAGATCACTTCCTGGGATCATATTATTTCCAAATTGAAGATGAAGTTCCTTCCAATAGATTATCAAACCAATATTTTCAAAAGATTGCAGAATCTCAAGAA
This sequence comes from Sequoia sempervirens, assembly GCA_007258455.2. Taxonomy (NCBI): domain Eukaryota; kingdom Viridiplantae; phylum Streptophyta; class Pinopsida; order Cupressales; family Cupressaceae; genus Sequoia; species Sequoia sempervirens. The sequence goes on from VDFB02373365.1 coordinate 29,974,864, forward strand.
AAATTATATGCCAGTCAAAGAATATATGGAAGAGTTCTACAAGTTAGTGATTTGTTCAAGCCACAATGAAGAGGATATGGAAAAGGTGGCAAGATATCTGAATGGGTTGAAATACAGTTTACAAGATGAGATAAGTCTAGTGTCTCTGAGAACTCTTGAGGAAGTCTATCAGTTGGCCATTAAGGCAGAAGACAAGCTCATGAGGAAGAAAAATCAGCAAGGAAGACATAGAGGAAGAGGACCACAAGTTGGTAGGGGTCATCAAACTCATCAATATGAAGGGGCTGGTAGTTCTAGTGGGCCATCTAATCAAGAAAGAGGATGCTATCAAAACAAAGGAGGAAGATCTTTTGGAATAGGTGGTTATCAAGGAAGAGGAAGGGGTTTTGCTATTAAATGTTTTAAATGTAATCAATATGCTAGTCATAAGAGTTGGGAGTGTCCGGAGATCACAAGAGAAGGTCACACAAGGCCTGAACAAAGCAATCAGATTATGCAAGTAGATCAAGAAAGTGTGAGATCACCTACTCATCAGAATGAAGAACCTAAGACTAGAGAGTCTTGGTTGTTCAAGAGAATTTTATTGAAGCCACCAAAGAAGAGTAAAGAACTAGAACAAAAAAGAGCTTTATTCAAGACCAAGTGCAAGGCTAAAGTTAAGTGTTGCAAATTGATTATTGACATTGGTAGTATGGATAATTTAGTGGCTATGGAAATGGTGGATAAACTAGGTCTTGAGAGAACTAAACATCCTACACCTTATAAATTTTATTGGCTTTAGAAGGGGCATCAATTGTTGGTAGATGAACACGCCCTAGTAGAATTTCAGATTGGGAGTCATAAGGATAGTGTGATTTTTGATATCATGTCCATGGATGTATGCCATGTATTACTTGGTAGGCCTTGGCAATTTGATCAAAAAGTTGTACATGGTGGGAGGAGTAACACCTATACCTTTGAAAAGGATGAAATCAAGCATAGTTTGTTGCCTATGTGTGAACAAGAAGAGGACAATAGTGGTAGCAGTAGAAACAAGATAATGTTGGTGATTGAACAAGAGTGAAGAATGTAGAAATGGGAGTTGCTTTGGTGCTCAAACCCAAGGAGTTGCTTCCCTCTACAAATTTTGAGGATCTACAAAATGAGGTACAAGATATCTTGGAGGAACATAAGGATATTATTGCAGTTGATTTACTTGATGAGTTTCCTCCTATGTGAAGTATTATCCATCACATGGATTTGATTCCAAGGGTTATCCTTCCAAACAAGGCTACATACAGATTGACTCCCCAAGAGAATGATGAGATTAGAAGGTAAGTTGAAGAATTACTTTAGAAAGGGTTGATAAGAGAGAGTCTCAGTCCTTGTGTTGCCCTACAATCTTAGTGCCTAAGAAAGGAAATGAATGGAGAATGTGCATAGACTCTAGGGCCATTAATAAGATAACTATCAGATACAGGTTTCTAATTCCTAGAATAGATGATTTGATGGATTTCTTGGGTGGTGTTAAGTATTTTTCAAAGATAGATATGAAAAGTGGTTATCATCATATTCAGATCAGACCTAGAGATGAGTGGAATACAATATTTTAAATAAATTATGGACTTTACGAATGATTGGTTATGCTCTTTTGGCTCAAAAATGCACCCAATACTTTTATGAGTCTCGTGAATGAAGTCTTAAAACCTTCTCTATAGAATTTTTTTATTGTATATCTTGATGACATCTTGCTTTTTAGTTGGTCTAAAGAAGAGCATCTACAACATTTGAAGATGGTGATGACGAGGTTGCATGAAGAGAAGTTGTAGATTAATCTAAAGAAGTGCGTGTTTATGCAAACTAAATTGACTTATTTGGGTTTTGCATAGTATCCAATGAAGGGTTGAAAGTGGATAAGGATAAGGTTCAAGTTATTATTGATTGTCCAACACTAAGGAGTGCACCTGAGGTAAGGAGTTTTCATGGGATTTCTAGCTTTATAGGAAGTTTATTATAAATTTTAGTCATGTAGTTTCGCCTATGCTTGAAACCATTAAGGGGTCTAGAAAGTAGTTTATATGGACTCAAGAGGCTGAAAGGAGTTTCAAATTTCTTAAACATAGAGTAACTAAGCAACCTATCCTTGCATTACTTGATTTCAATAAATTATTTCATGTTGAATGTGATACCAATGGATTGGGAATAGAGGTTTTTCTTAGCCAGGAAGGTAAACTAGTGGATTATTTTAGTAAAAATCTAAATGATGCTAAGAATAAATACTTTTCCTATGATCTTGAATTCTATGCTTTGGTTCAATATTTGAAGAAGTGGAGGCATAACCTTCTTCCTAAGGAGTTTGTTGTTTACACTGATAACCATGCATTATAGTTCATCAATAGTTAGCACGAATTAAATTAGAGACATGCAAAGTGGGTAGAGTATCTTCAAAGTTATATTTTTTGTTGAAGTATAAGAGTGGGAAAAAAATAAGGTTGCTAATGCATTAAGTAGAAGAATTTTATTTTTGTATGAAATTCGGGCTAAAAGTGTTGGTTTTGATAGTTTGAGGGAGTTGTATGCAAATGATCTAGATTTCAAAGATGTATATGAAGCTTGCAACAGTCTAATTAGCAGAGATAGTGGTCCTTGGATTGATTTTATGCTACTAGAAGGTTTTTTGTTCAAAGGCAGTCAATTGTGCATACCTATGGGATCAATGAGGGAGAATCTCTTCAAAGAGAAACATAGTGGCAGCCTAGGAGGACATTTTGGATAGGATAAAATGTATCTATAGTTGAGTTCACACTACTATTGGAAAAGAATGTGTGTTGATGTCCAAAAGTATATGGAGAGATGTAGAGTATCTCAACATGCAAAGGGAAGAAGTCAGAATGTAGGGTTGTACCAACCCTTGCTAGTTCCATCTCAACCATGGGATTCCGTAAGTATGGATTTTGTTATGGGTTTGCCTAAGACTCAAAGAGACAATTATTCTATCTTTTTAGTTGTGGATAGGTTCTCAAAAATGGTGCATTTTATCCCATGGAAGAAGACTAGTGATGTAACCAATATTGCTACTCTTTTTTTCAAAGAAGTGGTTCATTTACATGGTATTCCAAGGAGCATAGTGTCGGATAGAGATACGAATTTTGTTGGGAATTTCTAGAGAACCGTTTGGAAAAAGTTGGGAACATATCTTATTTTTAGTTCCACCTACCATCCCAAAAAGATGGCCAAATCAAGGTGGTGAATAGAAGTCTTGGTGACATGTTGAGGTGCCTTGAACATGGGAACACACCTGGTAATTGGGATATGGCTTTGGCCCAGGCTTAGTTTGCTTACAATGATTCTCCAAATTGAAGTACAGGTTTTAGTCCTTTTTATATTATTTATGGCATGCATCCTAGGGGTGTCTTGGTACTCATAAATCTTGGTGACATGGAGAAAAGAAGTGCAAATGTTGAATATTTTGCACAAGTAATTCATGACCTTCATGAGGAGGTTAAGATGAACATTGAAGGAAGCAATCAACAATACAAACATTATGTTGCTAAGAAGTGGAGAGGTTCATTTTTCAAGTGGGTGATCTTGTGTTGGATCGTCTTAGGAGAGAAATATTTTCTACATGTGAATATAACAAACTAAAAATGAAGAAAATCAATCCTTGCAAGATTCTTTGGAAGTTTTCAGTGAATTCCTATGAGATTAGCCTTCCTCCAGGCATAGGGATTTCACCAATATTTAATGTAGAAAATTTGTATCCATACAAAGGTGGTACAAATGAAGAAACAATAGAGTTAGAGTTGCAATTTGCTGAAGACCGGCATGTGACCAAACCCATTCCATTGGAAATTGAATGCATTCTTAAGAAACAGTTGTTGAAGAAGACCCACGGTAAAGAGTATTTCAAGTATTTGGTGAAATGGAACAATCATCCTTTGGAGGATGCTTCCCAGTTGTCCACACCTGAAATTTCTAAATATGGTCATTCCATTGATGACCTCTGAACATGAGTTCATGATCTTTTATTTTCCCCTCAAGGAGCCTAATGCAGGGGTATCGCCCAATTTTGATTTACATTTTGTTTTTGGTTACTGTCTTTTTTTTTTCTTGTCTCTCTGTGACAAGTGGTGGCTCATGTGGGGCAATGGACTTTATTTTTTGTTCCCTATCAATCTTTCTTTTTGTTTTGGATAGGAGGGAATGGTAGTTACAAGTGATTTCCACCATTGTGTGAGAGTTCTATTAGTAGAGGGTGATGGTTATTGGAAAAAAATCCTGAGCTAAGTGCTTGCATCCAATGAACGGTTCTTGGAGGGGACCGAGTGAAGAAGAAGACGAAATAATACAACAATACAAAGATATCGAGTGACAGGGATGATGCAAGTTGAAATGATGGTAAATGTAGTTTGTACAAAATAATGTATCGATTCGGGTTTGGTTGTTAGTGTAATCAGCCAATTGGCTTCTTTTCATTGATGTTTATCTCCTTTGTAACCTATTACTTGGAGTCATGAAAAACTTTGTATATGTTGTGATCACCTTTATCAAGGATGATTGTTTTGGGGTAGCATTTTTTAGCATGTGATTTTTTCTCATCATTTTTCATTGTATATTGAAGTGTCTTGACTGCTATTATGTAATGTGCCTAGTTATTGTTATCACCTTGTAACTAGAATGTTATTGTTTATAAAATAATCAATTTACCAGTATCTTTTACAGCAACATCATGTCTTTAATATTGCAAATGGTTAGTAATTAAACAGTTTTCCATTAAATCCATGATGACAAAATACCTTGTTGTAAGGAATAGGCATGTACATAAGAAGAATGCCTCAAAAGATACCAATACTCAATTGGAGTATGTAAAGAACATATGTTTCTTGAATTGAAACATTCTTTAAAAATTCATACCTTTCATATTCCTGGTGAATTCCTCCAAGAGTTGTTTCCTTTCCATCTCTTGCAAATCTATTTTTTCTTTATGCTCCACCATCACAATTTATTCATTTATGGTTCTATTGTCTTCTTTTCTAACTCGTTTGGTTCTTTTTCTTTTCTCCCATATCTATTACTTGGCTCAAAAATTTCTTTGCATAGAAAACAATGTTTTTTTCTTCTTAAATCACTTTTATTCTCTTCATTATTTATTGTTACATGGTGAACTTTTTATTTATAAAATACTTTATTTGGCTCAAGCTCAATTGTCACAATTTTTTATTCCTCCTTGGTGAATTTTTAACTTTCATCTTATTTTCTCTATCTTATGTAGTCATAAGTTCCCTTTTTATCTGGATTTCTCCTTTCAAGATAACTCAAATAGTCATAAAAACTTTAAGTTTTTTACTTTTTCAAAAAAAAAATTATATTGAATAAAAGCTTCAAGGGCTTCAAATTTGTGTCTTTCATCTATATCTCATTGTCTCATTCTTTTTTTTTCCTTCACCAATTTCATTAGTACCTTTCAAAGAGGATCTATGATACAAGATCTCTATTTCTCTAAGAATCAACAAGAACCAAATCTACCCCATTGGTTGGCAAGATCTTTTCTTTGATATTGGTGTAGTGTCCCAAAGTAAATAATTATCTTCTTTATTAAAAATAAAGTAACACAGAAAATATGAGAAAAATGATATATTTCAAACCCTTATGAAATATTATTTTTAAACAATTTGAATACCCACAAATATTTAGCAATTATCCACCTAAAAAGCATAATAAAGAACAACTAATCAACACCAAACTTGCACAACTTTGAGATGGGAACTTAAAAAAATATTACTGAAAAATCTAATTTCTATAGAAAAATATACTATTATAATAGTCCTTTAATAGAAAATACAAATTTAGAGTAAACAATGTTTATCTTGCACCCTACCGTGTATTTAGAGTAAACAATGTTTATCTTGCACCCTACCGTGTATTTAGAGTAAACAATGTTTATCTCGCACCCTACCAGCAAAACACACTACTAAAAACCCACTAATCTTCACCATAGAAAACTATGATATTCTTAATCTTTGAAATGATCAGGGACAAAAGCAGCAATAATAAACAAAAATCCTATAGTAGGAATAAACACAATAAACTAAAACCATAAACTATGCTCAATCAACACCAACCGCACCTACAACCTATAACAACAAAAAAAAACTAAAAAGTTGAATATGTTGTAAATTTTGAAGCTCCAATGCAATCCCTATATGAAATTTCCCTTAATAATTAAATGGTTTCCATCCTCTAATTCAAACAACCAATGGGTTTCCATCCACTGATTGCAAACTCTTATGGGTTTCCTCCACAAAATAAATATCCTTGAAAATTTTGGATGTCAAGAATCCCAACGCCCCTTTTGATGGGAAAAATTCTCACTCCACTCCTACCTACCAAAATTTTCTCCTTAAAACTTGTCATGCAAAACTCACAATCTATCATAAAATCTACTATTTTATGAATATGTCTCATGCAAGAGAATTTCAAGGAAACTCATGTCTCAATTAGAATCAATTATATTTAATTTTAATATTCAAATGTCTCAATAATATTATGAAATTGTCAAATTCCATCAAAAATATAAATAAAAATTATTATTTTCCTATTAATTTAACTCAGCCTAAGAAATATTGAAATAATTTATCTAATCATCTAAATTAATTAATTTGAAAGATGACATGACAAAACATAAGTGCTTAATACACTTATAATAGAAAATGATATATATATATATATATATATATATATATATATATATATATATATATATATATATATATATATATATATATTTTTTTTTTTTTTCTTTTCTTTTCTTTTTTATCTTCATCACAAAATCTCAACAATATTAATTTATTATATCCCCTTATTGAACTAGAGAGCTTCACCAATATCACTTTAGAGACAAGGAAGTATTTAAAAATTCTCAATGGCCATTGAATAAAAAGACCCTATGATCCTTGTTCCTTCTCATAAACATTTGAATAATTGTTCAAAATAAAAATAGTTCTGAAAAATGTAATGCTTGGCCCCTAATTTTGCGTGTCATACTTTCTTCATGATCTAAAGCTACACATATGGTATCCTCAACTGAATTTACCTCTATCATTTTGTCTATATTACTAACCTATTTCTTTTTGTTAACAATCATATTCGATAGCCTCTTTAATATTTAAATGAAGGAAAATTTGTTATGTATTGCACTTTACTCATTATCATTTTAAAGCAATATAAAACAAAAAGTGCCATAGTTATTGTTGCTACATATCTTTCATATGGACCCTCCAAATTTATTGTCCCACATTAGGAAAGGATTATATCCTTTAACTTACATGTTGCAACTTGATGTGCTACTTTACTTTACTTTATTTTCTTTATTACTTTTCTACATTGCTTGTGCCACCTAAAATGCAATATCAAATACAATGATATTTCATGCACCAAATTATATATAGTGATTGGTGTCATATCTTTGAAATCCATGCCATGTTAAATTCTCCCTATGGTCTCTTTATTATATTTACAAGTAAAATGAGTATCACCATTTTTAAATATTAACATATAGTATGTTGAGGCTAGTTCATGGATTCATTTTGAACCATTTATTTTTACTTTAGACTTATCTCATATAGCATGAATTTGAAACAAAATTATATTCTAAGTATCAAATTATCACACTATGTCTTAGCTTAGTTAGGGGTCACTATGAACAAACCAATAATTCAAATGATTTGTCGTTTGACTTTTTTTATATTTATTATTTTTAAAGAAGTTATTATATTATAAAAACTTTTATGTTTTGTATCAATTGAGGTTATTTATTGTGGATAGGCAATTTCATGATAAATATTTCTCTATATAAAACATTTATCATCAAATCCCATTGAATCAAACAATCGCTACATTAGTCTCGAGCCCGAATATTTGCTTGGTAATCTACGAGATGATCTTGTATCATTGTAGCACACAATCATTAACAATAAGAAAATCGAAAGATATTATATTCTTTAATTCCACATAATAGATTTTGTAACTCAGTAGATTTCTTGCATGAGAGTAAGAATGAACCTAGAAAAAAGAAAAGATGCATTCCATTGGATAATAGAGTCAAGATAGAAAAATAAAATAAACCAACACATAAATTAAACCATCAAATGTAGTCTTAAATTTTATTTTTTAAAATAATACTGTAACTACATTAAAAAAATGAAAATATTTAGTACTACAGCCAAATTCAAAACTAAAAATAAGTGCTAACTATTTTAAAATGGTTGAAATTTGAAACATAACCTCCAACCACAACTAGTACACTTTTAATGATATTTTGAGGATTCTTAAAAAATGTATATTATACAATGTTACAACTACAACAAATTGAACAAAATTAAAAACTATGCTACTATATGCATATTAAATTTAACAAAATGAAACCTTTCTTAATCAATTTACACCCAAAAAAAATGACACTTGATTATTAACCATACATATTTTATGAGATAAAAAAAATGTACCTTTTTAGCTTCATATTCTCCACAAGTCAAGCTCTCAACTTTGTTTATTTTTCCCCGTGATACAAATTGGAAATATTATTAAAGTGCTAGAATACTCTCTTATGTGCACACTTAGGTATGGTTGGTGAATTATGGGTGTTGTACCCTTTTCTTACTATATGCAATTAAAACTTTTAAATTTAGTTTTAAGATAACTGTGTTTCTAAATCATAGCCTAACAACTTCATAAATGTAACAATTCATAACTCCATCCTTGAAGTGTGAGTTCTTGTTGCTACAAAAGTTTTTTCTACCATGCATATTCTCGTATTCCTCAAAGACAAGGACATAAATTATATCAATAATAAAACTTACAAACTCATGCTCTCCATGATAGAGTTCACACACTAACTACTTGTACCTTAAATTCTCAATATTTAAGATTCAATATCATACTAGGATCCACTTGAAACTACTAATTTCCCTCAACTATAATTTCCATAAACTATAAAATCTTATCCTTCTTGAAGGATGTCAAATATATTTCTATCATGTTTGTGTTTGTCCTATGTTATTACAATATTCATTACCATAGGATAGCAGTAATAGATAATCATTAAAGGTCTAAGTAAAAAATAGAATCTCTTGAATTAGCTATCACACTAGGCTACATTTTTAGATGGACATAGATGGACATGGTCTAAAATTTAGAGATGGTTTTTGAACACAAAAAATCACCAAGTGGAGGATGTATACTCTTTAAAAGATTATATTTGTATATTTTATGATTAAATTTTCATACATATAATTTTTTTGTGAGATTAAAGATGGGGCTAAAATCCTTTTTATTTGAGTCTTGAACCTAAGTTCTATTGATTCTACCCAAAAAATTATGGCTGAAAATGACACCTTGGTTCTAGCAACCAGACATGTGGCACATAAGCACCAATAATTAAGCAAGCCAATCTCCAAATCAACCTGACCAACTTTCTACCTACTCTCTTTATTAACTCTAACCAAAGAGAAAAAATGAAAGAGGTAAACATTGAAAAGGCCATAAACCAAGAGTAGGAATCTTTCTACAATTTCACTAGAGTTTAATATATTGTAATAGTTAATTAGGAAACATTGTATAATACCAACATGCAGCAAATCACCAAAGCATAAACAAAGAAGAGTTAAAATTTTCCTAGAGGAACAACCTCATTTATTGATAAATAATATAGTTACAAAATGAAGGATCAACTTACCAAGGAACATAGAATGAGGCTCCCTTGAAGCTAGATATGAGAAGAAGAAAGAAAAATATATATCAATATCCTAAGAATGAGAAAAGTATCACATTACCATTAAAATGGTTCAATCTAATTTTTTATATTATTTGAATCACATATATACTTTCTAGAAAAGGAGAGAGAAAATAAGAGAAAGGAGAAAAATGGAAAGAGAGGTTTGTATAAGATGTGGTTGAAACCTTCAATGCTCCATAATGTAGCTATAGGATGCTTATTTAGTTTTCGTTCTTATCTTTGCATTACAATTCTTCTTAAAATATTTGGGAAATCAAAATAATATAATTTATCTCCAAAATTATCTCTTGTATAGAAAATAACTTTATAGCCTATTTGAATTTATTCACCTAAGTCTTTCACCTTGTATGAATGATTCCCCTTTATTGTTGTAAAATGTCTCCACCTATTCATTCACATTGAAATATCCCCTTTCTATTGACTTAATCTTTTCTCACTTGAAATATTTTACATTTAATGAAGTAAATCCCTTGCATCTTTACATTTTAATATTTCTTTCCTTGATTTGTATTTTGTGAATGTTTTTTATGTAGGAAGTATTTCTATTGAGTTTTGTTAAACAGGCGCAGGACAACTAAGAGGGGGGGATGAATCAATTGTCACAAAATTCAAACTTAAAAGTTTAACACATCAATTCTACCACACTATTTTGTTATTGAGTAAAAGCATGAAACACAAATAACAAAAAGTAAATCAAAACAATGAACACCAGATTTTTAGGTGGAAAACCCAATAAGGGAAAAACCACTATGAGGGTTAGCTCACAACATAAAAGAATTATAAAACTGAATATAGAGGCTCACTACCCAGAAGAGGAATCATTGTCCAAGTACAAAGGCTCACTACGTACAGAAAGGACTCACTAGCCAACAAGGAGGCTCACTGCCTACAGATACAAGAGAGAACAAAATATCCACCACAACAATTAACACACATCCGCAACTTTGAATAAGAATTGCAAAAACCTTTAGCTCACTACCTTCAGGAATCCAACATAATAAAGAACTGTTGTCCCAACTCACTCACACACACACACACTTCTGCTCTTATGATTTGTGGCTCACTTTCGTCACTTTGCATCACACTGTCATACAACTCTTCACAATTTGACTTTCTTTTATACCATCCTCAACCTTAGAAACTTTCTCCAAGTTCAGCCACAAATACCTCATTTCATAAATTCAAATTAGGTCGGCAACTCAACATTCCCACGATGGAAAGGAATAAGTGTGGACCAATAAAAAAACATTTTTCAAGATCAAAAATAATATCTTGAATCAACCACATGCTTCCTTAATTAAATTTATTCTTCGAATGAAGTGTAAACACCAAGTCAGCCAAAACTAATGAAAACACAAATGAACATTTATGTGCATGCTTCTATTGATGGTGTTTTCTCCACAGCAACAACTCAGACAGAATATGGAAATCCTATCTCTCTTGAAAGGTAAATATCTATCAGCAAGCCTCAAGAGATAACCCCAAGGTCTCTAATGTCAAGTCTTGACAATGCATAAACAACTCAGTGATAAATGTGAAAATGTTGGTAATCACAAAGGGACCTTACTACAAGCAAATATTGAATCCTTAAATTTATCAAATCTAGCAATATGGTGATACTTCCAATCCTAAATCTAACTTGAATGATAAAGAAATAGCAAAAGACAAAGGTTTTAGAGAGATTCTTAAATTTAACACTAAACCTAAGATTAACAATGCAAATGATGAAACACTTGAAATGGACCAATCCCTCAAAAACTTATTTCTACTTGACCCAGATGGATCTGCAATCTTACAAAAATAGTGCAATCTTCTAAGGCATTAAATATTTTTAGATCATGAGCATTCATCCAAAACAACCCTATTGCAATTGAAATGGATAAACCTTCACAATTGAACTAATCACAATGAATATTAAAGTCCAGACTAACTTTGCAAAGCAACCAACAATCAGCTAGTTGCAAAAAGTATGGACCAGGGATTGCTACAAACACTTCAAGCATCAAACCATAAACACCATTGAATCATAATCTAACATGTATCTAATATTTCTCAAGCAATCTCAAAAGATAGAACAACAAGAACCACACAAGATAAATCAACACAAGAGAATTCACCAAGAGTACAATGTCTTCAATTGTATTGAATCACCCAATAACAACAACAATTCCAGTGTTCTATGTTACAACACTTCCTCAAAATGAAATAACTTCTAACTCTAACTCTTGCTATATTTCTTAATTCGCTCCAAAGAAAAACTATTTAGCCCTTACAAATGAGGCAGAATGCCATATTTATAGAAACCCCCCAAGATATGTCGGCCTAACTAGGGTTTACAATAATGAATGGCCACAAAACAAGTCGGCCAAGAGGAATTCAAAATAAAATAAAATGTGCCTTAAATGCAGGTATTCCATCCAGGTCGGCCTGGGATCTCCAACATAACCTGGTCCAATGCATGTGAAGGAGAAGAGAAATAATGGGGAAGCACAAATTCTGATGTAGCATTGCATTAACTACTCCCCCCTTTATCCTTAGCGCGCTCCATCTTATCTTGCACCATCAAAAATACCTTGTCCAAGTCGTCCACAAGAGGCATAGGTAAAACCTTAACTCTCCTCTCAATGGACTTGATATCATCTCTTGACTGTTTTACCATTTTATCCCAATCTACCTTACTTGTTTGATATTTATCAATTACTGCAATGTAGGTAGTTGCATCATCCATCTAATGTTCAGTGATAGGGCCCTCATTTACTGGAGAATATACATCTCGCCACCATTTTCTCAACTGCTCCAAGCTAAGGTGTTTTGGCACAAATCTCTTTCTTCGTGTCATCACCTCAAAGAAGGAAATGCACTTATTGTAAATTTCAGTCAAGGTGTCCTCAATCTGTTTCCCCAGTTTATATACTTTCTTTAAAACCTTCTACCTTATTTGAAAAGCTTCATACCATTCCCAAGGTTCGATGGCTCTGGAGGAAGGAAGCATTCCATCACTTATCAATTTATCCTTAGTATACTCCATGATGATCTTAGTCTTTTGTAATAGGATATATATGTCCTCCTTATCCTATGCTAGCACATTTCTTATCCAATTTAATGATCTCATTGCATCTCCTCCAGTCGAAAGGATGTCTTTGATAGCATCATCTCCCTTGGTTTGTACCCCTTGTAACTAGTCGATTGTAGCATGTGTGGTGCTTTTCATTCTTTCCAACTCTGATATTGTTTCTTGCGGTAAGAAACTTGCAGCAGATGATGAGGAACTGATGGATTGTAGAGGCTTCATCAAGTCTTGCAAATATATCTTGAGTTTATCATTTTCTCTCTTCAATTCTTGTTTGGTCTGAACTTCTTTCCTCAATCTACCCAAGATCACAGCACTAGAACCTTCATACTCTTCAATCTCTTGTTCCATGGAAGTATGCCCTAGGTTGATGTTCTGCACATTGTAATCACTTCCAGTCACATCATCCCTATTCTTATCAGGGGCAGGAGTAGCAATGTGAACCACCCTGTTATTTTCTTCATCCTTACTATGACATAAAACATCCAATTCTCGAACACTCCTGCAGTCCTCAAACCCATCACTCTGCTAAGGAGAGTGATTGCATCATAGTATTCTGATATGAACTTAGCTTTGTGCAACTGCTTAGGTAACTTTGAGAAGTGTGGCTTAGGATTCTCCAACCAGGAGTTGATGACTTGCAAGGCTTTAGTTGTATCGTTTGTATAGTGTCTTTTGGCCACATCAAGGTCCAAACCAACCACATGAGATCTGTCAGGCATATCAAAGGTCTAAGCCACTAAGACTAGAGAAAAATTAGCAAGCACCCTTCCTTGTGGACCAATTATCCTCTGTGTACCTGAATCATAATGCCTAGCACACTCTAAGACTAACTCATAACATTGCACCATTGGAGGGAAACCAACCACATGCGCTAATCCAGATTTCACTAGTCTACTAGCTAATTGGGAAGGGTTCTGCATCACCATCCTTGCTTTGAACTCTTCATAATCCCATCTCCCAACATTAGTATCCGCTACCTCCAACCAAATGGAAACCATCTTAGTCTCGGGAACCTTACTTTTCATATCCAACTTGATCCTCTCGGCCTCAAAAATAGAAGTCCCCTCGTCACCTGGATCCATTACCTTGCCCTTGGTCTTCCCAACAGCAGCCTTGCTTGATTCATCCAAAAGACCACAATAAAGATCCATCATAGCATGAAATCCAAGTTATTCCATCATAAAACTACATAATCATCCTTAAAACAAGCCCATGATGAACAAAATCCCCTAAAACTTCTCAAAGATTACTCCTTTTAAAGTTTGGGTTTTTAATTTGCTCATGGAATTCAGGCCAAAGAGGAATCTCAAGAAATTCCAAGCCAGACGGAATTCAACGAAATAAGCACAAAATCATCCAACATTCATTTGATCAACCATCATTAGTTAAGAAAGATCATGACACATCTTTAAATAACTCAAATTGACCACATGATGCCCAATCATCAACTAATAATTCATGCCACCTCATAATTCTTCAGTTTCAGGGAGATTTCAGAGAATTTCGTCCAGGGCAGAAATCCACAAAAATGACAGAAATTTACAGATTTCGGGAAAATGAAGAACCGAAGAACTTTCGGTAAAATCTTGACGATACGGAATTTCACAAAGTCAACACATTTTCATCATTTTTAAGCGTATTTTAGGGAAATCAATAGAGCAATGGAAAGTCAGGGAATTCCTAAAGTAAGGAAATTCCGCGAGTTTTTCTGCGAGGTGCTCGAAAACTCGAAATCTTTAACTTCGTCAGGATTTTGCCTAAGATCAATCAAATGATTAAAGGATTGAGGATTTAACCTTGGATTCAATTCATTTCAACCCCAAATGGAGAACCTCAGTTTCAAATTCATTCAAACGCAACCCCAAGCAATGAGAGCGGCAATTTCAAAGAGGAACCCTAAGAGGCCGCCATGAATGCACAGCTTAGAAGCAACTCAATCTTTCAATTATGCTTATCTTTCACAAAATCTCCCACAACCTGACTAAGATAGGGTGACTATCAGATTAGACACTAGACAACAAGTCTCAATTCGCCCAGGACATGATTTATCAAAGGTCAGGGTTTCTTGGTTAAACCATAACTCGTCATAGAAGATCATGAAATTAAACTAAGGATCAAACAAAGCAAAGACTAACCGCATTGAATCACAATCAAGCAGAAAGAAAGGAAACACTAACCACATGAAGGGGCTTCAAACGAAAACCAGAAACCCTAGCTTAATCGCCAAACCCTACCATATCAATATTTTGACTCACAGCACATACGTACAAACCATGAAGTAATTCAATTCATTAATTAAAAGAGAAAGCATCATGTACATACCATGAGAAAAGATAAATCAAAAAAGCAGAAGCTGGCCAGAAACCCTAAAGTCCGAGCAGGGTACAAGTGGCCTCCAAAAAACCCAACTGCAACAATTGATTTCAATCCCAAATGCACAATCCAACAATAACACTTCGAAACCAAGCTCCTCATATCTTAGAAAACAAATGATAAAACTCAATGGCACAAGAATTCATCAAAATAGACTAAATACATGCCACAAAAATCGTACAAAGAGCATTAATGCAGTCGACAAGACAGGCCAAACCAAAACCCGGGAATCCAACAGGGTGACGGACTTTTAGAGAAATCCGGTCACCACGGAATTCCAAGAAGGACCAAAATCTCTGAACCACAATGCAAAAGCAGCTGCCACCAGGTTTTCAAGGAAATGCGGAGGAAAATCCTGAAGTTGAAGGAAAACCCAAAAATTGTCTAAAACTTAATATTTTCAATCAATATCATAGAGGGATCACCAATGTAGGTAAGATAGACATTCAAGCTCATGCCAAAGCTAGGTAAATCCCCAAGATCAAAGGGCCAAAACACCAAGAACGAAAGCAAAAGAGGGTCCCTGCTTTCAACGGGGCGTGTGTGTGAAAAATTGCACAATAGCTTCCTAAAAAGAAGATGACACGTGGACTCCACAACACAGTTCATTATGCACAAGAATACATCTCATATTTCTCTAGATACATTCGCAACAAATGTAATATGCTTCAAACTTTGAACACCTTTCACCAGTCCATCCGGACTGTGCAAGCACACACAGCAACATTGAAACATGACTTTTGGACCACCAAACCTCAAACTTCTTTGCCAAAACCTAAAGAATACCATCTCAAGACATATCCCAAATCCGCAAGATCTGAAATGAAACAGTGGAGGACTGTAGAGCATAAACATTTCTCTCAGTCCATAGAAGACCAACTCTGCCAGAACAGTTCACATGCCAGTGAACGTAACTTTCATATACTGGAAAACCTTCAGATCCACTAGACCATCATTATCAAACCTTTAGATCTGCACAAGCATAGGATCAACACAGGAGAAATGTGGAGCACATACCATAGCCCATTCTGAACACATTCATCACTCTGACTTCTCTTCTTTATTAATTTTCTCAAAAGCACTTGGAAACTCATCAACACAACACATCTGCAACGACATAAAGATAGCTCCATGTACTGACAACATCTTAGCTATACATGTACAATCTGCAACATATTGAACTATGTTGACATCAATGACAACATTAATGACAACACCACCAAAAATTGCTCTTACTTGCAACAAGTTTCCCTTCAAGTGTGAATTCTTTTTATCCAAATATTTATCTTGTTAAATATTTCAATTATAATTAATCTCTTCTTGCAAAATATAGCTCACACCTCCTATGAGAAATATAACTGAAAAAAAAAATTAAAAAATTGGTTTGAATTCAACCATGATTCTCTATAGTATTTTAAATATTTATCTATAAACTTCATGAATGTGAGGATTCATAACTTTGTACTTAGAATGTGAAGTATTTATTTGTGACAAGCTAGTCCACCATGCATATACTCATCAAGTCCTCAAAGAAGAGGAGATACCCTACATCAATAATGAAGGAAAAACTAATTATTTCCATGCATTAGATACTTGTACCTTAAAATCTCTAGATTTAGGTTTCAATTTCATGCTAGGAGCCAATTTGACCTATTCATTTCCCTCAAACATAAGAAAATATCCTTCTTGAAGGATGTCAAATAAATATCCTTCTTGAGGAAATAGAGAATTTGGAAGGGGTGTCATACTAATTCAATTTAACGCATAATGAGAGATAACAATTATTGGAAAAGGTGCAACTCAAAAGTAAATGATTTGTGTCTTGATTTTATTAGAAATTAAGTAGTACATGGCATAGAATGTGTAATAAATAAAATAGCATATTAATATTACTTTGTTAGATGTTAGTTATTAGTTAGTTGTTAGGTAGTTTGGGTAGTTAGTAGGTTGAATGGCTATATAAAACCATTGAATGTAATAATTAGAATGTTGAAGATGAATGATTCATTTGTGTGTTGGATCCTTTGGCTTTCCTTTGTCACATTTTCAATATGGTATCAAAGTAAGTGTCTTGGACCCCTTTGATTTTCCTCCATTTGATTGTCTTTGTTTCAAAACGTACATTCTCACAATGGTAATGAAGTAAAGACCACATACAACAACTATTAATTTTTGCATCCATTATTTTACACTTTTTCCAACTATTTTGTAGTGTAGACCACGCACAAACTTACTAGCATTCCTTATTCATATACGTTTTATCTTCTCTCCATCTTATTCAATATTTTCATCATTTTCACTCTATTTTGTTCATGTTCATATCAAAAATTAGAAAACAATATACATTTTAGGTTTTGGCAGTTCTTTGGATAAGGCACTTTTAACAGTTGTAGTAATACTTCTTGCCACTCTTGGTGCAAAATTAGGACATGGTACATGTGATAAAGGAAGAAGGATGGGACCTAGGAAAGCTAGATTGAATGGTACTCAAGCCGTCCCTTTAGACCACCATTGATGCATTATCCCTGGTAGTTGAGACATACGTAGTTGAATGGCTCAATCACTACCATTACACACCTGTTGATCTAAGCATAGATGTTTTCTTATTCATGCACATTGGATTATATGCTGACTTCTCAACCATTGAATCTGCCGATCATGAGACAGCTGCAGCATAAAAATTCTATAGAGGCAATTGAATATTTTTTAATATTATGTTTCATATGCAGAGGTGTCAAAATAGGCGTTTGAATATGTTGTAATGTGTGAAAGGAAATCATGATAGCTTTATAGGAGTGTTGGTGATGACCAAGGCCATTCTAGCCTCCATAGATACTATAGAGCAGACTGCACCATGTTGAATGGTTGAGCAAGTCGTTATAAGGCAATGTCGACTGCCTTCTTCAATGTGGGACCAAATGTTTTTTTATTTTTTATTTTCCTATGAAAAAGTGTGGAGGAGGGACTATGTGATAGAGACACAAAATTTCAGTTGTAAATATCATCAATTTTTTTATTGTTTTTTGGGCGAAAGGATAAAAGTCGGTATATATTAATATATAATAAAAGGTTACAAAATAAGATTTGCCATGGTTCTTGACAACCAAGATTGATATCATGTTTGCTTGCTGCAGAAAAAATTGACAGAAAAGTCCCATGTACAATCTATACTACCACTGACTATAAACATCTACAATATTCCCATATAAGACCACTGACTTTAAACATTTACAATAACCCCTATTTTCCCTATATTGAGACCGACTGTTTGAAAAAACTTCCCCAAAATATCACCAATATTTGTAATTGTAAGTAAATGTCAAAAAGAATAGCTTGTGAGCTACCAAAATAAATGCAGAAGCAATGGCTGGCTAGTATCATTTCTTTGTCACCAAGAGTGACTTCTCAATTATGTTTGGCATTGAATTTAGTTGTGGTTGTAGTTTGTGTAAATCTTTGTTAAATTTTTATGTGAGTCAAGGTAGAAGATTCGATCATATTATTAATATTATTAGTCATTGCATTGGAGGAAGAAGTGATATTAATGAAGTGTTCTATGTTACATGTATCTATGTTACTGATAAGACAAAGCATTGGATCTCATATGTAATGAGAAGTAGTTCACTTAAAAGGTTCAAATGTTGTAGATTAGTGACATGTGATTTATATACAAAAAGATACTATCGTGTCATTTTTATGAATAGTGAATCTTAGTGATAATTTAAAAGATAGAGATGATCATGAAGGACAACTGTTAATATGTCAATGTGATACTAGATTAAAAGTCTTATATCAACATTATAGAGGAGTGTTAGAAATTAAGTAGTGCATGACATAAAGTCTATAATAAATAAACTAGCTCATATTAATGTTAATTTATTAGATGTTAATTATTAGTTAGTTGTTAGGTAGTTTGAATAGTTAGTGGGTTGAATGATTATATAAATTCATTGATATATTAATCAAAATGTTGAAGATGAATGATTAATTTGTCTTCTAGAGCCTATAGCTCTCCTTTGTCATATTTTCATTATTAGAATTATTTCATTTAGAGCAAGTCAAGAGAAGGCACCTACTTTTGGTAGGTAGAATTTATTCTAGCATAATTTTGTAGGATATATTTTCATTTTTGTACTGAAGCTGAGAGCTTAGTAGTTGAGTTTGATAGATTATTGGCACATTTTTTAACACATCCAAGAGAGTTTATTTTTCTTGTTGGAGTAGATTTTTTTCCTTTTCACAAATGTTTTTGAAATTATATTCTTTTAACAAGAGGTGATAGGTTAGTCTTGGACATTTTTTCCATTTTGCATTTGTTATAAGAGAGCCACCTAACAACTCCATATAGTCTTTCTCTTTATCTCCCCATAATTGTTTGAGGATTGTTTTAGCTTCCTCTAATTGTTATTTCTTTAAGGAGTATGACCATTCCAAGAGTTTTTCTAGAACATAGCTTTTTCTCCATTGTGAATTATCCAAGAAATATGAGGGATAATGAATTCTCTATAATTGACTATAATTTTTTACATTTTGGAGCTGAAAGGGGATTTTTCCAAAGTGAAAAATATTTATTTTTCCATACTATCCATATACTTAGCACGCATGGTTCCACATCATTTGGAGTCTAATTTTGTGAACATATTTCAATCAAGTTTTTCTCCAAGGGATATGTTTTGAGCTTCAAAGTTGATTATCCCACGCTATCTTGGGATTTTGATTAAAAAATTTATCCCATGCAATTAAAGTAATATTTTTATACTTTCTAGAGCTTCCTTTCCAAATTATGTTTCTCATACATTTCTCTAACTTTTCTATTATGCCTTTTTTTATTTTCATAATGACATCAAGTAAATTAGAATCGTCACTTACACCATTCTAATCATGGTTAGATGCCCTACCAATATTAGTCATCTCCCTTTCAAGGAAGTGATTCTTTTTTTAATGGTTTAGATTATTTTTTTGTGAGGCAATATTTTTCAATTTGAAGCCCAAGAGATTGGTAAGATTTTCTACCTTTTAATAGAATCATTGTAAGAGAATATCTTCAATTTGGAAGGGTTGTTCAACTAACCTAAAGTTGCACTATAGCCCTGAAGAATTTTTTTAATTAATTTTGCTTCCCTAAGAGAGGACTTGCCAAAAATAATAATGTCATCAACAAAGAGAGATTCATGTTATGGATGGAAATCTTGGGATATGTGTGACTCTCTAGGCCTAATCGTATACCATTTTCTTGTCCCTTGATTGCAATTAAAAAACTAATCAGTATTCCATTTAATGGGATTGAGAATTCCATACTTGAGATACATGCATATACCCATTTGTACCAATGGGGAGTAAACCCCATTTTTTAAAAAGTAATTATCAAAAAAGTCTAATTTACTTGGTCATATGCTTTCACCATATCTAGCTTGATCACCATGAGAAGGATTTTAAAGGTTTGAATATAGTGAACTTCATGAGCTATCAAAGAACCCTTAGCCATTTTTCTTCCTGGAATGAGCCCTCCTTAATATTTTGAGATGATGTGAGGGATGATAGCATCCAATCTTAGAGAAATGGATTTTGAAAAAATCTTCTAGATATTGTTGTAGAGATATATGGGTTTGAAATCCACAAAATTTGAAGGATTTGGAGACTTTTGGAATGAGGGCAATAAAGATGAAATTAATTTAATTCAAAATAATATGAATTTTCTTATCTTCTATAACTACTAATAAAATATCCATCCTTATAAATTCCCAAAGTTTCTTGAATAATATGGTAGTAAAACCATCAAATCTCAATGATTTGTCTAGAGACGAAGAAAAAAATGTATTTCTAACTTCCTTATTGGTGAACTCAAAAATAAGCATTCTATTCTAGTCCTAATAGATTAGCATGGGAATATTCTTCAGGAGACAACTACTAGGATCCAAGACATTTTGATTGTTTGATAGAAGAGTTTGGAAGAAATAAATATCTTCCTCTTGGATGGCTAGCTAATTGACAGGGAGTTAACCTTGAAATGAATTGATTGAAAGAATGGAGTTTGACTATCTTCTAATTTTGGTAGAGGAATGAAATAATTAGGTGTTCTTATCACTCTCAAAAATCCATAGTTCTCTATATTTTTGGCACCAATAAATTTCTTCACTAAGTAGGATTTCCTCTAAATCACTTGTGAGTTTTTTTCAAGTTTAAAATTCTCCTTATTCATCCCATTTTAAATTATATGGTCATTATAATCATGAAGCTATTTTTTATTTTAAATTTAAATATGAACATATTCTTGAAATTATGTTTTGTTCCATGTTTTAATCTATAATTTGGCATGTTGGAGCTTTTTTCACACTTGATACATCCTTGATCCTTTTATAAAAGAATCATTCTCCCACCAAATATGAAAAATACGAAGGAAGTTTCTATCACAGAACCACGTAGCTTCAAATTTGAGGGGTTTATTCCAAGGGGTAGAGGAGCATAAATCAAGGGTAACTATGGAGATAGGAAAGTGATTTGAGCCAAAGAATTTGACAAAATCTAAAGAGAAGTTGAAAGGAGAAGAAAATCAAGATGCAAAAAAGAGGAACCTATCTAGTCTTTTATCAGTGAGAAGAATATTTTATTCTATTTTTCCATGTTAATCATTAATGAAATAATTAAATTTTTCAATGGTCTTAGTAGGGGGGTGATCCCATCATTTTTTTTCCAATTTAGTAATGGCATTATTATAACCATTAAGAAATAAAAAAATTAAATGAATTTAGAATAGAACCAAGAAGATTCTAGAGCTACTTTTTTAGAATGGTGGTGACTAGACCATAAACATTGAACAACCAAAAGCTCAAATTGGTCACCAAGCTAGAAATATTGAGGAGAACCCAATTAGATCATGAGGTAGTGAGTGAAAGTTTAATTTTTTTGGTTCCATAGAAATGTTAAGCCATCTAAGGCCCCTAATGCTTCAACCTCAAAAAGAATTCCATTTATTTCATTTGTCAAAAAATATTTTACTTTGACCTTGTAGGAATTTGAAAAATTTGAGTGGTTCCATGGTTACATTTCGAAAAAAAATTCATTCGCTGGCTATCTCTAGGCTAGGGTTTCTAGTTTCATTCATTGGGGTTCATCTTTAGGGCTAAAACCCTCCTAAAACCCTAATAGTTTAAAAACTTATCCATTTCCTCTAATTGATCATTGACCTATGTTTACTCATTCCCAGTTACCTAAGTCATGACTTGAGCCATTGGTGTCATTGGTTAACTGGCCCTTTTTTCCTAGCAAATACTAGGTGCATGCATTTCAAAATAATTGCCTAAGTCCTAAGTTTAGCAGGCTATGGAGTGTTCTAATTTTGCATTATGTTCTAAGCCTAGGTATGTGTCTTATTAAAGTCTTAAATTTTATATATCAACCTAGGAATGGCCCCTTTTAAGTTATAAACTTAAAGCATGTGCATTAAAAGGCCCTTAAGAACTCGGCATGGCCCCACTTTGTTAGACACTTAACATTGATTGGTTCCCTGCTAGCCCATAGCAATAAAATAGTCAAGGAAAAAGCAATGTAAGATAGTGGGCATGTACCACGTCTCTCATCTTCATAATGGGCTAGTCAAGTTTATAAAGTGTGTTGAATGGTGTGCCCTTCATCTAACGGCTGAGGTGAAAAATACTGGATCAATTTGGATCATTCCCTGCCATCTCACAAGAGGTCTTTAAGTAGCTTTGAGGTGCTTGTAGGACAACATGCGACTAACACGTGGCATCATCCTCGACGTTAAATGAACTATGGAATAGAATGAAATATTTCAAGTGACATAGGAAAATTAAAGATCGTGCTACTAAAATGACTTGAAGCCTTATTGTTAAAAGGTAGTCAAGATGATATAATCTCATTCATTCAACTTGTAGAGATTTAAACTACATGTTGAAAAATTTTCTAAGTGTGGGTGTAAGCTTGGAAGGTTAAAGGGCACACAAGTCGATATGTACAGATTCAATCTAAACTATTCCTTTCCATCCCGCAACCCTTCATCTACTTCCTAGTAGACTCATGTGGTATAGCGGGCAAGTGACATGTATGCATTTCTAAAGCTTCCAAAGGATGGTGGAGCCCATGGTGATGATGCAAGACTTCTGCAAATGGAATTTTCTTGTTTGTCCAATGTTGAAGTCAATTTGAGCCATGCTTTTCAAACTTAGTTGACTCCATTTGATCCATTCAATGATTTAAGTCATCACAAGATCAACAGCTATGTTTTAAAATTATGAATCTGGGTTGATAGAGTTGTTATGGTTCACGTGAGTGAGTAGTAATGGCAGACATGATGTTTTCTCACCAAATTAAAGGGCCTTATCACTATAAAAGCAAGAGCTAAAGCATAATTTGAGATCACCACAACATTGTAAGGTATCCAGAGATCGATTGCAGTGCTTTCAAGCTTTCTTGCATCTAGAATTAGGGTTTCCAGCATTTCAAGCACTAGTAAGTTAAAATTACACCCTTTGTACCCAATTTCCTTCAAACTTGTGTCCACTTGCTAGTTTTATACTTAGAATTACAAGCTAGTTTTATTTTAAGGTTTGACGTTCATTGAATTATTTTCAAACTACTTTAAATTCACCTTAGTTTGTGTGTGTATTTTTAAGAACACCTGAACCACCTTACCAAAAACCCTAAATTGCATTGTAGAAAACCCTAGCTTGTGAAAATATTAAAAATTGCATCCCCAAAGGCTCAAGCTTTTGATTCTTCCCCTAAGAGAGGCCTTCATGACGACATACTAAACCAATTGAAGGATTCAGGTGTGACAATGGACAAAATTCAAGGTAAGATTATGTTTCAATGCCCTAGAGTAGACAAGGGTATTGTGGACTGACATCATGCCATCAAGGATGTTGAGGTGCCACTCATTGGATGGGATTTGTTTAAGTACTAATTTGGGAAGAGGAATTCTAATATCCTCACATGCAATGGTTGGAGGCTTGAAATGGGAAAACTTGATGTCCCAAATGTGTATCTCAATGTTGACCTACTAAAAGTTATAGCTACCAACTATGACCCCAATATCTAGGTTGTGAGGTCACACACTAGTTTCAAGATGATTGGCCTCACCCGTGAGTGGTGCAGGAGCACACCTAGGCTAACCTCCATAGTTAGGATATTTTGGCTTGTATCTGACATTAGCCAAGTCAGAGTAATTGTGTGTTTGTTTTGTACCTTAGAAGGTCATTGTTGTGGCTAGGTGAGTTAGTCATTAGGACTAAGATTCACCAAAGTTTAGTCATTATTAATAGTTTTGCTTTGTTTAGCCTTAGTAGCTTAAGTTGGGATTGGAGTCTTAAATGTGTTCTAAACACATGAATGTTGTTAGAAAGATGCCATGAGGCAGTTAAGGGAGTTGGTTGCTCGAAATATAGGAGATAGAGGTCCTAGGAGTTAGGAAGATGGCATAATGACAAGTTGCCAAATATTGTTACAAAGTTGTCATGACAACATGGCAAATGTTGCATGCAACTCGGTTACATAGGATTCCCTAAAATATAGGAGTGGGGGATCAACCAACAGACCCTAAAAAGATGGTAAATGGCATCTAAGATGCAGGGAGGCTCGGATTCAAGGACATTAGATTGTAATCAAGTTTTGTTTTTGAAGATAATAGAAGAGGACTCTGCAATTTCTGTGTTTTTCTGTGAACTACTGAATGTTTTGAGTGACAGTGTTGTTAAATGGATTGAATATTTTGATTTGGTATTGGAGTTGTGTTCACAGGGTAGTTCTAAGCCATTTCCATTTTGCAAGCAAGTTTATTTGAGTTAGTTTAGTGTTTTGATTAAATAACTTAAGGTCTAGAGGTTTTACTGGTCCTGTCCTGACCAGTTTGTCTTTTCATGGCTCCCCCATGAAATCTAGTCACGGGATCTTCCTAAGAATAGATGGATTTGTTAGGGGAGCCATTATTCTGTATATACTTAGTGTTAGGAGTCATGAAGAGTCGAGCAGTTGTGTTTAATATCAAACCCTAGCCGAGTTTAGAGTACCCGGTTAGAGGTTTAACAGTGAAGAATTGAAGAATTTAGGTAGGGGATTGAGGTATATTACGGAATCAGTACGGTTCCAGGTAGGGTATAACCATATCCTGATATGCTAGAAGGATTGAGGCTCTGTCAATCTATTAGATTAAGTGATGAGTAAGAAATCAGTAGGATCCCAGTAATTAGGTCTTTTAACCCTATTTAACCTAGATAATAGGAAACCAGTGTACAAAGGGCTTAGGAGTCTAGAACCTGTGAATATTTTAGAAGATCAAAAAGGGTATTTGAATGTGAAATTTTTTTTTCAGGTTGTTTGGAAAGTTTGGGCAAGATTTAGAAAAAGGTCACTGTCAAGGGCTACAAGGAATTAGGCCTCCTCAAGACCAATTCTTGAAATCGGTAAGAAAGAAGGTTGAAGACCCTCCAAGATGGATCCAGTTGGAAGTACATGGCATGTTCCCAACATGTTTGGCACCCCTACAATCAATTCAAGGTTTTGTGTGATGTTGGCACTTAGAGTCTTCTAAGTGTAGGGGAGAGTTTGCCCAGAACAAAGTGGTGTTCGTCTTTCAAGGTGAAGCACAAGGTGTGAGACTCTTGGAGAGGAGTTGGATCAGGACTTAGTTAATTATCTAAGCCTAACAAGGACCTAGAAGATATTAGGTTCCTAGAAGAAGTCAAGGAAAAGTCTTCTTAGCTAGTTGTGCAAGAAGGCCTTGGAACCACTTACACCAGTGAGGGAATAATTAAGGTTTTTAACTTGAATCATAATGCTAATGATCCAATTAACCTCAATTCACTAAAAGAATAATATGAGAACAATAAGATAACTTTCAAGGTCACAATCATGCCTACTTTCATGGGAAAATGAAAGGGGAGGAGCAAGATAAGGCTTACATCATTTGATCAGGAACCCTTCCCAGTAGACATGTTTGAATTTTACTTTGAGAGGTCTTACTACACTTTGTGTCAAATCATAGGGTTTGGCCCTCCTAAGAGGATTCCTATGGCATTCATGTATATGGAATCCAATATCCAACACATGATGGTAAACAAATTATATGACTTTTCCACTTACTTGTAAAATGAAATTCACAAAGGATTTGTGGCTCTTAAGTATGGTGAGACAGGAGTAAGGTTTTGGTGGTATTCCTTGGTACTACACATGTTTTTAGTCAAAGGAGCAGATTACTTTGGACAGGATATAAAATTAAAAATGAGAGGTGAAAGAAGTGAAACTCTACGATCCCAACTCTCCCATCTAAATCCCAACATCCAAAATCTCATATACCCACAATCCTACATGTCTTAGTCCCAAGCTTCAACATCCATCATCGTATGTGAAACTATTAGTTCTAGTTTCCCTTAGTCCCATAAAATTTCCCCATACCTTCACCATTCCATCGTTTCAACTACCCATATTCTAGAAGCCTTTCTATTATCCAACATATCAAACCCCTTTAATCCTAGCTTTTACCTATTCCCATCAGCCACAATCCTTTATACCCCATCTATTCCATCTCCCCTGACATCACCCTCTAATATCAAAGATATGATGGTATCATTCTTCTATTTTTTATAATCCCAATTCACAAACACAAAGTGTATACCAACATTCCTAGGTGCTATGATAATCAACATGGTTTATTTGGCATAGTTATTCAACAAGGGATCTTATCATCTATCCATGGAAAATACTCTTGAGTCTTCACACTTAATACCTATCCCACATCCATAATAGTCTATAAAAATACTTATCCCTCATCCAAAATCTAATCCACATAGCATTGATCCAACTCCATTCATCACATCCCAACATCCAAAATTTAGAAATAAAATCAAATATAAATAAGTAAAGAGAAAAAGTGTCCAAATTAGTGAAAATAATTCTAACGACTCCTTAGACAATTACCATGATGAAAACTTGGAAAATATGCATCATGTTTACATTTACTATTCAAGAGTACCCTACAACTTGGGGAGAGTTTTATCTTATCTACCCATCTATTATATATATGTACCTATCCCACAATACCTAGTCTACCATCCCTCCTTGCTTCAACCCTACTAACTATTGGAATCAATCACACTTTGATACCATGTTGAAGTGAGTAACTGGGATCATCAATTTGCAACACCAAATAACCTCCACACACACACAAGAGAGAACTAAATATATATATATATATTATTATATCAAACAAAGAATCCAATATGGTACAAAATGTTTTTGATTCCCCTTTAATATGTCTAGCAAGATGCAAGAGGATCCTTTCTTATAAAGGCAAGGTGAGAGATAGGATTAGAGAAGATCATTCCAAGTGTCTTAATCCTATAACATGTGAAAACTAACATAAAAAAAATATTAAATGGCCTAAGACACAAGAATTAAATCGCATAAGATAAGATAAGATATCATCACGAAAAATAATACTTCTAGATAGATTCTTAGGACCTAAGTAAACTTAATATGTGAATAGGACCTACGAGGTGAACTATTTAGGTAGAGCTCCTTATTCACACCAACACACCCCTTAAGTATAAATTAGATAGGAAAAAACCAACTCAAGATGCAAAATATAGGTCCTAGAAACAAGGCTTGAAGAGGTACCCCTGTACAAATAATCTCTCACAAATAGAGAAAAGGAGAAGAACATTGTGGGAGAAAAATTCTCTCCAAAAGAGAGAAAACAAGATGGACTAAGAAGCCTCCAAAATAATAGCCTAAAAATAATAGTAACATTATGAACACCACCAAATCATGAAGAAGCTACAAATAATTATCAAAAGATGATTGCTATAATATTGAAATTGAAGAACCTCCTCTGAAAACAAGATGATAATCAGGATCAAGAAGACAATAGTGTTGCAAGTATGTTGTTGGTGTTGGTCATTGATGTCACTATATGGAGATTGTGTTGGAAGGATGTTGGTGTTGTCATAGCTATGGAGATTGTTGGAGCTTGCTTGTGTTGATGAGATGGTTGGTAGTATGGATGTGTTGTGAGAATTTTTGCAAATGTTGTAGATGTGTTGAAGAGGTGTTTTTAGTGTTACAGTTGTAGTTGGATCACTTGGTTTCCACGTGCTTTTGAGAAATTTTGAATAAAAGATATTATAGTGTGACAGAGTGGTGTTCAGTGTTGTGCTCCGCATTTCTTCATGGTTGAAGTTATGCTTGTGTGGTTTGGATATGTTGATCAGATGTGTTATATCCAGAGATGTAGGTTCTAGATTGTACGACAGTGAAATTTGTGTTCACCAGTGTGTGTGTGTATGTGAAGAAGGTTGTCTGAGAGAAATATGATTGCTCTGCATTTCTCCCCATGGAGGTTTCTTGTCTTATGGATTTGGGGGTGTGATTATAATTTTTTTATCTACTTTTCCTTGAGATTTCAACTGTTGAGGTGTTCTACGAAGTTGGTTTGTGAGTTGGATGTTTGTGCCAGTCTGTTTGGTTGCACAGAATGATGTTGTTCTTAGTTTCAGGTGGTTGTGGTAGAGTTACAGAATACTTTGATGACAATGGAATATTCTAAGATGTTGCATGGATATTGTGGAGTGTTGTTACATGGTCCATGAAGTTGTCTTTAGACCTAGTTAAGCATGAACTTAGTTGTTAAGAGTGTTGATATAGGTTTGGCTGACTTGGCGTGTTAGTGTTAATTACGGAAGTGGTGTGTTGTTTGTGGAATCTTTACAAAGTGTGAGCGTAGATTTTGGTCCTAGTTAACCCTTAGTGTAGTTGTCCTTTCCACTGTGAAGGTGTTTGGTGTTGACCTATGTTGCAATTGCACATTTGAGGTGCATAGCCAACCTTGGGGAATGTTTTCAAGGTTGTGGATGGTATATAAGCAAGGTAAATCAATGGAGATGAGTTTGGATTTGTAGGAGGTGTGTGAAAGATGTGAATTTTATTAAGTGTGGTGATCTGAGTGTGATCTTAATGCCTATGACTCCAAAGCAGTGAGCATAAGGGTCTACATTTGTAGTGTACCTAAAGTTATTGAAGGTAGTGAGTTGGAGGTTACGGATGGTTCAGAGTTGTTGTGGTGGATCTTCATGTTGCTTTGAGATAGATTTCTCTTTGTAACATTTCCTTTCTTTCTTCTTTCTAATATGACAGTGAGCCATTGGCAATGAGCCTTTATTTCTTTTGGGCAGTGAGCCTATTATATTTGATGTTGCTATTACTTTATATTGTGAGCTAATACTCATTGTGGTCTTTCCCTTCTTGAGTTTTTCACATAAATTTGGTGTTATATTTTGCATGGTTTTTTTATGTGTTGTTTCACTTGTTTACTTTCATGCTAAATTTGATTAAGGGGTTAAGGTCTAATAAAGATTTTAATGTTAATGAAGGTTTTGATGTTTTAATGTACAACTGATTCACCCCCCCTCTCAAATTTCCTATGTGTCTAACAAATAGTATATATTAGTGTACCCTATAACACTACTCAGACAATGATCATAAGGGTTTAAGGTCTAATAATGATTTGAATGTTAATGAGGGTTTTTATGTTTTAATGTACTCCCGTTTGTTTACACTAAACATGTGGGTAGCCTCTGAATTTTCTGAAGAGTTTGGATTTGGATCACAAAGTAGAGACTGCAATAAAATAAATAAGATTTCTCAGGTTCTATGAACAAAGAATACATCATGCCTTATGTTCTTAGCAAGAAAGACCAAAGTTACAAGCATAATAATAGAGAACTTCACGCACAGAAAATCCTGACTGACAACTTTACTAGGCCAAAAAATATTAAGATGCCAAGATGTAGGGTGTACCTATATGTAGTTTCATTAGGCATTTCGACCTATCTTGAACTGTTATATTATTAACAAAGATCTTAGATATAAAACAAATGAAATCAAACCAATTATTTGTAGTAGTAATTGACTAGGCCAAAGCTTGTATCACTTGTTCTTTAAAAATAGGATTATTATTTGACAACTAGAAAGTAGGTTTTGGGATCCTTATTTTTCTTTTCTCCTCTAAATATCTACCTAATTACTGCTATATATTTAAAATATCTAACAAATAAACCAATTAGCTATTATACCTTAATATACGTGAGAATGGCTGCAACATCATAGATAGGGCTTCATTGGTTTTGTAAAACATCCAAGCAAATGATTCCATCAGCATAAACTATAGAAGGGAAATACAAGAAACATTTAGAATATAGATTACTTATTACTAAAAAGATTATCACTAAAAAAATTTTGAAGGAGAAATCCTCAACCTCAACAATTTTAAAAACATTGTACCCATCTTACAATTAAAAGATAATAAGCTAAATGTTAACGTGTTAATCATTTAGGGTTAACACATTTTTAATATTATTTTTCTATATTCAGTTTAGATAGTTATCCCACAATATAAAATAAAATATGTAAACAACTTCTTTAGATGGAATTTCAAGATACAATGAAACATATATTTTTATTCTGCCTCTCCTGGGCCTAACAGTGGTATTAGAGCCAGTTGTTGAAATTGGATGATGTGAAGAGAGGCTGTTGTGGTCGTCTTGTGCACAGGAATCGCCAAAATCATTCATTGAAAGCAGACATTGTTGGACACAATTTTTTGGAGTGTATTCTATAGATTTTGAAGTAAAAGGGCAACATCAAGTGCACAAAATAATTGATAGAGGATTTTAATTTGTGTCTGCGATCTCTATAAACCCTCCTCAAATATGGTGTTGCACATGTTTCACATGTTGCAATTTGGTATAAAGACCAACCGTGTCTATTATAAATGAAGCAATCAAAATTGGCCGATAGTTTTAATACTAGTTTGAGCTTGAAGCCAGAAATTGTGTGAATCGTGTGTGGCATTTAGATAATGTTGATTGTGCATGAACTGAAGAATTTCTTGGGCATGTGATAGTTCTCATAAAGTGGGCGATATATGGTGTTGTGAAGAAGCCTAGCATAGCAGAATAAGGTGCTCTAAGGAATTGTGTTGAAGTTTGTAGTGAAAGGCATCTTTTATGCATCTGTTGTATTGAGTTGGAGGCATATTTTCATATGGTAGTAGTAACTCTCATTAGATGAACATGGCAACTCCTGTGGTGAATTCATTTCATGGTAATCTTCATAAAGAGCCTTCAACGAAATAAATAAAAGAGTTTGAATCCAATACCTGTGAAGTCAAGAGATTCATAGGAGTTTTAAAAGGTTTTTTTTTGGTTTATTTTCAAGAATTGATTTCATTGTTTGGTGTTGCAAACTCAAGTATTGGGCATTTCAATTATTGGTTTTTGGTGTTGGAAACTGAATCTGCATCAATACCATTGAATTGGAATAGCATTTATTTACAAAATTTGCATATAAAAGAATTTGTGATTAAAATTTTGATTTAAAATTGGGAGTAATTAAAATTATGGAGAAATAAGGGTATAAATTGATGTTATAAGGTGTGTGATCAAATTGTGTGGTTTTTTACTTACAATCATGTCCACATTCTACATTGATGGTATATTATCTCTACAAATCCATGTCAATACAAAAGATGAGGCAGAATTAATATCTGAATATTGGAGACAATACAAACCTTTGTTCATGCAATTTTGTAAACAATACATATTATTGAGAAAAGCACTTAATAAACATTACAAGATTAGTTAGGAAAGAATAAGTAAAAATATGTTAAGCAAGATGTGCCTTCTTCTAGCATTTCAGAAAAGCAAGCAAGTAAAACCAATGTGTCCTTGAAGAAAAGTGTTGTGTCTTCCCTTGTGTCAGAAAAGAAACATGTTGCATCTAAACTTGTGACACAAAAATGTCACCAACCAAAGTCACAAAAGTAGAAACCCATTGTGAGAGTGATGCAAGGGCATCATCTTCCCCTTTTCATTTCCTTATTGTTCTTTTTTTCATTTTGGTCTTGTGTTTAGTTGTTGGTTCTGCAAACTAGTTAGATGAAATAAAACTCCTTTGGTTTTGTTTGAAAGATGGATAGTTTGGTTTGTTTCTCACATTGTTGGGACGGGAAGTTTGTGTCATTATTTCCTATCATCGTTGCGACAAGAAATCTGTGTAGTCAAAGTTATTGGTAGAATACACTCTCGGTTGGTTAACTTCCATCGACAATTGGGATGCAACCATTGTGGTGTTAGTTTGAAGATGCCCGATCACAATCTATTTGTATGTGGTCAATCACAAAGTCTCAGGTCAGTCAAGTACAGAAAAAAGTTTGTAAAAAGCAAACAGTTGATAGGAGGTCGAGTATGTAGTCGGGTGTGAAGACAGCAAATAGGATTGTTTTGCTACACATAGGAAAGGTCGATTGTTGTAGGCCAATGGCATATGTACTATCATATTTGTAACGGGAATGTAACAGTGGGAGTCAGATTCATAACACTTTCCTATTGAAATCATTGTTAATAAAGTTTGCATTTATATACTTTTGTCATTTGTTGTATTTGATTGTTCAAGACTGTTAAGGAGACATCCTGAACTTCCTATCATTATTGTTGAATTTATTTTTGATTGAATTCTCTATGAAGTTGATTTGTTCTATGATCAGCAAGGCTTGTCATCAGAGAGTTTGGGAATCTCAAAAAACAAATAGGAGAAAATGTAGTCTTGGTTACAAAGGTTTTGTTGGCTCTTATGTCCCAGAATATTCTAAACCCATAAAATTTATATCAGGGGGACATTTGAATAAATCTCATGTTAAGTCTACATGTGTTGATAATTTTTGTGAAGTTTAAAAATCTAAGCAACCAAAAGCAATATTCCCTAAGTCCATTAGTGTCAAAATTTGTTACCATTGTGCACGTCACAGTCATCTTTCTAGTACTTTCTTTGATATACATCCTTATTCTTCATGTGGTCAACATATTCATAATTCCTTTCATTGTTTTCAAAAGAAAGTCCAAAAGCCTATGTTATGTGTTGCTAATTCTTTGTTTGAACCAATCTCAAGGAAGACATAAGATGCTTCTTCAAATATTTCAGTTGTGACATCATTGATAGAGATTGAGCCAGATGCTCCAAATAAAGTTATGTTGAGTGAAGCTACTATTGATGATGACAATAATGTTGGTAATGTCATTGTTGATGATAATATTGTTGGTGATGATAATGTAATGATTTTTCTAAGAAATGTGATTATGTTGAATATGTTGGATATGTAGTTTATGATGATTATGATGTTGTTGGTCCTTGCTAAATTTTTTGAGGCTATGGAGATAAACAATTTCCCTCTTATTTTGTCCTTCATTAGGGAGATCATGTTGTTGGCAATTTCCTCTCTCATCTACCAAGGGGGGAATTCACTTCAATAGCGAGATCATGTTGTTGGCATTTTCCTTTCCCATCTACCAAGGGGGGGAATATTGGTATATGTCAGATTCAAGTGGAGATTTCATAGATTGTTGACACATTTTGATTGGTGTGGTGTTTACACTTCAATATTTTTGACACCTTGTGATTGGTGTGGTGTTTACACTTAAATATTTTATTGCACTCAATATGTTCCATTTCAAATATTTTTTCAATGACTAAACTCAATGTGTGCTATTTAAGATAAATTTCAAATATAATTTTCAATGATAAGGGTGAAGCCACAATTCAAGTGAGGAAGGAAAACTCACAAAAAATGACCCCAAGGCAAAAAAAGTGTTTTTGGGGGTTCGTATGAACATTGGTTCTACCAAACCCATAAGGGGTTCACTCAAACGAGGGTTCGACCGAACCCCATTTGAACTTTTCCCTCCAAAAAGACAAAAAAAAATGCATATTGAAGGGGTTTGAGTGAACCCCTTTGAATGGGTTCGTACAACCCCCCTTATGCCTCATCCCCCTTAAGACACAAAAAACCTAAATTTTGGCGAGCTTCGGGTTGAGGATGAAAATGGAGGAATCTTCACAAACCCAACTGAATCGGTAGTCCTCGAACGAGCTATCCAACGAATATAATTTTAATATGTTTTGGTTTTATTATGTATTTGTTTTTTTAGTTTTATTAAACATAGGTTTTTCATCGAAAATAAAGGTCTTTTTCTGCATGTGGAAAAATAGCAGATTATCAAAAAAAATTGAAAAATATGAGTGCACCAGATATTGAAGTCCTTGATCCAACAAAAAAAAATTGAATTTTGATATATACAAAAAAAATTACGCGTTATACAGTCGCACTATGTCTGAATTGTAATTGGTTTGACTTCGAAACTTGATTAAAGAAAAAATATTCAATAAAAAACTATCTAACCAAGTGGAAGCACTAGATGTCGGAGTTATGAATCTAAATTTAAAAGAATTAGAATTTTATCCTTCATGGAAAAAAAGTTATGCGTTATACATTGTGCGTCACTTTTTAAAAATGTTGTTTTCTGAAAAAAAATCAATTTTTGTGGGAGATGGAAAAAGAAGTGCAATTTGATTCCAAAAATTTTGAAAAAAATATTTTTAGAATCTACAGACAAAATGTGATGAGACTCTAGTTTGCATCATCTCAAATTCCTTACGGTTTAGCCGTTATAGGTGCCCGAATGTGAAGATTTAGTTAAAAATAATAATTTCAGTGTCCAGTTTGGCCAAAATTTGTAAACCACTATTGTGGGATCACCCATAATGGTTGCCCCAGATTGATAGTTGGTGACTATTCATATTGGCCACTAAAGTTTGGTCATTTTTTCAAATTGCGGCATGGAAAAAACAAGTCCAAAGTTGAGACTTCTCAATGAAACAAGCTCATTCTTCAAAATTTAAGACCTGGCCAAGTAACAGATTTATTATCAAAATTTGAGACTTGTCAAAGCAACAAGCTCATTATCAAAAGTTGAGACCTGTCTAGGCAACAAACTCAATATCAAAGTTTGAACCCTATCAAGGTAACAAGCTTAGTTCAAACAAATTCAAGATCTCTCATAGTAACAGTTTCTTCAGATCTGCAAGCAAATCTTCATCAAAGTACTTGGCTGAGAGAAGTTTAAGCAGTTCAAAATACTACATAGTTTCATGATAACCCCTTCAGATTAAAGGGGGGATGTTAGCATGTTAATCGTTTGGGATTAACACATTTGTAATTTATTATTTTTCTATATTCAGTTTAGATAGTTATCTACAGTTAAACTGTCTTTGCCTATAAAAAGAAATGTGTAAACAATCATTCAATGGAATTTCAAGATACAATGAAATATATACTTTTATTCTGCCTCTCTTGAGCCTAACACTAAAATCAACCAAACAAATAATGATCATGAAATCTTACTATTAGGATGAAATATCCTAGATACAAAACGGACTATTGATGGCTTATTGGGATAATCCTTTGTGAACTAAAGTACATTCAACTTGAATGTACTAATTTAACAAGTTTATAATAAGCAGATTATATTGTTAAATGTGGGGAGCAGCTTTCTAGAAGTCGAAGACTATTTCAGGAGTAATATTTTTGTAAGGCTACATTTAGAAGTCTGTCACTGATTTCAGATGTAGGCAAGTCTTTGTTTAGGTTTATCGTATAACTGAGTCTTCATTATTTTTATTAGTCTTACTAACTAGTTTTAGTGGTGTCATTTTTTGGAGCTTTAAATATTGTTATTTAAGTGTATGATCTGCTATTCCATCCAGTTATTTTTGGGGTCCAAACTCTAATAATTGTCCCATCAACCATTCCTAATAATCCATTCAAAGAAAACTCAGAATTAAAATCAGCAGTGCTTTATGTTCTCTTGTAACCTCCAACTGCAGATCTTCTATGTTCTGGGAATTTCTATTTCGTTTTAAGTCTCTTGTAAGTTGATAACATACATTGGAAATTATATATTATAATGCAGTAATAAACAAAAGGTAACATCAAGTCCTCTTCATCCAATATTGAAGGCTCAAGTAATCATAGTTTATTGACATTTATGATTAAATAATTTTTTGTGTAGGGAGGAAAAAAAAATTATTTACAAGAATTTTTTTAATGGTTATTTATCATCATTTGGTTATTTTTAGGTTTTTGGAATTGTTAATTCATCCATATTTGATATATTTTCCCTAATCTTAAAGTAGAACCACCTTAAGTTAAAAATTTAATTTTTTAGGATCGATGCATATTATCGTATATAAAAATTTAGGCTATAATCTCCTTACTTTTCCAAGAGCTATTTCTTTATTTTTATACTTGTCCCATTTAAACATTTTTATTTAACTATTCTACATTAATAGGAAATTTATATATTGTATCACCATCAAAGTTAATTATTAATAGAAAAAATTAGTTACTAAATTACCAAAAAATTGTTAGAAGGATAAAATACCTCCATCCACACTAAAATTTGATTTCCAATATGAAAAAGTCACCCACGATATGGTATTTCTTTGTTGTGTATTCTTCATGATTTTATAAAAAATTCAAGTGGTTATTTCTTAAAGTATACCTTGATTCTCTCTTATATATTCCAAAATATAAAACAAACCATACCATATAGGTTTGAGCTTCTTGGCTTCCTTTCTTACCCTAGGTACACCCAAACATGATCTCCAATTTAAGCTTTGTGCTCCACATTTTGTTGGTCATGTCATCATTGGGTAAGTGCAAGAAGTTGAGTTCACTTCTAGTGGAAGTGTCATTTTTTAGCTTTAAAATAGGTAGTCATTCATTTTTTAGAATAGGTACCCTTTTTAAAGTGGGTACTCATTCCAAAAGGTTTGAAAATCACAAAATTCATGTTTCTCATTTGGATTTAGGCTTAGAAAAGGCATTGTAACCCAACCCTTAGCCTTAGACCTACAAGTACAAGGTCATGACAATATCAAGAGAAAAAACTAACTATGTCAATATGGTTGACAGGGTTTCTTTTAGAATTATTTTATGAAATTAAAACCCATTTTAGATGAGATAGTGTAGATTCTAAATATGTAATTTTTTTTTTATTAGATTATTTTTCCTATTTTTCAATTAATTTCTAATGAAACAGGCCCATAAACTTGAATTATTAGGGAGTTTTAGTATTTTAATAACTTTTTATTAAAATAATTTTTTGAAAAACAAATTTTACATGTTTTAGAAAATTCTTTTCAATTTGAAAAAAAAATCAAAAATGATAAGTTTAGGTCATCTTATGCGTGACGTACATGACGATTTTTCAAAACACCAAATATGGCCAATAAAAATTAACAAAAAAAAAAAAATCAATAAAAAATTACAAAAAATAATGGAAAACGTGCTTGAGTTAAAAATATTTTCCCAAAAGGATTTAGAAAAATATGATTATTTAGGTCAAAATATGGATGACGTACATGTGCATGGCATAGTAATAAAAAAAGTGACTTTTAAACAGTGGTTTTTAGAAACGCCCATTGAAAATCAATTTGTATCATCTAAGTATTAAAATAAATTACATATTTGGAAACTAGACTCCGAGTACTACATTTTATGATTGGTGACTTTTTTTAAGATTCCATCTCTAAGTGCTTCAATTTTAAGGTTAAATTGACAAATTTTGAAAATCAAGGAAAACACTTCCACTTTTTGACCAAAAAGTGGACTCAACTTCTTGTCAGCACCCCATTTTAATCTATCTTGAGACTCACTCAACCTCTCCTACACTTAAAGATGAATTTTATAAACCATATCAATAAATCATATAGCCTTGTGAACCTCC
Organism: Sequoia sempervirens; assembly: GCA_007258455.2. Taxonomy (NCBI): domain Eukaryota; kingdom Viridiplantae; phylum Streptophyta; class Pinopsida; order Cupressales; family Cupressaceae; genus Sequoia; species Sequoia sempervirens. The sequence goes on from VDFB02373365.1 coordinate 30,012,710, forward strand.
AATCCATATTTTATCACTTCTCTTGACTATCCCAAAATAACATCAAAAGCAAGTTGGGATGAAAATAAATAAACACACCTCAATTGGTGACAATTTGGTGGATGTGTACTTCCTTATTAAGTTAGCATTGTATGTACACTAAATTTTTATCCCATGACTTAGGATATTTTTAATTATATCCACTCAAGAGTTACACCAAGCATGATTCACCACTTGCATTTTTATATCAATATGAGGATGAAAATAATGGAATTCTTTAACCTAGCAATATATATTCTCCCAAAATGTGCAACAAAATTTTCCTAAGAACAATGTTTATCTATCTATTATGATAATTTTTAAAGTCTAAGATGAACCCATGTATATGTCTAAAAAATAACTCAACAATGTCACTACTCAAGTAAGATTTTCTTTACTAGGTATGAGAACATACATCTTATTGAATCTATCCACAACACAAAAACTAGTCATGTCCTTTATTGGTCATATGTAAAACACATATGAAATCCATTGAGATGCTATCCTATGGCATCATAGGCACTACTAGCGGTTGGCACAACTCCAACTTCTATATACTTGAATTACTAATACAATAAAATGTGTAACCTTGTATGACCCTAGATACATCTCCTTGCATGTATGGATAACACACATCCCTTTGATGGTTTACCACTTAATGTTTATACCAAAATTACATGTAAATATTGATCTATGAGAATAATTTATAAACAAAAATATCATCTCTTTAGGAATACACAACTTCCCTTATTTGTAAAGAATCTTCTATTTGAGGAAAATTTCAATTTCAAATCAAAATTCAATTGCTTACCCTCTCTTTGCGTGTTTATATATGTGACTAAAATCCTTGTCATTCTCATAATTCTTAGTATATGCCACATTTCCAAAATTCTCCAACTATGAAAGAGTGAACACCACTAAAAGAAGATGTGGCTTAAACAACATCTCATCCAACTTGCTAGTCACACCTCACTTATACTTGATCACCAAGTTGAGTTTTATAAGAAACCACATCTACTTAGAGTGCCTTGATTCTTGAAGTTTGGTTTAATCCTACAAATATTGAAAAGGTTTATAATCAATGTGTACAACCATTCATTTATTCAAAAGATAGTATTTGCACTTTTTGCCATGAATATTATATTATATGATTCTTTGTCATAATTACTATATTTTATAAATGAGCCTATAAAAATATTTGAATGATAACATATAGGTATTCCTCCTTAGAAACAAAACAACCTCCATTTAATAATCAATGGCATTTTTTTAACTTCAAAATTTTGTTGGAGCTTAGATAAAATTATAGAAGGTGCATGACCATTCTTAAGTTATTCAAATTCCCTTTCTTATTTTCTACCCCAATTGAAGCATTTTCCATCCCTTATTATAGCTTACAATGGAGCATTAATTTAGGAATATATGTCAAATTTTCTTGTGTATTGGATAGCCCCAATAAAGCTCCTTATCTAAGTGGTAGAAGTGGACTTTGGTTAATTAACAATGGCCTCTATCTTAGTGATATTGATCTTAATTTCTCTATAACCCATAATATTCCCAAGGTAGACAAGTGTCTTGTATGACTCACACTTCTCTCCATTCAAAAGTAGTTCATTCTCCCTCAAACTCTATAGAACGTGCTTAAGATGTGATATCTGCTCTGCATAACTAGTATTGGAACAAGGATAGAATCCATTTAAACTGTCATACATGATTTTATAAGTTGTTTGAGTTCCTTATTCATTAATATCATAAATATATATGAATTTTTACATAAACCAAGTGATAAAACAAGTTGCTCATAAATCCCTTGCTTTTTCTTAAATGTTATTTTTCAAATATTATATTATTTGATCCTTATTTGGTGATACCCAAATTTAAGATTAATATTGGAAAAGTACAAGTGGCATGTTATAATTGATCTACTAGATCATCAATGTGTAGAAATAGATACCTATTATTGATAGTAATTTTGTTCAAAGCTAGTAATTAGACATATATCATGTATTGTCCTTGTTAGGAAGCACCTCTATATGAGAACTACAAGGTGAATTATTGGGTCCAATTAATCCATGTTTAATGATATACTTTAGTTTCTTATTCACTTATCTATCCTATAATAATATTTTATATACCCTACATTTATAATAATTAAATTTCATGATCAAAATCTCTATATGAGGATAATCCTTTTGGATCAAGAAATTAACTTAAAAATTATTGCACTAATATATTTACATACTTATTATTTTATATGTTTATGGGATCCATGTATTGTTTTCATCTCAATCCCCCTTTATTTTATTTATAATAGAGCAACAATAGACAAACCTTGCCACTAGCATCAATTAATATATTGCCTTGTAAAGCACAAATGATGGAGACTCTAAACATTCCTACTTAGGAGTTCAAGGTGAAGTATTTCCATTGAAATATGGTCTATATTATGTATTCCTTCTAAATTAAACATTGTCCATAACATAGAGATAGTAACTCCAAAATATGACACCATAAATATCTACCTATATCACATCACTACCACCCCATCTCTAAACTCTAAGTTAAGCCCAAATAGAAACATATATATATATATATATATATATCCTTTATTCAACCATCATAATAAATGTCTGTATATTGTATTTTATCTTCAAACCAAGCTTGGTAATTAGGTTTTGAGTAATTGAATTTTCTTGTGAGCATGTATCAAACAACATCAACCTTCTTACTTTCAACTATATTTTAAAGTGGAAGAGTTTAGTGAGTTCTTCTTCATGATAACCATCACCCACTGCATACTCACCCTTAAAAATCATGAAAAAAAAATTATTTATCTTAGTGTTGCAATTAATCTCTTTACCCTTGCTCACATATGTAACATATATTTCATTCATTCTCTTCTTCCATGAAAGCTCTGTATAAGAGCGAATTTGCACCCTAGGTGCAATTCCCCTTTTTGCCTCTTTACACTTTAGAAAACCTAAGTCGAAGGCTTAAATTCACTTAAGCCCGCTAATGGTAGTCCACTTAGCGCCCGTTTTGTGTGTCGGTGGAGGCATTTCTATTGGGGACGCTCGCGCGGTGCGCAAACGTATGCATGGCGCGCTTACATCCTTGGAAAATTCCTACGGCTGAGCCAGCAGAGGCGTTACTCTTCCCATTGGCAGTGAAGTTGTAACGCCTCCTTTGGCCACCCGACCCGAATATGGTTGTTTCCTCTCATTCCTTCATAATCAGTCTTTGAACTTGTATTAGGAGGTTGGATGAAAGATTGGAAGAACTCTACACCACATCAAACTCTCATACTCTCATTCACAAGTTCATTTGCACTCGCTTCCAAGCATTCCATAGCAGTAATATCACACTCCATTACATCGGTAGAGAAAGTTTGGGACCACGCCATTGCAGTAGAGGCTTGAGTTCCTCTCATTTCTCCCTCAAGCAGCCTTAAGTGTTCTTGGTGGAGGTGGTAAGTTTCCCTCTCCTCTCCTCTATCATTTGGTTGAGTAGCATAGTATTGTTTGTAGTGCTTGTATTTTTGTCACTTCTTTATCTATTTCCATTGGTTGTCTGTGGAGGTGGGAACACCTAAACAGTGGTCTGACTGAGGCAAACCGCTATATAGCCACCCCCCAACATTCTCTCTCTTGTTGTGTGTAGGTGTGTGAGCTCTTGGAGGATTAGCTGGCAAACGAGTTCATTGGTGAGATTCTCCTCATCTTTATCACTCTTGTCTATCTGCTTTACAATCTTAGAGATTACTTGGTTTATTTAGTTTTGTCATTTGGCCTTTTAGTTAGCTTGTTGGGTCATTAGCTAGTTTTTGGTGGCTCGACCTTATCTTTATCACTGTCTAGCCATACAGACTACAGCGCACTTTCGAGATGCCAGCACGTTGCGCTGTCGTCCAAAGTCTATGCTTTTGTCCTCAGACAGAGAGCTTTCTGAGATGAAGTGTTAAGCCCAGAAACCAGCTCGCCTAGCCTCTTTCTACATTTCGGGCCTGTTGAGTAGTTGAGAGGCCCTACGGTCCTCGCTACCCTTGCCTTACATACCCTAAACAATACATTTAGCTGAGGTAAGTTAGGGCAGCCTCTCGTGTCTTGACCCTCCGTGACCTAGGGTCTTGCATGCGGTGGTCCCCCTCTCTTGCAGGTTCTAACTTGGGTTGCAACTTCAAACATCCCTCTTCTAAATGTCCATCCTTCTTAGAATGAGAAAAATAAAACTTTCCATTAATTTTCCCTTATTATTGACTATAGTAGTATTTTTCTTTCTTTTACCCTTGTTCTTATCACCTATCTGAATTGGACTCCTCTTCTGACACTTGATTATATATATTCTTAAACACTTTTTCCTTGATTGTTTGTGAAGTAATTTCACTACATCACTATTTATTCTTCATAACAAATAGGGTAAAACTTCTTATTGACTATACCCTTTAAATCCCTACTTAGAGATCAATGGTTCTTATCAAAATTCCAAGGAATGAGAATAACTTAAGTCTTAAAATTGAGAATTTTTTCGTGAGAAGAGATTTTATTGATACTTAAATGCACCTCCATATAAGAAACCCATTGTTTAATCTTCTCTATACTTATTTATCCATCAATACATTGTATGTAAATTTTTACTCTAACTTAAATAATCCTCCATGTGTTATCTCATTATTATTTCTCTCAATTTATTTTTCTTATCCATATGTCTTTAAGGTGTGACTGCTACAACTTTTTTCTATTATATTAGAGGTTCTTGTAACAACATCTTCAAGCTTATTAAACCAATCACTCCATCATATTTTTATCTATCCATCCATCTTTATATTTTAGTTGTCTTATTCTACATTCTAGTTCTAATTTTGAGCTCAAAAGGGAACAAATCTACACTTCCACTTGATCTTGTAGATAATATAACTATTCACACACTTATAAGGATATCCAAACCTTATGTTAATACCACCTGACCCAAAAAACATTAAATATATTCTCCTATCACTCACTACTAATGAATTTTTTAATGTAAATCCTATAAAAAAACACCTTTGTAAAATCTATAAATTTATCTACCTCTAAATAATATTTTTAACAGCCTAACATGTTTATCATATCTAAAACATGAAAAATAACTACAAATAGAAATATATGATGCATTAGAAATACACAAAACATGACTAAGAAATGTTACTACACCTAGATAAACCCTCAAAAGAGAAGAAAACTCTAGAAGAGCTATTACCCTTGTCATTATCTTCTAATCAAACACAAGTTTACACGATTCATTTAGAGAAAATTTAAACTATCACAACATGTACTCATTCACTTACAAAAATCCATAATAGAACAAATATGAAAGTTTGAATAAGATCTAGGCATTCTACATTTTTTTCCATATTCTTATACATTTATCAAGACCTTAATAGGTTCCAAAAGGAATCTCAAACGTAGGTAATGTGAAATGATAATTCAAAACTCTTCACCTTCCATGCTCTCACTTCATTATGGCATTTTTCCATTTGCTCCAAGAAGTGCAATCAGAAAAATGGTCAAGGTAAAAATAAAAATGAAGTAGTCAAAATGAATTTTCTACATGAGGAAACCATAGTTTTTATACTTCACTCATTCATACGAACACCTATTTAAAGACACTTATGACATGCATTGGATCACCCCTAAACATGCCATAGTTTTTCTACTTCGGTGTATCATATGAGCACTTATTTCAAGAAGCCAAGATGCTCTAGATGAGCCCGAACATGCCTTAAATACAAGACTAACTCCTCAATAATTAATCACCTAAAATAGAGGAAATAATTTTCCCATAGATTAGGACAACTCCTTAGACTAAAAAAAACTTTGGCCTCTTAGTCAAATAAGAGTGGTCCGTTTTTTAAGTTGAAAATTATCAATTTTATTCACTTTTAATTGAAAAATATTTTTCCAAAATCTTAATTTGTCCATGTTTCTAGCATTTTCATAATATTTTGTTATTTTTTAAAAGTATTTCTTATAAAATTATGTAGTATTTGAACTACATGAAAAATATTAATAAATGTTAATTGTGCTTTCGTGATCTTAGTTCATCTTTAATATAGTTCATCATGCACTTTTCATTCCAATTGTCCTTTATACTACTATGAAAATGTACTCTATTCTTATGCTTTATTGTGATCAATTAAAGTAGGCTTAAAGGAATTACTTCACATATTCCATAAACAAATTTGTGTAACATTTTGAGATTTCCTTGAAGGGAAAAATAATTGTTATAAGTGAAAATAAACCATTGGATACACCAACACATCCACTCACAAACAATTATCATTATTTCTTTTGACAATATCTTTTTAAACTCACATTATAATTCTCTAACCAATAAAAATTGAATGCAATTATTTTATCTATATAAATTAGATTAGAGTCCACATCTACACAATATGGATAACATTAATAAACATGCACCAAAATCAATATGGTTTTTGTGTTTCAAAATAAGTTTATGCTTATTTTTCTTAATTGTATAAACAATATATGATGCACGACTATGTTTATGCATTGCTCACGCAAAGAAACATTAATGGTGGATAACCATAGATCTTTTACAATTACATTATTAAAAGAGTTAAACATCTACATATGAAATAGATGTGAATCCCTTTAATCACAAACTAAGCTGAACAAAATAATGGAATATCCTACCACTTGAAGGAAAGTTATTTTAGTTTTTTTTTTGGGGTGGGGGTGAGGGTTAGGTGATATTTTTTTATCCAAGATTCTAGCTATTTAACCTATGAGTTGTGTTTGGTACTCTCAAACATTTGAGTCTTGTAAAGGAATTTTTTATAACCTTTTTTAGCATCATAAAATTTAAAAATTTATCCAAAAATTTGGAACATACATGTATCAAAACTATTACTAACATTGAATCTACTTCAATCTACTTCTTGCATCATGAAACTATTCCTAACATTGAATCTACTTCTTGCATCACAATTATAATGTTGTAATGGTTAGAAGTAAATTAATAAGTAATAATGGTGAATACAACTATATCATTCAACTCAAATTATAGGCTATTATATGATATGATGTATTGCCTTTTGTGAATTAATAAACTTAGCCAAATCAGATGTAAATGTCAATTTTTCCTTCCAAGTGAGAGGCTAAGAAAGATTTTGCACATACACCTAAAACTTGTATTTCATGAAACATATATTAACAAGTCGGCATATATTAATTTCTTGTAGATATTTGTAGATAATTTATAACAATCTAAAAGAATTTGGTTAAATTATCAACTATGTAGAGCAAAATGGTACAATTAAAGAGTTAAAAATTAATACAATGAACTATTTATATCAATGGTGGATAGTAACAAAGTTTGTAAATACAATAATCGATGCATTTAATGAAAATATAATATGGTGTACAAAGAATTTTTAAAGATTTGCAATCACCTTCAAACTTTTATAGTATCCTTTATTTCTCTACTCTTATGAAGACATTGCATAGTTGTCAATTTCAATATGTTTAAAAAAAAGAAGAGAGAATTTCAAGATCATTTTTCTACATTATAATTTTAAAAACTCAATTATTATCTTTTATTTAATCAAATTCATTTGCTTAATTATCTCTTCATTGATCTCATAATGTTTGTTTCCCAAAAAAAAGTATCACGAACAGTGAACTCTACTAGTATATACTCCCAAATGTATATATGTTGATATCTTGGTTACTTAATAATCCATTCACCACTTTTTCCCTCAAATTTTTTATTACCTTATGTTCTAAAGTTCTTGTGAAACTCAATTTATTTATTTTTTATACTGACGTAGGAGCATTTAGCAATGTGGGAAATTTACATCACCATAATTATTGGTTTTTTTTGTTTTAGTAAGTTCTTGGTTTGTTGAAGTAAATTTTCTAGTTAGGAATAAAAAATTTAATTCAAATGATTTTTTATCTCAACTTGAATTTTCATCTGGATTCCCTATTCAAGTCCAATGTTTGACCATAATTTGTATAAATTTAATCATAACAAAGGGATTCTAAAAATTACTTTTGGGAGAGCATATTTGCATCCTTGGCATCTTTCAAAGTTTATTTAGATGTTGCAGACCTTCCTTAACTTCCATTGACATTGATGAATAGCACCACCTTAGACTAGGTTTAGCAATAAAGGGAGTCAATGTTACACATTTATTTCGGTCTTGACACCATCTAGGTTTGAGCTTTTAGATTTGTGAGTTTATTTTGTTGGTAACACCATTCCTCTAAATGGCACCACCTTAGAGTGGGCTAGTCAATAAAGGGAGTCAATGATGACACATTTATTTTGTCCTTGACACCATCTAGGATTGAGCTTTTAGTTTTGTGAGTTCTTTTTTGTTGGCAACACCATTCTTATATGAATGAAAGGTCATGCAAATGTTTAACTCTAATTTGTATTTTACCATTCCTAAAATAGATTAGCTACCTTTGATCACAAAAGGTATCCTACAAATGATAGAGGAGATGGTAGTAATGAAGAAGCAAGGATGGATGAGAGCGGGAGAGAAGAATATCACCATTTAGGTATAAGACTAATTCGTACAAGAAATTTCAAAGATTAGTAAAGGGACAGGTAAGGATGTCCCCAACTTTTATGGTCCATTAAATACAAAATAATTGATTAATTAGATTATTGAACTTGAGTAGTACTTCAAGTACAAATGTGCCCCCGCCCAGTAGTACTTCAAGTACAAATGCATTGGCCCTGTCCCCGCCCAGAATGAACGGTGAGAGATAAATTATAGTACAGTCTGATATTCACCCATGATAGAATGAAGGGTGAGAGACGAATTATAGTACAGTTCGATATTTTCTAAGTGGTACCCCATGGGTCCTAGCTGTATCTTCTGATTGTAGTAGTTTTTGGCAGCTTGGCTGCAGTTACACCTCACTCTTTTTGTGTTGAATGTTTTTGTCTTCTCATGTCTACCTTTTGGCTATGTTATCGTACAAGGGTTAAGAGCCCTTTCAATCCCGCTTATCAAAAACAAATATTAATGAAAATATGTATTCATATGATACAGCATAACTTAACCCGACTATAGAATAAATATGACATGCAAGTGAAAAAAAACAAAAGTGCAGTGCAAATATTTTCTATCCAGCAACTCATT
>VDFB02373365.1:30021984-30107802 GCA_007258455.2 Sequoia sempervirens
ATTATATTCAAATTCTGGGACCTTCCTCAAATTGTTAGGCTTCTTCCAAGGAACCAAGCTCTGATACCAATTGTTGAACATCCAAAATACTGAGAGGGGGTGGGTGAATTAGTATTCCACAAATTGATAATAAAATCCACTTAACCATTATTACTATTTTGACTAAATCAGTAAGAGAGAAAATAAAGCCAAGTCAATGCAACACACACAAGAACACCAGGTTTCTTACATGGAAAACTTGATGATGGAAAAACCACGGTGAGGGTTAACTCACAATATATTATATCTTAATATAAAATATTATGGGGCTCACCGCCAAGACTCACTATCCTTAAAAGGGTCATATCCTGAATACAAAAGATGGCTCACAACCAAGATAAAATGATAGTGGCTCACTACCAAAGAATGGACTGATGGAATACACCTTCAAAGTGCATGGTTCAATTCCGCTAAAGCTCAGAATAAAGGGAATGCATTGCTCAAAAAATCTGTACTACTGATAAAGTATTTAAGCTTTGATCTCCTCCTCTATTCACTTGCACACACACAACACACTCACTCCTTTTAGCTCTTTCTCTCTTCCCTTCATTATCTTCAAAGCATCTTATATATATATATATATATATATATGTATATACAAGCATATCTTATTCATCAAATAGGTTGGAACCATATAAGATTAAACATTTTATCCATGTGCCAAGTCGGCTATTAGTCTTTATAATATATTGCATTCGCTAAGTCGGCCAAACAAAAAAAATTCTTCAAACTAGCGAATAATCCTCAAAGCAAACACCTTCTGGATTTGAGAACACATTAATTTCCCATCATACTACCAGTAAAGAGACTATTAGCTCAACCACAGGATAAGAATGTTCACCTTAGTAGAATGCGGAGTCTCCCACATAGTACACCACACACAAAACAATAGTAGGATACAGAGTTGAACTCTGTCAGAGAGAAATTTATGTTCATAGAAAAAAGAACGTCTCAAGATCCAAGAAAAAGTAGTGTGAATGAGTCAACAAATCATGGTTATGAGATTAGAGTCATATCAAATCTTGCGATGAGTTCCAAACTCAAATACCAACATACTGATCCATCACAAAGGAGTGTTACTAGCAAAGAACAATTTTTGGTAAACCAAGCAAACTTCCCATGTAGTCATCATCATGTAGTTATTACCATGTTGACATCAATGAAAACATAACTAGCACAACCGTCCATACTTCATTCTCATGTTGCAAGGCTTCCAAGAATAATGTTATATATATATTGATAGGTAAGATAAGATTTATATTAATACTGCAAAAAAACTTTACATCAAAGTCTCGAGGCCATAGAGGTAGAGGATTTGAACCAGAAGCCAACCCAACATACAACCCAAACCGAAAAATCCCTTTCATATGAACCAAAGTGACCACACAGGGTCATGAAAAAATTGGATTTATAGGGGAAAGCCATTATAGACTATTATGATAGTAAAACATATACTAACCTTGGAAAAACAAAACATCAGATGACTAACACATTTACCACAAATTCTATTGAGAAAATACCCTAAACTCATATCTCCATGTAGCATTTTGCACCACTAACATAGGTGATATTTTTTCTTGAGGAATTTAGCCTCAATGACCACTAGCCTTCAATGCTCTATCAATTCCAAACCTTGGAGATCCAAAAGAAAAGGGTAGTATTTGACTATTTCACTCGGAATCTCCAAAAGACCCAAATTCCCACTCCAAACATGGTCATGACCAGTGCCTCCTCCAACCCCACCAAAAGATTCTTTTTGAATAACCTCTGCATTAGTACTTTCACTTCTTGCTTAGGGACGTTCACATCCAAAAGCCCTGCCAGTACTCTAGAAGTGATATTAGTGTCCAGTTTGTAACCTTCACTTCCTTCCATGAAACCTTTCCCAGTGATAAATTTCACCACTACAAACATGAGGAAATCTGGATGGTGAAGGATGCGCCTCATCCTAAGCAACATCACAAGGCTCCGAAAGGCCATTTGATGTTTTTTGCTTAATAGGTTAACCAGAGTATCCATGCCTCCACAAAATAGTCCACTGGTAGAAACACATATTACAAACATTTCCATGAGAAAAGGGAGCCAAAGCATCTAAATTTAACACTTTGTTTAATATGTGAAACTCAAGGAAATGTCAGAGTGCTAGCTCGCCACTTACCCTTGGCATACATAATGAGCTAATTTTCATCATTAAATGAAAACCACAATGGCCAGAAAATGATTTTTAACAAGTCTTGTTACACCCCTATTGTGTAATTACTATTTACTATTACTATGGAGGGTAAAATGTGAATGTAATGTGAATTTAGTGGATGAATAAATTGTGTGTGCACTTTGTTATCACTGCTTAATGAATAAATGTCATCTCATTTAATATTATATGAAGGAATACATTTATGTGATTGGATGAATATTGTGTTAACGGAGATGTATTTTGTATACTACATATTTTGTGAATAGCTAACTGTCGTGTGCAAGTGTTAGTGATTGCAGGTATATGTTCAATTCCTCTAGGCAGAGGGGAAGTATCACTCAGGAGAAGGTCTTGGTCAAGTAACTAGTAATGTAGCCTATCTAAGCTTACACACACTACAATAGAATAATCGAGTCAGGTTATTAAGTGGGAAGTTGGTAAGTCATCCCTAGTCAATATGTCTGCATTAGTAAGAGTCTTGTTTACTTTTGAGTGAATTATTGGGTGATGTTTATCTACTTGAGCTTGAGAGTTCTTTCTTTGCTACTATGCTTGTATTGATATGTGGAACATACGAGGAATCTATATACACACACACATGCATGCCAATGATAGAATATACACACAAAGGAATGCATACATGAAGGTACATAGGTAGACCTATCTATGCACACTCATGCACGATTTGCTTATGCGCATGGAACTATCTGATGGATCTCACATCATGTATATGTATACATATAGATATATCACTCGTAGGCTCTAATCAATACCATAATAATTGTATGTGATTTGGTGTATGAATAGAATGTGTATATATATAATGTATCTACATATATCCATATGTGTGTATAGGGGTGAATGGAAATGCCCATACAAATGTATCGATACATGTATACATAAGCATACATGTACATAGGGGCATATATATATAAATATACATATGTGTATACACAACTAATTTAATATAACAATGTGATTGCTATCTTGATGTATTCAATTGTATATCGAATATATATACATGCTTTATTGACATATGTTAATTATGGATATATATAATAACATATACATATATACGTATATGTATAAATATATATTTTTGTGTGTTAATATATATATATGTGTGTGTGTGTGTGTGTGTGTGTATTTATTTATATGATTTTTGCTTTGAGATTGGCTATCTAAAGCAATAATTATCAATTGATTTGTAATTAAATCAAAGGCTGAACTATGAGATAGTAATGACTATATTCTTTAGCCGCATTATGCTCTTGCTATCTGGGAAAGGAGAGTTTATAATCTGCAAACATTGAGCAGTCATTAAGTCGATGAGGTGATAGTAGAATAAGTCGACGCCTCTTTTGTGGAAGCTGTGGACTTTGTAAACTCTTTATACTATGTTTTTATGTATCGACCAACATCTATTAAAGCGTGTATATATGTCAATGACTTTGTCAATCAATTTAATATTTGGATCGACTCGTACTATGACTTAGTCGATAAAGGCTTGGTGTTGCAAATCTGATGTTGAAAGCTTCAGATGTAAAAAAAATTGCACCATCTACAAGAATGTATTAGGAGGATTTGGCACCACCTTTGAATCCTTTTTCTAGTAGATATCCATTTTGAGATGCAAATCAAATTCTATCATGTGGGATTTGAATTGGTCTCTAATTGCTGTCATTTAACTAAGTCAACCTGTAGTTGTTTAAGCTGAGTATGTGCTTATATGTTCGCCACCTTTTGAGCTGAGATAGATGTGTTACTGTGCATGCTTTTTATTGTCAAACCATGCCTAAACTATAGGTAGAGTAGTTACCGGATTGATGTATAAATAGAGTAGTAAGTTCATTTGTTTGGACACATTCTTCTATGCATTATTTCTTGAGAAAGTCTTTGCATTTTATCTACATTTCTATCTACAATATTCTGTGAAGAATAGTGAGTGAGAGCCTTGAGTTTTAGAGAGAGTTTATTATTATTATTGAGAGGAGTATTTTCCAACTTATGAGATAATGGTTATTGAATCTTTGCTGAAGGATCGATACCAAGCTAGTTGCTGATTTGGAAGTTTTGTGACTGCAGCTAGTTAATTGGAAAGCTTATCACAGGCACGAGGATATTCTTCCCTTGTTTGTATTAGTGTTGAATGGTTAACTTGAATGTTTAAACTGGTATTTTATAGTTACTTGCAGATAGGAAAACATAACATTTGCTTTGAAAGAAAAGCGAAAACTATTTACTCTATTTGTGTAATGTATGTAATTACTCCATGATAGGAGAGACTATTTGTCATAGGTATTGTTATTATACTAGATGTGATTAAACATGGGTAAGAGAGATTGTTTGTCATAGATATTGTTATTCAACTAGATATGATCAAACGTAGACAAGCTTAAGGGATAATCATAACTAGATATATTTAATTATGCTAGATGGCTAGTAGGTTACTCCTAGGAATGTTGTCTAGTGAAGGGAGGGAACTAGTACTTTGCTATTATGAGTTGTGCTTCCTTAGGTTGCTAATGAGATAGTTTATCCTAGGGAGTATCTTTCCCATGGAGAGGGATTTCCTAAGCATAGATATAATGGTCTTAAGTCAAAACAAGCTTGCAATAGTGTAAGTGAATGGTAGACCTTCACTAGAAGTATTGAGTGAGAATACTTTGGCTAAAGTAGTTTGATTTCCCTAGGCTCCAATGTTAGTTCATCGTGTCCATTTAAAATGCATGAGGGCTACCTAGTGTAGGTTATAAACCCTAGTCATGTAGGGCACAACACTAAGCTCAGAGCGGTATGTCGTACAAGGTTACCGGACCAATAACTTCATCGAAGGGTAGGGCCATCTATCATTGATAGATGTGCAGGGGATCACATATGAGTCAGTGGTTGGTAGAAAAGTGCTTGAGTGATGCTTCTCCTCCTCAGCAGGCGAGATAAGACCAAGGTTTTGAAAGGCGGATTCCTGGACCATCTATATCTTATGCTATGAAGCTCGAAGGGGCTATGTATGTAGTTTTGTACTTTCTTGGAATATTGTACTTTGTGAAATATTGTAATGGAATAGAAAGTCTTATTGTATGTTGTATAGCATCTTTGTTCATATATTATCAATAAAGAAAGGGATTTTTTTTATTGCAATGGCTTATTACATAGTTTATTTTACTCGCATAGTGAAAACTAAGGAAATTTACTTTAGTGAATGTTTAGCATATTACAAGTCTCTAGGCTGTGAGCATGTGAACCGTTTGCATGAAAATACCAACCAAAAATTACACTTAAAACCATGATTTCAATGTGGTTGATCCATATTTACCATGTGAACACTCAAAAAATCTTCCCACAACACCCAACCAACTAAGAATTATGTGGTCTAGGTGGAAAAACATCTCACGAGAGGCCCAAGCTATCACCACTAACTCTCCACAACTCTGTTTGTGGAGAGTTACTCACCCAACCACCCACTATATATATATATATAAATAGTTACGTTTATATTAATATACGTATATATGTATGCATATATATATATATATGATTATTTTAATATATGTTTATATTTGTATATATCAATGGGCAATTGATATTTTTAATAATCATGTGAACATGATTGCATATATATATATATTATGTGATACATATAATATTTGAAATATATATAGAAGGCACATTGTATTATGCATAGTGCACTTTATAGTGATGTTGTTATGTATATTAAAGGTGCAATGAAATAAGTAAAAGCGCATAATATAGCACTGCCATATGAGCATTACTATGGCTAAGTTTATGAACTATGCTTTAAGAAAACTATGAATAAGTCAACAAAAGGCTTACAAACCGTGCATGGAAATGGGAATAAAGTTATTCATTGAAAACTATAATGAGTGCATATTTCATAATGTTGAATAAGTCTTGAACTATGCTATAATGAAGGGCACTGAAATATGAATATGTGGCACCAAATTTGAAGAGTGTGAAACCAGAAAGAAGTCTTAAACCCACACCTAAATTTGGAAAAGCAATTTTATAACCATAAAAATCAGTCAAAGCATAGATGGCAGAGATTTGAGAGGGTAGTTGAATTGCAAAATAAATAGGAAACCTGTAGCATTTCATTGTTTTCCCTTGAATCAGTAAAAGAGTCATGTTGTCTCAAATAAAGAAGTTGACTCAACCATTAGAAGTATGAAGACTATCATGTGTTGTAATTTAAGAGTTTAACCAATTGAGTCGTTGCATGTGAGTAGGAAGGTGGCATAATTGTTAGCTTGTTTATAGCCTTTGAAAGCTCAAGTTTTAGAATATATAGAGGTGCTCTCTCTACCATTTGTTACACTTCTCATTTTGATTTCTCTATTGCTATTCTGTTGTAACTTCTGTGCAAGCATTATTGTGAGAGTTTGAGTGAAAGAGAGAGAATTGTTTTGTGAGTTAAGTTTGTTGAGAATTCATAAGAGAAGGCTAGAGTATTAGGGTCTAGTTGAACGTAGAAGGAATAACATTTTTGATTGTGGAGGATAAGGTTGGAAAGAATAAATATTAGTTGGAACTCTATATATAGGTATTCTGATTTCTATTCCTCCATTATTTATGTTTGAAATGTTATTTGATTTTAATGCCTTTTGTTGGAAAGGTTGTCTTTTGAATGCATGCTATGCTCGTTCTTTTGAACTTAGATATTTCCTTGTGTTGGAATAATCTTGAATGCATGATATGCTTGTTCTTATGAACCTTGTTATTTCCTTATTTTGGAATAATATTTGGGAATCCATTATATGCTTGTTCTTATGAACTTAATTATTTCCAAGGGATTTTCTTGTGTGATTCTTGTTTGAGTCTTGAAATAGTGAAACCCTATTATTTGGGAACACATTTATATTATGTGAAGTATGTGTGGCTTAAATGCTATTAGAATTGTGTCACCAAAAAGTGTATACCTTGCTTGATTTAGGCATAATTGATGATAAATTGGACTTAATGAGGCATTGATTTAGTGTTGTGAGGTGTTTTACACATCCACATTAGGGCTTGGAAACTTGCAAATGGAATAAAATGCATGGCTTGTAAAGGTGTTGTAAAGAATTGTAAACGACTTTCACACTTTTCTAGACTTTTATTAAGCATTTAAGTCTAATGGTCCCTTTTCCCCACTTTTGAATTAAATATTATTTTAATTCAAAGGTTAGCTTTTCCCTCTTCTTCTATAATTAAATAATTATTTCAGTTATTTAATTATTCATTAGCCTTTTCTCTCTATAATTAAATAAATATCTCCCCAATTAAATAATTATTTTAATTATTTAATTATTCCTTCCCTCTCCATTAAATAATTGTTTTTAATTATTTAATGTTTAACACTCCACCTTTCCTCTATAATTAAATAATTATTTTTAATTATTTAATTATCTAAATTATTTGTTCTCACATTTCTAAATAAATAAAATTAATATTTTATTTATTTCTCCTATGTTGGCCACCTAAATTAAATAATTTTATTATTAATTTTCTCAACAACCTCTTTTACTGTGCCAATCTTATCTTCCACCTAAAGTCACATATCCATGTCTTTCTTCTCTCGATTAATCTCCACCCTTGATTAAATTATTTTCTAATTTAATCTTGGCCATTGATCATGATCCTTATTCTTAACTCTTCTCTATAAAAGGAGACCTTTAAACCCTAATTCATTCATTAGTCATTTGTCATTCATTATCTCTATCAAGTCAAGCAAGCTAGGGTTTTAACATCATAAGTCATCAAGATAGCATTCAAGCTCAATTCTAACGAATTTAAGAACAAGATTCTTCATCCATTTTTGCAGCAATTCAAGATCCTTCATCATGGAAAGTTTGTAATTGCATTTTTTTATGTTTCATGCTTCATTATCTTATTTCATCATTTTGGTTTAATTACCTAAACGGGGTTTGACCAAGGCAAACCCCCATGCCCTAACAGTTAACATTTTCTCTCTTTCTTTGTGGGTTTGTAGATTTAGGTACCTTGGATGGCTTGGAAATGATTGAAAAATATCTTTCAAACTTGTTGAAGGCATCTCCCTTTTGGAAAGGTAAAAATCTACACAAAAAGTCACTTTTAGGCCCGAATTTGGCAGTTTCAGAATCAGACACCTGGAGGAATATAAAGAGAAGACTGAGAGCTACAGATTCCACTTTTGACTTTCCAAAAAAGCCAAAGTGGATTAAGTCACCAAAAATGGTGACTTAGTCCCACTATGCATGTTTTTCATAAGTTTTTGTGGATCTGGATACCCATTTGGCTAAAATGGGCTCCAGAGCAGTTTCCCAGATCTGGGACTAAGTCGCCCAACTTGGCGTAAGTGTCCCAGTTTCCCAAAAAATCAAAATTTATAGAATTTCAGAGACATTTGTAGTCTTCATTCCAGCCTCCATTAGTTTCCAAGTGCACTCTTTCTGTTTAACCTTTCTATTTTTTTATATCGCATTCAATCTATCTTTCTGCATATCACAATGTATTTTCAAACAACTTGCATTTCTTAGGTTTTGCATTAATATTCATTATATTTTATCATTTATTTGCATTTAGGACATTTCATTTAGACATATTTCAATCATATTAGAATTAGTCTTTAGTGAACCTCCATTTTTTTGTGGGATACCTTTCTCCTTTTAGGTGAAAAACCCTAGAAGTGTAAAAGGGAACCCTCCTACAAAAATGTGCGGTTCAAGAACTATACTTAGTCTGTTAAGTCTAGATATGGATAATGCATGATGTGAAATATGTTTCTATCTTATAGTGCTTTTATGAAAATATCATTTTGACTTAAGAGGTTAGAATGGTTATTCCTAGGGTTAGTGAAATCCATGGGAAAGGGGATAGCCTAGCTAGAGACTAGTATGTGTACATGTATGGTTAGTGTGGTTATACCAGGGGTTAGAGAAATCAATGGGAAAGGCTGTAACCTAGATAATTAGTTTGTTATGAACTTGGATATTCCTGGGGTTAGGGTAATCCATGGTTAAGGGAATTACCTTGTTAAACATTTGTTATATTATCACCTTAGATTGAATGTGTGTTTTGTTTATGGTCAATACCAAATTGAGCTTAAGGGTGGGTGGATAGATGACTCTCACTCAAAGTACTGGGTGTTGAATTCTTTGGCCAAATTAGTGTAAATAGACACTATTTAGTACACTATTAGTTCACTGTGATCCATGATTGCAATCTAGGAAGGGGAACCAATGTATGGTAGCTCTAGATATGTAGGACACAACACTATGCTCAAGAAGGTTAGGATTATGGGGTTATAAAACCAATCTCTTCGTTGAAGGGTAGGACATATTACTAGTTAGGTAGATGTGTGAGGGGCAATAGTAAGTCCATGGTTGGCGGAAACGTGCTTGAGTGATGCTCTCCCTCATATAGTTGGTGACCAGGATTTGAGGATGTTGCACTAGTTTGGGAACACCTAGAATGTATGCACTAGTGATGGGGACATCTAGAAGGTATGCACCAATATTGGGGACATATAGACCATTGTATTGTATTTATATATCTTTATCAATGAGCTCATGAAAGCTATGAATGTAAATGTATGTATCTCTAATCTTATTGAAAAATTGTAAATGGGAAATATTATCATGAAATTATGTAGAAATGAATCTTTGTTATGCAATGGGAAAGTTTGAAATGGTTTCAAATATTCATCTTATTATTCATGTGAAAAGGAAAAAAAAATATTACTCATAATGTTAGTAGCATAAACTTTCACTTGTGAGTAAAACATAGTAAAAATAATAAGTAGAACAATGGGCTTGTTACACTTATCCTTGAGAAGTATCTTCAAATGTTTCTTTTTTAACCCTTTATTTTCTTGGATTCTCATGATGCATTTTAGTAAGCTTACCACCATAGATCATTATATTAATGTGCACTTGTATGTAGCCTCGTCTTTCTCTCAATGATGTGTACCACATGATGAAATAAATGTAGATGCCTTATAATTAGCCTTGGAAGAAGCTTCCCTACAATGATGAGGTGGGAAATAAATTTATGTACAACCATTAATATTCTCAACTTATACCATCTTTTTTTATTAATAAGATATTGAATCTTCAACTTGAGTGTCATGCATCTACTATTGTATGTTTGTGCATCTAATGGTAGTCACAAAGTGATGAGAAATATAATAATTTGATATAGGTATCAATATTATCAAGTGGCTTGATACTAGACAACTTGATAAGATGTTCTTGTAAAAGTTACTTCAAAATCCAATGTGAATGATCTACCAATTTAGTAACCTTAATTTAATTATTTGCTTATGATGGATTAATGTGATCATGTGCAATAGTATGAACACAATTTGTAATTGCATGACCATATTCTTTCTCATCTTGGATGGTAAGATAAGTGTATGAAACCTTATGATAGTATCTTGGAGTAGGATTATTTTGCAAGAACTCATGAAGATTAAAAGTTAAATATTCAACATGAATATCATTAACATTCATTAATGGAAATGAATTATCATAATTTTAATATCAAGTAAAATACCATTAAGAAAATAAGTGTTAGAAAGCTTCTTAACAACAAGGGGAAATGACATGTCATTATTATGAGTTTTAATAGTATTTCCATATAATATAAAATTATACAAGTTAGGTGCACATTAGAGACATGAGCTATATAATTATTATCATGTACATTGTGAAGCAATGAATCATCAACCATAGCATAAGAAGAATGACCATTCTTACATAAAGGAAAATCACAAGGCAAAAATATCATCATGAACAACCATAGAATAATCACAAAAATAACTATCCTCATAAGACAAATCATCATCACTTATAAAAGAAGGTAGCTCATGCAAAGCAATATTCCTAGATTCCCTACAAGATGAATTATTAAAATAACATGAATCTAATGGTATAGAAGTAGGGATAGCATTACATGACAAAGGAATGATATCACAAGGAAAAAAAATCATGCAAGGAAAAAAAAATCATGCATAACTAAAGAAAGTGTAACCTTATCACATGGAGTATCATCACTAGATATATCAAATAATTTTAATGTTAGAGCACTAGATGTATGTATCATAAAGAGTCGTCAATAATATGTACATTATAATCCAGATGATCATAAATTACATTAGTTGTAGAAATAATATGATCAGTAGGTGCGATAACATCACATGAAGCAAAAGTCCCTAGATGTATCATGAAAAGAGAGGGATAAGCCTACATCTTCATATGTCACACTAGGTATATAATTGGTGCAGAAGCACCTTGTTCACTAAATGCCTTTCATAGGAAAATTTATAAAAAATGAATGTTCAAATATAAAAGCATTGTAAAAGGTCTTGGGAGGTCATAATTAATATATTTGAAGACTCAAAATAGGTCACTAGGGGGTTAGTTAAATCAATCTACAAAAAAAGATGTTATTTTTTGTTGTAATTGCAAAAGTTGCAAAAGTTGCAAAATGCAAACAAAGACAAGAATGTGAAGGGTCATCTCATTGTAGAAGGTGGTTAGTTAGTTGAAGATGGAAAGGTAGGTGTTGTAACTGATTTAAATCTCTTTAAAATAGCATTGTGAGGCCTAGGAAACATTGAAGTTTGTATTCTTGAAGAGTTTATATCAATAAAAGTACCCTGTTCATAAAATTCAGCGTTTCTTTCAGTTGTTCATTAGTTTGTATGGTTTGTACAGAGGTTCAAGGCTCTAAATATTGTTGATTCAAATAGTGCAGTGAATTATCTTTTATTTAAGTCCATTTTGGTGGGAATATATTAAATATAGCACTTGTTAGAGCCAATTTTCTTTAGTTCGGTCAATAACCCTTAATAACAGGGTTTGAGAGTCTAGTTGGGATTTTGATGTCTACTCCATCAATTTAGGCCTTGTAGTTCAAAAGAATAGGTAAAATTAGGATGTTTTAATTGTTTTTGTGTGATGGCAGGATAGGGGAAGACAATAATCAAGTTTTTGGTTGATGTTCTCTCATGAAATTCTGAATTTTCCTCATGAAAGTGGAAGGTTACAAGTTGGTATTTACAGAAAATGCATTCAATGAGGCTGGGAGTTGATTTCTAGAGCATATGTAGACACATTATAACATGTTTGGAGTGGTGGAAAGAGGATTTAAGGTTTGCAATATTCTTTTGCAGTAAACCCTCTTTCTAATTAAGCATTATGGAGCCTATAATCAAGGGTTTGATAGTTCAGTGCATTATTGAGCCTTTCTACTTCTAAATGTTGGTGATTTAAAAGTTTTGAGACCCATTTTAATGCTACTCAAGGTCGTTGGGTGTTTAGAGGTTGATTTATTGGTACCAACTTTGGAAAATTGACCAAATTTGGTGTATTTGGGCAATGGTACTGTCATGTTTTCAGTTATTCTTTCAAAACAACAACATTTGAGTTTGTGATATGTTATAATAGACAGAAATGGGTTTTAGAATATGCTTTTAGGTTGTAAAGATACAAAGTGATTGAAGATGAATCACCCGCTTTAGGGGTTCAGTGGCCTACTTGAGATATCGTGGTTTGATGGCTAGAAAGAGAGGATATGATAAAACAATGAAAATAATGGTTGTTTAAGTTTGGAAACTATCTTAATGATGTTGTTACACATGTATCACTATTTGTATATGGTTTAGAAGGAAAACTTGTTGAATTTGACATCTTGAGCAATGTGAACCTTATATGTAAAATGGTGTTTTGACTGCAAGAACCATAGAATTTGATAGAACTGTGTTATGTGAGTATTTTCTTGGTTTGTTTCAATCAAAATCATGATGTATACAGTGTCTTGAAGGTATGGTAAAAGGTTTGTGACAAGAATGCATGACTAGTTGTTATTGTGAGTTGCATAGGAGGGAAAATTTGGTGCATGTTGAATGAATGGGTCGTCACAGAGTTTCCTAATCAGATAGTTGCTTTATTTCAGTTAATGTGATGTGGAAGGAATTAATTTAAGGCCTGTTGAGAGCTTTGAAGCTAGATTGGGTGAATAATGTCTTTTTTCCTTATTGAGATAGGTTAAAATGTGGTGAATATGGAAAGAATTGATTGCTTCAGTGTTTCTAATCAAGTTATTGTTTTGGTACAGTCTATTTGATGCTGGTTAAGGTATATTTGAGTCTGATAATGGTTAAGAGACAATTTTGGTGATTTGAAGCTTTGTAGCATGAAGTGAAATTGAAGATATTTTTGATGGATGTTTAAGTGAATCAATGGTGATTGTGAAATTGATCTTCTCAGTTTGATTTTGGGTCTGAAGTACCCTTCTTGGTTTTTTGGTTTTGGTAGATGCTCTGCATCAATAATCACCATGAAGCATAGTGAAAAATGAAGAAAATCCATATAAATAAGATGGGATAGTGTTTGCAATCTCTATGAAGGAGAAAAAATGATATATGTTATGAATTGCTACATGCATAAAGCATGAATAGTCCTTCATGTGGTAAAAGAGATTACATCCTCAAGGATCCATTGGTAAGATAGAAAAAAATGAAAGACATTAGGGTCCTTGGTATATGAATGGATATATACCAAGGATAAGGATTGAGTAAAACCCACATTTCAAGATGTATTAGTGAAGCTTAATCAAAGATTGGGTGGGTAAGTATGAAGAGGTATCAAACAATGAGAGATAAAACCTAATTCTAGATATAGTAGTGATACACAAATAAGGGATGGATCTAAGACTTATCAAATATGAAATAAATTATATCAATCCAAATTATAATATATATAAAAATAAATAAATAAATAAACAAATAATGAAATATTTTCAGGGCATGTATTTCATAAAAACTTGTGTGAGAAAATGCATTTATTCAATTCAATAAGGATTTGCATTCATTGTAAAGGTGCTCAAAATTTCAATTTCTTCAAGAAGCTTCTCTCGACTGCTATTTCAATGTTGCAAGAGGCTTCATATGACTCTGAAGAGGGTTGTGTGAATCAAAGGAGGTGTAAAACTTGCAAAAATATGCAAATGCAGTATGTGTCAAGAAACTATGAGTGATAACCCTATTTAATAATTGGGAAATGCCGTTCACAGAAGAAATTAATGACATGGAGTTTGAGCTCATGTTCTAAGAGCACTACCAGTAGTTCAGGAAGGCTATGAAAAGGGTTATTGGGCAAGAGATTTTGGAGCCAAAAACTAATAGGTTGATCTTTCTTTCTCAAAAAGTCTCTATATTCATTTCCAATTTGCTTGACTTGTTACATAGCATTAGGGCTATGGAATTTATTGCCAACAAAGTAGTGAAAGAAGCATATCTTCCAAATGACATAATTTTGAGGGCTTTCCAATCTTATGATATGTGGAAGGGGAAGGGATATATAGGGGGGATTTTTCCTCAAAATTTTCTTACATGCAAGCCCACGTTGATTGCAATTCTCAATGCAATTAAGAAAACCTTCACAACAAAATTTCAGATTTTCTGTTGTGTGCCTTGAAAAAGATTGTAGAGGAGATCGAATATGAGCTTGTAGAAAGGATTCGGGTCAGAGTGAACACAATTATGGTTTTGGTCACTCATGAGCATGACCTGCAGGATATTTTTGTTCCAAAGCAAGATTGTTGTAAATAGGATGCCATTTAATTGCAATTCTAAACATTATTTCATGTATCTCCTAAGTCATTGGAAAGTGTTCCCCGACACTAGGATTAGAAAGAGATTAAATTTGAATGAAATTGTAATACCCCTATTTTTCTTTTCTGGTGGACACAAGTGTCCTTGGATGCTTTGATGTGCTTTTGGTATTGAGATGTATCATGTTGTGTATTTGATCGCTTCTTTTTATAGAGCCATAGTCTATTTTGTGATGTGATGTATTTATTTAGATGTTATATTATGGCATGTTTTGAATTAGCATAGCCAATGTTTAATTAAAAATGCCTTATGCTTTAATTATATTGTTGTTGTTAGACTCGTCAGTTTTAAAGCTGTATTGGTGAAGGGGATGGATTGTATCACTCGCTTGTGAGCGCCCTATGATTCTGAGATTTCCGCTTCACGGTGTGTTTTATTATATATATATTTGCATGTTCGATATGCTCTTTGCTCGCAGGTTGACAGGTACAGGACATCGACTCCACCTGATTTCACAGGTTTGAGTGTTTCCATTGACCAACGGTAATTGATTGGGAGATAGTAGCTAGGTTTTTCGTGCCAAGATATCACCCTAGTCATAAGCGTGTTGTCGGGTTGTCTCGGGTTTAGTTGTCTTGATTTGGTTCATTCCTCCTTGGTTATTTATTTAATTCCATAGTATAAAGGTTATTAAATGGCTTTTGAAGTTAAAAATGATGATTGATTGTATCTATTTGTAATGTTGGAAAAGTAGTTATTTATTAATTAATTTAATTTAATTAATAAAATAATCTAATCTTGAATTAGATATATTTTATTGACTAATTAAATTAATGGGGATAAATTAAATCAAATTAGTTGTTTGGCATAATGTGATATTTTGATTTAAAATAGAAAAATAGAAATATGCTTTAAATTTCACTTTTTGGAAATAAATTTGAAAAAGAATTCCTTTATAAAATTTTGAATTCTTTTTGTAAAAAGAAATTTATTTTAAGTGCATGAAATTCCATTTGGAAATTAAATTGTTTTTAAATTTTAAAAAATGCAAATATCTCCAAATGTTCAATAAATTTAGTGGGTGGGATATTTTAGGGGTTTGACCAAAAATTTGGGGAAAACTCTTTGTAAGGAAAATTGAATTTCATTTTAATTTTAATTTGGAAATAGTGGAAAAAAGAAAGGAGGAGCAAGGATTTGGATTTTGTTCTTGAAATTTTGAAGAAGCAAGGGGATTTCTTGGTTGAGCTGAAATCAGAATAGGGATTAAAATCACCATTGTCAAAATTTCCAAGCTTTGGGAGAAAACACCAAGTTCTTTGCTTAATTTTTTAATTTCATTTTGAAAGAAATTTACAAATTTGTTCATGCTTTTAGAAAAGATTCAATCACTTTGAGTTGCAATGAAAACCCATCTTAAATCTCATTGCAAAATTAGAAACAAACAATTGTTGAAATTCTGGGAAAAACAATAAATTTCTTTGTAGAAAATGAGAGAAGAAATCAAAACAAGAATCAAAACAATGGAAAAAATAGAAAGAAAACAAAAGAAATTTGTTTGGCAACCGAATTTAAACCCTATTGTTGTGTTGACAAATTTATTGTTTTATTGCAAAATTCTATTATGCAATTGCATAGTTTGGCTGAAAATGGAGATTTTGGATATATGTATATTTATAAATATACCTGTGTATATATATATACACAAATATATTTATGAATATACTGTGTTTTTGTTTATTCTGGAAATTAAAAAAAAAAAATTGTTTAAGAAAAATTTACACAGGAGATTTTCTTCCTGTACAGGGGTCTGCCCTATTTTTTTTTGTTATTTAAAGGATTTTAAAAGACTATATATAAACAAATAAAATATTGTTTCGTATGGGGAGGGCGCAGTTATGGCTACGCACCCAAGCCCCAACTGCCATAGGCAGCGCAGCCTCCACTAAGGAGGTTGGGCGCAACCTATGGCTGCGTCCTCCTCTCTTATGGGGGCCGTGGGCCAAGCAAAAAGGTAATCCTTTTTTTAAATTTTAAATTTATTTTATTTTATTTAAATTTTATTTTATATTGTATAATATATAATATATATATATTATATATATAATATTCATATATAATATATATATATATTATATATATATAATATTCATATATTATATATATAATATCTATATATATATTATATTTTAATTAAGCGGGATTTGATTTAAAAGAACTGAAGTTTGAATTGGTTTTTATAAAAATATATTTACATAATATTTATATATATTTAAACATATATACATATAATAGTATATACATTGAGTATATAATTGTATATATGTTTAATATATATTTATATTTAAATATATTGATTTTAAGAGGGTTATTTTATTTAATGTTGTAAACATTGATTTTATAAGAGAGATGTTTTTAGAAAATTGATTTTGATCATTAGTTGTAATCGAGGAAGTTGGAAGAAAACAATTAGTTTAAGCTTTTGATTTCAACTAACGTTAATTATTTAAATTGATTTCATGCAATATGTCATTGTTTGGTTTGGATTTAGGAAATCCTAACGTAGGTGATTAAATCGACAAATTTCCCTTTTGTTATGTAGTTTCTCTCTTTCATGATTGCAGGCAAAAAAAGGTATTAATTGTATTTTGGAAATTAAGGTTAGTGCAATGATTAAATATTTGTTAAGGGTTAGGGTTGTAATTGAAATGAATATGGTTAATGTGTTTACAAAGACCTGTTTGATTTGATGGAATCTTAAAGTTCTTGTAAATGATTTGTTAAATGTTAGGATTATGTACGTGGTTAAGTTATATGGATTATAACTAGAGCAAAATTGATGATATTAAATATGTGTAAAGAAAAGGGTTATTTTATTACGATGTTGTTATAATGGGTAGAATGTTATTTGAAAGTTCTTGTATTCCATTGCCTTAAATGGTGAATGGGGAATGTTGTCTATTTTCCAGATTGCAAGGAATAGATAAGGTTCATAAAAAAATCATATTGTTTAGAACTTATATGAATAGTTAATAGATTAAGTATATGATGTATATATGTACCTTGGTTCCTATTTTATGAGAAAAGATTGTTATGTGAAAATATATTATTAGTTATTTAAAGAACGCGTATTTATATGATTGTTGGTTTAAGCGGATTCATATTGGTATTGTATGGGCAATATTGTTATGATTGTAAATTTATGAGTGTACTTTGGTAGTTATGAGTTTTGTTTCCAGAGGCTAGGGAACTCGTTGATTGAGTTGTTATTCTTTTGGGGTTGCATTATTATGTTAGTCAACCGTTGTATTGCCTTGGGTAGGGCGTATAGTGTATCCTATTGTATTATCCAGTATTCACGAGCGGGGATGTTTTGTGCCTCCCGTGGATTAGGGGTGGTGTTTGTGATTTGTGCCTCCTATGGAAGGAGTGAATTATGACCTTTGTTGCCTCCAGTGTTTAGAGAGGGTTTTGAATTGTGTTGTCTCCTATGTTTGGAGTGGGATTTAATTTTATGTTCCTCCTAGAGTTGGAGTGGTTTTATCTTGTTGGTATGCACTTGGGATTCCCTTGGTGATTGGTTATGCTTGGTATGTTGTCAAGTAGAAGAGTGGCTTCTGTTAGGGGCCAAAGCCCAAAGAGGTAAACGGGGAAACCTTTAGAAGTGGTTTAATTAAGTGATAACTAAATTAATGTACTTAGAAGTTAGGTAGTATTTCACATTAATTAAGATAATTGAGCCTTGCTCATGGACGCAAGGGCTTGTATAGACTTGGGATGAGACGGGAAGGCCTAGAATGGCAAGGTCATCTATCTTGTCCTTACGAGAGGTATTTGATTCCGCATGAGTGAGTATGGGTTTCGGGATTTGGTAGAGGCCACCAGGATAACCCATAGTGGTGGTCGGAGCCTAGGAAGATTCCCAGAGGATATCCCCTGACGAGCTATGTGATGACACTCTTTCTACGACAACAGCTGGTATTTGGTTTTATGTGCATGGTCTTCTTATCATACTCGATCTATTTTATTTCTAGAAGCAATGTGACTTATGTTAGTGATGTTAGAGTTGTACTTGTTTTATCTTTATGGTTGTACAGTTCATGTGATCGGTTGTGTCAGTGTGGGTTAGCCTGTGTCTAGGGGTGGATGGTTTGTATAGGAATTCCTTGTTACTATCTCCTAGCATGGGGGGTGAGCCTTCAGGTATCACATGGTTGGGTGGAACATGCACCTTAATCCGTTGGGTTTTCTTCTTGTTCGTGGGGATGAGATTTCCAGTTGGAGAGCTCGTGGGATCCAGTTTTTTCTTGCCTTATTCTTTTCAGTTTTATTGCAATTTATTACCCCTCTTTGTATCAAGGTGGAAGATGTAATTTGTAACCTTGAATATTGGAATTACCTCATTCGGGGAATGAGTTTTGTAATCATATTGTAAATTATATTATTGGAATCATCTTTATGCCTTGTGTTGTAATTTGCATGGGAATGTATGAGTTTTAATTTGTTAAGTTAACAAATTCTAGTTTTTCACTCATGAGCTTGATTTTAGTATCTCAGTCTCAAACCTTATTGTTGGAAATAGGTGCATTTATTGCATTTAAACAAACCAAAAAAAAAAAAAAAAGTCGTTGGAAGTTTCCCAACACTAGGATTGCGTGGATTACATTTTACACAAATAATCATGTTAATTGACATTTGTAATTAATTCTAAATGATAGGAACATGTGAGGGAATCTAATATGAGTTCCTAAATAATAGGAGCACATGGGGCACCCACATGGAAGGTGGAACCCACCTTGAGTTAAGTTAACTGTTGGGAGAAAAAGATAACACTTCTGTAATGCATGTAAAGATCCTAGAAGTTAGGGATTGATGTTTACATGCATGAAGTTCAGTTCAGATCAGTTTAGTTTAGTTTAGTTTAGTTTAGTATCAGTTCAATTCAATTTAGTTCAGTTCGGTTCAGTTATGGTTTAGTTATCTTCAGTTGCATGTAGTTAGTTTCAGTTGAATGCTAGTTGACTCTAGTTGACTTGGAATGCATGACTAATGACTTGAGTTGCATGACAAATAACAGGGGATACATTTAGCTAAGTGGGAATGATCAATCATGCATCCTTTTTGCATGAATTGATGGAGAGATATGTTTCAGTTAATAGAGATTGATTTGGACCCACCTTGGGTGCCCAAGTTGGCATCTTGGAGTTAACACTTTTGTATGATAAGATATTTTATAAGGCTGAGTTAAGTGGGCCCATTCTTGGGTGCCAAATTTGAGGATAAGCTTAGAAGATATCTTCAAAATCAATGTTGAGTTATGACTTCAGTTTGGGATGCCCAAATGGATGAAGGACTTGTTTTGACATTGTTCTTCATGGTAGAAATCTACTTGCAAAGAATAGGCACGGGTTTTGTGAGATAAGCATTGTGCTTTGTAATTTTAAACTCTTTGGAGTTTGCAAGGCTCATTATTGTCTATTTATTGCAGCAAGTTGAAGAGAGTTGTATCAAATTTTATTGCAGGTTGTGAAGAAGATTTGTTGAAGGAAAAAGAAGCACCTCAAGCAAGGATTGGAATTATTGTAATCTTATTCTGAGATTAAATAATACATTGATTCTTGGTGGAGTTTTTTCCCGAAAGGGTTTCTCCATAGTATATGTCGTGTAACTTCTAATCTCTTGGTCTTATTATTCTACAACATTTTGTCTTCATTCTACAAATGGTAAAATTAATCTAACCAGATAATCATCCACAAAGAATCTATAACAAAGAATACTTAAATAGATCAACAATCTCAAAGTTTTACAAAGTATTAAGCTACATAATTACCTCAATTTTCAACATTTGGTATCAGAGTTAAGGTTGGGTAGAGTTTTGGAATGCCTTTCTCTTAAAAGATTGAAGGTTTTTTGGCTGTAGTGGGAGCTTTTACTAATTTTATTATTTCTGATTTTGGAAAATAAGTTTGTTACAATGAGATCTAATTCTCATTTAGATATTTAAATATTTAATGGATCTAATTATGAAATGTGGAAACTAAAAATGGAGGATCTCCTTGAAGAGAGATATCGGTGGTTAGCTGTTAATAATCAGAAAAAGTCACCTACAACGATGTTAGATGAGGATTGGGCTAAGCTTGATAAGAAGGCAAGAGGAACCATAAGATTATGTCTTGTTGATGCTATTCTCTTGAATGTTTCAGATGAAACTACTGCATATAAATTGTGGAAAAGAATAGGTGATATCTATCAAACCAAAAGTCTTACCAATAAGTTGTATCTGAAAAGGCAGTTGTATTCTTTAAAAATGAAAGATGGTGACTCTGTTATAAATTATTTAAATGCTTTTAATTTGATTCTAAGTTAGTTAGCATCATTTGATGTAAAGCTAGAAGATGAAGATAATGTATTTTGTTACTTTGTTCTTTACTAGAGTCTTGGGAAAATCTAATTGTTGCTATTAGTGGTAGTGGTGCAAATCCAAAAATAGACAACATAATTCCTACTCTCTTATCAAAGGAGATGAGGAGGAAGTCTAAAATTGGCTCCCAAGATGCCTTGTTTGTAAGAGGTAGGCCTAAGGAAAAGGAATCTAAGGCAGACAAGAAAGGAGGGGGTAAGTCCAAAGGATGGTCTAAAACCTCTGGTAAGAGTAAGGTAAAGTGTTGGAATTGTGGAAAACCTGGACATATAAAGAAGGATTGTAAGAGCTAGAAAAAGAGTTTTGATGCTTCTATAGAGAAATCCACAGATGACAGTAATGATGCATTAGTCATTTCTTCTAATACTGTTGTTGATAACTATTGGCTTATTGATTCATGTTGCTCCTATCATATGACTCTTAACACATAGTGGTTCACTAAGTATACTACATATGATGGAGGGAATGTCTTCTTTGGAGACAACAACATAACAAAGGTTTTTGGAAAAGGAGAGGTAAAGTTGTGTTTTAGTGATGGTAGGGTTAAGACCCTTAATGATGTTTTACATATTCCAGGACTTGCTAGAAATCTACTTTCTATCTCTAAGTTCAATGATTATGGAATGCATGTGACATTTGACAAAGGTGGTTGCAGATTGGTGAAAAGGAATATGATGGTTGCTAAAGGATCTCAGATTGGGACTTTGTCTAAGCTAAATACCTCCAATGTAAATAATTTAGCCAATGTAATTGAAGCTGAAAATACATGTATGTTGTGGCACCATAGATTGGGCCACATTGGTGAAAATGGTCTTAGGACCATTCTTAATAAGAAATTGGTTGACGGTATTCCTGATTATAATATTGGAAAAAATGATTTTTGTGAGAATTGTGTATTTGGAAAGCAATCTAGATCTTCATTTCCTTGTGGAACAAATAAAGCTAAAAGATTATTAGAGATTATTCATTCAGATGTAACGGGCCCTGTGGATATTGACTCTATTGGAAAATCTAGATATTATGTCACATTTATTGATGATGTCTCAAGATACACTTTGATCTATTTTATGCATAAAAATTTGATGTGTTTAATAAATTTAAGGAATTTAAAGCTTTGGTTGAGAAATAATCAAATCATAAGATAAAAGTGTTGAGATCAAATAATGGTGGTGAATATTGTTCTAGGGAATTTGATGATTATTGTAAGCATGCAAGAATTGTGAGACATAAAACTACTCCATATACACCTCAACAAAATGGATTATTAGAAAGGATGAACCGAAACTTAATGGAAAGAGCTAGGAGTATGTTAAGTAGTGCTAAGCTAGATCAGTCCCTTTAGGCTGAGGCTGTACGTACTTCTTGTTATTTAATCAATAGATCCCCTAGTTCATCTATTGAAGATAAAACTTCTTATGAAATGTGGTTAGGTAGGAAGCCTAGTGTTGCACATTTAAGGATCTTTGATTGTGAGGCTTTTGTTCATGTGCCTAATGAAAAGTGATCTAAGCTGGATCCAAAAGCACAAAAATGCATATTCATAGGTTATGGTGAAAATGTAAAAGGTTACAAGCTTTGAAATCCTCTAACTCAAAAAATTACTTTATCTAGAGATGTGATTTTTAGAGAATTTAGAGCTTATTTAGGAGAAGAACAACCAAAGGAGAAGGATACTTCTCAAACAGTGCATTTTGAGATAAATAATGAGAAGCAAGAAGATGCACATGTTGAAGAACAATTGGATGGATTAGATGAGGAGAGTTCATAGAGTTCTTCTGAGATAGATGCTCAAGATGAGCATATTGAGGAACAAGTAGAAACCCCTTTGAGAAGATCCACAAGCCAATAAAATATTGTTGATAGGTATATCCCACCTAATTTTTGTTGTATATTTTCTTTAATGATTACTAATGATGAACCCAATTCTTACAGGGAAGCTTTTTCTTCAAATGAGAACAAGCTTTGGTCACAAGCTATGCACGAGGAAATGGAATCCTTGGATACTTGTGACACGTGGGATCTTGAGAGTTTTCCCAAAGGAAGAAAGGCCATTGATTGTAAATGGATCTTTAAAGAGAAAACTAGAGCAGATGGTAATCTCAAAAGGTACAAGGCTAGATTAGTAGCCAAGGGCTACTCCCAGAGAGAGGGAGTTGACTTTAATGAAATCTTCTCTCCTATTGCTAAATTAACTTCTATTAGATTCTTTTTATCTATTGCTACTGCTTATGATTTTTAGATAGAGAAAATGGATGTGAAAACTACTATTTTGTTTGGGAATCTTGATGAGGAGATTTATATGAAGCAACCTGATGGTTTTGTTGTAAAAGGAAAAGAAGAATTGGTTTGTAGGTTAAAGAGATCTTTATATGGATTGAAACAGTCACCAAGAATGTGGTACCAGAAGTTTGATGCTTTTGCATTAAAAATTGGTTATGTTAGGAGTGAGGAAGATCATTGTGTTTACATAAAAGTTATTGATGATCAGCTTTTAATTATTATCTTGTATGTTGATGACATGTTGTTTATTGGTAACAACAAGGTAATGATCAAAGAATTGAAAGCACAACTCTTGAGCACATTTGAGATGAAAGATCTAGGGGCTGCAAAATATATCCTTAGTATGGAGATCAACAGAGATAGAGGTAACATAAAGCTTTTCTTAAGTCAGAAATTATGTTGATACTATTTTGAAATGGTTTAACATGCAGGAGAGTAAACAAATTAATATTCCTTTACCAGTTGGCACAAAGTTAAGTTTAGATATGAGTCCTAAATCTGATCTTGATTATGAGGAAATGTCTAAAATTCCATGTATGCCAGTGCAATTGGTAGTTTAATGTATTCTATGGTCTGTACGAGACCAGATATAGCCAAGCAATGGGAGTTCTAAGTAGATTTATGACTAACCCTAGTAAAGAACATTGGACTTATGTTAAGAGGGTGTTTAGATATTTACGAGGTACTTATGATTACTGTTTGGTTTATCATGGTGCTAATGAAATTGATATTATGCATAGATAATTAGACATATAGGGTTTTGTTGATTCAGATTGGGCAGGAGATCTGAACAATTGGAGGTCGACAAGTGGCTATGTGTTTACTTTGTTTGGAGTTTCGGTTAGTTGGATGAGTAAGAGACAACACATGATTGCTTTTTCCACTAGAAAAGTAGAGTACATGGCTGCTACACATGCCTCTAAAGAGGCATTTTGGTTACAAAGACTTGGGAAAGGTATTGGTTTTAATTGCAAGCAAGTTAGACTTGAATGTGATAGTCAAAGTGCTATTTGTTTAGCCAAAAATCCTATGTATCATGCTCATACTAAGCATGTTGATGTTTAGTATCACTTTGTGGGAGAAATGGTTAAGAGTGGGAAGGTATTAATTGAGAAAGTTGACACTTTGATTAATGCTACAAATTATCTTACGAAACCAGTTCCCATAGATAAGTTCTCTTGGTGTAGGAAGGCCATTGGCCTTGAGTCTTGTACTTGATTTATAATGATGATTCCTCGTTTAGAATAATTGCAATGTATAATGTCAAGTGGGAGAATTTTGGAAATAGGATGCCATTTAATTGCAATCGTAAACATTATTTAATGTATCTCCTAAGTCATTGGAAAGTGTTCCCCAACACTAGGATTAGAAAGAGATTAAATTTAAATGAAATAGTCATGTTAATTGACATTTGTAATTAATTCTAAATGATAGGAACATGTGAGGGTGTCCAATATGAGTTCCTAAATAATAGGAGAACATGGGGCACCCACATGGAAGGTGGAACCCACCTTGAGTTAAGTTAATTGTTTGGAGAAAAAAGATAACACTTATGTAATCCATGTAAAGATCCTAGAAGTTAGGGATTGATGTTTACATGCATGAAGTTTAGTTTAGTTTAGTTCAGTATCAGTTCAGTTTAGTTCAATTCAGTTCAATATAGTTTAGTTTAGTTTAGTTTAGTTATGGTTCAACTATCTTCAGTTGCATGTAGTTAGTTTCAGTTGAATGCTAGTTGACTTCAATTGACTTGGAATGCATGAATAACGACTTGAGTTGCATGACAGATAATAGGTGATACATTCAATTAAGTGGGGATGATCAATCATGCATCTTGTTTGCATGAATTGATGGAGAGATATGTTTCAGTTAACAAAGATTGACTTAGACCCACCTTGGGCGCCCAAGTTGGCATCTTGGAGTTAACACTTTTGCATGATAAGATATTTTATAAGGCAAAGTTAAGTGGGCCCATTGTTGGGTGCCAAAAGATATTTTATAAGGCAAAGTTAAGTGGGCCCATTGTTGGGTGCCAAATTTGAGGATAAGCTCAGAATATATCTTCAGAATCAACGTTGAGTTATGACTTTAGTGTGGGACACCCAAATGGATGAAGGACTTGTTTTGACATTGTTCTTCGCAATAGAACTCTACTTGCAAAGAATAGGCTTGGGTTTTGTGAGATAAGAATTGTGCTTTGTAATTGTAAACTCTTTGGAGTTTACAAGGCTCATTATTGTCTATTTATTGCAACAAGTTGAAGAGAGTTGTATTAGATTTTATTGTAGGTTGTGAAGAAGATTTGTTGAAGGAAAAAGAAGCATCTTGAGCAAGGATTGGAATTATTGTAATCTTATTCTGAGATTAAATAATACATTGATTCTTGGTGGATTTTTTTCCTGAAAGGGTTTCTCCATGGTATATGCTATGTAACTTCTAATCTTCCAATCTTATTCTTCTATAACCTTCCGTCTTCATTCTAAAAATGGTAAAATGAAACTAACTAGATAATAATCCACAAAGAATCTGTAACAAAGAATAGTTAATTAGATTAACAATCTCATAGTTTTACAAAGTATTAAGCTACATAATTACCTCAATTTTCAACAAAGATGAGCCAAAGTTTGGACAAGAGGATGTTGTTCCTAAAGGTTTTGATATGAAAGTTGTTGTTTTTCAAAGAATTCGCCTAGTAAATGTTGATCCACAACTTTTGGGTCAAGGTGTTGATGCCTCACAAATGTAGGACGATGACCATGCTCCACATATAAACAATATGGACTTGAACCTGAATATAATGCCACCTATTCAATTCATAATGGGTAATTTGGAAGAGCACTAGGATGATAATGACGTGCCAATGGATTAGATGGAGGAGTGATATTTTGAAATAGTAATTTTTTTGTAGAATGTGGGATTCAAAGCTAGATCTTTTGAGTGAATGTTATGTAATATGTTGGGTTATTTTGGGATTATAGATTGAAATTAGTTACAGTTATATTTCTCCTCAAGATAGGGGGATAATGGTTGAATTTGGTTGATGAGAGTCAAAATATATCAGACATATACTTTTTGTACTTCCTTTTATAAATATATATAATTATATATAGGCATACTACCTTTTACCAAAAAATAAAATAAAATAAAGAAGATCAAAAGCTCAAAACCTAGTATAAATCCTAAAGGAGTTTAAATTTCAAGTTCAACATTTTTATGAAAGAGAAAATAAAATACTCTCACATTAAAAATACAAGGATATTAATTAAATAAAAATTTATAATAATTAACCAATATTTAAGATTTGAAACTAGAAATCACATATGAGAGGATCTAAAAATAAAATAAAATGATAAATAATTTGTATCTTGATACTGGAAAAGATGAGTTGGATTGGACTATGAAAAATGACTAACATTTAAATTCCAATGAATTCGGGATGTACAAATTGAGACGACTATAATAAAAAATAAATCATATATATGTGTGTGTATGTGTGTGTGTGTGTGTTTGTTTGTGTGTGTGTGAACGTAGGTTACTTCCATAACTAACCAATATACATGAGTGCTAAAATCATCACATATTTGTGATCTTCACTCATAGAGGTTAACCTATTGAATGTGGATCTTTTGTACCTCCAAACAGTGAATCACCTTAATCTATTAAACTTACAATAAATAACCAACAATATTTATAATCATCTTTTGGAAAAAATTTAAGCAAGGGAATTCTCCTTGGAAAGCCTCTATATTTGATTTAATGGTGGTTGATAAAATTTTGGAAAATAACATGTGATGAATGCATTAGAAACTATCATAAATGAAGGTGATTTTGGAAGTTGGAAATTGGATTAATAATCCAAAGACCTAGAATGAAAGCCAATGATTTATAATCTAGTCAAAGAAAGAGGTGAGTCAAAGGCAAATAATTATTTAGAGGTGTGATTTGTTATTGTGATATTGATATTAGGATTCAACCGTGTAGTTATGAGTCAAACTCATTAACCCATGTTTCTTGAGTAGTGGTTCACAAGAAACCATCTCTCATGATAGTGAATGCTCCACTTAGCACTCACTGAATCTAGGTAATGCTCACATAGTTGGAGCACTGGGCCTTCCTGAGAGGTCACCCGTCCTAGCACTACTCTAGCTCAAGCATGCTTAACCACAAAGTTTTCCCCAAGGTTAAGCCCACTTAGCTTGCAACCCCATTTGAAAAACCCTCATCAAATGTTGTGCCTTATGAACAATTCATTATAGATCCCCTTTAGCTCATCAATTGATAAGTAGGAGGTATTTTCCACAGCATGTCAAATTGTGATATTGCTATTAGGATTCAATTGTGTAGTTTTATGAGTCAAACTCATTGACCCATGTTTCATGAGTAGTGGTTCACATTCCCTTCTTGCAACCATACATCTAGTGATGATATTAGAGATGTCTATTTATGTAATATGAATTCATTTCCTTTACTCTTTCATGATTTCATCATGCCTTATGATTATAATATCTTTCAATGTGCAACTCATAATATAATCACCCTTACAAATCTTGATATTCTTCACATGTCATTTACTTTTTTCTATTGATAGTTTGTCTCATGCTTTTAACCATGTGCATATTATCAATGTAACAATTATTGTTTAATTTAATAGATATAGATATAATTATATACATGTTAGATCCTTCATCTCTTCATATTAGGAATATACACATGATAATACTCTTTTAATTGATGCATGTAGAAAAACAAATCAAAAAATAATGGAAATAGTTTTAGAGTTATCTCATGTCTATTATAATTAACTCTATTATTTAGAAACTATTTTTTTTAATCATTTACTATTCTCCTTAGAATAAATTATCATTCAATGATATTAGTCTTTCGAGCTCAAGTGACCACACCTTGGATAATGTTATGGAACCTCCTATGACCTCATTATAAATAATCCTTTGGTGTCCATATTGATTCTTTTAGTTATTTATATGAGGAAGATATGGATTAATTAGTTTTAATAATTGAACCGTTTATCAAGATCCAATTTCACTAATTCTACTATAAAAACAAAATCCAAACATAACACCATCCTTCTTCAACAAAGATAAATTGTTTTACAAGTGGCATATGATCCACCCTTGCAAAAACCTAATTACACCAAGATAATAATAATACACTTGGTTATTATGTTGTACAACACACATGTAAACTTATGAAAAGAGACAAGAAAAGTGATTAGTTAACACCAAGTAATATTAACCTACCTCATATGCAAAAAATCACAACCAAGACCCATAGTGAATATAACATTATCAAAAATTTAAAATCACGCAAGCTAGTATATCCCCATGAGATTTAATTCATATATTTGTAATAAACAAGGATATCTTACAAATTGATTTGGGTAGTATTAATCTTAAGTCTATAAGAAATCCTATACAAATAAAAAATATCCTCAAGTCAATGTGTGATCATAATAGTACAATTAAATTTGACTATGAGGAAATCCCACTCATCACATTTATTTAAGATCATTTACCATTATATATAGCAACGTGAAATGGAAAAATGGATGTTAAATTCAATAAACCCTTAGTCTACTAGTGAAGTAGAAAGGTTCTAAATGAGACCACTAGGGATCAAGTCTTGTTGAGTGCAAAGGCTCTGACGCCTAAGGGATGAGGCAGAGATCGTTCCCCCGATAGATTTTGGCAGAATGGATACCCCTCAGACCTTGGCTCTAAGCTAAAGGGGATACCCTTGGGGGCATCTCCAACAAAAAAAGAGAGGAAATATTATGATTTAGCTAATATGTATTAGCTAAATAATTTTTCTTTGCTTCTAAATTAGGATTGATACTAGTTTTCTACTATTTAACAAAATAAATTTATAATCGTAAAAGTGTTGTTTATTAGAAAATAAAATAATAATTTATAAATCTCATTATAAAATTAAAAAAGGGGAAAGAGAGGAACTTGGTGCCAAATGGAGAAGCTCATTGTCCAAGATGCCAAAACATTGTGCAAACGTTCACATGTCTTGCTATCATCTATATGACTAGAATATTGATAAACTTCTAGAAAATGTATAAATCCAACCTAATCGTTCACCTAGTCTATAAAGTTACCAACATAAACACAACAAAAAATACTAGATAATGAGAATATAGAGAAATAAACTAAACAATAAGATTTGCATGATTTAAATAAAGAATATAAAGCTATCTAAAAATAAGAAATTACTTATAAACCTCCTTGCAGTTGAGTGCTTTCAAGATACCTACAAAGACAAGAAAACTAATTTTTTTTTAGGTTTGCATTTAGGTAAATTCATTATATTGGTCTTTTGAACTCCACAACAACCAAGATAGATATATTGAAAAATAGTGTGGGTTCATAATTTAAGTTCACAGGTTTAGAAATAAGAACAATGACTAAAATGAAAGCTTGCAGGATGTGAATATTCCATGGTGCTTAGGTCCCAAAACCATTGCTTCACTTCCTATAACAAAATATTGATTCAAGAAGAGAGGAGGAATCAAAAGGGACTAACAATCAATTTGGATTTTTCTTGAGTGGTGTTAGGTCCCAAAACCATTGCTTCACTTCCTAGAATAAAATATCATCCACCAGGCTAGGGTAGACATCAAGTGTGAAATTTTTTCATCAACAAATGAATGAAGGGTTTAAGGTCAATTCTATAAGAGTGGGTTCACTCTCCTATAGTTCAAGCTTAGCTCAAAAATTGGGAGGCTATTCCCAAGGGTGTACCTTAACAAGTATTAAAAAATTACTATTACAAATCAATGGCAACCAAACACAACATGCTAACTTGATACCAAAGAATTTCATTGAACCAAGGATAACTAGTTGTCTCAAAAACCCTATATAACTGATGATAATTTAAAATCATAACCTACATAAATTGAATCCTTTTGAAGCTCATTAAAGATGAATCCTTGGTTGTGATTTAAGGTAATGATGAAAATGACTAATCTTAAACCTATTTTTGATTCTGGTAATGAATCATAATATCTTTAGACTGATGCCTATCTATGGGTATTAGAGTCATGTCAACAAGGAAGAAAAAAATGAAAGGAAAATATTGAAATATTGACCCAAGAATAAGAATGCATCAATGAATATATTTTAGATACAACATAGTTATCCAACATAAAACTACACAAGCTTATAAGTAAATTATGAAATATTATTATAATATTTGTAATCATTTAATAATTTTTCCACATTCATTAACAAAATTTATAATCACAACATTAAATATGTTGAAGGGAATTTTTGAAATACCTTAAACATGTACTTATGATTTTGGAGACATTACCTTTGCAACACATTTTTCCATGGTACCTTTCAATATTCAATGACTTTCACTACACTCCTACAACTAAATTTCAATGGTTAAAACCCTAGAAAGTGCTAAAACCTCGTCTTCCATGAGAAAAAGTAACCCTACCTCTAAAAAGAGTCACATAACACAACACATGCCTCTTGGTTGAAAACCCTAACCCATGACTCTATAGCACATTCAAACCAATGGCTGAAGATGAATCCCACCCAAAATGGATGTTCCATATTGAAGGAGGACAATCACATTTATTTCTAGTTGCTAGGAAAAAATTTCTCTTTAATGTGAGTTGGTGGAGTGGGTGGAGAAGAAATGTGCCATTAAGCCATTACAATATTTAAAATAATCACCCTAAACTTTATCAGATCACTGAATGATTTGGTATTAAAAATATAGAACCCTTGAAAAGGTAAATAAGAGACATCATTGATTGGGCTATTGGGCTAACACATATCATCAAACCTGTTGAGAATATGTGTCTCAAACTCACTGGTAAAATCTTGCTTCTGTCACCAATCAACTTAGAATGGCATAAGTGTTACTTACATGCTTGTACCGCTATATTGCTAGGTAATTGTGAGAGAGGTGCGGTAGTGTGGTTACCGCCATATCGTGGGAGCCTTCTGGCTAAGACACAGTAGTGCGGTGTATACCGCCATACCACAGGAGCTTTTTGGCTAAGACGCGGTAGTGCAGTATATCACCATATCACGAAAGCCTTCAACCTGTCTAGTGGTAGTATGGTTACTGCCATCCCGCGGGAGTGTTCAGCCTGCCTAGCGGTGGTGTGGTAGAAGGACCGATCTACATGGATGGTGATGACAACATACGATGGTGACTTGGATGCCGATAGATGTGGGGACCACTTGGAGGTTGGGAGTTAAATATTTAAGTCTTTTTCAGGAGACTTGTTGCGAATATTGTAGATTCCCATCTTGATTCTCCGGAATTGCACAAGTAGTGTATGCGTGTCTTGGTGGAGACCACAAGGAACAACCAATAGTTTGGTGCAATAGTAAAATGTGATGGACGAGTGATGTGTCAACATGCGGCATGATTTAATTTGATGGTTTTACATCACTGTTGTAAATCAACAATCATTGGTTGAAAGTTGTATTTCTTGTTAGCGATATGTTTGCATTTATTGCATGAACTAACTCGGGGGTTGACAAAGTGCGAATATAGTTATATTCTTTGTAACCAAAATTTAATGTTGGGTGGCTCGATGCATGCTACTAGCAATATGCATGACCTTAGATGGAGGAAGCTTGTCAACGAAGGAACAAGAAATTAAATGAAACCCTAATGGTTGTTGGTTGGTTGTTGTAGAATTCATTGTATGTCGTATGAGCATTGAAACAGTGAGTGAGTGGGATGAACTATATGTGTGACTGGAGGTTGACCAAGGTGATGCTACTATGAGTTAACATCCGAGAGTGAAGTTTGTAACTCTGTATGTAATTTATTTACTGTAATACAAAGTGACTTTACTTGGTGTGGTGCGTTTTTCTCCTGCAAGGGTTTTCCCACATATATCTAGTGTTATCTCTGTGTGTGATATTTTTGTCTGTCTTGTTGTTATATAAATGTGCATCTTAGATGTGTGTAACTTGCTATATGTATGGTTTTTTTGCACTTCTCTCCTGAGGATTTTGCATTAGGAAGGAATTTTCGCACCTCTTCTTTCCTTACAAGTGGTATCAGAGCATGTCCAGTTGTGTTATCCTTGTGAGTATGGCTAGTTTTTTGTGCTAATCCTATTCGGTGGGAGTCTTGTAAAGGAAGAACTGATTACTTTGTTTACAATTTGAGATTGCAAGTACATCAGGTAGAGCAAAAATTGAAATTCAATGGCGACAATTTTGAGTTGTGGAAACTCAAAATGGAAAACTTGTTAGTGGATAGAGACCTCTAGATTGTTGTGTCTAGAACTATGCTACAAAGTATGGAGAAAGAAGATTGGGACCTTGCAGATAGAAAATATAGAGGGTTGATAAGACTTTGTCTGGATGATTTTATACTCCTGAACGTCCATGAGGAGAAGACTGCATCTTCATTATGGAAGAAACTTGGTGACATTTATTAGGGAAAGTCTCTAGTGAATAAGTTATTCCTGAGGAAGAAGTTGTACTCCTTGAAGATGGAAGAAGGCGCATCTGTAGCAGACCATTTTAATTCATTAATATGATTGTTGCTCAGTTGGCATTTATGGGTGTGAAGATAGAGGAGGATCGCTATATAATTTTGTTATGCTCCTTACCCGACACTTGGGACCATTTGGTAATGGATATTGGAAGTGCAACAATTACTTTCAAGATGGAAGACATGGTTGCCTCATTGTTGTCAGAAGAAACACAGATGAAGTCTTCTAAGATGGCCAAGGAGGCTCTTGCTATTCAAGGTAGGTCAAAAGAGAGAGGAAAGAAGAAGGATAAGAAGTCTAAATCTAAATCTGAAGGGAGATCAAAGTCTCCTGGTAAGAAGTCCAAGGTGAAATGTTGAAACTGTGGGCAATCTGGTCATATCCGAAAGGATTGTAAGGAGGAGAAAAAGAAGAAGAAGAAGAACTCTTCGGACAATGACTCTTCTTAGAGTGATGCAGATGCCTTCATTGCAGCCTTGGCGACTTAGGCATTAGATGATGTCTGGCTGATTGACTTAGGTGCATCTTTTCACATGACATCTCACAGAGAGTGGTTCACTAAGTATGAAAAGTATGCTGGTGGAAAGGTGTACCTATCAAGTGATTCAACTCTAGAAATTGTTGGCCATGGAAGAGTCAAAATCCAATTCCCAGATAAAAGAATCAAAAGGATTGGTGATGTACTGCACATACCAGGTTTGGATCATAACCTACTTTCTGTCAGTAAGCTGAATGATGCTGGCGTGCAAATTTCTTTCTTGAGTGGAGGCTGTAAAATGACTAGAGGCACAATGGTGTTGGCTAAGGGTGTACACATAGGCACTCTATACAAGTTGGATGCATGTCATATTCAATGTAACAATGTCTCTGTAAAGTCAAGCAAAGTTCCTCATGTAGAGAAGGAGAATGAAGCTCCTCTGGGTGAAAATTCCTTGGAGGTGAAACTCCCAATAGAGAAGACCATGTTGTTGCATCATAGACTCGGTCACATAGGTGAGAAAGGTTTAAAAACCTTGAAAAATAAAAATATTGTTGAAGGGCTTGTTGATTGTAACCTTGAGTTTGATTTCTGCTAACACTGTGTTTATGGAAAGCAACATTGTGTTTCATTTTATTCGAGTCCTCTTAAATCTTCTGGTGTACTGGATTATGTTCATTCTGATGTATTTGGTCTAGTGAATGTTCCTTCATTATCAAAGTCTAGATATTATGTTTCCTTTATTGATGATTATTCGAGAAGGGCATTTGTGTATTTTCTGAAGAGTAAATCAAAAGTGTTCAGTTGGTTTAAAGAGTTTAAAAACTTGGTAGAAAATTAGACTGGAAGGAAGATCAAGTGCTTGAGGACAGATAATGGCCGTGAGTTCTATTCTACAGATTTTGAAAGGTACTACAAAGACCATGGAATTAAAAGACATAAGACTACGTCTTATACTCCACAATGGAATGGAGTTGCTGAAAGGTTAAACAAGATGCTAATGAAAAGAGCGAGAAGTATGTTGAGTGGTGCTGGTCTAGAGTAGAATTTTTGGGTTGAGGTTGTGGCTACAACATGTTACTTAGTAAATCATTCACCTTGTTCGGCTCTTGTTGACAAAACACCTTTAGAAGCATGGTCTGAAGAGAAGCCCTCTCTGAGACATAT
This sequence comes from Sequoia sempervirens, assembly GCA_007258455.2. NCBI lineage: Eukaryota > Viridiplantae > Streptophyta > Pinopsida > Cupressales > Cupressaceae > Sequoia > Sequoia sempervirens. The sequence goes on from VDFB02373365.1 coordinate 30,056,664, forward strand.
TTGTGTCTTTGGCTGTGAGGCATATGCATATGTGTCGAATGAGAAAAGATCAAAGTTAGAGAACAAGGCTATTAAATGTATCTTCATTGGCTATGGTGTTGGTGTGAAAGGATACAAGCTTTGGAATCCTATTACTGAGAAGGTTTTGTACAATAGAAGTGTAATATTTCATGAGCTGAAACCTTCAGTAGCTAATCCATAGTTAGAGATAGATAAAAAGGAAAAGAAGAATGATGTAGTTGAAATTCCTTGAACTTCAGAAAAAGAGGAACTACGAAGTGTACTTGAAATTGAGGAGAGTTCTAGCAGCTCTGAGAGTTCTGAAGAAGAAGAACCACAACCTCAGCCTCAACCTATGAGGAGGTCTACACATGAAGAGCATCAACCTGATAGGTATGAATTTTCTATGTTGGATTCGAACTATGCCTATGCTTTGATTACTAGCACTGATTATCCTAGGACTGTGAAAGAGGTAATTAATATGTATGACTCAAATTCTTGGTTGGAAGCCATGAATGGAGAAATGGAGTCATTGAAGAAGAATGAAACTTGGGATTTGGTACCTTTGCCTGAAGGGAAAAAACTTGTTGGTTGTAAATGGGTATTTAAGAAGAAGACTGGTCTGGATGGTAGTGTTGAAAAGTATAAAGCTCGGTTGGTCACGAAAGGGTATTCCCAGGTGGAGGGAATTGATTATGGAGAAATATTTTCTCCTGTAGCTAAGCTAAAATCTATCAGATTTCTTTTGTCACTTGCAGCTGCGTATGACTTAGAGATCAAGTAGATGGATGTGAAGACAATGTTTCTTCATGGAGAGTTGGAAGAAGAGATTTATATGTCCCAGCCTGAGCATTTTGTTGAAAAGGGTAAAGAAAGCCTAGTTTGCAAGTTAAAGAAATTTTTGTATGGTTTGAAGCAATTGCTTAGAATGTGGTACCAAAAGTTTGACACCTTTGTGTTTTCATTAGGATTTGTGAGATCAAAATCTTATCATTGTGTGTATTACAAAACTGAAAATGATCATGTGCTTATTATTACCTTGTATGTGGATGATATGTTGTTCATAGGAAATAGTAAGACTATGATTTTTGATCTTAAGTCTTAGTTGTTTGCAAAGTTTGAAATGAAATATTTGGGTGCAGCAAGGTATATTCTAGGGATGGAAATAAAAAGGGATAGAGGAAGTAGAAAGCTTTGTCCCAGCCAGAGTAAGTATATCAATACTATCTTGGAGAGATTTGAAATGACTGATTGCAAGTAGCTAGCTATTCTAGTGTTGCAAGGAACGAAGCTATTTGTTGAAGACTGTCTAAAGTCTTTTGCTGAGATGGAGGACATGACCAAGGTACCATATGCAAGTGTTGTTAGAAGTTTAATGTACACAATGGTCTGTCCTAGACCAGACATTTCCCAAGTAGTGGGAGTTCTTAGTTGGTTTATGGCTAACCCAGGAAGGCCACATTGGGATGATGTGAAGAGGGTTTTCAAATATTTGAAGGGTACCTTAGAGTTTGTTGTGTTATCATGGTAACTCAGCGAGATCACAAAGATCTCTTAGAATTCATGGGTATGTGGATTTTGATTGGGCAGGGGATATTGATAGCAGAAGATCCACTAGTGGATACATTTTCATGTTATTTGGTGGAGCAGTGAGTTGGATGAGCAAGCGGTAGGCTGTAGTCACTTCATATACTACTGAGGCATAATACATGGCAGCTACACACACCTATAAGGAAGCCATTTAGCTTAGGAGATTGTGTTCTTATATTGGGTTTGATGTAGGGCAGATTACGATTTACTGTGATAGTCATAGTGCTATTTATTTGGTGAAAAATCCCACTTTCCATGCCAGGACGAAACATATTAATGTGCAGTATCACTTTGTACAAGATATGGTGGAGGATGGAAAGGTCTATTTAGAAAAAGTGGATACTCTAGAAAATGTTGCAGATGCATTAACAAAACCAGTAAGCACAAACAAGTACAGGTGGTGTGCTAGTTCGATGGGCCTTGGGGTCCATGAATCTCAGTAGTTTCTGAATGCTCTGGAGGGTTCACTGAGTTCTTCATCAAGTGGGAGATTGTTGAGAACATGTGTCTCAAACTCACTGGTATAACCTTTCTTTTGTCATCAATCAACTCAGAATGGCATAAGTGTTACTTACATGCTTGTATCACTATACCGCTAGGTGATTGTGAGAGAGGTGCGATAATGCAGTTACCGCCATACTGTGGGAGCCTTTTGGCTGAGACGCGGTAGTGCAATGTATACCGCCATGCCATGGGAGATTTTTGGATGAGACGCGGTAGTGCGGTATATCGCCATACTGCAGAAGCCTTCAACCTATCTAGCGGTAGTATAGTTACCACCATCCCGTAGGAGTCTTCAACCTGCCTAGTGGTGGTGCGGTAGAAGGACTGGTTTGCGTGGTTGGTGACGATAGCGTATGGCAGTGATTTGGATGTCAACGGATGTGGGGACCATTTGGAGGTTGGGAGTTAAATATTTAAGTCTTTTCTAGGAGACTTGTTGCAAATATTGTAGATTCCCATCTTGATTCTCCAGAATTACACAAGCGGTGTACATGTGTCTTGGTGGAGACCACAAGGGACAACTGATAGTTTGGTGCGATAGTCAAATGCGATGGACGGGTGATGTGTTGACACATGGCACAATTTCATTTGTTGATTTTACATCGCTATTGTAAATCAACAATCATTGGCCGAAAGCTGTATTTCTTGTTAGTGATATGTTTGCATTTATTGCATGAACTAACTTGGGGGTTGACAGAGAGCAAATATAGTTATATTCTCTATAACCAAAATTTAATGTTGGGCGGCTCGATGCATGCTACTAGCAATATGCATGGCTCAAGATGGAGGAAGCTTGTCGGTGAAGGAACAAGAAATTAAATGAAACCCTAATGGTTGTTGGTTGGTTGTTGTAGAATTCATTGTATTTCGTATGAGCATTAAAACAGTGAGTGAGTGAGATGAACTGTATGTGTGTCTAGAGGTCGACCAAGGTGATGCTACTGTGAATTAACATTTGAGAGTGAAGTTTGTAACTCTATATGTAATTTATTTACTATAATACAAAGTGACTTTACCTGGTGTGGTGGGTTTTTCTCCCGTAAGAGTTTTCCCACATATATCTGGTGTTATCTCTGTGTGTGATATTTTTGTCTTTCTTATTGTTCTGTGAATGTACATCTCAAATGTGTGTAACTTCCTATATTTATGGCTTTTTTTGCTCTTCTCTCTTGAGGATTTTGCATTAGGAAGGTGTTTCCACACTATCGCTTTCCTTACAAAACCATGGAGAGAAGCATGGAAATCTTTGACACCACAACACGAGAATTATGTCATGCATCAAGCCTCAACCCTCCCTCATGTTGCATGCCAATGAGGAAGAGGGGGGAGAGAAACATTGAAATTATAAAAGGAAAAAGGAAGGATCAATCGAAAAGTTAGGAATTAGGATGAAGCTTGGTAAAGTACTAAGTTAAGGGGAAGGATGAAATTCCAACCCCTAAAAGATTTGGGAAATTTTTTGAAAAAAGAGGGAAGGGAAGTGAAAACTCCAAGCTCTCATGGAAAGGGAAAATTCAAGGAATTAGAAATGGATGGAAGGTAGGAAGCTAGGTGAAACCCCAAAAGCCTAATTAAATGACTTAGAGGAATTTTCAATGAGTGGAGGGAATGAGTCAGGGATTAGAGGTCATGAATGACTCATACCATATGTTAAAATAGTACTAAGGGAAGATCTATGAAACCATGACAGGCTATAGACAAGAACTTTTACAAAGACCTTGGTGGGGTTTCAAGGATTGGGAAGATTGAGGGAAGCATGCCTAAAATAGATGAAGGAAAGGAAGAAGCCAATGAATCGAAAGTCCAATATATCAACACTTAGTTATTAGGGACTTATACCTTAAGGGTTGGGGAATTACAAAACCTTAGAATTGGTAGATGAGTAAGGGGGATGCCAAAAATTTGATATTTGAAACATAAGAAAATTTGAATGAAAATCAAGGAGTCAAAACATTAAAATAAGATGGGAATGCATAAGAGAAAGGGAGTCACCGACAACCTAAAAGTCAGATGAGAGGAACACTTAGTAATTTTAAGATTTGAAATTTATGGATTGAGGGGAAGAAGGAGATGGTAGAGAGGAAAGGAAGCCCTAATGAACATAAATACCAACAAACACCTCACTTAGCATATTTTTTAAAGAGGATCAAGGAAAAATTAAAAAAATGATAGAGAAGGCATGATGGCAAGTAGGTTCATAAAACCACCAAAAATTGACAAAGCAAGACTTAGTTTTGGATTTTTTAGCTTGTTTTTTTGACTAAGTAATGCATAAGAGGGAATTAATACAACATCCAAAGACACAATAAGTAAGATAAACCATTCAAACTTTATTAGATTGATTATCCACAATGTGTCACACACTACTAAGACACACAAAAGGAAGGGACTAAAGCAAAAAAGGACATGAAATAATTGAGCCCCAACATTGGCTTTGGTTGTAGATAGGTGCTTCCTGCAAGTACCGTAAGAAAATAACATCTCCAGGAAAACCAAAATTTCTGCTACGACCAAGAAAATTACCATCTTGACCACAAGAGTCAAGAATACTAAAAAAAAACATCGAGAAAAATGAAAGATGCAACATTGCACTCACCGATCATTTTTTTTAGCTCTACTACTTAAGAAAATTAGTGCTTCAGATGCTAACCATGAATGGGTAGCTATAATATTTCTCCTTCTAGATCCATGAGGTGGTAAACATGACGTTCTTACCTCTTAGTTATTCCATAAGGACCAATCCATAAGGGATAAAATTTACTGTAATTTACCTTATCATTTGACTTAGTTTTCCACAAAACAACCATATCACCAACCTAAAAATCTCTTGGCGATGTCATTTTATCATTCATATGCTTCATTATGTGTTTTTGTTGTACACTTGTATTTTGAGATACTCTTTGTTACTTATCCAACTTAGTCAATGCCATGAGCTATAGAGATACTATGTCACATTGATTATTATCCATATCCTAAAATAATTGATATACAAGCAACCTTAAAATGACAAGCACCTCGGCTTCTATCCTATAAACTAACTCAAATGGATTATGTGTCATGGCATGTTTGAAAGTGACTCTATCAACCCAAAGAGAATATTTAAGCTTTTCATCCCATCTTTTCTTATTTTGATCCATATTCCTCTTTATTATATTATTGGAATCAACTTGACCCTTACTCTATGGGTGGTAGGGAGAAGTGTGTATTAGGTTAATTCCAAACTCATAACACATATCTTATATATCATGGGACCTGAAGCACATGATAGTAAATTAGTAAGGATCTTGGTTGGAAGTCCAAACCTAGTTATAATGTTGTTGATAAATTCAATCACCACCTTGGAAGTTACATTATGGGCCTAAGTCAATTGATCAATTTTATCTTGAAATTCCTTCCTCCTTTTCCTAGCCTAGTATAATAGGTCTAAATATTCATCAAAGATTCTTTCCTTTCAACAACACCATTTTGGATTTGCTCATCAACATCTTGGAAATTTTGATCAAATTGAGAAGTGGCTAAAATTATTGTTGGTCAATTTTGTGAGCACCCCTACCCACCTTCCCATCATAGCATTGTTTCTCCTTATATCATATTCATCTACACATTTATTTCCTTTTGAGAAACTAATCAAATGAATCATCAAAGGTACATTGGTATTGGTCCCTTAAGTTACTAAAAACATGACCTCTATCTAATGTACTTACTCTTTTTGTGCCATTCGACCTAGAAGTGTTGCCTCCATCCTTCACTTTCCATTTACCATGTTGGTTTCTTATATTATCTATGTTATTTCCTTGTGTACATTGCTTATTTGTCTATCCTGTTTGATCTACAATAAACAAATTTTCATTAAAATTAGGCTCTTACAATAGAGTCATCACTCCCTAAGGGAGACATGATTTTATTGAAACTATACTTACTGATGCAACCCAAAATAGAAAATGTGAAACACTTTTTAAATTTTGAACTCTGTAAATGGTGTTAAGAAACTTTAATAACTATTAGTCCTCGACAATGACACCATTATCTTGGTTTTGAAAACTACTGCTCCACTTCCTAGAATAAAATATCACTCACCAAGCTAGGGTAGTCATCAAGTGTTGTGAGATTTATTCATTAATAGATGAGGAGTTTTTAAGGTAAACTTTATGAGAGTGGGTTTTCTATCCTACACTTCAAACCCAACTCAAAATTGGGAGGGTATTCCCTAGAGTATATCTTAAGAGGTATTAAATTTAAACAAATTTTACTATTAAAAATGAATGGTAACCAAACCCAACATGCTAACTTGGAACCAAAGAATACCATTGAACCAAGAACAAATAGCTATCTCAAAAACTCTATATAGTTGATGATAGTTTGTAATCATAACCTACATAAAATGAATCCATTTGAAGCTGAAGATGAATCACTAGTTGTGATGCAAGGTTATGATGCAAAGGACTACTCTTAATCCTATAAATTAATGGTTAACATTATGATTTTTATAATGGTTCATAATATCCCTAGACTGGTACATACCTATAGGTATTAAGGTCACATTGACAAGGAAGAAAGAATTGAAAATAAAATATTGAAAGATTAATCTAAGCATAAGAATGAATTAATGAAAATATAGTAGACACAACATACTTAGTTATCCAATATCAAACTGTACAAACTCATATATAAATTATGAAATATTATTATAGTATTTGTAATTTTTTAGAATCTTGACACATTCTCTAACAAAATTTATAATCATAACATTAAATATGTTGAAGGGAATTTATGAAATACCTTGAAAATGTACTTATGGTTCTAGAGACGTTACCTTTGCAATACATTTTGGCATGGTACCTTTAGATATCAAATTTAATCCTAGTATCTTGGTGAAACAATGCCATTAATATGAGTTGGTGGAGCATTTGGATAAGAATCATTCCTTTGGTATATTGCAAAATTTAAAATATTCACCTTATGCTTTATGAAAACACTGAATGATTTGATATTAAAAATATCAAACCCTCTATGAAATAAAGAAGAGTAATCAAATATCGAGCTACTAGGCTACCACATATTATTGAACCATGGAGAGCATTACGAAAACTTATCATACCTTAACACAATAATTATTTTGAACATTGAGACTCAAGCCTCCCTCGTGTTGCATGCCAATGAAGAAGAGGAGGAAGAGAAACTCCAAAATTCTTAAAGGAAAAAATAAAGGAGAAGTCAAGAAGTTGAGAGTGAGGGGGAAGCTTGGTTAGGTACCAAGTTAAGGGGAAGGCCAAAAGTTAAACCCTCAAAAGACAGGAAAATTATGAAAAAAGGGGGAAGGGAAGTGAAAAATCTTAACTCTAAAAAAGTGAAACTTCAAGGAATTATGAAGGGAAAAAAGGTAGGAAGGTAGATGAAACCTTAAAAGTCTGATGAGATGACAGATGAATTTTCAATGAGCAAAGGGAGTGAGTTGGGGATTGAGGGTTGGGAAGGACTTATACCATATGCTAAAATGGTATCAAGGTAAGAAGATATCCAAAACTTTGATAGGCTATAAATTGGAATTTTTACAAAGACCTTGGTGGGGTTTCAATGTCTAAGAAGATAGAGGGAAGCATGCCTGAAATGGATGAAGGAAAGGAAGAAGCCAATGACTCAAAATTTTGATGGATCAACACTTAGTTATTAGGGAATTATTGCTTGGGGGTCAAGGAATAAAGAAATATCATAATTGGTAGATGGGTAAGGAGGATTCTAAAACTTTAATCTTTGAAAGACTTAAGGAAAATTTTGAAAAAAGGAGATTAGGGAGTTGGAACACAGAAGATGGGAAGACATAAGAGCAAGGGAGTCATCGACAACCAACATATTTGACAAGAGGAACACATAAGAATTTTAAGCTTTAGAATTCAAGGATCAAGGGGAATAAGGAGATGGTAGGAGGAAAAGGAAACTTGGATAGCTTGAAAGGCCAAAAAAAACCTTACTAGATTTTTCAAAGAGGATCAAGGGGGAATTTAGAGACGATAGAAAAGGTATGATGACAAGGGGGTAGGCAAAACCCTAAAAATATAACAAAGCAACACTTATTCAAATTTGGATTTGTAGCTTGGATTTTTTGACTAAGGCATGGACAAGGGAACATTAATACAACATCCAAGGGCACAATAAAAAGTAGGATGACCCATTCAAACTTTTTTAGATTGGTTATCCACAAGGGGTCACACACTACTAAGACACACGAAAGGAAGGGACTCAAGGAAAAAATTACATGAAAAAATTGAGTCCCAACAAGTGGATTCCACTAACTTTAGTAAGTGACAAGTGGAAAGATGCTAAAAATGGACACCAAACAAGAAACTATCACATGATATGAGCACATCACACTAGTGTCTAGATAATTTCAGCTAGAAAATGAAGACACTAGAAAATCACAAGGATAACACAAAGGTGACATACATGTTTATAAAAAGAGACTGCAAGAAATAATAAGTAAGAACCTTGAGAAAAAATAAAGGCTTATGAAAGTGCTAAAATGAACCTAAGACAACACTAAGGGAATGAACACCAAAGTGGACAAAAGCAGTGTAAAATTATAAGGGTATGCAATTATTGAGGTTACATTTTTCCTCCACTTTAGTGGGCTTGTGAAGCTACATGAATATGTATGCTAAAGAAAAATGAGAAACATTGGAAAGGAAATAAGGTCACAATACCAAAAGGATATTATAGAGGATGTAGAAAGATCATCAGGTAGAGGAACCATGCCCCTAAGAACTTACAAAATAAATACATTAAATATGAAAACTTGCACAAAATAACAATGTTAAGGAAAAACATAATCATACAATACCATGACATTAGATTATCAAAAACATATATATTGAAATATAAGCAACTATACAAAGGAGAAAAGCACATAAAAAATAAACAAAGAAAAAAATTGAGTCAATAGAGTGAAAGAGAACTTGACATGTAAGGTTGTCTCAATACAATATGTCATCCCTAAAATACAAAAAAATAAAGAAAATAAAAAATAGAATAATTCTTACATGGAGAGAAGAATGTAAAGAGGTGATTGATTGCTTCAAGGAGAGAATACATACATGAATATAGGGAAGCAATCAATATGAGAGATAGTACATCACTCAGGTACTAGCTCTCTCTCACTAGGGGTTATGTAAATCACAATACCCTTATGGATGATGAGATAGAAAGTTATATTATGTGAGTTGACCATGGGTGTAAAAGGTAAGTTTAATTAAGCGCACATGCTAGCAAGTTGTATTATTATAGGTGGCTCATAAACTATCAAGGTAGGATATATGAAACTACACAAGCTAAAATTTTATTATGCTATGTGGCTTACATGCTACCAATACTATAGGGAATGCATAATTCATGGAGAGTAATAATGAACAATGCTACATGGGACATAAACAAGCAATTCCATAAGGGAAAAAATAAGCAATACTGCAAGGGATGAAAGTAAAGTAAGGTGTGTGTATGGAGGAAGATGTGAGTATGATATATGCCCCCATTAAAATATGAACATGTATAATATATAAATATTTTAAGGTAAAGAAAAAGGGGAAGAAAGAAGAGGGGAATCCTTAGGAAGCATGTAGACCTCCAAAATAAGTTGTTCATACCCCCAAGAATATGGGTGAGGAAAGCCACAAAAAATACTATTGTGTTGTTACCAAAAAGAAAGTATAGTTGCATGTGAGATTGTACCACCATGAATGATAACAATAAAGGAAATAAAGTCATAGGTACTACATGGTGGGTGGAAACACAATATAATAGACTAGATGAAGAGGAATATTTATTATGTAGAATGAATTTGATAGAGGTGAAAATCAATGTCACTTATCATGCAAAGACGAGATAGGTTTGTCAATAGAAGGAAGTGTGATGGAACTTGTGTCAAAAAGGTGGTGTAATTTATGTTGCAAGGCTTGAAATTTACTAGTGGAATGGATGAGGACTTGATCTTATGCATAGAAAGGATTTTTTTTAATATGTTTAGGAAATTTATTACATGTAGCAAGAGGAAGAGTGATCAAGTGGGCCTTGAGAAGAAAAAACAAGATATATTATTTGTGACCAATGACATAGTATAGGTTAACTACACTTGATCCATACGGATTCAAATCATATTTAATCCACTAAGCATCAATCCCTATAATATATTCAATGTAAACAAAGACAACGAAGCCATTAATCTAACATGTTATAACACGAAAGCTTGAAGAACATCTATTCTAAGACATTGAAACTTATCCTATTAGGGGAGTGGTGTCACATTGATGTGGAATGGTGACCCTTTCCCAATCCCTTGGATAATATGAGTCTTTCCAATAAATTTTATTGATTAAAATCGATGAAAATTGATGAAAAAGATGAATGAAAGCATGATTAAAGCTAGATTAACATGATAAAAGCTAAGAAGATCAATGTAAATGTATGCAAATCTATTCTAAATGCGCACAAGATTCAAATATGCAAGCCCTAGATTCAAAAATATACTAAATGAATGCAAATAAGTTACCATGGAAGCCATTAATGGATGCTAAGCTAAAAATGCATGAAAATAAACCTAACATGCTTTTAAAAATAAAACATGGATGCAAATGAGAGTGATTTTCAACAGCATAAGTTTGCTCTAAAAAGGTGGATCCCTATTCAATAGATGCAAGGTCTATTTATAGAATAGGAAAAGAGAAACCAATGGTCAAGATTGAAAGAATCAATCAATGGTCAATATGGAAGGAAGATGGAGGCATGGATCATGGATTCCCATCAAGGGTTGAGAATGCAAGTTGATATTTGATCAAGGGCTCACAATCATCCAAAGAAGCACACTTTCAAAACTTGTGAGCAAGAAGTTTGTTACAAGGAAGAATATTCATTTTTTCAAATGAGTGAAGAGGGAAAGAATATTCCATGAGAATATTCCCTTTTGGAGGAATATTCTCAAGGAATATTCCCTTGCAAGTGGGAGAGGTAGATTTAATTAGTAAATTGATAATTAAAACAAAGTTTCAATTATGCCATTTAGAGGAATTTAGGATATCCATTAAATAATTACCTTATTTAGTGAAAATGGGTCAAAATAACATTTAATTAAATAATTAACATTATTTAATTAAATGAGAGGACTTAGGGTGTTAAAATTAAATATTTTGATTTATTCAATTTAACAAGACTAAAGGTTAGCATGAAAGGGGTAGGAATTAACCTAATTAGATTAATCGGATTAATAGGTGAAAATGATGAAATTAATTAAATAGCTAGGCTAATTTAATAAATTAAGCGAAAAGAGGATGGGTTTTAGGATGAAACGGTGTTAGTATATCAGATTCGAGTGTGTAATATCATTCAAGACATTTTTAATTGTCTACATTATTGTTTAAATTGAGGAGTAGGAAGCAACCATTTCTTTTGTGGAGAAATATGCAATTCTTAAAAATAAGAAATCATAGAAATATTAGACAATAGAGGAGGGGATGTAGATAGAGAAGAAGGATGGTAACTTAAATCCACTATAGAGAAGTGTGGTGTCAATTCCGTAGGGACCTTAAATCCTTGTTCCATACCCTCAAGACCATTTACTTTGTATTCATACATAGAAATAATTTTGAATCCAAGCTCATAATGTTTCTCCAAATTAGGAAGACAAAAAAGAATCAACATCACTAGCCTTGATAAAATGAGGTGTGTATCCACATGTTGGAGAAGGAGTACCAAAATTCATAGAAGAAGAAGGATTGGTTCTAACATAAAAAAATATTAATCATTAGTGAATTTAGGAATGTGAAAGTGAGAAGGGTTAACCTTATATTCACCATGCCAATGGGAGGTGAATTCTAAGTGGCCCTAGTCATCACCAAAACATGCATTTTTAGAAGAAGAAACATCATGATCAATAGAGGGTGATGATGGTATTTTGAATTTTTTTGTAGAAGGCACAAAATTATGAAAAAGAATAAAGATTAGGCTTCATGTGACTTGATTCAATTTTTTATAGTGAAAGGGGTCAAGATCAACTTTGATTGTATATAATTTACCATTATAAATAAATTTAAGAGATTGATGAAGGGTAGATGGTACTGCACCAACGGTGTAAATCCATAGTCTACTTTGAATAATATTATAAGAAAGCCTCCCCAACATGATATGAACCTTGGTAGGTAATATAATGGGGCCTACAATAACAAGAAATACAATAGTTCCTATAGTTGGTTATGCCATATTATCAAAACCATTGATGTAAATTTTTGAAGAAGAAATACAAGAAACATTAATAATAATATAATTGAGGAGGTCTAAATAATATAAATTAATACAAAAAAAAATATCACTAAGGGTTTTCTTAATCTCACTCAAGTTTATAGAAAAAATAATCATAAGAACATAATTATTATTTTAAATTTTAGTATAAGGGAGTTTAGAGGAATGAAAAGTGATCTCAATAGAATTATAATGAATACCTTTTAGAAAAGAAGTCACATCCATGGGCATCTTATACAAGGAATATTGAAGGAAACTATAATGGTAAGGTGAAATTTGTATTAGGTCCCAAAGAGAGGTCTTAGCTTGTGTAGCCTAAAGATGCTTAATAAGATCATATTGTTTGGAACTCTCAATAGAAGGATGAGGAGGTGGTGGAAGAAAATTATTTGGAAGAAGGGAAATATGGATAGGAGCTTAACTTATTGTTTTGACAAGTGTTAAATATTTGGGCTACGATATGGTAGTTAGTATCCACATGAACATTATACTCCATATGTGAAACAAAATGAGAGAAAAATAGAAGGTTAAGGATTATTAAGGAATACCTCAAATAATCATAATAGGATGAGAAGGTGGAGGTGAATTAGCTGTTGCATGCACATTAATTTTAGGAATAGAATATTTTTTTTTGACATAAATAGACTTATCCAACATACCCATAATGGTGGGATAAAACAATTGATAATTATTGCATTAATTGACCATTTTTAAAAAAGGAATATATTATGAAGGAGAAGAAAATGTAGAAGTATGCTCAACATCTACTTGTAGAGGATCTCTAGAATGGATATCATTGGAGTGAAGAAAAGGTAAATAAAGTATTAAAATTATTTCATCCTCTTGCACTAGAATATCCTAAAAAATACAAGGAATTTCAAGAGAGGGATCAAAAGAATATAGTGACATAGGAAGAGCTAAGTCACCATCATATGAATATAATGAAACATCTTAAATTTTTTGAGTAAAGATAGAATGTGATGGAAGAAAAGGAGATAATAATTTCATTTAGAAATAATAGAAGGAAAGAAAATGAGATATAGATGAAGTCAAATGAAGGCCACTATATTTCTCCTCTTTGAACCCAAAAAGGTGTAATTATTTTGGTTCAAAAAAATGTAAAAGAGGATAAAATATTATTTAGTTAAGATGTATTATCCAAATATATTTTTCTACTTCTACATTACAATTGAGACTAGTTTGCTATTGTTTAATAAATTAAATCTATAATCCAAAAAGGTATTATTTACTAGAAAATAAAATAATAATTTATAAAATCAAAAAAAGGGAAGAAAGTAACCTTGTTCCAAATGAATAAGCTCATTATCTAGGATGATAGCACATTATGTAGACATTTATGCATTGCACTATCATTTATATACTAATAACATTGAGAAAATTCTAGAAAATGTATGATTCCAATCCAACTGATCACCTAGTTTGCAAAACTAGAAATGGAAATACACCAACATATACTATATACTAAAAATATAGAGAAATAAACTAAAAAACATGATTTACATGATTTAAATGAAGAATAGGAAGGAATATATAAAAAAGAAAGCATTTGCAAAAATCTATATGGTTGAGTTATCTCAAGATACCTACAAAGACAAGGGGAATGAAAAATGTTTGGGGCTATTTGGGGTTTTCCTTTAGTTAAAACCATATATTGGTATTTTTACCTCCATAACAACCAAGATAGAGAGATTAAAAAATAGCATGTGTTATTAATTGAAGTGCATATAGAAATAATAATAATGAGTAAATGTGTTGCAAGTATGATGGTGTTGTCATTTATGTCAACAAGAAGTCTATTGAATAGTGTTGTCATTGATGTCAACTATGCGATAAAGATGTTGTCTCTAGTACTTGTTTTTCAAGTGCTTTCGAGGAAATTTGATAAACAAAGTAAATTATGTTGTGCAAGAGTTCATAATATGCCCCAGTATTGTGCTATGTGTATCTTCTATGTTGATGCTATACCTGTGCGAATCTTACAGGTTATTCAAGGTTGTCATAGGTTACTATATTCAGAATTTGGGTTTTTGGATCGTTGTACAATGCGAGATATTTTCACTAATGTGTGAACCAGCTGTTCAGTGATGTTTTCTATGGCCTGGGAGAAAAGTATTTGCTCCATGTTTCTCCACTATTTGGATTCAGGTTGTGTGGACTTGGGAAGTTTCTTATAATGCTTGTATCTTTATGTATTCAAGGTTTTACTTGATTTGATACAGTACAAAGTGAGTTTCATTTATCAGTATGCAAGTAAGGGTTACTGGTTGTTCTGAGTTGAAGTATTTGAATGATGCAAGGTTGATGAATCTCAAGTGGTTCTTGAATTAGTCTAGATCATGTTCAAGTGAATTATGTTGTCTAAAAATTTTGGTGTACAGATTGATTTGAGGAAGCATGTACTTAATGATTACAGTGTTTTGCATGGGTGTTGGCCGACCTTGTGTTTAACACTACATGTGAGGCTTGCAGAAGCATGTTGAAGTGTGTTGGGATCTATTTGGGTCATAATTAAGGATTTATGTAGGTCACCTTTCATTCCTATCCACCGTGGGAATGTTTACGTGCCAACCTATTTTGAATTTATGTGTATAACGGTCAGTTGTCGACATTGAAGAAGGTTTTTGAGGTTGAGGTTGATATAAATAAGAGAGGTGTTGTTGTGAGTTAAGGAAATGAATAAATGTGAAGCAAGATATATGTAAGATCAATGTGAGTGAAGTGTGTGATGCAAATTTGAGCAGAGCATTGCAAATTTTAGTGTTAGGGTTCTTGAAGGAAGTGAGCTGAAGGCATTCAAAATCATTCAAGCAAGAATGCGAGATTGTTGGAGCATTGTGATGGATTTCCTTGTTTCATTGATAAATGTTCTCTATGTAATATTCTTCTTCTATCTTCTTGTATTTCTTTTTGTGGTAGTGAGCCCTGGCTATGAGCCCTTTTGGATAGTATTTCCTATTTTGGTTGTGAGCCCTAACTATGAGCCCTTTTGGATAGTGTGTCCTATTCTGGTAGTGAGCCCTTGTACCAGTTTTGATATTACTTATATTTTGAGCTAATCCTCATCATTTTTTTCCCCTTATTGGGTTTTTCACATAAATTTGGTGTTCTCTTGTGTATGATGTTGTGATTTCAATTTTTTATGTGCATTTCATGTTTAATCATACTAACAGAATAAAGGTTTAATGAATACTTGTGGATCTAATTACTATTGAGGGTTTTGAAGTTCTAATTTTCTACAACTGATTCACCCCCTCTCAGTTGTCTTGTTCATTTCAACAATTGGTATCAAAGCAAGGTTCCTTAAAGAATATCGTAACCACTTAAGGTAGATTAAGGATGGTGAACAAGATTGATTTGGAATATCCTAGATTCGATAGCTCAAATTATGCATTCTGGAAGACAAAGATGGAAGGATATCTATCTACTCAGGGATATGATATTGAGAAGGCTTATCAGACTACATATATTCCACCTCCAAATGGTCCAAGTACAAGTACAAAAATCAAGGCACATGAGATCAATGCTAAGGCAAGATTTATTATTGTGAATAGTCTTTCAAGTACTAAATTAGTAAAAGTTGTGAGTTTGAAGATTGCTAAAGAAGTTTGGGATAAGCTAGAAAGCATTTATGAAGGAGATCCAAAGGTCAAACAAGAAAAGTTGCAGAACTTGAAGGACAAGTTTGAAATGATGCATATGTATGAAGATGAAACAATTAAAGGCTACATACAAAGAGTTGATGAGTTGGTAAGTGCTATGAGAGGTCTTGGTGCAATAGTTAAAGAATCTAAAGTAGTGAAGAAAGTTATCAAATCAATTCCAGACTGCTACAATGAAAAGGTATCTACTATTAAGGAAACTGTTGATTTTAACAATTATTCCAGAGATAAGTTGATTGGTACTCTAACTACATTTGAAATGAGAAAAATGAAGAAAGGAACAAAAGCTAAGACTGCTTTCAAGGCTAGTAAATCGAAGAAGGTTGAAGATTTAGGTGAAGAAGATCTTGATGATTTGGAAGCTAACTTTGTGAGGAAGATGAAAAAGGGCAATGGTAAGTACAAAGGTAAATTACCTTTCAAATGTTTTAGTTGTGGTGACATAGGTCATTATGCTTCAAGATGTCCAAAGAGAGCTCTAAACAATAGGAATAAGGAAAATAAAGGAAAAATGATTAAGAGAGCTTACTATGTGAGAGAAAATGCTGGTATTTCTAATGATGAATCTGATTACAAAGATTTTGATGATGATGAATGCTTGTTTTTGGCTATAAAAGAAGAATCTGGTTCTACTAACCTTGAAAGTTATGTGATGGAAAGTATTCTAGAGATAAAGGATAAGG
Source organism: Sequoia sempervirens (assembly GCA_007258455.2). Classification (NCBI taxonomy): domain Eukaryota; kingdom Viridiplantae; phylum Streptophyta; class Pinopsida; order Cupressales; family Cupressaceae; genus Sequoia; species Sequoia sempervirens. The sequence goes on from VDFB02373365.1 coordinate 30,073,399, forward strand.
TTGAAGGTACTTTGGAATTTTCTTTTCATGTCAAAGAGGATAAGAATTACTGGGTTGTTGATAATGTATGCTCTAATCATATGACCAGAGACAAAAGTAAGTTTGTTAAACTTGAAAATTATGATGGAGGATTAGTTAAATGTGGAGATGATTCAGGAGCTAAGATTTGTGGAATAGGTTTAATCAGTTTTGATGGAAAGCACAATACTGATCACAATGTTTAATATGTTAAGGGATTAAGACAATCTTTTGAGTGTTGGAAAAATGTGCAACAAAGGGTATAATCTTGTGTTTAAGGATGAAGCATGCGAGATACAGAAAGGGTCCAAAACTGTGATTGTTGTTGGTAAGAGAACATATGGAAACATCTAACAGCTCAAGGGCATTGGTGGTCATTACTTTATGTCTCAGATTAATGATAGTTGGTTATGGCACTGAAGGATGTGTCACATGAATTTTGATAATTTGGCAAGAACTAGTTCAGTTCATATAGTAAGAGACTTACCTAGAATCACAAAGCCTATCAATGTTGTTTGTGAAAGTTGTCAATTTGGTAAACAAACAAGGAGTAGCTTTAAGGGAAAGGAAAAATCTACTACCAGACTACTAGAATTAGTGCATATAGATATTTGTGGTCCTACAAGGTTGAGGAGTCTACAAGGTGATAAATACTTTATGCTTTTGATTGATGATTATTCTAGAATGACATGGGTTACTTAGAGAAAAGTCTAATGCATTAGATAAATTCAAGGAATTTAAAGCTATGGTTGAGAATGAAATGGATCTGAAAATAAAATGTTTAAGGTCTAATAGAGGTAATGAATTCATCTCCAATGAGTTTAACATGTTTTTTGAAGTTCACGGAATAAAGAGGCATTTTTTGCCCCTAGAACTCCTTAGCAAAATGGAGTTGTTGAAAGGAAAAACAAAACTAGTCAAGAAGCTGCAATAACTATGATGAAAGAGAAAAATCCATTGAAAGTCTATTGGAGAGAAGCTATTCATACTGCTATTTACATGCTTAATAGAGTTCAAGACAAAGCTAATAGTAGAAAGACTCCTTAAATGGGAAAATCTCTTTTATGGTAGTATTGCATCAAACTGTGTCATAAATGACCTTATAGGACATATAGGTGAGTAGGTGGGAGTGTATAGAGAAAAATGTGGGAGTCTTAGATTGTCAAAGGTTGGAGGTTGGGGATACCACATTCCTCAGCCATTGTTAGGATGTCAAAGAGTGAGGTTTGGAGGTGACATGTAATAGGCATCAATTTGAAAGGAAGCCTACATCTCCAACTTTGATAGGAAGTATAGGGGAAATTATTAGGTAGTGGAGTTTGAAGGTGCACAAGATAAGGTATTGACATAAGGGGATGGGAAAAAGTATGACTCTAATAAATTACCAGTAACTTTTGCGAGTCGATCATGATAAGAAACAAGTACCAATATAGAAGGAAGGCCAAAATTTTGACTTTGATATGGTTTTTAGTGAAAAATAATGAGTCGTGATTCAAGATTCAAGATTCAAGTATGATATGTGAAGGGTAATTAGGGAAGGAGAACTCCAAAATTTTGGCACTAACAAAAGACTTGAGTATTTAATACAAATTTTCAAGGATAAAAGTTGGAGGATACCCATAGAATTTAATGTAAGAGGATAACACACATACCCCCTTTGTCATACAACTACTCTCAACAAAATAAAATGCATTGGAAATCCAATAAATCGGATTTTAAAATTTGCTACATGAACACTAGTTTGTTCATTCAAAACTGCCTGCAACAACAACAAAATCTTCTTTAAATTGATTTTACCAATAGTGCACCCTCTTGGGATGATAAAATTAGTCTCAAAACTAATATTCAAAACAATAATAAACCTTCACCAATATGATTTATACATTATAAAATAGGATTGATCTAAACACACAATTTATGCAAGCAAAATCATAGAAATTCTCATTGAAATTTAAAACAACATTACAAAACAATAGGCCAAGCCTATTGGATCCTCATTAAAGAATCCCAATATGATTTAGGTCTGATCTTAGACCTACAACAATGGTGTAGTACAACAACATATGGCTTCCATAAGCCTTCCTCAAACTCTCATATCTTCATCTCCCCAAAACCTCATCTTGTAGCTTCAAAATCAATCTTCCACTAAATCAATCTTCAAACATGGTCTCAAAGGACCTCTTTGATGATTTCTTCACATTCTCACACCTGAAACAAAAATTATACCAAAACATATTCTTTAAATCTGAAAACTATCTCCTTTTCCTCCAACTCCCATTCTTCATCCTCCCCCCCAAATCTTGAAATGAAATTAAAATACTTGATTTTTTTGCACAACATGAAATGAAATTTCATTTCATTTGGGATCATTTCCATCACAAATGGCACAACCTATCCTCCATATTCCCTCCAAATTGGCTTTGAAATTCATGAAAAGACAAAGAGAAAGTGCTCTTACAATGTTATGAAAATTTGCTCAAAATAGGAGATTCTTGTCATACCACTATCTCCACAATATGCCTTTCAAATTCAAATATTTTTAACTCCCAATTTGAGTGCCCAAATTTGAAGAAAATATTTTTTTTCATAAATAATTTATTGCATCCACATATACCTCTCATTTCCAACACCCAAGTTTGGGTAGGTGAAGGGTCACTCGGAGATGCCACCAGAATGACATTAAATTCACCAAAAATCCCATGAAAACTTGTCAACTCATTTTGAAAGATAAATGAAGTTATTTCAATTATTCCAAACATTATTCCACTCAAAATATTAATCTACTAAAAAAAAAAATTATTTTAGTTGATGAGGATAGCCTGTCAACCATGGATGCTCTTGCATCAGACACCCAAGGTAGAAAAATTTTGTGAGCTTGGTCTCACAAAATGGAGTTGAATGGTAGAACCATCCTTTCAAGTTGTAAACAACCATAAAAAATTCCATTACTGAAATTGGTACCCCCAATGAGTTCTTCTTTCTTTTCTTCCAACATCTAGTTGGAACAAGCTTCCTTCTCTGACAACTTTGCTCTATACTAAACCTCCTGAATGTGGAATAAATTCCACCATAAAAAATAACTCCTCCAAGTGTAACTCACATTCTCCTCTAATCTTATGAGATTCAACCTTCCATAGTCCGGCCACCTCCACCAAAATGCATCTACACTAAACTCTGCAACACCATACAAATCCTTCTCTACATACCAATCATCTCTAGCAAATTCTTCCTAAACTATCTCATTTGGATTCACTAAATTATCCAACTGAACATGAAAATAATTAATAAGAATTTTTTTTACCTTCCCATTACTTTCTACAACATCACTCTCAACCTCATTAAATCTCACATTAAATTATGATTTTACCTCATTACCTTATATTGCAACTTTTGCTCTACCTACAATCAATGCATTCCACTTTGCCTCTACTTCTGCAATCTTCATAAATAAATCATCTCTCTCTTTTTCTTCTATGTCCTCCAAAGGACTCTCTTGTGCTGCAACTTCATTATACTCACATACATTTTTATAGTAACATTAAAAAAGATTAAACTTTTCATCAACTACTTTCATGGTTGCAATTCTTTCTTCTCTATCACTCGTCATATCAGTCAAATACAAATAAGATTTGGTTTGAACCTCATAAAAATTTGATATTTCTCTTTTCCTTACTGCTGCAACATAATTTTCAGCTTCCTCATATCCATCCATCCCATTCATGACATTCACATGCAAACTAGAATCATCAATGAACTCACAAAATACAAGTTTTATCTTTTCTTTAACTGCTGCAACTTGGTTTTCCCTTTCTTCAATGTATTCCATTTCACTAAACTCTTTTGTTACTGCTGAAACCTATTTAATATTGTCTACACTTTTCTCCTCCTTCTCATCCTTTACTACAATCTCACCATCTTTCTTCATACTATTCTCAAAGCATACTTCTGCAATATTTTCTCCATCATGTTCACTTGCATACACAACTATGAAAAACTTGTTACCTTTCTTCTTTGACATTTCATCAAACACTTGCCACACACTCAATATTCAACCTCTCAAGTATATATTGCCTCACACTCAGTGATCTTTCTACACTCAAATCACACACATTCTACCCCCAAGTATTGGTGCAAACTACCTCACGTTCGGCGCTCTGCCTGCACACTCTAGAACTCTTGATTTGATACCACTAATGTAAGAGGATAACACACATACCCAATTTTTTATACAACTAATCTCAACAAAATAAAATTCATTGGAATGCAACAAATCAGATTTTAAAATCTGTAACATGAACACTAGTTTGTTCATTCAAAACCACCCAACAACAACAAAATCTTCTCTAAATTGATTTTAACAACAGTGCAGCCTCTTGGGATGATAAAATTAGTCTCAAAACTAATATTCAAACCAATAATCAACCTTCACCAATCTGATTTATACATCATAAAATAGGATTGATCTAAACACCCAATTTATGCAAGCAAAATCATAGAAATTCTCATTGAAATTCAAAACAACATTACAAAAAAATAGGCCAATCCTATTGGCTCCTCATTATAGAATATTATTTAGGTCTGATCTTATACCTACAACATTGGTGCAGTACAAAAACATATGGCTTCCACAATCCTTCATCAAACTCTCCTATCTTCATCTCCCCAAAACCTCATCCTATAGCTTCAAAATCAATATTCAAACATGGTCTCAAAGGACCTCTTTGATGATTTCTTCACCTTCTCACACCTGCAATAACAATGCTACCAAAAAATAGTCTTCAAATCTGAAAACTATCTCCTTTTCCTCCAACCCCCATTCTTCATCCTCCCCCCCAAATCTTGAAATGAAATTAAAATACTTTATATTTTTTTGCACAACATGAAATGCCATTTGATTTCACTTGGGATCATTTCCCTCCCAAATGGCATGACCTAGCCTCCATATTCCCTCCAAATTGGTTTTGAAATTCATGAACATAGAAAGAGAAAGTGCTCTTACAATGTTATGAAATTTTTCTCAAAATAGGAGATTCTTGTCATACCACTACCTCCACAATATGCCTTTCAAATTCAAATATTTTTAACTCCCACTTTGAGTGGCCAAATTTGAAGAAAATATTTTTTCATAAATAATTTATTGCATCCACATATGCCTCCCAATTCCAATGCCCAAGTTTGGGTAGGTGAAGTGTCACTAGGAGATGCCACCAAAATGACATGAAATTCATCAAAAAGATCATGAAAACTTGTCAACTCATTTTTGAAGATAAATGGAATTATTTCATTTTTTCCAAAAATTATTCCACTCAAAATATTAATCTACTAAACAAAAAAATAAAATATTTCTTTTGGTTGATGAGGATAGCCTATCAACCATAGATGCTCCTACATCAAAATGGTATTGGAGGAGGCTCAAGTTTGAAACTTTGGTGCATGGAAGTTTTATAAGGCATAGGGTTAGGGTTTCAAGGTTCAAAAGAATGGTATGTCAACATTGGAGGGTCCAATGGTTTGATAGCTTGCACACAATTAGGAAATTTATTACAAAATACCTAAACATAAATTTCCTATTAAATTGAACAGATGAGGGGTGCACAAGGGTATGACACTTCAGAAAAAATGACAAGTAAAGACCCATACAAATATTTCTCACATTAGTTATATATGGTGGAAAAAACAAAAATAAACCACATAAAGGACTAGGAATCAAGAAAAATAAGGCACTGCAGGCTTGTGTCCCAACATGTAGAAATGCATTAGTAGGTAGAAATTAGATATAGTAACTAGGAGAAAGTACACAAGCATACATCTACCTTGAGAGTACACTATCTATATAACACATTGATTAATAAAATAAATTTTCCTATTCTCATGTTCTTCTTTGTCTAGACCTATTTCCTCCTCATTGCTTTCACATGCATAAATTACATTTAGCTCCTCATCTAAAATGTTCCATGGACAACATGGGATTTGAACCATTAGTATCAAAGTTGATCATCTTGCATGTCTTAATTATAAAGATCTAAGTATATGGTCCAAATACATCAAACCATAAGATCCATTGAATTATTTGCAAGTTATTTTAAATAAGTTTGGATATAGCTCATGAAATGCTTTAATATGAAATTTAAAATATATTAAAGGAAAATGAAAATTTTCTTAAACAAGTCAAAGAATTCCTCAAATGGGTGGTTTCATTAGAAAAATCATTAGGTAAATATTTTAATGGTCAAGTCCCTGGGATATATTGCAAGTGAATTTATACATTATTGTGTTTGAGGGCAATAGATGTAGTAGATAACTAGTGAAACCAAATAGGAGTATTTCTCTATGAATAAAATTTTGATGAAGATAAAGATAAATATTGTACTTCCCAAAGTCTCTTCACTCATAAAAAAGTGATGACAATCTCATGTGCTCTAGCAGGAAGACTAGGTATGAGGAAGATATACTTGACTACTTAATTTTTTTTTAAGTCTTCAAGGATTAATATCATCTTGAATATTTCTATGATGACCACTATATTTAGAAACACCAGCTATGTTAAGGACATGCCAAGTTAATCTATGCCTACACCAATTCCAATTTCACAACCTTTAAGAAACTTTGTGCACATTAAATTCAAAGTAACATATTCAAATACCATAACAACCTATGACCATACATTTAGTCCAAACTAAAGATGGAAAAGATCAAGTTGATGGGAGAATCCTATCAATATGTGATTATGATTAAGGAATAAAGACTATAGGGAAAATGAGAGACATCAACTATTCCAAAGAAAACACCTTCTTTGGACATGATTTATTTTTACAAATAAGTATATGGTGCGAGAGACATAAATCTAATAGTCACTCTAATGTAAACTAGACCATCTAAAAAATAACATATTAATGCACACAACAACATAGGTTTTTCATGAGCCAAAGGTGGATAACTTGGAACACAAAGCTTCCCGTCTTCATGCAATAGAGTACATATTAGATTCATAGATGCAAATGCAAGGTTAGCTATTAGTTTTTCTAGTTTATGGTGATAACATGAAGAACATTATTCCTAAAGCTATTGTCATTTGCCTAAATTTTCTAATCATTCCTTATTCATGGCCTTATAGTTTAGGATGGATTAATTCTTGCAACACAAGAAGTATATATCACATGTCAATATCACTTCTCATATTCTTTTCATACTTTTTGTGAGGATATAATATGTGACATCATACCAATGGATTCTATTGTCATAATACTTGGGCATCCCTACTTGTAGCCAAGGTGTTTACATAGCCAATCCTTAGAGCATCACCATAATAGTGGGTAGTAAGAGATATTAGATTCCTAAGGTAATTCCATTAGTCAAACATGTTATGTATCCTCCACATCATATTGCAAAACTATACTTTAACATAATTAGGATGATTTACTTTAGGAAGAGGTGAATGATATGCACGATCCTACTTAAATATATGTGCCTACATTAATTCCATGCACAATAGTGTAAAACCCCACACACAACTCTTTTCAACATGCATAATATGCACAACACTTAGAACCATGTTGTGCATATCATGTCATTCCTTATATCACATGAAACCCTTTTCATTATGCACCATTCACACAACATTAAGGATCATGTCCCATGTCTTTTGTTGATAACTTTGTCTACATAATTATACATTAGTGTACATAGGGTACATAGTTTAAAACTTAGCATAGAATGTTGTGTAGTATCTTAGAGACTTGTGCAACAATCCTAAGCACCTTCTTTAGTTGTTTAATGGATTTCCACTTGTAAGTACATTGTGCAATACTAATCCCAATTGACAAAAGATGTTCAGTGACACATGGAATGCCAAATTTTTCAACTTACACAATGACCAAGTTATTTATGATCATGTAAATTATAAATGCACATTTGTAATATAAGCATATAGACATAGCAAGAAAATATTATATAGGATATATAAGAGAAAATAAATCACAATGAATCTCCCTTGAGATCAATAAAATAAAATTTTCTTGTTCTTGTATTCTTCATTTTCTAGACCACTTATCTCTACATTTCCATACAACACATTTAGGTCCTCATCTAGAGTGTTTTCCCCCAAACCATGTGGGATCTATATAAATTAGCCTACATGATAGGTTATTCTTAATTCATGGATTTTTTAGAGTTCATCATTCATTGGAATGTGTAGTTTTAAGTACACCTCTCATTCTATAATGGTTTTAGTCCATATTAAAAAGGTAATAGTTGTTATTGCACATTTAAAATTGTGTCAAGGTAATATGCAAGTGTGTGGGATCTCAAAATATAGTGGTGGAGCTTTATAAATATAAAGAGACAAAGTACACAATTATACTAACTATGAATTAGTGCCATGAAGAACATATGCTCACTCTTACTAGAGTTTTTCACCCTAAGTTGGATTTTCTCTAGTTATAATCTTGTGTGCATTATAATTGGTTATATGTGTATCCAATTGTTATTTCTGTGTTGGTGAGATGTCTATATTTTCCTTAATATGCACATATCATGGTGTGTATATGTGGTATCCATTATTAGTGATTATGATTCATATTAATGGTTTTTTGAAGTTCCTTTCAATAATTTTGTATTTACTTATATCAGTGTGAGGTTTAGCCTCCTCATTTACAGATCAACACACATAAATTCTTAGGGTTGTGTTGAGTCAAGCCATTTATGTGGATGATGAGTGTAAGTTTACAATTATGGAGGGAATGATTGATAATGATGAGGTAAGAGAAAACTAAAAGTGGGATGAGGTGGTTGATTGGTCAAGGTGTATTGACTGGTGGAAGGTTGAAGTGGAGAGGTGTTTCAATTTTTTTATGCTTCCTTTGCAATAGTAGGAGAAGGTTTGATTTGACAACATGGAGAAGGAGCTCTTAATTCTGGTTGTGATCTTCCTCTCGTATATGTCTTGTTTATGGCCTTTAGTTGTCCAATTATTATAGGTAGGATATGAGTAGAAGTGAAGGACTCCTCTTGCAATCCCTAATTATTATCCTCTTGAGATTGTAAAATCTAAATTTTCTCTAAGACAAGCAAGTTGCTAGGACTTTGTGTGGATGTTGTATGCTTAAATGATTGAGTGTTGTTTGGAGATCTTGGAAAATTTTATTTTTCTATTTTTGTAGAATTTTTTATTACAATTTACTTGGAGGCATGTGTATTTTAAAAGGAATTTTGTTTTACCATTTCTATGATTTTTAATGTTTATTTACCTAAGGTTGAATTAAATGTGCATAAGTAGTATAATTATAGAACTTGTTGATAATTTATAATACAAGAAGCCTATACTAAATATTTGTAAGAAAATAAGTAATTTAAATGAACTTAATAAAAACAAATGCTAAAATGACTTTCTTTTCTTTTTGTACTTTGTAAAATAAAATTGTAGCTAATATTAACAAATGATTTACCTTCAATGCTAAAAAGAAAATAATCTATTTGTCGTTTACTTTGAGTGTCAATAATTTTATATTCTACAAGGGAAGCTTTTCAAAAAAATATATAAATTATAAGATAATATTTTTTGAAGATATATTTTTTTTAGAGGCATAGACAACCTTAGGAAAGCAACACAAACAAATAACAAAAAACCTTTTCTTTCGATGATTTATTATATGTAATGATGTTCATGTAAATTATTTTGTATTTGAAGTTCAATTTTGAAGAAAACCTACTATGGAAATTAAGTGATTTTCCAATAATATCCCTATATTCTACCTCTAAGAAAATTCAAAGGACTCATAGAAGGATCCTATGGGGAAATTGTCGTGACATTGTTATGTTTTATGTTAATGTTGTGTATGTGAATTTTATTGTTGTTAAAGGAAAAATAACATAATTTATTCTCAAGGAAATAAATGTGTTTTATAATTTTTGATAGAATGAAATATGGAGAAATAGGCATATTCAATTATAAGCAAAAAAAACAAGAAATAGACAAAGAAACAACAGAAAAATGGTTCCTATTCTACCTTTCTTACTTTAAGAACTCATACACTAACAAATGAAACTATAGCTAAGGGAAAAAAATATTTCCTAATCTATAACAAAATAGTTACAATAAATTAAGTGAAAAATTCCCTCCTAGAGCTAGATGGACTACAAATACATAACATATTTTCATATGATTGTATGCATCCTCAATAATCTTTTTTCTAGTTTTACTTCTACTTGATTAGCTAACTATAAATAGGAATTTAGAGAAAAGGGAAAGGGGAAAATATATTCTAAGAATGTGTAATGTCCCCTTCCTAGTGGCTATCACAGTGTCTATTTAGCCTTTTTGCTCTTGAAGGCTAAATGGAGAAATAAGGGAGAAATTATTAAATTAATTATTTGATAAGGTTATTAAATAAATAAAAAATAAAAAAGTAACTTTATATTTAATTAATTTAATATAGTGACTCAAAATAAATTATTATTATTATAAAGTCACTAAAATAAAATAAAAGAATATTGGGGAAGCTTCTAGATGGTCGCCCTAGACTTGGTAAGACAAGATGCCTCTCTGGAAATGATTATATTGTCTCCCTGACATGACCATTTACAACTTCAATACACATTTCTGAATAATAAAACAAACAACTACAGAGGATCACATGGTCCCTCTACATAACAGTTATCTTCTTATCACTTCCACATTTCATATCCTAATATTCATAAGAATTGGAATCTTAACCTATAAATAGCCCACTGTCCTGCATGTAGTTACAAGATACTTTTTTGAAAGTTTCACCAATGCACCATCCTTGCATATGAAATTATGGTAATGTCAACACTATCATGAATCACTCCCAAGTGTTTGAAAATGCGACAATTCTACCTCCAATGACCTCTCAAATATCACACAAGTACACTAAAAATCATAAGCCAATCACATAAAGCTTTATGAAAGTAATCCTAGCATTGTTAGAATGCACACATGCCTATGCAATTATAACAAGAATGCTTACTTCATTGATTCATAGAGGTTTCAACAATAAGAGAATAATACTATAAAAGAGTTAAGAAGATATAGCTCATGTATGTATGTGAATACATATATAAGCTAGTGAATATATGAGTATACATTCTTATGCAAATAAATCTCAAGATCAACTAAGTGAGGGAATCCCTAATTTCTCTGTACATACATGATAAACCATGATACATGAGAAGAGTGTCATCATTGAACCTAAACTTAATAAGGTAAGGTATGATTCAACATTTATTTATCTTTTTATAAAATTCCCAATTGATTCACAATACATAATATGCACAAGTTAATTGCAATCTACATCTATATATATAGCTCAAATGTTATAAAATATCTCAAATTCCATATTCATAAGAGAAAAGCTCACAAGAAATAAATTCTACTTCTGATTTTTACATTTCACATTTGACTCGGTTTAATCATTTCTCTAACATTTCAATGGATATAGGTAATTAAATGCAAATGTGTATCTTCCTACTTGTTTTTCAAAGTATCTAATAAGCCATTTCCAAATTAAATGGTTTAATCTAAAAAAATAACAGATTTGCATGACATTTGTAAGAAATACTTCCAAGCAAAAATGTATACATTTTTAAGGAGTAAAACTTACCCAATTAACGTAACGCATATATATATATATATGTATATATATATCATATATATATATATATATATATACATATTTACATATTTATACCTATATTCAGAAATAAAAAATTTCTAATGCAAAAATATATCACTTTAAAATGGAAATTTTAAATCATTCCAAATCAGATTTTAATAACTATTCTTCTCGAAATTTAAAACTTGCTCACATACCTATTGTATTCGTATATATATATATGAAGATATACAGAAAATTACGGTTTCAGCTGAAGTAATTTCATTTCAGATACACTAATTTTGTAAACAAACATTAATCATTGACCTACCAAGTTGTAGCTACAGGCTTATATTGAGTTACATTTTAATGTAATAATATATATATTTAAATAAATATGTATATATATACACACTTTTAGACAAATACATTTGCAGCGAAATAGTATATGCATCTACAGCCAAATATATTCCATTCAATTTCTACAGCATGGTTCTTTTATATATATATATACAGTCGTTTACTTAATCCCTCCAGCAGGTTTTATTAGATATCCAAACTTACACATATATCTATACTTATATATAGATAAAAATATATATAATATGAACAAAGGATACATCTATTCCATATGCCACCTGGTAAGACTCAATAAGAAATCAATTAAATTTTCCCTGGTCAGTGGATACAACGTAAGGACATTCTTTCTCGATAGATTTGTCAATAATTGTTTTATTTATTTTCTCCATTATTAGATGAATAAGCGAATGTACACCAAAGGCGTATTTTTGCAATGGGGAGATATGTTTCTTGTTTCAAATTCATCAATGAATATTACTATGAATGAATCTGAATAAATTCTATTTAAAAAAATTGGCAATTTTTAGTTTTCAAAGTGGAGCATGAAATTCATCGAACTTAGTAAAGAATTATTTGGCTATCAGAGGCCCAACCCCCTCTATTGAGGGTGCGTTGCTTGTGGAGGGTAGTGCCCTCTCCACACGCCATGGCCTGTGGAGGACGCTGCCTCCACAATGCAGCCATCCTCTTAGAGGATGTGTGGATGGGAGGCTATAAGCCTTCACATGATTTCAAATAATCTTACTATAAATTTAATCTCAATTTCACCCTATTCGGTGATTTTTGAATCAAACAAGGCATCAAATACTATAACCTAGTGATGCTATAATTATAATTACAAATGTATAAATATTGTTTGTGTTTCTGATAAATACAAACATTTATCAGATTATGTATATATATATATATATATATATATATTACAAGGAGAATAAGCAAAAAGAAATAGGCTTGTACAGTCTTGTCACATAATATAATACAAAACTTATACGTTTGCACACTAAATACATGATTTCCTCAGATATAAGAAATTGGGTTTTTTAAATAAATGAGTTCAATCTTTCCTCAAACAATCGTTTATCTACACATTTTGAAATTGAAAGCATTGGAGAAGAATTTGGAAACTTGGAATTCGCTTACAGTTGATTTCCTCTTCTTATTGTTGTTCCTCTTTCTTACATTGTTCCTATTTTGTTGTGCTTTCTGAAACCTACTTTTGAGTGCCCATTTTCAGTTATATTTTGTAGAGAAAACAAGAAAGATTATGAAAACAATTGTGTGTTTTCGTTATAGTTTCCCCCCCTTTTTAAAGATTTCTCCCCAAATTTTCCAATAACTGAATCTTGAAAAAAAATAAAAATAAAAATTATTTTATGCAACATATTTATCCCCAACAAATAATAAAGGATACCATTTTAATTGCAATTTAAATATTTATTCCAAATAAATAATAAGGAAATATCATTCAATAGTGAATAAAATAATTATTCTAAATAACAAGCATTATCATTTATTTTCAAAATAAAATCTATAATTAAATTATAATAAATTCCTTTTGTTTCATTGCACTTTTATTTCACTACTAAATAATTTAATTAAACATTCAAAAGTATGAACAATATAATCATTCAACTAAATTAAATACTAAATGCATCAAAATAGTATTATTGAATTATAAATTACTTATTGAAAATAGGGCTTGTGACATCCTTCTCCCCTTAAAGAATCATCATCCCGATTATCAACTTAACTAAAAGATTAAAAAAAACTCATACCTCTTTACTTTGTTTCACCTTAATGTCACAATCAACCCACCTGACAAGAATATCGTCTTTTCAAGCACTCATCTATTTATAACAACAAAAATTCCTATGGCTAGCATTCATAAACTTGCACACCTTGTAGCACATCATGGCTTCATCAAATTCACTCTATTTACCTTAACTAATAAAAGCATGCAAACTAATTCATTTATTTCATACAATCTTCTATATCTTATTCAAATCTTTTTCATATTCCAAGATATTTACTGATAGAAAGAAAATAGTTATGTTCATTTTGTCAACATGCCTACTTGTATGAGATGCCATGAAAATTGCCTTCATGATGATAAACAAGCATCCCATACTACTTGTTATCATCATTATCCAATTAAAATACTAACAAAATAAAAGTCTCAACAATCTGAAGATATCAAACAATCACAACAAGGTAGATTCATCTTGATCAACAAGATAAGAAGATCAACAAGTTATCAACATACCAAAGATCATCAATATGATAAGAAACATCAGAGATAAGAAGATCAAAAAATATCCACAATGTTTCAACACTACATTATTGAAGATTATCTTCACAAAAAGGGTCATCAATACTAAAATAAAAGGTTCAAGTTGATTACAATAGCAACCCCGAAGACTAGATGTCAAGAAGATCATCATGAGCTCAATACTGATTCAACCAGCTACTAAATTTCACAACAAAAATTAAATCTCAATCTATAAAGGGAAAAAAGGTAACTTTCCATTAACAAAGATATCCATAAATGTATAATATGTATAATCCTTTATCATTTTACAAATTCAACAAGAGTGCATCAAAGAGAGGTGCAATTACATCAATTGAATAAACAAGCCATACAATGATACATATCCATCTTCTGAATTACATAAAGAAAATTAAATATTTAATCAATCTTCAGCTGCCATAACCCAGTGGTATTTCACAAGCTAAAGGTCAAGAGCATGGTTAAGGTGCTTTTTCCACCTAGCCATGAAGCACAACACTTCCACGGGATTCTTCCTAACTCAAAGAACACCTAGTCCTACATGAGGCACCTAGAAACCTATAATAATTGGGTAGGAGGGAAACTCTTGATTCATGTCTAGTGCCTTATATGCACTCTATACTAGAATGATCATATTTCTTTCATACAGGATGTGGCAGAGAAACATATAATATATAAATCTATGCATTCATTAGTCATCTATTTCAATGGTACAACTTGCTTTGGCCAAAGGATAATTACAAAATTTGGGTGATCTTGAAAAAGATCACCTTCTTTATTAGCCCACATTCGACATCCTGTCCCAGAAGGTAACCTTAAAGCTTATCACACACAACACATTAAACAAGAATAATTTATATCACATTGCATAAAAATAAGGACCAAATGGTAGGATAGGGCATAACACACACAAGTGCACATAGAATGAATAGTTAACATACAAAAATGCATGAACCCCTGGTGCATAACTCACACAGGGTATGTACAATACAAAATTTACTTGTAGTGCCTCACTTGTACAAATATGGAATATTTCTTGTATACAACGTGCATTACTCATTCAAGTTTTCATACAATAAATATGGTAAGTGCATCTCTCACACAAATGCATCACTTGCACAAAAGGTAAAATATACATAAATTACAGTAGTATAGTTTTAGTGATCCAAAATGAGTATCGAAAGTATATCTCACACACAAATTATGAAATGTAATCATTACTCAAGTAATTTATCCACACAAAAAAATCAATAACTTACTCTAGTGCATCACTTGCACAAGAACAACAATAATATGAAATATGCATCACTCACATTAGCATAGTGAACATTTCTCGTTCAAGTATAAATATAAATATAATTAAGGCAACAATTTTTCTATGATATGAATACAATCATCCATACAGATGTGTCATTTGCATAGAGCATGAGAAGTGCATTATTGCACAAGTATCATTCTCATATAATAAATATGTATACATACTTTCACTAATAACAATCAAGCATACATGATTCATCACCTGCCTTGTCTAATAGACAAATCAAGGTATTTATCTACTCAACTTCTATCATGAATCATTAATGAAGGTTCTTAATACATCCGAACCTTGTGCTTTGAAAATATCTCGTTGATTCAACTAGATCCAAATCCTGTAAGAATAAGACGTTGCTTAACAATCAATTTTCCCAAAGCCTAGTATTGTTACAAACATTCTCGCCTTAGGCATCCCTCTTAGGTTTCTTACATTCGAGAAGGTTCAACCAATATATATCTATTATTATCCACTTTATTTACTTCATAGATGATTTTTGTTCTTCCTCTTATCAAAATTTCATCTTTTCTCCTTCCCTTGTATCTTTCAACTCATTTACCCTTTACTTCCTCAGAGAGATCTCTCTTCACAATATATTTCTCTTATTACTTTACTTTTATTGTCACATCATCATTCATGGGTTGTCACCATTTACTATCCATCTTGGCTTATTTCAAATAGCCACCATTACTCTTACTAGCAAGACCTCTGAAAACGTGATTAAGGTTGTAACGCCCGCCGTGCAAACCCCAAAGAACAAACATTGCAAACAATTTTTTTTTCCTTTAGATATTACACAAAGTAAACATGCATTTGTACATTAATTACATTTACATATTGATTACATTTACATTGCACATTAACAACCTAACATTACATTCTCTGGGGCACGCGAGGTTACTTCACAAAACAACTAACAACAAAAGTAAAAGATAATGATAAACAACATATCCATTAACATTATAATAACCATGAATAAGAGTACATCCATGAACCAAGAGTGAATGTATCACTACATAATTATTTAAATCTCTCACAATAATGTTACAAAAGTCCCTAACTATTACATCAACAGTTATACAATACATTACATGATTAGATGAATGAATTACAATACAATTCCCAATCATGTGGGATGATACAAAGTACAATAATATTTGAATTACAAATGATCTACTGGAACAACTCCAACTGAAGGAATGCTGCGAACAAAGGATGCTGATGGGGAACCCAACAGGTGCGGAGCACGTTCCACCCAACCATGTGAATTATGAATAACTCACCCCCCGTGCTCAGAGGTGACAAGGAAGTTAACTCGACCATGATTGTCAAATCGACTCCATGAACAACATAGTACAATCACAATTACAAACTCAAGGTTACAATGACATAGACCACAACATTCACGAGTCAAGAAATAAGATAAAGATAAGAAACTCGCCACAATTAATCAAAGCAATGACAATTAAACAAGTCCAAAGAACATTCATAAATCATTCTCAAAAGAATCTGAAACACATTTCCAAAAGAACTGATACAACATTCAAAATACAATTCCAAATAAATCTGAAACAATAAAAAGAACATGATTCCATATAAATCTGAAACAACAATTCAGTACACAAATTCCAAAGGCAACAAGAAATAAGGCAAATAGGTGTCTAGTGGAGAGTGTCATCGCCTAGCTCTCATGGGATCTCCTTGCCCTTCCTACAACTGAGGCGTCGGGCCCCACGAAGAGCCACTCTCCCTAAGACCCCTAACATAAATCAAAACCAGGCAAGGGTTGAACTCAACAGATAAAACACATAACTCAAAACCAAGTCACGCGAGGCATAACTCATCTCGCGATAATTCATAACAAAATTCAACAAACCATACAACCCTTCCATCACATAACCAATAAGTTTCAACTCCAAAAGTGTAATCAAGACGAGGATAACATTCAAAATTAAACATGCCTCTGGAATAAGGTTTCACAATCAACAACGGTTCCCACATCGACAACACTAAACGATAACCATTAAGGAAAATAACTCAAAATTAACTTTATAAGATTGCATCATAAAACATTAAATCATTCCCATCTAACCGATAACACAATTTCCCCAATTGACTATAATAACATTCAAACGTGTGTACTTATAATAAATTTTCAAACAATAAAATTTCTACATTTGTAATAATCATAATGATAAATTTTACTTTAATTAAACCACAACTTCAACACCTATTAATATATTTTTATATATATATTAACTATATATATATATACATATATTTATCTAATTATCATAATGACAACAAAATAATAATTATAATTATAAAAATAAATTAAAATAAATATTTAAGCATACATATAAATATAAATATAAATATATATATATATATTATATTTTTTTTAAATAAAAAAAAACAAATAAAACTTATAATATAAACACACAGGGAGGCAAGTGGGGACTGCCGCGCAGTCCCCACGGGCTGCTGTACGCAACAGTCCGTGCCATAGGGGGTGGGGTGGGTACGACCTACCGTGCCCTCCCCAAACCCCAACAAAACCATAATAATGGGCAGAATTCGATTGCCCTTTTTAAATTTTAAATTTTTATTTTATTTTTAATTTATATTTATAAAATAAAATTTCATCATTTACCCGGTACGGACGCCGATGGCAATCATTCATGAATTCAATTTTGAAATACAATTTTCGAATAACTTTAAATGCCAAGAATATAGTTTAATAAATGTATATATATCACTCCACATAATATAATATGATAAAACACAGATTCTTAAAATAAACTTTTGATATATTTAAATATATAAGTATCTATATTATATAATATCCATTTCTCTTTCAGAAGTAAATCCACAGCACAACAAAAAATAAATATATATAAATATATCTTTTATCCATCAATAAAACAATTAGGTTATAATTTCCTCTGTAATAAAAAAAATTAGGTAATTTTCTCTGTACTATATCTGAGTTCAACTTATAATATTTTTATATAAGAATATGTATATATATATATACCAGAAATGTATGTATATATATACTCAAATTAATCTATTTATTAAAAGAACAATGTCATTTATAAACAATTTATAAAAGGAGCAACAAAATATTTTCAGAGATCATAGAAATTCCTTCATGATAGTTTTCTATTTATCAACTATGAAAATTTCTAACAAAGATCCTCCTTTCAAACGTATTTATTCATTTACTAATTTATATCTTTTGAATCAGAAGACTAAAGGAGAAAATGAGTAGAACCTATAGTCTTGCGCTCTCGAGAATCTGATGAAGCTTGCTTGATCCCGATGGCCTCTAAGAAGAGCTTCTCGTTCCTGCTTTGAAGTCTCCTCTCCAGAATACGGTGCTCAAATCTCGAAACCCAATCCTTAATCCGAAGATTCTTCCCCAAAATATTTCAAACAAAAGAATGGAAATATCATTTCCGAAAACTTCAGAACATGCAAAAATGCATAACAATTATTTTTCAACTTCTCCCTCAATAATTCTCTCTCTCTGTAAAAAACCCTCAAAAATTCAATTAAATAAAAGATATTACCTATTTCTTCCAAAAACTCTCAAAAATCCACAATAAAAGAAATTATATCTTTGAAAACAAGCTTTTTCAGTCAAATCTCAATTCTCATTCGTTCACATAACTTTTTCATTCTTTTATTTATTTATTTTTCTATTTTCAATACTTTTTGTTTTAATTTCCGTTTTTTTTACAACTTTACTTGCAAAGCACATTATCTAATTAATTTAAATAATTTATTCTAACAATTATCCTCAACAAAATAATTAATTAAAATAATAAAACACAATTTAATCTTTAATTAACATTTAATAAAATACATGACTTTTAAAAATAAATAAAACATTTAAAAATTTAAATACAATTTAATCTAACATTAAAATAAACAATCATTTCCATCATTTAAATAAAATAAATCACAGCTTATAAAATACCAACATTAATAAAATACGACATAACACAACCACAAACCACAATAACGACAACTACAAAAACGTACAATACCAATCAAACAAGACGGTCTGACATCATGGAACGAGATGACTTCCAATTTATCTTTGTTTCAACATTATGCCATTGGGTTATTGGTGCTCGCCCTGTCCTGCCGAAGCAGGTGGAATCAAGACTATGTACCTGCAATCCCTACATACAAACGAAGTCGTGTACATGTGCATACGTATATAAAATCAAAGCATTGTATTGTGAGAAGGAATCACAGCGTAGCAGGGCACCCGCGAACGAGTGGTGCTACACTGTCCTTCATCACATCTATCCAAACAATATAATGTAACCGATAAATTAATCATTTTTAAACTAACAAATCATATCATAT
This sequence comes from Sequoia sempervirens, assembly GCA_007258455.2. Taxonomy (NCBI): domain Eukaryota; kingdom Viridiplantae; phylum Streptophyta; class Pinopsida; order Cupressales; family Cupressaceae; genus Sequoia; species Sequoia sempervirens. Next base: position 30,093,368 of record VDFB02373365.1, read on the forward strand.
CATCATGAACAATTACTAATTCACTACATCACCACCTAATACTGCATCTATATAAAAGCATCACCAATTGAATGCAATCATAATGTGTAATGCCCCGTCTTAATAACCTAAGAATGTTGCAATTGAGTAATAAAGGTGTAATAATTTTTTTTTTAAAGTTTAATTATTAAGTTAATTAGTTGCATACATTCTTTAAGCTATGCGACGTTACACTACTTTGAGTTTTCCATAAGTGACTGAAGTATTTCGCATTGCACATTTTAATTTATAACATAAAGATAAACATTGCATAGCATTGAAATTTTCCATTCAAGATAACATAAGGTACAAATTTGTTCAATACATTGCATTTGATATTATATACAATACTCATCCATCTAATGAGGTAGTTCAATAATAATTACAATTACAAGAGTTCACCTCACAACATTTGAGGGAAGTTTTACAAAACAAATTTACAAAAGTACAATGAAGAAGTGTTCATAAGTTCCAAATGCGAGCTCTCCATCATGAAGCTCTCGATGCCAAGATCAAACTGGGGACCCAACAGAATAAGGTGCACGTTCCACCTAATCATGTGGTACCCGTAGGTCCACCCCCCGTGCAAGGAGATAGTAATAAGGTTACCTAGACCTAATCTACTAACCCTAGACACTAGTACACAACAAACTATTGGTTACATTGCTTCCAGACTTAGACAATTGAATGTGCTACTTACATAGGGTTAACTGTTATTTTAGGTGGAGTGTCATCACAACGTAGCAAAGGTTACCCTGGTGTTTCTTCCTAGGTTCCGGCCCCCAATCCTTGGGTTACCCTGGTAACCTCTTACGAAACCCGACCCCTATTGCATACTATTGTGGAAATCGAATGTCTTTTAAAAGAACAAGGCACCGATTTGCCATTCCAGGCCTTCTCATCTTATACTCATGACTGAAGTAGCTCAAGAGTCATAAGTGAGGCAAAATATCTTGTTATGAGTTTTAATCTAACTACCGTGTCATTTAATTATCACTAACTTACCAACTATTTGTAAGTTACCCTGACACCACTTTGTGTGTCGGCCCTTACAAATAGCCACTCCCCTAAACATAACATGGATTTCTAAGTTTTAAAGACTAGGGTTTACAAGTGCACAAAGTACATCTTACAATAACAAATAACCTTCAACAATAACAGAACACAATATTTAATGCATGCACAACCCAAGTTAACTCAAGAAATACATTTGAACAATTAAACACCCTTTTTACACAATTCACTCTAGAAGGCTTATAAAACAAAAACTTTCCCAATTTGCCCCAAAAGAAAACACGTACAAAAGCAAATCAAGAAAAATAGACACCTACTATTTGGATCTACTAAATCCAATGTTTTATTAAATTGAGAAATTAATCTTCTAAGATTTAATCCATTTTCCATGCATTATGAATATCAAATCTACAATTTGCCCAATTTCATATCTATAAATTTTATAACTCCAAAATAACAATTTATTCTTAAAACAAATATCTAAATCTAGATATTTAATAATTTAATTCTTTTAAACTTATCATTTTAACATAATAATATATTTTTTTAATTATATTTTAATTTAATATAAATATATATACATATATATATATATGTATACACATATATACATACATATACATATACATAAAATATATTAAATATTTATTAATTTCAAAATTCATATTATATATGAATTGAATTAAATAAATAACATATAACAAATTCACATTTAATATCTTGAAAAAGTTTAAAACTTAAAAGAAAAGGCCGCAGCCATTCGCGGCTCCCACAGGGGAGTGGGTGCGGCCATAGCCAGGGCTGCGCCCAGCAGTCATTATGGCTGCTGTGCGCAACCATGGAGGCTGCGCCTCCTCCACATGAAAATGGGGAGGGTTTCGGCCCTCCCTAGAGTCTTATTTTTTTTAAAAAAAAAAATAATATTTTTGGAATTCCTTTCGTAAATAAACCAAATTCCGCGTACGGAAATTTTTTTGATTTAATAAATTTTTTCAAAATATTCATATATATTTATATTGATTTATGTGTATATGTATTTCCATCAAATATACATATACATAAATTAATATAAATATATATATATAAGTAATTTATTTAATAATAAAAATCTATTAGACAGAGGATTAAATACTGCAGAAAATTTGCTATAGGAAGCTGAGAAAAAATATCATTACACAGAAATATTTACTGCACAATTTTCAATTTATCCTCAATGGATTTTCTATTCCATCTAAATAATAAACAATTTCCTCCATTTAAAAAAAATTTCTCAAATATTCCAAAATAATTTCTTTTCCGGCAAATCCTTCATAAGCTTTTTCTTTCAAATAACCAAAATCTATTGTTTTTACTAAATAACAGGGCATACATCTTTTTCTTTTGAATTTTGCTTCCATTGTTTTCTCTATTCTTGTTTCTTGAATTTCATACAAATAACAAAAAGTTTTACTAAAAGAATTCAAAGAAGAACAAGAATTTCAACAATAAAAAAAAAATTTCTTTCAATAAACAAATAACTAGAGAAATACCTTTTTCCTGTGTTTTGAAGATTTGGTAGTTGTTGGAGAAAGTCTTTTGCCTGTAGATTGCAATCCTCCAAATCTTCCTCAAAAGCTACATCCAATCACACAAATCTACTAAGCAAGAATTCTTCCACAAATATACAGCCCAAGCAGGGAAATAAAAAATTCTAAGAAAAGATAATTTTTACCCAGCAAGAAACAAATTTTCCCAACAATATTCAATTAAAGCACTCACACACATGTCGAGAAGTGGTTGCAAAAATATCTTCTCCACTTCTCGGCAATCTTGCCAATTCAAATTTGCATGCCAATAATTATTTTATTTTAAATTTAAAAATCAATTTTCAATTGCATGCAGTTTATTTTTATTTTAATTTAAATTTATAATTTCCAAAATATAACCATTTATTTAATAATCAAAATATCTTTTTCACAAATAATTATTTAATTTTCAAATAAACTATTTACACACTTAATAATTTAATTTAATTAATTAATTTATTTAATTAAATAAGTTTGATCTTTTAAAATCAAACCATTTAACCAAATAAGCTAGTTAATTAATTAAATAATCAAGCAAGTAATTTCTTCCATATTTAAAAATTAATTTAAATAACAATAAATTAAAGCGAAATAAACTAACATTAAAATCAACCAAATTTACCTTCCAAGCAACTTATCCAAACAGAAAATACAAGACAAACCTATGACTCTGAACTAAAACAGACGATGTACTAAGACCAGGGTTATAGATTAAACTAGGGTGAACCAAACTACTATCTCCCGATCAACGTATCCGTTGAATCTTGACACGCTCAGACCTGAGTACCCAGGTGGAGTCGGTGTCATGTACCTGCAATTCCTGCAACCAAGAAAATAACATGCATACAAATATATATATATATATAAAGCATTAAACAGACACACCGTGCGGAGAAAATCACGGATATCATAGGGCACTCACAAGCGAGTGATGCGATTCCTTTCTCCACACCAATACACATCACATCAGACTGATGAAGTAAATAGCTGTTAGTCCATCACAATCATGTACATAGCAATAAACAACTGAAAGTAAACATCTACGCTATCTCAAAGCATGTATAAAATCAGTAATCACCAAACAATATATCATCATGTCACAGAATAAATCCACTATCGCTCAAAACCAGCGATCAAAATATCCAACAAAATATCATAGGTCTAATAGTGTGAAAACATAACAGCAAAAAGCATAAGCATAAACGGAGGGGTACTACATCCTCCCCCTAGGATCAGGCTTACTCCTGGAAGCCTGCTAGTAGCAAACAAATAACACATACACATCTAAAATAGATCCTTCCAAGAAATGGAAGACTAGCCACTAAGATCCCTCTGGATCAATACTCAGTCAACGTCTTGACCCCTGAGGATCAACTCCCGATGTAGAAGGATGTGCACGGTTCCCAAATAATGATGCCGGTCCTCCATCAGGAACCTCTCTAACTGCACCTTGGTTCTCATCTTGGTGGTTACCCACCACAGTAAACACCCTATGTGACCTGCCTGCATCTCCCACTATAGGCTCTAAAACTGTAGGTCGAGGCCCAAAACCAGTAGAACTTTTCATTGGACATTGCCTAGCAATGTGTCCCTGCTGTCCACACGAGTAACAACTTGTTCCTCTATCGAATCCTCTGCCACACAAAGGTGCATTGGATTGCTGGAAACTACCTCTACTGACAGTAGGCTGCACACTCTGAGGGCTATTACCTTGCTGTGGTTGTGGGCTAATATTATTTTGATTTGTTCGCTGCTGTTGCTGCCCACCCTTTTTGGGTGTCTGTTGGTTCCTAGAGGAACCACCTGTCTGAGCCTGTCCACCCTGTGGACTAAAACCTGTTGCAGGAGCACTGCCAATCTGCACTCCTGTGTGCCCACCTAAAGCCATAATAAGGTTCTCCTCTACTATCTGAGCCTTCTCCACCGCGACTTCCATAGTCTTTGGCTCAAAGACTCGGACACCACCACTGATGCAGGCGTTTAAACCCCTGATGAAATGTTGTACTAGCATAGGCTCATCATCGCCAATACCAGCATATTGCTTGAGTTCATAGAACCTACGTTCATATTGCTCAACAGAAAGAGCCAACTGACGTAGATCATGGAACTCGTCAGCCCTACGCTGCCTCCAGTGTTCCGACAGGAACCAATCTCTAAACCTCTCAAGAAACATCTCCCAAGATACATAACCAATATCTAAGTGGAGCTTCTGCTCCTCTAAGCACCACCAAGTAGAGGCGAATCCTCTCAAGTGCATAATAGCGCATATGGCACGGGTATTACTACCGTAAGGGTGCATGGCGAAACATCTACCCAAATCTAGTAGCCAGGTCTCAGCCTCTAAGCTGCCTCCTATACCATCAAAGGTAGGAGGACGTGCCCTCAGTAAATCCCTCATATGATGTGCAGTGATAGCATCCTGATGTGTTGTGTCCTCTACTCTCCTAGGAGATCTATCTCTCTCTCTAACAACCCCCTGCTCAACCTCCTATCTAGGTCCAAGACGAGCTAGGACCTCCTCTAATAAATGACGTATCTCAGAACCCTCTACTGCTGACTATTCAAAATTCTGCCCCTCATTTCTCTGATCCAATTGTTTTGCCTAATCACTGTGATGAGGACTCAGAGGGGGAGTAACCTGAGGAATTGGCCCTCGGCCTCCACCTCGACCTCTACCACGACCTCTTCCTCCTCGCCTAGGCATGTTCCTACACATAACAATAACAAGTCTTAGATACTATTCAACCAAGGCTAACAGTTGCGACACTATGTACTAGGTCAACCTAATGGGCTTGCGATTACCCAGAGCGTCCAGTATTTGTAACCTTGGCTCTGATACCAATTTGTAATGCCTCATCTTAATAACCTAAGAATGTTGCAATTGAGTAATAAAGGTGTAATAATTTTTTTTTTTTTAAATTTAATTATTAAGTTAATTAGTTGCATACATTCTTTAAGCTATGCGACGTTACACTACTTTGAGTTTTCCATAAGTGACTTAAGTATTTTGCATTGCACATTTTAATTTATAACATAAAGATAAACATTGCATAACGTTGAAATTTTCCATTCAAGATAACATAAGGTACAAATTTGTTCAATACATTGCATTTGATATTATATACAATACTCATCCATCTGATGAGGTAGTTCAATAATAATTACAATTACAAGAGTTCACCTCACAACATTTGAGGGAAGTTTTACAATACAAATTTACAAAAGTACAATGAAGAAGTGTTCATAAGTTCCAAATGCAAGCTCTCCATCATGAAACTCTCGATGCCAAGATCAAATTGGGGACCCAACGGAATAAGGTGCATGTTCCACCCAACCATGTGGTACCCGTAGGTCCACCCCCTGTGCAAGGAGATAGTAATAAGGTTACCTAGACCTAATCTACTAACCCTAGACACTAGTACACAACAAACTATTGGTTACATTGCTTCCAGACTTAGACAATTGAATGTGCTACTTACATAGGGTTAACTGTTATTTTAGGTGGAGTGTCATCACAACGTAGCAAAGGTTACCCTGGTGTTTCTTCCTAGGTTCTGGCCCCCAATCCTTGGGTTACCCTGGTAACCTCTTACAAAACCCGGCCCCTATTGCATACTATTGTGGAATCGAATATCTTTTAAAGGAACAAGACACCGATTTTCCATTCCAGGCCTTCTCATCTTATACTGATGACTGAAGTAGCTCAAGAGTCATAAGTGAGGCAAAATATCTTGTTATGAGTTTTAATCTAACTACTGTGTCATTTAATTATCACTAACTTACCAACTATTTGTAAGTTACCCTGACACCACTTTGTGTATCAGCCCTTACAAATAGCCACTCCCCTAAACATAACATGGATTTCTAAGTTTTCAAGACTAGGGTTTACAAGTGCACAAAGTACATCTTACAATAACAAATAACCTTCAACAATAACAGAACACAATATTTAATGCATGCACAACCCAAGTTAACTCAAGAAATACATTTAAACAATTAAACACCCTTTTTACACAATTCACTCTGGAAGGCTTATAAAAATAAAGCTTTCCCAATTTTCCCCAAAAGAAAACACGTACAAAAGCAAATCAAGAAAAATAGACACCTAATATTTGGATCTACTAAATCCAATCATTCATTAAATTGAGAAATTAATCTTCTAAGATTTAATCCATTTTCCATGCATTACGAATATCAAATCTACAATTTGCCCAATTTCATATCTATAAATTTTATAACTCCAAAATAACAATTTATTCTTAAAACAAATATCTAAATCATTCAAATTATCTAAATCTAGATATTTAATAATTTAATTCTTTTAAACTTATCATTTTAACATAATAATATATTTTTTTAATTATATTTTAATTTAATATAAATATATATACATATATATATATGTATACACATATATACATACATATACATATACATAAAATATATTAAATATTTATTAATTTCGAAATTCATATTATATATGAATCGAATTAAATAAATAACATATAACAAATTCGCATTTTATATATATATATAATTGAATATAATAAATATCAAAAGAAATTCGCATTTAATATCTTGAAAAAGTTTAAAACTTAAAAGAAAAGGCCGCAGCCATTCGCGGCTCCCACAGGGGAGTGGGCACGGCCATAGCCAGGGCTGCGCCCAGTAGCCGTTATGGCTGCTGTGCGCAGCCATGGAGGCTGCGCCTCCTCCACATGAAAATGGGGAGGGTTTTGGCCCTCCCCGGAGTCTTATTTTTTTATTTTTTTTTAAAATTTAATATTTTCGGAATTCCTTCCGTAAATAAACCAAATTCCGCATATGGAAATTTTTTTGATTTAATAATTTTTTTTCAAAATATTCATATATATTTATATTGATTTATGTGTATATGTATTTCCATCAAATATACATATACATAAATTAATATAAATATATATATAAGTAATTTATTTAATAATAAAAATCTATCAGACAGAGGATTAAATACTGCAGAAAATTTGCTATAGGAAGCTGAGAAAAAATATCATTACACAGAAATATTTACTGTACAATTTTCAATTTATCCTCAATGGATTTTCTATTCTATCTAAATAATAAACAATTTCCTCCATTTAAAAAAAAAATCTCAAATATTCCAAAATAATTTCTTTTCCAACAAATTCTTTAGAAGCTTTTTCTTTCAAATAACCAAAATCTATTGTTTTTACTAAATAACAGGGCATACATCTTTTTCTTTTGAATTTTGCTTCCATTGTTTTCTCTATTCTTATTTTCTTGAATTTCATACAAATAACAAAAAAATTTACTGAAAGAATTCAAAGAAGAACAAGAATTTCAACAATAAAAAAAAAAATTCTTTCAATAAACAAATAACTAGAGAAATACCTTTTTCCTGTGTTTTGAAGATTTGGTAGTTGTTGGAGAAAGTATTTTGCCTGTAGATTGCAATCCTCCAAATCTTCCTCAAAAGCTACATCCAATCACACAAATCTACTAAGCAAGAATTCTTCCACAAATATACAGCCCAAGCAGGGAAATAAAAAATTCTAAGAAAAGATAATTTTTACCCAGCAAGAAACAAATTTTCCCCAACAATATTCAATTAAAGCACTCACACACATGTCGAGAAGTGGTTGCAAAAATATCTTCTCCACTTCTCGGCAATCTTGCCAATTCAAATTTGCATGCCAATAATTATTTTATTTTAAATTTAAAAATCAATTTTCAATTGCATGCAGTTTATTTTTATTTTAATTTAAATTTATAATTTCCAAAATATAACCATTTATTTAATAATCAAAATATCTTTTTCACAAATAATTATTTAATTTTCAAATAAACTATTTACACACTTAATAATTTAATTTAATTAATTAATTTATTTAATTAAATAAGTTTGATCTTTTAAAATCAAACCATTTAACCAAATAAGCTAGTTAATTAATTAAATAATCAAGCAAGTAATTTCTTCCACATTTAAAATTTAATTTAAATAACAATAAATTAAAGCGAAACAAACTAACATTAAAATCAACCAAATTTACCTTCCAAGCAACTTATCCAAACAGAAAATACAAGACAAACCTATGACTTTGAACTAAAATAGACGATGTACTAAGACCAGGGTTATAGATTAAACTAGGGTGAACCAAACTACTATCTCCCGATCAACGTATCTGTTGAATCTTGACACGCTCAGACCTGAGTACCCAGGTGGAGTCAGTGTTATGTACCTACAATTCCTGCAACCAAGCAAATAACATGCATACAAATATATATATATATATATATATATATATATATATATATATATATATATATATATATATATATATATAGCATTAAACAGACACACCGTGCGGAAAAAATTATGGATATCACAGGGCACTCGCAAGCGAGTGATGCGATTCCATTCTCCACACCAATACAGGTCACATCAGACTAACGAAGTAAATAGCTGTTAGTCCATCACAATCATGTACATAGCAATAAACAACTAAAAGTAAACATCTACGCTATCTCAAAGCATGTCTAAAATCAGTAATCACCAAACAATATATCATCATGTCACAGAATAAATCCACTATCGCTCAAAACCAGCGATCAAAATATCCAACAAAATATCATAGGTCTAACACTGTGAAAACATAACAGCAAAAATCATAAGCATAAACGGAGGGGTACTACATAATGTAATATCATATTCACAAAAATACCATTAGAAGCTCTTGTCCCATCTTCCTCTTCTGATTCCTTAGCCATACTACCTGCACATCCCAGGTGAGAATGGAGGGGTACTACATCCTCCCCCTCTAAAACTCGACTTACTCCTAGAAGTCACATGGCTCAAAATGGAAACATAACCACATTAGTACCAAAATTTCTCTAATCTATAATTGATGTACACCCTCTTGCTGAATCATTACAATTAGAATCACTATTCGGTTTCACATTTGAAAATAATATCTTCTCAACTACTTTTATTTATAAATCCTTACATCTCTTACAATAACATACTTGGTTACAGCATTAATAACAAAGCAAGTACTCCTATTAACTCAATTTTCCATTTACACAACAAACATCTTCAAAATATCATAGAAGGAAAACACATCAAATGATTACTTGAAATTAACAAAAATACACACCATATCATGTTTCAGTAACATATTTTAAGTCACAATTTACGATTCTCAATAATATCCAATCTATTTTATACCACAAAGTCACAATATACCCACATTTAAGACAGCATGGTTATCCCTCTTTTACATCAATAGGCACAAAATATAAGAAATATTCTTCTAACACATACATACATAGTCACATCACTGGGAACTACACAACACAAGGCTACACAAGGGTCCATTTGGACACCAAAAAGCAGCATACTAAACCATGAAACAAAATCCATGAGCCAAGATCCAATATCCATCTCACATAAACCATACCTCACACTCAGTGGCTTGATGGTGTTAGGCCACACACACATGGCAAGACCATCCAAACAAGACCACTATAACCCATCTCTTGTTGTACAAGGTAGTTAGCCTCCAAGAGATAGTCATCACACATAGGTGGGTAGTGGGTCCTAGCTATAAAATAGCCTCACATACCCCCATCCTCAAGGTTCCCTGCGTCTACTTCCTCGTACACACTCACCAAGTTTTCCTCATACGTCCTTGGAGAGGAATCACAATACGACACATGGCCAACCTTGAAAACAACAAGGATAAATTAGTTTAGCCACCAACGTCATAAAACAAACATCAAATAAGATTCAATTTCAACAGTAAAGCAAGAAATGCGCGCAATGTCAACACTAAATCAAATGTAACCACGAGGGCTACGAGAGAATAAGTCACAAAGTGTGGCTAAACCATTACAATCAAACATAAACAAAATGTCAGCCTTCAAGGTCAATTGAAAATCATCAACAATCATATAGGAAGTCCTCAATCTTCAAAATTGCACAATACAACACTATGTGACTAGATACTAGCCACCAAACGAGGAAGGAGGGAACATCATCTGGCTATAACAATAGCCCTCATGTGGTGCAAAGTGAGCATGCCATCCACATGACCCAGAGTGTGCTCCTCGGCTACACCCTGCCTCACGTCGTCACACGACATGGTCATACGCTAGCCGGAGAAGGCACGCACTAACGTATGCTGCATGGCGGTGTGTCTGTGGCTCCGCGGAAGTAGGCACGCACAGACACACCCCGCATAGCAATACCTCGTGGAGAAGGCACACGCAGGTACTCGCCGTCGCTAGAGGTATACATGGCAAGGACATACCCATATGCTAACCGACCCAAACACTGTCGAAAGCAAACATGAGTATCCCTCTACAAGTGTGTGAGGCCCCATTACACTCATTACACAAGTAGGCTATCATAACAAAATCTCATAGTGCGCCTTCACGTGTCTATGCACGTGGCATTGTGTCCTTGAGCCCAGCTCGCTACCATCAACATCACGTCATCATCACCAGCACTGTGTCGGAACATCAATGGGGTGTGGCATCGTATCCATTGCATCATGTCGAAACATGTGCAGATACGGTGTATGCAATACATATATGAGCATATCAATATGGGGCTACTCGAGCTTCACCTCTCATACAGATGAGGTTGAATCGCTAATGCCAGATCAACGTCCCTATGGACGGCCATGCATAAACTAACAATCCAATGTTGCTATACTCAAAACTGTGGGGTTTAGGCTAGCACATATGGATCAAGTACCCTAATCCATCATAAGGGGAAGTAGTGAGTATGTTACCTTGGGATCGGTTGAGCTAAGACTACTCTGCGTCGCAATATGCGTATGCTACACACTCCGCCCAAGGAACTTTGTGGCTGCTACTACACCTTCACAAATTGAGGAACTAGAGAACCAAAAGAAAAGAATCCATGAAACTAGCTTTTGGCTACTCTTATATGTATAGGTTTTCAACCACACGTGGGTTGGCCCTCAATCAGGTAACAAACATACAAACACACATAATGGTATGGTTAATCCCACACCAAATACAACATATTTAGAATGGATGGGTACACCGTATCTCCATCCTAAGACCTATGGGTTATGGGCCCACAAAGCAAGTATGGGGTATTCACAACACTCAACCGATGCACAGTTACTGGTTTCTCACATTTACAAGGGAAATACAATTACATACATAATTCCACAAGTACAGTTAACACTACGTGGTTCAAAACTTTACATCCTTTCCACAATCCAACATGATCATCATGATCACTTAAGAACTTCACTTAAAAAATTCACTAGGACAACATAATGGGCTCATATGAAACCAAAGTTCCCAGTATATGAACCTAGTGCTCTGATACCAATGTTGTAACGCCCGCCGTGCAAACCCCAGAGAACAAACATTGCAAACAATTTTTTTTTTTTAAACAATACAATTAAACATACAAGAAACATTAACCAGGACTATTGTGCGTAGGAGTCCATGCCACAGGGGGCGGGGTGGGTACGGCCTGCCGTGCCCTCCCCAAACCCCAACAAAACCATAATAATGGGCAGAATTCGATTGCCCTTTTTAAATTTTAATTTTTTATTTTATTTTTAATTTATATTTATAAAATAAAATTCCGTCATTTACCCGGTACGGACGTCGATGGCAGTCGGCCATGAATTCGATTTTGAAATAAAATTTTTGAATAACTTTAAATGCCAAGAATATAGTTTAATAAATGTATATATATCACTCCACATAATATAATATGATAAAACATAGATTCTTAAAATAAACTTTTGATATATTTAAATATATAAGTATCTATATTATATAATATCCATTTCTCTTTCAGAAGTAAATCCACAACACAACAAAAAATAAATATATATAAATATATCTTTTATCCATCAATAAAACAATTAGGTTATAATTTCCTCTGTAATAAAAAAAATTAGGTAATTTTCTCTGTACTATATCTGAGTTCAACTTATAATATTTATATATAAGAATATGTATATATACATATATACCAGAAATGTATGTATATATATATATACTCAAATTAATCTATTTATTAAAAGAACAATGTCATTTATAAACAATTTATAAAAGGAGCTACAAAATATTTTCAGAGATCATAGAAATTCCTTCATGATAGTTTTCTATTTATCAACTATGAAAATTTCTAACAAAGATCCTCCTTTCAAATGTATTTATTCATTTACTAATTTATATCTTTTGAGTCAGAAGACTAAAGGAGAAAACGAGTGGAACCTGGAGTCTTGCACTCTCAAGAATCTGATGAAGCTTGCTTGATCCCGATGGCCTCTACGAAGAGCTTCTCGTTCCTGCTTCGAAGTCTCCTCTCCAGAATACCGTGCTCAAATCTCGAAACCCAATCCTTAATCCGAAGATTCTTCCCCAAAATATTTCAAACAAAAGAATGGAAATATCCTTTCCGAAAACTTTAGAAGATGCAAAAATGCATAACAATTATTTTTCAACTTCTCCCTCAATAATTCTCTCTCTCTCTGTAAAAAACCCTCAAAAATTCAATTAAATAAAAGATATTACCTATTTCTTCCAAAAGCTCTCAAAAATCCACAATAAAAGAAATTATATCTTTGAAAACAAGCTTTTTCAGTCAAATCTCAATTCTCATTCGTTCACATAACTTTTTCATTCTTTTATTTATTTATTTTTCTATTTTCAATACTTTTTGTTTTAATTTCCATTTTTTTACAACTTTACTTGCAAAGCACATTATCTAATTAATTTAAATAATTTATTCTAACAATTATCCTCAACAAAATAATTAATTAAAATAATAAAACACAATTTAATCTTTAATTAACATTTAATAAAATACATGACTTTTAAAAATAAATAAAACATTTAAAAATTTAAATACAATTTAATCTAACATTAAAATAAACAATCATTTCCATCATTTAAATAAAATAAATCACAGCTTATAAAATACCAACATTAATAAAATACGACATAACACAACCACAAACCACAATAACGACAACTACAAAAAACGTACAATACCAATCAAACAAGACGGTTTGACATCATGGGATGGGATGACTTCCAAGTCATCTCTATTTCAACATTATGCCGTTGGGTTTTTGGTGCTCGCCCTGTCCTGCCGAAGCAGGTGGAATCGAGACTATGTACCTGCAATCCTTGCATACAAACAAAGTCATGTACATGTGCATACGTATATAAAATCAAAGCATTGTATTGTGAGAAGGAATCGCAGCGTAGCAGGGCACCCACGAACGAGTGGTGCTACACTGTCCTTCATCACATCTATCCAAACAATATAATGTAACCGATAAATTAATCATTTATAAACTAACAAATCATATCATATCATCATGAACAATTACTAATTCACTGCATCACCACCTAATATTGCATCTATATAAAAGCATCACCAATTGAATGCAATCATAATGTAATATCATACTCACAAAAATACCATTAGAAGCTCTTGTCCCATCTTCCTCTTCTGATTCCTTAGCCATACTACATGCACATCCCAGGTGAGAATGGAGGGGTACTACAAAGGAAAAGGGGCTCACACCTCTAGAGTTCCTGAATGATCAAACTATATTTAAACTTCTAATCAGTTCCAACTAACCATCTAAGAATCACCCATAGCTAGGGTTCTCTATTCAATACAATAGGTTCATATACTATAATGCAACCTAAGCATAGAATACTTGAGGTCTGAGTGTTGAACCTGAGTGCTTTGATACCAAAATGTAAGGTCTGGAAATCACATTTACTAAATATAACCCTTAGTTTCCAAAATAATTTAATAGAAAT
>VDFB02373365.1:30107902-30137866 GCA_007258455.2 Sequoia sempervirens
TGATGAGAGAGTTGTAACCATCTTTGATATTATACTATCCTAATTTAGACTTAAGCCAAATTATTTCATCATGTTTATTTGAAAGGTAAACTTGCCTCTTTTCTATTTCATACTTTAAAGAATTTTTTTGATGGGATGGAACTTGCAAGAAACTGAAGTCTTTCCATTTGCAAATAAAAGGATTAGAAGGATCAAGATCAATATAATCTCTAACTTTATGACCCCATTTGGTTTTTAATTCTGATTCAATTTGATTCCAGTTCACTTAGTAGGCGAAGAGGTTTATGGTCGTTCCAGGCATCATCCCAGAAAAGGGCTTTATCCCCATTGTTAATCACCCAAGAAAGATGAGGAATAAGCATTGATCTACAAGAAGAAATGAAATTCCATATCTTGGAGCCCTTGGGAAGCTACTTTTGTGTAAAAAACATTTCTTTGTCGAGGGAGTCCAAGTATTTATATCTCATTAATTTGCACCATTTAGTTTCAGTTTTAGTGTAGATTTTCCACACCAATTTTTCTCCTAGAGCTTTGTTTTGGAGGAAAGTATTTCTCAAACCCAAGCCACCATTGATTTTAGGTTCACAAATGGTGTCCCAAGCAACTAGAGGTAATTTCTTTTTAATTGTCATAGTTTTTGACCAAAGGAAATCTCTAAGAACTTTTTGAAGGATTATCCCTTTCCCCTTGGGAAAGATTAAAATCGGCATCAGGTAAATTGGTAGAGCACATAAAATAGATTTAAGCATAACTAATTTACCCACAAAAGAGAGCCACTTGGATTTCCAAAGAGAAATTTTGTTAGAAACTAAAGAAATCAGATTATCCCAAAAGTCATGTTTTTCCTTTCCAAAGAAGAAAGGAATTCCCAAATATTTGCAAGGAAGAGAATCACTCTAAAAACCCCAAAACTTGAGTAATTCCCTTTTGATCAAAGGATCAACATTCAAAAAAAATATCTTTGATTTTGTAGGGTTACAAACTTGCCCGAAATGTGAACAATAAACTGATATAATATTTTTCATAACCTTTTCCTCAACCATAGTAGCTTGCCCCAACAAAAGAGTGTCATCAGCAAATAGAGAGTGGGAGATTGGGAAAGGAAAAGACTGAATGGATAATTCATTTCCAAATTCTTGCATTTTGAGCTGAAATTATTGATCTACTCAGACCTTCTATTAAAATAATGAACAAAGAAGGAGAAAGGGGATCCCCTTGCCTCACTCCTTGGGAGGAGGTGAAAAAACCTTGACGTGAACCATTGATCAATATTGAAAAGCTTTCCCCCGAAACACATGAATGGATCCATTTACACCAAGCTTGTGAGAAACCAAATTTTCTAAGAATGACCAATAAGAAATCCCAATTGACCTTGTCATAAGCTTTTAGCATATATAATTTTAAAACCACAACTGAATATTTTTCAGATAATATTGAATGCAAGACCTCATGTGCCAAGATGGCACCCTCAAGAGTATCCTTCCTAGGAACAAAACCACCTTGTTCCTCTGAAATGATTAAAGGAAGGACTTTGGCCAGTCTAGAAGCAATAGCTTTGGTGAAAATCTTATAGATTGAATTACAAAGGGATATAGGCCTAAAATCATTAAATGAAGATGGGACAGATTTCTTAGGAATGAGAGCAATGAACATTGTATTGAAATCCTTTAATACATTTCTATATCTTCTGGATTCCTCTAAAGCACATTTTATTTTGATTAACATTTATTAATTCAGGGATATTATTAATTATCTCATTTTCCTTAAGGGAATTATAAAGAGCACCTGAAGAAAAGAGATTTTTGAAATAATTAACTGCCTCAAGACCAATTTCCTGTTTAGAGGTAAGAGTAGAACCTAAAGAGGACAAGATTGAAATAATTATATTTGTTTGTTGACGTAATTTAACCGAGGCGTGAAAAAAATTTGTGTTCTTGTCTCCTTCATTCAGCCAAGTCTCTTTGGACTTTTGTCTCCAGTACCATTCTTCTCAAGCTAGGATCTCTTCTAGATCTACTTTAAGGCTTTTTTCTTGGTTATAAAGAGAACTATCCATTCCTTTCTTAATAACTTCTTCATATATTACAAAAAGCTCTGATTCTATTCAAAAAATTTCAATGAATATGTTTTTTAAATGCTTGATGTTCCAATCCTTGATTTTGATCTTAAGAAAGTATAATTTTTTGCTCAATTGAAACATTCTTGTCCCCTCAAAAAAAGGACTATTGAGCCACCAGTCTCTTATTAAATCAATAAAGTTGGGATCTCTAAACCACATAGCCTCCATTTTGAAATGATGTTTGATATTTCTTCTAACTTCATAAAAAAAGAAAGAGATTGGGAAGTGATCGAATCCTGGAAGAGCATGAATAATCAAGATAAAATCCCATGGTGTTGCTAGCCAATTTTCCAATAGCAAAAACCGATCAAGTTTTTCAGCTATCTGACAAAAATCCTTTCGTCTATTTGTCCAAGTATAAGCTCCATTTTTAATAGGACATTCATATAAATTATTGGATAAAATGAAGTTGTTAAAGTCTTCTAACATTGCTGTTGGGGGGGTTATACCACCCATTTTTTTGAAGAATTTCTAATAGCATTAAAATCTCCCATGAATATTTTAAAAACAAGAAGATCGAACTCAAGACTTGCATAAAGTTGTCTCCAAATTTTCCTTTTACCAACTAAAGAGCATGGGCCATAAACATTGTAAATTAAGAATTGTGTGTTTTATTTTAAACACCAAGCAAAAACTTTTATCCAATTTTCCTTAATTTTAATCTAGTCAATTTTGACGAAAATTTTATTCCAAAGGGTAATTAATCCCCCCAAAGCACCAAATGCAAGTGAGACAATCAAATCCCAATCATTCTAGGAGCTAAAAGTTTCTTTAGCTATTTGACATGATAATTTTGTTTCCTAAAGTAAAATGATCTCTGAAAAAGTACCAAATAAATGACGCTTGATTAAGCATTTTTTGTTAGGGGCATTTAAGCTCCTAACATTCTAGGAAAGGACCCTCATTGCCCTCAAGGAGAAAGTTGCTCTCTCCTCTTCTTTTCAATTCTTCTTGAGGATTTTTTCCTTATAGTAGAATCACACTGCCAACATTGAGGGGGGTGTTTAGCCCAACATATTTCTTAGAGGCTAAGCGATGATTCATTTCCAATGTAGATTGTAGACCTACAACAATTTCAAGATTTGTCTTCTCTTTATTGGATTTTTGACCTCTTTTAGCTCTTGGAGAAGTTGATTCCTTGAGTTCAGTTTCAAATTGAGATATGGGAGGAGAGGAAAGAGGATCCAGGGAAACAGGAGCAGAAGAAGAGGGAAGGGAAGTGTCAACTTCAAAAAAATTTAGCTTTCTTTTTTAGGTTGATTGAGTAATGGGAGGTAAGGGGGTATTTGTAACTTGATCGTCTTCACCCAAGACCTCATCAGCTATTTCTTCAATTAGGTCTTCAACTGCTTTGGTCATGGCCTCATTAACAAATTTCAGCAAGTCATCCTTTGAGCCATTGAGGATGTTTTCAAAATATGTAATGTCATTTTTCAAAAGAGTAGAGCCCATATTCAAAGACTAAGAAGAGCTAGTTTGGGCATCAAGAGGAGGGTTATCAACATTAGAAAGAAAATTCACTGAAGAAAATTTAGAACTTGCAAAAGACTTATCGCTTTTAGGGATCTTATGGAAAACCCGATTGTCCTCACCAGAATCCTGGTGAGGAATCGTATGATTAGAAGAAGACTTCGTGGGATGAAAAAATTGGGAATTTTGTGAGGGCCTATTCAAACCTAGAGCCCTCGAGAGTGTGGCTAAGTTCGGATTTTCTGCTTTAAAAAAAATGTTCGAGTATAATTAGATTTGCCTCCTTCCAAGCTGAGTTTTCCCATTTAATTTGTTGAATCCATCCCATTTTTTGGTTGAAAGACATATTTTGAAAGGGAGGGAAGTGGGTTTATTGACAAGGGCCCAAACCCTAATCGAGGGTTTACCATTTACAATAAAAAATTCACTTCTAAGAAAATCCCCAAAATGATTGACAATTTGTTTGATGGAAGACAATTCTAGGAATTCGACCGAAAGATATGGCAAAGAAAAACAAACAGGATGAGGGCATAGATTGATAGCTTCCAAAGACATATTTTCTTTCAAATCTAAAATCCCTATAAAAGAATTTCCAAACCAAAAATTCCCTTTTCTCATTACTTTTCCCTTAATAGTAGGGTTCTTAAATAATTTAAAGAAGAGGCAAAAACCACAAATAAATAGAAAAGCTCATACCAGTTCTCTTGAATCCATTCCTGTAATTCAAAGAGTGGCTTATCTTCTCCCCAAAGTTGAACAAAGAAACCATTCTACTCACAGTCATCATATTGGCTATCAACGTACAAAGGAATAGTTGGAACTAGTCTCCATTCTCGTTCCTTGCCAGTCATTGCATCAAAACTGTGCAAACAAGGATCATTCACATTTTTGGAGTTACCATAACCCATAGAGCTTTTCATTTCTTCCAAAAATGAGGGTTTATTTCCCTAGTTTTGGAAGGTACTTTGATTCCTGCGTTGGTTTGAGCACCAAGCCTTGTTTCACTGATAATGTTGGCCCTTTTGTATTTTGACTGGAATGCTGATTTGATGGACGACTGGAAGAGAAACAAGGGTATGGAGAAGTTTGAATATGTTCCTGATGCATATTATTTTGTGATGGCTTAGGGCCGCCATATTTATTGTGGAACGAGGCATTCTTGCCTAGAGGAAGAGTAGCTATGGACTAAAAATTATATCTCCTTTGGTCTAGAGGGGGAGCATTCTGATAAGGTCCTAGTTTTGGGGTTTCCAAAATACACTTACCCCTAGGGTTAAAATTAGAGTGAAGATTTTCACCATTGAAATAATCCTGCCCAGAGTGAAAGGAGTTCTAAAAATGTTGTCCCTTATCAAGAAGATGATTTTGACCATGTAATAGGGGCCTAGAGGATTCAAAATCGTCTGCCCAGTTAATCTTTCCACCATGCATCTGTGAAGAACTCGCCATGATTTATTCCAAAATGCAAGGAATTTTTTTAACTAAATATATATATTATTACATTAAAATGTAATTGAATATAAGCCTGTAGTTGCAACTGGGTAGGTCAATGATTAATGTTTATTTACAAAACTATTGTATCTAAAATAAAATTACTTTAGCTAAAACTGTGATTTTTTGTATATCCTCATATATATAGGTATAAATATGTAAATGTATATATATATATATATATATATATATATATATATATATATATGAATATATATATACATATATATACATATGCATTACGCGAATTGGGTAAGTTTTACTCCTTAAAAATGTATACATTTTTGCTTGGAAGTATTTCTTACAAATGTCATGCAAGTTTGTTATTTTTTTAGATTAAACCATTTAATTTGGAAATGGATTATTAGATACTTTGAAAAACAAGTAGGAAGATATGCATTTGCATTTAATTACCTATATCCATTGAAATGTTAGAGAAATGATTAAACCGAGTCAAATGTGAAATGTAAAAATCAGAAGTAGAATTTATTTCTTGTGAGCTTTTCTCTTATGAATATGGAATTTGAGATATTTTATAACATTTGAGCTATATATATAGATGTAGATTGCGATTAACTTGTGCATATTATGTATTTTTAATCAATTGGGAATTTTATAAAAAGATAAATAAATGTTGAATCATACCTTACCTTATTAAGTTTAGGTTCAATGATGACACTCTTCTCATGTATCATGGTTTATCATGTATATACAAAGAAATTAGGGATTCCCTCACTTAGTTGATCTTGATATTTATTTGCATAAGAACATATACTCATATATTCACTAGCTTATATATGTATTCACATACATACATGAGCTATATCTTCTTAACTCTTTTATAGTATTATTCTCTTATTGTTGAAACCTCTATGAATCAATGAAGTAAGCATTCTTGTTATAATTGCATAGGCATGTGTGCATTCTAACAGTGCTATGATTACTATCATATAACTTTATGTGATTGGCTTATGATTTTCAGTGTACTTGTGCGATATTTGAGAGATCGTTGGAGGTAGAATTGTTTCATTTGCAAATACTTGGGAGTGATTCATGATAGTGTTAACATTACCATAATTTCATATGCAAGGAGGATGCATTGGTGAAACTTGAAAAAAGTATCTTGTAACTACATGCAGGATAGTGGGCTATTTATATGTTAAGATTCCAATTCTTATGAATATTAGGATATGAAATGTGGAAGTGATAAGAAGATAATTGTTATGTAGAGGGATCATGTGATCCTTTGTAGTTGTTTGTTTTATTATTTAGAAATGTGTATTGAAGTTGTAAATGGTCATGTCAGGGAGATAGTATGATCATTTCCAGAGAGGCATCTTGTCTCATTGCTAGTAAGGCTTCTTGTCTCAATGCTAGTAAGGCTCCGCCAATGAGGCATTTCATTAAGCCAGTAAGGCACTTTTATGAGTGGTTTTTCATCCTTACAAGGGTTTTCCACTCATGAAAATATTTGTGTTATAGTTCTTTGTGGATGCATTTATGATCTTGCTATTTCCTTAATTTGTATTACAGTATTTGAATTTATATGTATTGTTGAGATGATAATTCTTGTGTAAGCTTGCATGGCTAAATCTAGTGAAGGCACAACCTTGTTTGGATATACTTTGATTCATTGATGTATGTTATTCCATTTGAATATAGTGATGAAAGTAATTAAATTATTCTTCTTATTCCACACCTTTTTATAATTTCTATTAAATTATTTTGGAAACTAAGGGTTATATTTAGTAAATGTGATTTCCAGACCTTACATTTTGGTATCAAAGCACTCAGGTTCAACACTCAGACCTCAAGTATTCTATGCTTAGGTTGCATTATAGTATATGAACCTATTGTATTGAATAGAGAACCCTAGCTATGGGTGATTCTTAGATGGTTAGTTGGAACTGATTAGAAGTTTAAATATAGTTTGATCATTCAGGAACTCTAGAGGTGTGAGCCCCTTTTCCTTAATCACGTTTTCAGAGGTCTTGCTAGTAAGAGTAATGGTGGCTATTTGAAATAAGCCAAGATGGATAGTAAATGGTGACAACCCATGAATGATGATGTGACAATAAAAGTAAAGTAATAAGAGAAATATATTGTGAAGAGAGATCTCTCTGAGGAAGTAAAGGGTAAATGAGTTGAAAGATACAAGGGAAGGAGAAAAGATGAAATTTTGATAAGAGGAAGAACAAAAATCATCTATGAAGTAAATAAAGTGGATAATAATAGATATATATTGGTTGAACCTTCTCGAATGTAAGAAACCTAAGAGGGATGCCTAAGGCGAGAATGTTTGTAACAATACTAGGCTTTGGGAAAATTGATTGTTAAGCAACGTCTTATTCTTACAGGATTTGGATCTAGTTGAATCAACGAGATATTTTCAAAGCACAAGGTTCGGATGTATTAAGAACCTTCATTAATGATTCATGATAGAAGTTGAGTAGATAAATACCTTGATTTGTCTATTAGACAAGGCAGGTGATGAATCATGTATGCTTGATTGTTATTAGTGAAAGTATGTATACATATTTATTATATGAGAATGATACTTGTGCAATAATGCACTTCTCATGCTCTATGCAAATGACACATCTGTATGGATGATTGTATTCATATCATAGAAAAATTGTTGCCTTAATTATATTTATATTTATACTTGAACGAGAAATGTTCACTATGCTAATGTGAGTGATGCATATTTCATATTATTGTTGTTCTTGTGCAAGTGATGCACTAGAGTAAGTTATTGATTTTTTTGTGTGGATAAATTACTTGAGTAATGATTACATTTCATAATTTGTGTGTGAGATATACTTTCGATACTCATTTTGGATCACTAAAACTATACTACTGTAATTTATGTATATTTTACCTTTTGTGCAAGTGATGCATTTGTGTGAGAGATGCACTTACCATATTTATTGTATGAAAACTTGAATGAGTAATGCACGTTGTATACAAGAAATATTCCATATTTGTACAAGTGAGGCACTACAAGTAAATTTTGTATTGTACATACCCTGTGTGAGTTATGCACCAGGGGTTCATGCATTTTTGTATGTTAACTATTCATTCTATGTGCACTTGTGTGTGTTATGCCCTATCCTACCATTTGGTCCTTATTTTTATGCAATGTGATATAAATTATTCTTGTTTAATGTGTTGTGTGTGATAAGCTTTAAGGTTACCTTCTGGGACAGGATGTCGAATGTGGGCTAATAAAGAAGGTGATCTTTTTCAAGATCACCCAAATTTTGTAATTATCCTTTGGCCAAAGCAAGTTGTACCATTGAAATAGATGACTAATGAATGCATAGATTTATATATTATATGTTTCTCTGCCACATCCTGTATGAAAGAAATATGATCATTCTAGTATAGAGTGCATATAAGGCACTAGACATGAATCAAGAGTTTCCCTCCTACCCAATTATTATAGGTTTCTAGGTGCCTCATGTAGGACTAGGTGTTCTTTGAGTTAGGAAGAATCCCGTGGAAGTGTTGTGCTTCATGGCTAGGTGGAAAAAGCACCTTAACCATGCTCTTGACCTTTAGCTTGTGAAATACCACTGGGTTATGGCAGCTGAAGATTGATTAAATATTTAATTTTCTTTATGTAATTTAGAAGATGGATATGTATCATTGTATGGCTTGTTTATTCAATTGATGTAATTGCACCTCTCTTTGATGCACTCTTGTTGAATTTGTAAAATGATAAAGGATTATACATATTATACATTTATGGATATCTTTGTTAATGGAAAGTTACCTTTTTTCCCTTTATAGATTGAGATTTAATTTTTGTTGTGAAATTTAGTAGCTGGTTGAATCAGTATTGAGCTCATGATGATCTTCTTGACATCTAGTCTTCGGGGTTGCTATTGTAATCAACTTGAACCTTTTATTTTAGTATTGATGACCCTTTTTGTGAAGATAATCTTCAATAATGTAGTGTTGAAACATTGTGGATATTTTTTGATCTTCTTATCTCTGATGTTTCTTATCATATTGATGATCTTTGGTATGTTGATAACTTGTTGATCTTCTTATCTTGTTGATCAAGATGAATCTACCTTGTTGTGATTGTTTGATATCTTCAGATTGTTGAGACTTTTATTTTGTTAGTATTTTAATTGGATAATGATGATAACAAGTAGTATGGGATGCTTGTTTATCATCATGAAGGCAATTTTCATGGCATCTCATACAAGTAGGCATGTTGACAAAATGAACATAACTATTTTCTTTCTATCAGTAAATATCTTGGAATATGAAAAAGATTTGAATAAGATATAGAAGATTGTATGAAATAAATGAATTAGTTTGCATGCTTTTATTAGTTAAGGTAAATAGAGTGAATTTGATGAAGCCATGATGTGCTACAAGGTGTGCAAGTTTATGAATGCTAGCCATAGGAATTTTTGTTGTTATAAATAGATGAGTGCTTGAAAAGACGATATTCTTGTCAGGTGGGTTGATTGTGACATTAAGGTGAAACAAAGTAAAGAGGTATGAGTTTTTTTTAATCTTTTAGTTAAGTTGATAATCGGGATGATGATTCTTTAAGGGGAGAAGGATGTCACAAGCCCTATTTTCAATAAGTAATTTATAATTCAATAATACTATTTTGATGCATTTAGTATTTAATTTAGTTGAATGATTATATTGTTCATACTTTTGAATGTTTAATTAAATTATTTAGTAGTGAAATAAAAGTGCAATGAAACAAAAGGAATTTATTATAATTTAATTATAGATTTTATTTTGAAAATAAATGATAATGCTTGTTATTTAGAATAATTATTTTATTCACTATTGAATGATATTTCCTTATTATTTATTTGGAATAAATATTTAAATTGCAATTAAAATGGTATCCTTTATTATTTGTTGGGGATAAATATGTTGCATAAAATAATTTTTATTTTTATTTTTTTTCAAGATTCAGTTATTGGAAAATTTGGGGAGAAATCTTTAAAAAGGGGGGGAAACTATAACGAAAACACACAATTGTTTTCATAATCTTTCTTGTTTTCTCTACAAAATATAACTGAAAATGGGCACTCAAAAGTAGGTTTCAGAAAGCACAACAAAATAGGAACAATGTAAGAAAGAGGAACAACAATAAGAAGAGGAAATCAACTGTAAGCGAATTCCAAGTTTCCAAATTCTTCTCCAATGCTTTCAATTTCAAAATGTGTAGATAAACGATTGTTTGAGGAAAGATTGAACTCATTTATTTAAAAAACCCAATTTCTTATATCTGAGGAAATCATGTATTTAGTGTGCAAACGTATAAGTTTTGTATTATATTATGTGACAAGACTGTACAAGCCTATTTCTTTTTGCTTATTCTCCTTGTAATATATATATATATATATATATATATACATAATCTGATAAATGTTTGTATTTATCAGAAACACAAACAATATTTATACATTTGTAATTATAATTATAGCATCACTAGGTTATAGTATTTGATGCCTTGTTTGATTCAAAAATCACCGAATAGGGTGAAATTGAGATTAAATTTATAGTAAGATTATTTGAAATCATGTGAAGGCTTATAGCCTCCCATCCACACATCCTCTAAGAGGATGGCTGCATTGTGGAGGCAGCGTCCTCCACAGGCCATGGCGTGTGGAGAGGGCACTACCCTCCACAAGCAACGCACCCTCAATAGAGGGGGTTGGGCCTCTGATAGCCAAATAATTCTTTACTAAGTTCGATGAATTTCATGCTCCACTTTGAAAACTAAAAATTGCCAATTTTTTTAAATAGAATTTATTCAGATTCATTCATAGTAATATTCATTGATGAATTTGAAACAAGAAACATATCTCCCCATTGCAAAAATACGCCTTTGGTGTACATTCGCTTATTCATCTAATAATGGAGAAAATAAATAAAACAATTATTGACAAATCTATCGAGAAAGAATGTCCTTACGTTGTATCCACTGACCAGGGAAAATTTAATTGATTTCTTATTGAGTCTTACCAGGTGGCATATGGAATAGATGTATCCTTTGTTCATATTATATATATTTTTATCTATATATAAGTATAGATATATGTGTAAGTTTGGATATCTAATAAAACCTGCTGGAGGGATTAAGTAAACGACTGTATATATATATATATATATATATATACGAATACAATAGGTATGTGAGAAAGTTTTAAATTTCGAGAAGAATAGTTATTAAAATCTGATTTGGAATGATTTAAAAAAATTGTTTTAAAGTGATATATTTTTGTATTAGAAATTTTTATTTCTGAATATAGGTATAAATATGTAAATGTATGTATGTATATATATGCGTTACGTGAATTGGGTAAGTTTTACTCCTTAAAAATGTATACATTTTTGCTTGGAAGTATTTCTTACAAATGTCATTCAAATCTGTTATTTTTTTAGATTCAACCATTTAATTTGGAAATGGCTTATTACATACTTTGAAAAACAAGTAGGAAGATACACATTTGCATTTAATTACCTATATCCATTGAAATGTTAGAGAAATGATTAAACCGAGTCAAATCTGAAATGTAAAAATCAGAAGTAGAATTTATTTCTTGTGAGCTTTTCTCTTATAAATATGGAATTTGAGATATTTTATAACATTTGAGCTATATATATAGATGTAGATTGCAATTAACTTGTGCATATTATGTATTGTGAATCAATTGGGAATTTTATAAAAAGATAAATAAATGTTGAATCATACCTTACCTTATTAAGTTTAGGTTCAATGATGACACTCTTCTCATGTATCATGGTTTATCATGTATGTACAGAGAAATTAGGGATTCCCTCACTTATTTGATCTTGAGATTTATTTGCATAAGAATGTATACTCATATATTCACTAGCTTATATATGTATTCACATAAATACATGAGCTATATCTTCTTAACTCTTTTATAGTATTATTCTCTTATTGTTGAAACCTCTATGAATCAATGAAGTAAGCATTCTTGTTATAATTGCATAGGCATGTGTGCATTCTAACAATGCTAGGATTACTTTCATAAAGCTTTATGTGATTGGCTTATGATTTTTAGTGTACTTGTGTGATATTTGAGAGGTCATTGGAGGTAGAATTGTCGCATTTTCAAACACTTGGGAGTGATTCATGATAGTGTTGACATTACCATAATTTCATATGCAAGGATGGTGCATTGGTGAAACTTTCAAAAAAGTATCTTGTAACTACATGCAGGACAGTGGGCTATTTATAGGTTAAGATTCCAATTCTTATGAATATTAGGATATGAAATGTGGAAGTGATAAGAAGATAACTGTTATGTAGAGGGACCATGTGATCCTCTGTAGTTGTTTGTTTTATTATTCAGAAATGTGTATTGAAGTTGTAAATGGTCATGTCAGGGAGACAATATAATCATTTCCAGAGAGGCATCTTGTCTTACCAAGTCTAGGGCGACCATCTAGAAGCTTCCCCAATATTCTTTTATTTTATTTTAGTGACTTTATAATAATAATAATTTATTTTGAGTCACTATATTAAATTAATTAAATATAAAGTTACTTTTTTATTTTTTATTTATTTAATAACCTTATCAAATAATTAATTTAATAATTTCTCCCTTATTTCTCCATTTAGCCTTCAAGAGCAAAAAGGCTAAATAGACACTGTGATAGCCACTAGGAAGGGGACATTACACATTCTTAGAATATATTTTCCCCTTTCCCTTTTCTCTAAATTCCTATTTATAGTTAGCTAATCAAGTAGAAGTAAAACTAGAAAAAAGATTATTGAGGATGCATACAATCATATGAAAATATGTTATGTATTTGTAGTCCATCTAGCTCTAGGAGGGAATTTTTCACTTAATTTATTGTAACTATTTTGTTATAGATTAGGAAATATTTTTTTCCCTTAGCTATAGTTTCATTTGTTAGTGTATGAGTTCTTAAAGTAAGAAAGGTAGAATAGGAACCATTTTTCTGTTGTTTCTTTGTCTATTTCTTGTTTTTTTTGCTTATAATTGAATATGCCTATTTCTCCATATTTCATTCTATCAAAAATTATAAAACACATTTATTTCCTTGAGAATAAATTATGTTATTTTTCCTTTAACAACAATAAAATTCACATACACAACATTAACATAAAACATAACAATGTCACGACAATTTCCCCATAGGATCCTTCTATGAGTCCTTTGAATTTTCTTAGAGGTAGAATATAGGGATATTATTGGAAAATCACTTAATTTCCATAGTAGGTTTTCTTCAAAATTGAACTTCAAATACAAAATAATTTACATGAACATCATTACATATAATAAATCATCGAAAGAAAAGGTTTTTTGTTATTTGTTTGTGTTGCTTTCCTAAGGTTGTCTATGCCTCTAAAAAAAATATATCTTCAAAAAATATTATCTTATAATTTATATATTTTTTTGAAAAGCTTCCCTTGTAGAATATAAAATTATTGACACTCAAAGTAAACGACAAATAGATTATTTTCTTTTTAGCATTGAAGGTAAATCATTTGTTAATATTAGCTACAATTTTATTTTACAAAGTACAAAAAGAAAAGAAAGTCATTTTAGCATTTGTTTTTATTAAGTTCATTTAAATTACTTATTTTCTTACAAATATTTAGTATAGGCTTCTTGTATTATAAATTATCAACAAGTTCTATAATTATACTACTTATGCACATTTAATTCAACCTTAGGTAAATAAACATTAAAAATCATAGAAATGGTAAAACAAAATTCCTTTTAAAATACACATGCCTCCAAGTAAATTGTAATAAAAAATTCTACAAAAATAGAAAAATAAAATTTTCCAAGATCTCCAAACAACACTCAATCATTTAAGCATACAACATCCACACAAAGTCCTAGCAACTTGCTTGTCTTAGAGAAAATTTAGATTTTACAATCTCAAGAGGATAATAATTAGGGATTGCAAGAGGAGTCCTTCACTTCTACTCATATCCTACCTATAATAATTGGACAACTAAAGGCCATAAACAAGACATATACGAGAGGAAGATCACAACCAGAATTAAGAGCTCCTTCTCCATGTTGTCAAATCAAACCTTCTCCTACTATTGCAAAGGAAGCATAAAAAAATTGAAACACCTCTCCACTTCAACCTTCCACCAGTCAATACACCTTGACCAATCAACCACCTCATCCCACTTTTAGTTTTCTCTTACCTCATCATTATCAATCATTCCCTCCATAATTGTAAACTTACACTCATCATCCACATAAATGGCTTGACTCAACACAACCCTAAGAATTTATGTGTGTTGATCTGTAAATGAGGAGGCTAAACCTCACACTGATATAAGTAAATACAAAATTATTGAAAGGAACTTCAAAAAACCATTAATATGAATCATAATCACTAATAATGGATACCACATATACACACCATGATATGTGCATATTAAGGAAAATATAGACATCTCACCAACACAGAAATAACAATTGGATACACATATAACCAATTATAATGCACACAAGATTATAACTAGAGAAAATCCAACTTAGGGTGAAAAACTCTAGTAAGAGTGAGCATATGTTCTTCATGGCACTAATTCATAGTTAGTATA
The DNA here is from genome assembly GCA_007258455.2 of Sequoia sempervirens. Lineage (NCBI taxonomy): Eukaryota > Viridiplantae > Streptophyta > Pinopsida > Cupressales > Cupressaceae > Sequoia > Sequoia sempervirens. The sequence continues at coordinate 30,122,596 of VDFB02373365.1, forward strand.
ATTGTGTACTTTGTCTCTTTATATTTATAAAGCTCCACCACTATATTTTGAGATCCCACACACTTGCATATTACCTTGACACAATTTTAAATGTGCAATAACAACTATTACCTTTTTAATATGGACTAAAACCATTATAGAATGAGAGGTGTACTTAAAACTACACATTCCAATGAATGATGAACTCTAAAAAATCCATGAATTAAGAATAACCTATCATGTAGGCTAATTTATATAGATCCCACATGGTTTGGGGGAAAACACTCTAGATGAGGACCTAAATGTGTTGTATGGAAATGTAGAGATAAGTGGTCTAGAAAATGAAGAATACAAGAACAAGAAAATTTTATTTTATTGATCTCAAGGGAGATTCATTGTGATTTATTTTCTCTTATATATCCTATATAATATTTTCTTGCTATGTCTATATGCTTATATTACAAATGTGCATTTATAATTTACATGATCATAAATAACTTGGTCATTGTGTAAGTTGAAAAATTTGGCATTCCATGTGTCACTGAACATCTTTTGTCAATTGGGATTAGTATTGCACAATGTACTTACAAGTGGAAATCCATTAAACAACTAAAGAAGGTGCTTAGGATTGTTGCACAAGTCTCTAAGATACTACACAACATTCTATGCTAAGTTTTAAACTATGTACCCTATGTACACTAATGTATAATTATGTAGACAAAGTTATCAACAAAAGACATGGGACATGATCCTTAATGTTGTGTGAATGGTGCATAATGAAAAGGGTTTCATGTGATATAAGGAATGACATGATATGCACAACATGGTTCTAAGTGTTGTGCATATTATGCATGTTACAAAGAGTTGTGTGTGGGGTTTTACACTATTGTGCATGGAATTAATGTAGGCACATATATTTAAGTAGGATCATGCATATCATTCACCTCTTCCTAAATTAAATCATCCTAATTTTGTTAAAGTATAGTTTTGCAATATGATGTGGAGGATACATAACATGTTTGACTAATGGAATTACCTTAGGAATCTAATATCTCTTACTACCCACTATTATGGTGATGCTCTAAGGATTGGCTATGTAAACACCTTGGCTACAAGTAGGGATGCCCAAGTATTATGACAATAGAATCCATTGGTATGATGTCACATATTATATCCTCACAAAAAGGATGAAAATAATATGAGAAGTGATATTGACATGTGATATATACTTCTTGTGTTGCAAGAATTAATCCATCCTAAACTATAAGGCCATGAATAAGGAATGATTAGAAAATTTAGGCAAATGACAATAGCTTTAGGAATAATGTTCTTCATGTTATCACCATAAACTAGAAAAACTAATATCTAACCTTACATTTGCATCTATGAATCTAATATGTACTCTATTGCATGAAGACGAGAAGCTTTGTGTTCCAAGTTATCCACCTTTGGCTCATGAAAAACCTATGTTGTTGTGTGCATTAATAGGTTATTTTTTAGATGGTCTAGTTTACATTAGAGTGACTATTAGATTTATGTCTCTCACACCATATACTTCTTTGTAAAAATAAATCATGTCCAAAGAAGGTGTTTTCTTTGGAATAGTTGATGTGTCTCATTTTCCCTATAGTCTTTATTCCTTAATCATAATCACATATTGATAGGATTCTCCCATCAACTTGATCTTGGCTAGCTTTAGTTTGGACTAAATGTATGGTCATAGGTTGTTATGGTATTTGAATATGTTACTTTGAATTTAATGTGCACAATTTTTCTTAAAGGTTGTGAAATTGGCATTGGTGTAGGCATAGATTAACTTGGCATGTCCTTAACATAGCTGGTGTTGCTCAATGTAGTGGTCATCATAGAAATATTCAAGATGATATTAATCCTTGAAGACTTAAAAAAAAATTAAGTAGTCAAGTATATCTTCCTCATACCTAGTCTTCCTCCTGGAGCACATGAAATTGTCATCACTTTTTTATGAGTGAAGAGACTTTGGGAAGTACAATATTTATCTTTATCTTCATCAAAATTTTATTCATAGAGAAATATTCCTATTTGGTTTCACTAGTTATCTACTACATCTATTTCCCTCAAACACAAGAATGTATAAACTCACTTGCAATATATCCCAAGGACTTGACCATCAAAATATTTACCTAATGATTTTTCTAATGAAACCACCCATTTGAGGAATTCTTTGACTTGTCTAAGAAAATTTTCATTTTCCTTTAATATATTTTAAATTTCATATTAAATCATTTCATGAGCTATATCTAAACTTATTTAAAATAACTTGCAAATAAATCAATGGATCTTATTGTTTGATGTATTTGGACCATATACTTAGATATTTATAATTAAGACATGCAAGATGATCGACTTTGATACTAATGGTTCAAATCCCATGTTTTCGATGGAACATTTTAGATGAGGAGCTAAATGTAATTTATCCATGTGAAAGCAATGAGGAGGAAATAGGTCTAGACAAAGAAGAATATGAGAGTAGGAAAATTTATTTTATTAATCAATGTGTTATATAGATAGTGTACTCTCAAGGTAGATGTATGCTTGTGTACTTTCTCCTAGTTACTATATCTAATTTCTACCTACTAATGCATTTCTACATGTTGGGACACAAGCCTGTAGTGCCTTATTTTTCTTGAGTCCTAGTCCTTTATGTGGTTTATTTTTGTTTTTTCCACCATATATAACTAATGTGATAAATATTTGTATGGGTCTTTACTTGTCATTTTTTCTGAAGTGTCATTCCCTTGTGTACCCCTCATTTATTCAATTTTATAGGAAATTTATGTTTAGGTATTTTGTAATAAATTTCCTAATTGTGTGCAAGCTATCAAACCATTGGACCCTCCAATGTTGACATACCATTCTTTTGAACCTTGAAACCCTAACCCTATGCCTTATAAAACTTCCATGCACCAAAGTTTCAAACTTGAGCCTCCTCCAATACCATTTTGATGTAGGAGCATCCATGGTTGATAGGCTATCCTCATCAACCAAAAGAATTTTTTTATTTTTATTTAGTAGATTAATATTTTGAGTGGAATAATTTTTGGAAAAATTGAAATAATTCCATTTATCTTCAAAAATGAGTTGACAAGTTTTCATGAGTTTTTTGATGAATTTCATGTCATTTTGGTGGCATCTCCTAGTGACACTTCACCTACCCAAACTTGGGCATTGGAAATGGGAGGCATATGTGGATGCAATAAATCATTTATGAAAAAATATTTTCTTCAAATTTGGGCACTCAAAGTGGGAGTTAAAAATATTTGAATTTGAAAGGCATATTGTGGAGATAGTGGTATGACAAGAATCTCCTATTTTGAGAAAATTGTCATAACATTGTAAGAGCACTTTCTCTTTCTATATTAATGAATTTCAAAGCCAATTTGGAGGGAATATGGAGGCTAGGTCATGCCATTTGGGAGGGAAATGATCCCAAATGAAATGAAATGGCATTTCATGTTGTGCAAAAAAAATCAAGTATTTTCATTTCATTTCAAGATTTTGGGGGGGAGGATGAAGAATGGGGGTTGGAGGAAAAGGAGATAGTTTTCAGATTTGAAGACTATTTTTTGGTAGCATTTTTATTGCAGATGTGAGAAGGTGAAGAAAGCATCAAAGAGGCCCTTTGAGACCATGTTTGAAGATTGATTTAGTGGAAGATTGGTTTTGAAGCTATAGGATGAGGTTTTAGGGAGATCAAGATAGGAGAGTTTGATGAAGGATTGTGGAAGCCATATGTTTTTGTACTGCACCATTGTTGCAAGTATAAGATCAAACCTAAATCATATTATATAATGAGGAGCCAATAGGCTTGGCCTATTTTTTTGTAATGTTGTTTTGAATTTCAATGAGAATTTCTATGATTTTGCTTGCATAAATTGGGTGTTTAGATCAATCCTATTTTATGATGTATAAATCAGATTGGTGAAGGTTGATTATTGGTTTGAATATCAGTTTTGAGACTAATTTTATCATCACAAGAGGCTGCACTATTGGTAAAATCAATTTAGAGAAGATTTTGTTGTTGTTGGGCGGTTTTGAATGAACAAACTAGTGTTCATGTTGCAGATTTTAAAATCTGATTTGTTGCATTCCAATGCATTTTATTTTGTTGAGAGTAGTTGTATAAAAAAATTGGGTATGTGTGTTATCCTCTTACATTAGTGGTATCAAATCAGGAGTTCTTGAGTGTGCAAGCAGAGCGTCGAATGTGAGGCAGTTTGCACCAAGACCTGGGGGTAGAATATGTGTGATTTGTGTGTAGACAGATCACCGAGTGTGAGGCAATATATACTTGAGAGGCTGAATATTGAGTGTGTGGAAAGTTTTTGATGAAATGTCAAAGAAGAAAGGTAACAAGTTTTTCATAGTTGTGTATGCAAGTGAACAGGATGGAGAAAATATTGTAGAAGTATGCTTTGAGAATAGTATGAAGAAAGATGGTGAGATTTTAGTAAAGGATGAGAAGGAGGAGAAAAGTGTAGAAAATATTAAATAGGTTTCAGCAGCAACAAAAGAGTTTAGTGAAATGGAATGCATTGAAGAAAGGGAAAACCAAGTTGCAATAGTTAAAGAAAAGATAAAGCTTGTATTTTGTGAGTTCATTGATGATTCTAGTTTGCATATGAATGTCATGAATGGGATGGATGGATATGAGGAAGCTAAAAATTATGTTGCAGTAGTAAGGAAAAGAGAAATATCAGATTTTTATGAGGTTCAAACCAAATCTGATTTGTATTTGACTGATATGATGAGTGACAGAGAAGAAAGAATTGCAACAATGAAAGTAGTTGATGAAAATTTTAATCTTTTTGAATGTTATTATAAAAATGGATGTGAGTATAATGAAGTTGCAACACAATAGAGTACTTTGGAGGACATAGAAGAAAAAGAGAGAGATGATTTATTGAAGAAGATTACAGAAGTAGAGGAAGAGTGGAATGCATTGATTGCAGGTAGAGCAAAAGTTGCAATAGAAGGTAATGAGGTAAAATCATAATTTAATGTGAGATTTAATGAGGTTGAGAGTGATGTTGTAGAAATTAATGGGAAGGTAAAATTTCTTATTAATTATTTTCATGTTTAGTTGGATAATTTAGTGAATTCAAATGAGATAGTTTAGGAAGAATTTGCTAGTGATGATTGGTATGGTGTTTTCGAGTTTAGTGCAGATGCATTTTGGTGGAGGTGGCTAGACTATGGAGGGTTGAATCTCATAAGATTAGAGGAGAATGTGAGTTACACTTGGAGGAGTTATTTTTTTTATGGAGGAATTTATTCCACATTTAGGAGGTTCAGTGTAGAGAAAAGTTGTCAAAGAAGGAAGCTTGTTCCAACTAGATGCTAGAAGAAAAGAAAGAAGAACTCATTGGAGGTACCAATTTCAGTAATGGAGTTTTCTGATGGTTGTTTACAACCTGAAAGGATGGTTCTACCATTCAACTCCATTTTGTGAGACCAAGCTCACAAAAATTTTATACCTTGGGTGTCTGATGCAGGAGCATCCATGGTTGACAGGCTATCCTCATCAACTAAAAGATTTTTTTTTTTTTAGTAGATTAATATTTTGAGTGGAATAATGTTTGGAATAATTGAAATAATGTCATTTATCTTGAAAAATGAGTTGACAAGTTTTCATGGGATTTTTGGTGAATTTAATGCCATTTCGGTGGCATCTCCTAGTGACCCTTCACCTACCCAAACTTGGGTGTTGGAAATGAGAGGCATATGTTGATGCAATAAATTATTTATGAAAAAACTATTTTCTTCAAATTCGGGCACTCAAATTTGGAGTTAAAAATATTTGAATTTGAAAGGAATATTGTGGAGATAGTGGTATGACAAGAATCTCCTATTTTGAGCAAATTTTCATAACATTGTAAGAGCACTTTCTCTTTGTCTTTTCATGAATTTCAAAGCCAATTTGGAGGGAATATGGAGGATAGGTTGTGCCATTTGGGAGGGAAATGATCCCAAATTAAATGAAATGTCATTTCATGTTGTGCAAAAAATATCAAGTATTTTAATTTCATTTCAGGATTTTGGGGGGAGGATGAAGAAAGGGAGTTGGAGGAAAAGGAGAGAGTTTTCAGATTTGAAGACTATGTTTTGGTAGAATTTTTGTTGTAGGTGTGAGAAGGTGAAGAAACCATCAAAGAGGTCCTTTGAGACCATGTTTGACGATTGATTTAGTGGAAGATTGATTTTGAAGCTACAAGATGAGGTTTTGGGGAGATGAAGATATGAGAGTTTGAGGAAGGCTTGTGGAAGCCATATGTTGTTGTAATACACCATTGTTGCAGGTATAATATCATACCTGAATCATATTGGGATCCTTTAATGAGGAGCCAATAGGCTTGGCCTATTGTTTTGTAATGTTGTTTTAAATTTCAATGAGAATTTCTATGATTTTGCTTGCATAAATTATGTGTTTAGATCAATCCTATTTTATGATGTATAAATCATATTGGTTAAGGTTTATTATTGTTTTTAATATTATTTTTTAGACTAATTTTATCATCCCAAGAGGCTGCACTATTGGTAAAATCAATTTAGAGAAGATTTTGTTGTTGTTGCAGGCAGTTTTGAATGAACAAACTAGTGTTCATGTTGCAAATTTTAAAATCTGATTTATTTCATTTCCAATGCATTTTATTTTGTTGAGAGTAGTTGTATGAAAAAGGGGGTATGTGTGTTATCCTCCAACTTTTATTCTTGAAAATTTGTATTAAATACTCAAGACTTTTGTTAGTGCCAAAATTTTGGAGTTCCCCTTCCCCAATTACCCTTCACATATCATACTTGAATCTTGAATCTTGAATCATAACTCATTATTTTTCACTAAAAACCATATCAAAGTCAAATTTGTGGCCTTACTTCTATATTGGTACTTGTTTCTTATCATGCTTGACTCGCAAAAGTTACTGGTAATTTATTAGAGTCATACTTTTTCCCATCCCCTTATGTCAATACCTTATCTTGTGCACCTTCAAACTCCACTACCTAATAATTTCCCCTATACTTCCGATCAAATTTGGAGATGTAGGCTTCCTTTCAAATTGGTGCCTATTACATGTCACCTCCAAACCTCACTCTTTGACATCCTAACAATGGCTAAGGAATGTGGTATCCACAACCTCCAACCCTTGACAATCTAAGACTCCCACATTTTTCTCTATACACTCCCACCTACTCACCTATATGTCCTATAAGGTCATTTATGACACAATTTGATGCAATACTACCATAAAATATATTTTCCCATTTAAGGAGTCTTTCTACTATTAGCTTTGGCTTGAACTCTATTAAGTATGTAAATAGCAGTATGAATAGCTTCTCTCCAATAGACTTGCAATAGATTTGTCTCTTTCATCATAGTTCCTGTAACTTCTTGAATATTTTTGTTTTTCCTTCCAACAACTCCATTCTGCTGAAGAGTTCTAGGGGAAAACAAATGCCTCTTTATTCCATGAACTTCAAAAAACATGTTAAACTCATTGGAGGTGAATTCATTACCTCTATTAGACCTTAAACATTTTATTTTTAGATCCATTTCATTCTCAGCCCAGCTTTAAATTCCTTGAATTTATCTAATGCATTAGACTTTTCTCTAAGAAAATTAACCCATGTCATTCTAGAATAATCATCAATCAAAAGCATAAAGTATTTACCACCTTGTAGACTTCTCACCCTTGTAGGACCACAAAGATCTGTATGCACTAATTCTAGTAGTCTGGTAGTAGATTTTTCCTTTCCCTTAAAGCTACTCCTTGTTTGTTTTCCAAATTGACAACTTTCACAAACAACATTGATAGGCTTTGTAATTCTAGGTAAGTCTCTTACTATATGAACTAAACTAGTTCTTGCCAAATTATCAAAGTTCATGTGACACATCCTTCGGTGCCATAACCAACTATCATTAATCTGAGACATAAAGTAATGACCACCAACGCCCTTGAGTTGTTAGATGTTTCCATATGTTCTCTTATCAACAACAATCATAGTTTTGGACCCTTTCTGTATCTCGCATGCTTCATCCTTAAACACAAGATTATACCCTTTGTTGCACATTTTTTCAACACTCAAAATATTTTCTTAATCCCTTAACATAGTAAACGTTGTGATCATTATTGTGCTTGCCATCAAAACTGATTGAACCTATTCCAAAAATATTAGCTCCTGAATCATCTCCAAATTTAACTAATCCTCCATCATAATTTTCAAGTTTAACAAACTTTTGTCTCTGGTCATATGATTAGAGCATACATTATCAACAACCTAGTAATTCTTATCCTCTTTGACATGAAAAGAAGATTCCAAAGTACCTTCAACCTTATCCTTTATCTCTAGAATACTTTCCATCACACAACTTTCAAGGTTAGTAGAACCAGATTCTTCTTTTATAGCCAAAAACAAGCATCCATCATCACCAAAATCTTTGTAATCAGATTCATCATCAGAAATACCAACATTTTCTCTCACATAGTAAGCTCTATTAATCATTTTTCCTTTATTTTCCTTGTTCCTATTGTTTAGATCTCTCTTTGGACATCTTGAAGCATAATGACCTATGTCACCACAACTAAAACATTTGAAAGGTAATTTACCTTTGTACTTACTAGTGCCCTTTTCATCTTCCTCACAAAGTTAGCTTCCAAATCATCAAGATCTTCTTCACTTGAATCTTCAACCTTCTCTGATTTACTAGCATTGAAAGCAGTCTAAGCTTTTGTTCCTTTCTTCAATTTTCTCATTCCAAATGTAGTTAGAGTACCAATCAACTGATCTCTGGAATAATTGTTAAAATCAATAGTTTCCTCAATAGCAAATACCTTTTCATTGTAGTAGTTTGGAAGTGATTTGATAACTTTCTTCACTACTTTAGATTATTTAACTATTGCACCAAGACCTCTCATAGCACTTACCAACTCATCAACTCTTTGTATGTAGCCTTTAATTGTTTCATCTTTGGACATATGCATCATTTCAAACTTGTCCTTCAAGTTCTGCAACTTTGCTTGTTTGACCTTTTGATCTCCTTCATAAATGCTTTCTAGCTTATCCCAAACTTCTTTAGCAGTCTTCAAACTCATAACTTTTACTAATTTAGTACTTGAAAGACTATTCACAATAATAAATTTTTCCTTAGCATTGATCTCATGTGCCTTGATTTTTGTACTTGTACTTGGACCATTCGGAGGTGGAGTATATGTATTCTGATAAGCCTTCTCAATCTCATATCCCTGAGTAGATAGATATCCTTCCATCTTTGTCTTCTAGAATGCATAATCTAAGCCATCGAATCTAGGATATTCCAAATCAATCTTGTTCACCATCCTTAATCTACATTAAGTGGTTAAGATCTTCTTCAAGGAACCTTGCTTTGATACCAATTGTTGAAATGAACAAGACAACTAAGAAGGGGGGTGAATCAGTTGTAGAAAATTAAAAATTCAAAACCCTTAATAGTAATCAGATCCACAAGCATTAATTAAATCCTTATTCTATTAGTATGATTAAACATGAAATGCACATAAAAAACTAAAATCAAAACATCATACACAAGAGAACACCATATTTATGCGAAAAACCCAATAAGGGAAAAAACATGACGAGGATTAGCTCAAAATATAAGTAATATCAAAACCGGTACAAGGGCTCACTGCTAGAATAGGAAACACTATCCAAAAGGGCTCACAATCAGGGCTCATAGCCAGGGCTCACTACCACATAAAGAAATACAAGAAGATAGAAGAAGAATATTACATGGAGAACATTTATCAATGCAACAAGGAAATCCATCACAATGCTCCAACAATCTCACATTCTTGCTTGAATGATTTCGAATGCCTTCAGCTCACTGCCTTCAGGAACCCTAACACCGAAATTTGCATCACACACTTCACTCACATTGATCTTACATATATATTGCTTCACATTTATTCATTTCCCTAACTCACAACAACACATCACGTATTTATATCAACCTCAACCTCAGAAACCTTCTTCAATGTCGACAACTAACCGTTATACACATAAATTCAAAATAGGTTGGCACCTAAACATTCCCACGGTGGATAGGAATGAAAGGTGACCTACATAAATCCTTAATTAGGACCCAAATAGATCCCAACACACTTCAACATGCTTCTACAAGCCTCGCATGTAGTGTTCAACACAAGGTTAGCCAACACCCATGCAAAACATTGTAATCATTAAGTACGTGCTTCCTCAAATCAATCTGTACACCAAAATTTTTAGACAACATAATTTACTTGAACATGATCTAGACTAATTCAAGAACTACTTGAGATTCATCAACCTCGCATCATTCAAATACTTCAACTCAGAACAATCGGTAACCCTTACTTGCATACCGATAAATGAAACTCACTTTGTACTGTATCAAATCAAGTAAAACCTTGAATACATAAAGATACAAGCATTATAAGAAACTTCCCAAATCCACACAACCTGAATCCACATAGTAGAGAAACATGGAGCAAATACATTTCTCCCGGGCCATAGAAAACATCATTGAACAACTGGTTCACACATTGGTGAAAATATCTCGCACTGTACAACGATCCAGAAACCCAAATTCTGAATATAGTAACCTATGACAACCTTTAATAACCTTTAATATTTCCATAGGCATAGCATCAACACAAAAGAAACACAGAGTACAATACCAAGGAATACTATGAACTCTTGCACAACACAGTTTACTTTGTTTATTAGATTTCCTCGAAAGCACTTGAAAAACAAGTACTAGAGACAACATCTTTATCGCATAGTTGACATCAATGAAAACACTATTCAGTAGACTTCCTATTGACATCAATGACAACACCATCATACTTGCAACACATTTACTCATTATTATTATTTCTATATGCACTTAGATTAATAACACATGCTATTTTTCAATCTCTCTATCTTGGTTGTTATGGAGGTAAAAAGACCAATATATGGTTTTAACTAAAGGAAAACCCCAAATAGCCCCAAACATTTTCCATTCCCCTTGTCTTTGTAGGTATCTTGAGAGAACTCAACCATATAGAGTTTTGCAAGTGCTTTATTTTTTATATATTCCTTCATATTCTTCATTTAAATCATGTAAATCATGTTTTTTAGTTTATTTCTCTATATTTTTAGTATATAGTATATGTTGGTGTATTTCCATTTCTAGTTTTGCAAACTAGGTGATCGGTTGGATTGGAATCATATATTTTCTAGAATTTTCTCAATGTTATTAGTATATAAATGATAGTGCAATGCATAAATGTCTACATAATGTGCTATCATCCTAGATAATGAGCTTATTCATTTGGAACAAGGTTACTTTCTTCCCTTTTTTTGATTCTATAAATTATTATTTTATTTTCTAGTAAATAATACCTTTTTGGATTATAGATCTAATTTATTAAACAATAGAAAACTAGTTTCAATTGTAATGTAGAAGTAGAAAAATATATTTGGATAATACATCTTAGCTAAATAATATTTTATCCTCTTTTACATTTTTTTGAACCAAAATAATTACACCTTTTTGGGTTCAAAGAGAAAAAAAAATCCTTAAGGAGAAATATAGTGGCCTTCATTTGACTTCATCTATATCTCCTTTTCTTTCCTTCTAAATGAAATTCTTATCTTCTTTTCTTCCATCACATTCTATCTTTACTCAAAAAATTTAAGATGTTTCATTATATTCATATGATGGTGACTTAGCTCTTCCTATGTCACTATATTCTTTTGATCCCTCTCTTGAAATTCCTTGTATTTTTGAGGATATTCTAGTGCAAGAGGATGAAATAATTTTAATACATTATTTACCTTCTCTTCACTCCAATGATCTCCATTCTAGAGATGAATAACTAATGGATTGAGAGTCTCACCTCACATAAGATCCTCTACAAGTAGATGTTGAGCATACTTCTACATTTTCTTCTCCTTCATCATATATTCCTTTTTTTAAAATGGTCAATTAATGCAATAATTATCAATTGTTTTATCCCACCATTATGGGTATGTTGGATAAGTCTATTTATGTCCAAAAAAAATTATATTCCTAAAATTAATGTGCATGCAACAACTAATTCACCTCCACCTTCTCATCCTATTATGATTATTTGAGGTATTCCTGAATAGTCATTAACCTTCTATTTTTCTCTCATTTTGTTGAACATATGGAGTATAATGTTCATGTGGATACTAACTACCATATCGTAGCCCACATATTTAACACTTGTCAAAACAATAAGTTACTCCTATCCATATTTCCCTTCTTCCAAATATTTTTCTTCCACCACCTCCTCATCCTTCTATTGAGAATTCCAAACAATATGATCTTATTAAGCATCTTTAGGCTACACAAGCTAAGACCTCTATTTGGGACCTAATACAAATTTCACATTCCCATTATAGTTTCCTTCAATATTCCTTGTATAAGATGCCCATCTAAACTTCCATGAAGCCCATGGATGTGACTTCTTTTCTAAAAGGTATTCATTATAATTCTATTGAGATCACTTTTCATTCCTCTAAACTCCCTTATCCTAAAATTTAAAATAATAATTATGTTCTTATGATTATTGTTTATATAAACTTGAGTGAGATTAAGAAAACCCTTAGTGATAATTTTTTTTTGTCTTAATGTATATTATTTAGACCACCTCAATTATATTAATATTGATGTTTCTTGTATTTCTCCTTCAAAAATTTACATCAATGGTTTTGATAATATGGCATAACCGACTATAGGAACTATTGTATTTCTTGTTATTGTAGGCCCCATTATATTACCTAGCAAGGTTCATATCATGTTGGGGAGGCTTTCTTATAATATTATTCTAAGTAGACTATGTATTTACATCGTTGGTGCAGTACCATCTACCCTTCATCAATCTCTTAAATTTATTTATAATGGTAAATTATATACAATCAAAGTTTATCTTGACCCCTTTCACTATAAAAAATTGAATCAAGTCACATGAAGCCTAATCTTTATTCTTTTTCATAATTTTGTGCCTTCTACAAAAAAAATCATAATACTATCATCAACCTCTATTGATCATGATGTTTCTTCTAAAAATGCATATCTTGGTGATGACTAGGGCCACTTAGAATTCACCTCCCATTGGCATGGTGAATATAAGGTTAACCCTTCTCACTTTCACATTCCTAAATTCACTAATTATTAGTACTTTTTTATGTTAGAACCAATCCTTCTTCTTCTATGAATTTTGGTACTCCTCCAACATGTGGATACACACCTCATTTTATCAAGGCTAGTGATGTTGATTCTTTTTTGTCTTCCTAATTTTTAGACACATTATGAGCTTGGATTCAAAATTATTTTTATGCATGGATACAAAGGAAATGGTCTTGAGGGTATGGAACAAGGATTTAAGGTCCCTATGGATTGACACCACACTTCTCTATAGTAGATTTAAGTTACCATCCTTCTTCTCTATCTACATCCCCTCCTCCATTGTCTAATATTTCTATGATTTCTTCTTTTTAAGAATTACATATTTCTCCACAAAAGAAATGGTTGCTTCCTACTCCTCAATTTAAACAATAATGTAGACACTTAAAAATGTCTTGAATGATATCACACACTCGAATCTGATTAACTAACACCGTTTTATCCTAAAACCCATCCTCTTTTCGCTTAATTGATTAAATTAGCTTAGCTATTTAATTAATTGCATCATTTTCACCTATTAATCTGATTAATCTAATTAGGTTAATTCATACCCCTTTCATGCAAACCTTTCATCTTGTTAAATTGAATAAATCAAAATATTTAATTTTAACACCCTAAGTCCTCTCATTTAATTAAATAATCTTAATTATTTAATTAAATTTTATTTTCACCCATTTTCATTAAATAAGGTAATTATTTAATGGATATCCTAAATTCCTCTAAATGGCATAATTGAAACTTTGTTTTAATTATCAATTTACTAATTAAATCTACCTCTCCCACTTGCAAGAGAATATTCCTTGAGAATATTCCTCCTTTGCACAATCCTCCAAAAGGAAATATTCTCATGGAATATTCTTTCTCTCTTCACTCATTTGAAAAAATGAATATTCTTCCTTGTAACAAACTTCTTGCTTGCAAGTTTTGAAAGTGTTCTTCTTTGGATGATTGTGAGCCCTTGATTAAATATCAACTTGCATTCTCAACCCTTGATGGGAATCCATGATTCATGCCTCTATCTTCCTTCCATCTTGACCATTGATTGATTCTTTCAATCTTGACCATTGGTTTCTCTTTTCATATTCTATAAATAGACCTTGCATCTATTGAATAGGGATCCACCTTTTCAGAGCAAACTTATGTTGTTGAAAATCACTCTCATTTGCATCCATGTTTTATTTTTAAAAGCATTTTAGGTTAATTTTCATGCATTTTTAGCTTAGCATCCATTAATGGCTTCCATGGTAACTTAGTTGCATTCATTTAGTATATTTTTGAATCTAGGGCTTGCATATTTGAATCTTGTGCGCATTTAGAATAGCTTTGCATACATTTACATTGATCTTCTTAGCTTTTATCATGTTAATCTAGCTTTAATCATGCTTTCATTCATATTTTTCATCAATTTCCATCAATTTTAATCAATAAAATTGATTGGAAAGACTCATATTATCCAAGCGATTGGGAAAGGGTCACCATTCCACATCAATGTGACACCACTCCCCCAATAGGATAAGTTTCAATGTCTTAGAATAGATGTTTGTCAAGCTTTCATGTTATAACATGTTAGATTAATGGCTTCTTTGTCTTTGTTTACATTGAATATATTATAGGGATTGATGCTTAGTGGATTAAATATGCTTCAAATCCGTATGGATCAAGTGTAGTTAACCTATACTATGTCATTGGTCACAAATACTATATCTTGTTTTTTCTTCTCAAGGCCCACTTGATCGCTCTTCCTCTTACTACATGTAAGAAATTTCCTAAACATATTAAAAAAAAAATCCTTTCTATGCATAAGATAAAGTCCTCATCCATTCCACTAGTGAATTTCAAGCCTTGCAACATAAATTACACCACCTTTTTGACACAAGTTCCATCATACTTCCTTCTATTGACAAACCTATCTCGTCTTTGCATGATAAGTGACATTGATTTTCACCTCTATCAAATTCTAAATATTCCTCTTCCTCTAGTCTATTATATTGTGTTTCCACCCACCATGTAGTACCTATAACTTTATTTCCTTTATTGTTATCATTC
>VDFB02373365.1:30137966-30238729 GCA_007258455.2 Sequoia sempervirens
TGCAACCATTTATCTAGTGATGATATTAGAGATGTCTGTTTATGTAATATGAATTCATTTCCTTTACTCTTTCATGATTTCATCATTCCTTATGATTATAATATCTTTCAATGTGCAACTCATAATATAATCACCCTTACAAATCTTGATATTCTTCACATGTCCTTATTTACTTTTTTCTATTGATAGTTTGGCTCATGCTTTTAATCATGTGCATATTATCAATGTAACAATTATTGTTTAATTTAATGGATATAGATATGATTATATACATGTTAGATCCTTCATCTCTTCATATTAGGAACATACACATGATAATACTCTTTTAATTGATGCATGTAGAAAAAAAAATTAAAAAAATGGAAATAGTTTTAGAGTTATCTCATGTCTATTATAATTAACTCTATTATTTAGAAACTAATTTTTTTAATCATTTACTGTTCTCCTTAGAATAAATTATCATTCAATGATATTAGTCTTTCGAGCTTAAGTGACCACACCTTGGATAATGTCATGGAACCTCCTATGACCTCATTATAAATAATCCTTTGGTGTCCATATTGATTCTTTTAGTTATTTATATGAGGAAAATATGGATTAATTAGTTTTAATAATTGAACCATTTATCAAGATCCAATTTCACTAATTCTACTATAAAAACAATATCCAAACATAACACCTTCCTTCTTAAACAAAGATAAATTGTTTTACAAGTGGCATATGATCCACCCTTGTAAAAACCTAATTACACCAAGATAATAATAATACACTTGGTTATTATGTTGTACAAAACACATATAAACTTATGAAAAGAGACAAGAAAAGTGATTAGTTAACACCAAGTAATATTAACCTACCTCATATGCAAAAACTCACAACCAAGACCCATAGTGAATATAACATTATCAAAAATTTAAAATCACGCAAGCTAGTATATCCCCATGAGATTTAATTCATATATTTGTAATAAACAAGGATATCTTACAAATTTATTTGGGTAGTATTAATTTTAAGTCTATAAGAAATCCTATACAAATAAAAAATATCCTCAAGTCAATGTGTGATCATAATAGTAGAATTAAATTTGACTTTGAGGAAATCCCACTCATCACATTTATTTAAGATCATTTACCATTATATATAGCAACGTGAAATGGAAAAATGGATGTTAAATTCAATAAACCCTTGGTCTACTGGTGAAGTTGAAAGGTTCTAAATGAGACCACTAGGGATCAAGTCTTGTTGAGTGCAAAGGCTCTGACGCCGAAGGGATGAGGCAGGGATCATTCCCCTGATAGATTTTGGCAGAATGGATACCCCTCAGACCTTGGCTCTAAGCTAAAGGGGATCCCCTTGGGGGCATCTCCAACAAAAAAAGAGAGGAAATATTATGATTTAGCTAATATGTATTAGCTAAATAATTTTTCTTTTCTTCTAAATTAGGATTGATACTAGTTTTCTACTATTTAACAAAATAAATTTATAATCTTAAAAGTGTTGTTTATTAGAAAATAAAATAATAATTTATATATCTCATTATAAAATTAAAAAAGGGGAAAGAGAGGAACTTGGTGCCAAATGGAGAAGCTCATTGTCCAAGATGCCAAAACATTGTGCAAATGTTCATATGTCTTGCTATCATCTATATGACTAGAATATTGATAAACTTCTAGAAAATGTATAAATCCAACCTGATCGTTCACCTAGTCTATAAAGTTACCAATAGAAACACAACAACAAATACTAGATAATGAGAATATAGAGAAATAAACTAAACAATAAGATTTTCATGATTTAAATAAAGAATATAAAGCTATCTAAAAATAAGAAATTACTTATAAACCTCCTTGCAGTTGAGTGCTTTCAAGATACCTACAAAGACAATAAAACTAATTTTTTTTAGGTTCAAATGCATTTAGGTAAATTCCTTATATTGGTCTTTTGAACTCCACAACAACCAAGATAGATATATTGAAAAATAGTGTGGGTTCATAATTTAAGTTCATAGGTCTAGAAATAAGAACAATGACTAAAATGAAAGCTTGTAGGATGTGAATATTCCATGGTGCTTAGGTCCCAAAACCATTGCTTCACTTCCTAGAATAAAATATTGATTCAAAAAGAGAGGAGGAATCAAAAGGGACTAACAATCAATTTGGATTTTTCTTGAGTGGTGTTAGGTCCCAAAACCATTGCTTCACTTCCTAGAATAAAATATCATCCACCAGGCTAGGGTAGACATCAAGTGTGAATTTTTTTCATTAACAAATGAATGAAGGGTTTAAGGTCAATTCTATGAGAGTGGGTTCTCTCTCCTATAGTTCAAGCTTAGCTCAAAAATTGGGAGGGTATTCCCAAGGGTGTACCTTAACAAGTATTAAAAAATAACTATTACAAATCAATGACAACCAAACACAACATGCTAACTTGATACCAAAGAATTTTGTGGAACCAAGGATAACTAGTTGTCTCAAAAACCCTATATATCTGATGATAATTTAAAATCATAACCCACATAAATTGAATCCTTTTGAAACTCATTAAAGATGAATCCTTGGTTGTGATTCAAGGTAATGATGCAAATGACTACTCTCAATCCTATTTTTGATTTTGGTAATGAATCATAATATCTTTAGACTGATACCTATCTATGGGTATTAGAATCATGTCAACAAGGAAGAAAAAAATGAAAGGAAAATATTGAAATATTGACCCAAGAATAAGAATGCATCAATGAATATATTGTAGATACAACATAGTTATCCAACATAAAACTACACAAGCTTATAAGTAAATTATGAAATATTATTATAATATTTGTAATTATTTAATAATTTTTCCACATTCTCTAACAAAATTTATAATCACAACATTAAATATGTTGAAGGGAATTTTTGAAATACCTTAAACATGTACTTATTATTTTGGAGACATTACCTTTGCAAGACATTTTTCCATGGTACCTTTCAATATTCAATGAATTTCACTACACTCCAACTAAATTTCAATGGCTAAAACCCTAGAAAGTGCTAAAACCTCTTCTTCCATGAGAAAAAGTAGCCCTACCTCTAAAAAGAGTCACATAACACAACACATGCCTCTTGGTTGAAAACCCTAACCCATGACTCTATAGCACATTCAAACCAATGGCTAAAGATGAATCCCACCCAAAATGGATGTTCCATATTGAAGGAGGACAATCACATTTATTTCTAGTTGCTAGGAAAAATGATGCCATTAATGTGAGTTGGTGGAGTGGGTGGAGAAGAAATGTGCCATTAAGCCATTACAATAGTTAAAACAATCACCCTAAACTTTATTAGATCATTGAATGATTTGGTATTAAAAATATAGAACCCTCGACAAGGTAAATAAGAGACATCATTGATCGGGCTATTGGGCTAACACATATCATCAAACCTGTTGAGAACATGTGTCTCAAACTCACTGGTATAACCCTGCTTCTGTCACCAATCAACTCAGAATGGCATAAGTGTTACTTACATGCTTGTACCACTATACTACTAGGTGTTTGTGAGAGAGGTGCAGTAGCGTGGTTACCGCCATACCACAGGAGCCTTCTGGTTGAGACGTAGTAGTGCGGTGTATACCGCCATACCGTGGGAGCTTTCTGGCTAAGATGTAGTAGTGCGTATATTGCCATACCGTGAAAGCCTTCAACTTGTCTAGTGGTAGTATGGTTACTGCCATCCCGTGGGAGTCTTTAGCCTACCTAGCGGTGGTGCAGTAGAAGGACTGATCTGCATGGATGGTGATGACAACATACGACAGTGACTTGGATGCTGATGGATGTGGGGACCACTTAGAGGTTGGGAGTTAAATATTTAAGTCTTTTCCAGGAGACTTGTTGCAAATATTGTAGATTCCCATATTGATTCTCTAGAATTGCACAAGCGGTGTACGCGTGTCTTGGTGGAGACCACAAGGAACAACTGATAGTTTGGTGCGATAGTCAAATGCGATGGACGAGTGATGTGTCGACATGTGGCACAATTTCATTTGTTGATTTTACATTGTTGTTGTAAATCAACAATCATTGGCTGAAAGTTGTATTTCCTGTTAGCGATATGTTTGCATTTATTGCATGAACTGACTCGGGGTTTGACAAAGTGCGAATATAGTTATATTCTTTGTAACCAAAATTTAATGTTGGGTGGCTCGATGTGTGCTGCTAGCGATATGCATGGCCCAAGATGGAGGAAGCTTGTCGATGAAGGAACATGAAATTAAATGAAACCCTAATGGTTGTTGGTTGGTTGTTGTAGAATTCATTGTATGTCATATGAGAATTGAAACAATGAGTGAGTGAGATGAACTGTATGTGTGTCTGGAGGTCAACCAAGGTGATGTTGCTATGAGTTAACATCTGAGAGTGAAGTTTGTAACTCTGTATGTAATTTATTTAATGTAATACAAAGTGACTTTAGTTGGTGTGGTGGGTTTTTCTCCCGTAAGGGTTTTCCCAGGTATATTTGGTGTTATCTCTATGTGTGATATTTTTGTCTATCATGTTGTTCTGTGAATGTGCATCTCAAATGTGTGTAACTTGCTAATATGTATGGTTTTTTTGCACTTCTCTCCTAAGGATTTTGCATTGGGAAGGCATTTTTGCACCTCTGCTTTCCTTACAAGTGGTATTAGAGCATGTCTAGTTGTGTTATCCTTGTGAGTAGGGCTGGTTTTTTGTGCTAATCCTATTCGGTGGGAGTCTTGTAAAGGAAGAACTGATTACTTCGTTTATAGTTTGAGATTGAAAGTACATCAGGCAGAGCAGAAATTGAAATTCAATGGTGACAATTTTGAGCTGTGGAAACTCAAAATGGAAGACTTGTTAGTGGATAGAGACCTCTAGATTGATGTGTTTAGAACTATGCTACAAAGTATGGAGCAAGAAGATTGGGACCTCGCAGATAGAAAATCTAGAGGGTTGATAAGACTTTTTTTGGATGATTATGTACTCCTGAACGTCCATGAGGAGAAGACTGCATCTTCATTATGGAAGAAACTTGGTGACATTTATCAGGGAAAGTCTCTAGTGAATAAGTTATTCCCGAGGAAGAAGTTTTACTCCTTGAAGATGGAAGAAAGTGCATCTGTAGTAGACCATTTGAATTCATTTAATATGATTTTTGCTCAGTTGGCGTATGTGGGTGTGAAGATGGAGGAGGATCATTATATGATTCTATTATGCTCCTTACCCAACACTTGGGACCATCTGGTAATGGATATTGGAAGTACAACAACTACTTTCAAGATGGAAGACATGGTTGCCTCGTTGTTATCAGAAGAAATGCAGATGAAGTATTCTAAGATGGCTAAGGAGGCTCTTGTTGTTCGGGGTATGTCAAAAGAGAGAGGCAAGAAGAAGGAAAAGAAGTCTAAATCCAAATATGAAGGGAGATCAAAGTCTCCTAGTAAGAAGTCCAAGGTGAAATGATGGAACTATGGGTAGTCTAGTCATATTTGAAAGGATTTTAAGGAGAAAAAGAAGAAGAAGAATAACTCTTTGGAAAATGACTCTTCTTAGAGTGATGCAGATGCCTTCATTGCAACCTTGGTGACTTAGGCATTAGATGATGTCTAGATGATTGACTCAGGTGCATCTTTTCGCATGACATCTCACAGAGTGTGGTTCACTAAGTATGAAAAGTATGCTGGTGGGAAGGTGTACCTGGCAAGTGATTCAACTCTATAAATTGTTGGCATTGAAGAGTCAAAATCCAATTCCTAGATAGAAGAATCAAAAGGATTGGTGATGTACTGCACATACCAGGTTTGGCTCGTAACCTACTTTTGGTCAGTAAGCTGAATGATGCTGGCGTGGAAGTGTCTTTCTCGAGTGGAGGCTGTAAAATGACTAGAGGCACAATGGTGTTGGCTAAGGGTGTACGCATAAGCACTCTGTACAAGCTGGATGCACATCCTGCTCAATGTAACGTCTCTATAAAGTCAAGCAAAGTTGCTCATGTAGAGAAGGAGAATGAAGATCCTCTATGTGAAAATTCCTTGGAGGTGAAACTCCCAGTAGAGAAGACCATACTGTGGCATCATAGACTCGGTCACATAGGTGAAAAAGGTTTAAAAACCTTGAAAAATCAAAATATTGTTGAAGCGCTTGTTGATTGTAACCTTGAGTTTGATTTCTATGAACACTATGTTTATGGAAAGAAACATCATGTTTCATTTTATTCGAGTCCTCATAAATCTTTTGGTGTACTGGATTATGTTCATTTTGATGTATTTGGTCTAGTGAATGTTCCTTCGTTATCGAAGTCTAGATATTATGTTTCCTTTATTGATGATTATTCGAGAAGGGAATTTGTGTATTTTCTAAAGAGTAAATCAAAAGTGTTCAGTTAGTTTAAAGATTTTAAAAACTTCGTAGAAAATCAGACTAGAAGGAAGATCAAGTGCTTGAGGACAGATAATGGCAGTGAGTTCTATTTTGTAGATTTTGAAAGGTACTGCAAAGACCATAGAATTAAAAGACATAAGACTATGTCTTATACTCCACAATAGAATGGAGTTGTTGAAAGGTTAAATAGGACACTAATGGAAAGAGCGAGAAGTATGTTGAGCGGTGCTGGTCTAGAGTAGAAGTTCTGGGTTGAGGCTATGGCTACAACATATTACTTAGTAAATCATTCACCTTGTTCGAATCTTGTTGACAAAACACCTTTGGAAGCATGGTCTGGTAAGAAGCCCTCTCTGAGAAATATTCATGTCTTTGGCTATGAGGCATATGCATGTGTGCCGAATGAGAAAAGATCAAAGTTGGAGAACAATGCTATTAAATGCATCTTCATTGGCTATGGTGTTGGTGTGAAAGGATACAAGCTTTGGAATCCTGTTACTAAGAAGGTTTTGTACAGTAGAAGTGTAATATTTTGTGAGCTAAAGCCTTTAGTAGCTGATCCACAATTAGAGACAGATAAAAAGGAAAAGAAGAATGATGTAGTTGAAATTCCTCAAACTTCAGAAAAAGAGGAACTACAAAGTGTACCTGAAACTGAGGAGAGTTCTAGCAACTCTGAGAGTTCTGAAGAAGAAGAACCACAACATCAGCCTCAGCTTATGAGGAGGTCTACATGTGAAAAGCGTCAACCTGATAGGTACGGATTTTCTATGTTGGATTCGAACTATGCCTATGCTTTGATTACTAGCACTGATGAGCCTAGGATTGTGAAAGAGGCAATTTATATGTTTGACTCAAATTCCTGGTTGGAAGCCATGAATGAAGAAATGGTGTCATTGAAGAAGAATGAAACCTGGGATTTGGTATCTTTTCCTAAAAGGTGAAAGCCTGTTGGTTGTAAATGGGTATTTAAGAAGAAGACTAGTCTGGATGGCAGTGTTGAAAAGTATAAAGCTCGGTTGGTCGCGAAAGGGTATTCCCAGGTGGAGGGAATTGATTATAGAGAAATATTTTCTCCTGTAGCTAAGCTGAAATCTATCAGATTTCTTTTGTCACTTGCAGCCACGTATGACTTAGAGATCGAGCAGATGGATGTGAAGACAATGGTTCTTCATGGAGAGCTGGAAGAAGAAATTTATATATCCCAGCCTGAGCACTTCATTGAAAAGGGTAAAGAAAGCCTAGTTTACAAGTTAAAGAAATCTTTGTATAGTTTGAAGCAATCACCTAGAATGTGGTACCAAAATTTTGACACCTTTGTGTTTTTGTTGGGATTTGTGAGATCAAAATCTGATCATTATGTGTATTTCAAAACTGAAAATGATCATGTGCTTATTATTACCCTGTACATGGATGATATGTTGTTCATAGGAAATAGTAAGACTATGATTTCTGATCTTAAGTCTCAGTTGTCTGCAAAGTTCGAAATGAAAGATCTAGGTGCAACAAGGTATATTTTGGGGATGGAAATAAAAAGGGATAGAGGAAGTAGAAATCTTTGGCCCAGCCAGAGTAAGTATATCAATACTGTCCTAAAGAGATTTGGAATGACTGATTGCAAGTAGCTAGTTATTCCAGTGTTGTAAGGAACAAAGCTATTTGTTGAAGAATGTCCGAAGTCTTTTGCTGAGATGGAGGAAATGACCAAGGTATTGTATGCAAGTGTTGTTGGAAGTTTAATGTACACAATGATTTGTACTAGACCAAACATTTCCCAAGTAGTGGGAGTTCTTAGTTGGTTTATGGCTAACCCAAGAAGGCCGCATTGGGATGCTGTGAAGACGGGTTTTAGATATTTGAAGGGTACCTCAGATTTTTCTCTGTGTTATCATGGCAACTCGGCGAGATCAAAAAGATCTCTTAGCATTCATGGGTATGTGGATTCTGATTGGGCAGGGGACATTAATAGCAAAAGATCCACTAGTGGATACATTTTCATGTTATTTGGTGGAGAAGTGAGTTGGATGAGCAAGCGACAGGCTGTAGTCATTTTATCTACTACTGAGGCATAATACATGGCAGCTACACACACCTATAAGAAAGCCATTTGACTTAGGAGATTGTGTTCTGATATTGGGTTTGATGCAGGGAAGATTATGATTTGCTGTGATAATCAGAGTTCTATTTATTTGGAAAAAAATCCCACTTTCCATGCCAAGACGAAATATATTGATGTGCAGTATCACTTTGTACAAGATATGGTGGAGGATGGAAAGGTCTGTTTAGAAAAAGTGGATACTCTGGAAAATGTTGCATATGCATTAACGAAACCAATAAGCACAAACAAGTACATGCGGTGTGCTAGTTCGATGGGCCTTGGGGTCCATGAATCTCAGTAGTTTCTAAATGCTTTTGATGGTTCAATGAGTTCTTTGTCAAGTGGGAGATTGTTGAGAACATGTGTCTCAAACTCACTAGTATAACCCTGCTTCTGTCATCAATCAACTCAGAATGGCATAAGTGTTACTTACATGCTTGTATCACTATACCACTAGGTGATTGTGAGAGAGGTGTGGTAGTGCAGTTACCGCCATACCGTGGGAGCCTTCTGGCTGAGACGCGGTAGTGCGGTGTATACCGCCATACCGTGGGAGCTTTTTGGCTAAGACGCAGTAGTTCGGTATATCGCCATATTATGGAAGCCTTCAACCTGTCTAGTGGTAGTATAGTTATCGCCATCCCGCAAGAGTCTTTAGCCTTCCTAGCGATGGTACGATAGAAGGACTGGTCTGCGCGGATGGTGACGACAATGTATGACGGTGATTTGGATGTCAACAGATGTGGGGACCATTTGGACTTTGGGAGTTAAATATTTAAGTCTTTTCTGAGAGACTTGTTGCGAATATTGTAGATTCCCATCTTGATTCTCTGGAATTGTACAAGTGGTGTACGCGTGTCTTGGTGGAGACCACAAGGAACAACCGATATTTTGGTGTGATAGTCAAATGCGATGGAAGAGTGATGTGTTGACATGTGCCACAATTTCATTTTTTAATTTTACATCACTATTGTAAATCAACAATCATTGGCCGAAAGTTGTATTTCTGGTTAGTGATATGTTTGCATTTATTGCATGAACTGACTCAGGGGTTGATAGAGTGCGAATATAGTTATATTCTCTGTAACCAAAATTTAATGCTGGGTGGCTCGATGTGTGTTGCTAGTGATATGCATGACCCAAGATGGAGGAAGCTTGTCGGAAAAGGAATAGGAAATTAAATGAAACCCTAATGGTTGTTGGTTGGTTGTTGTAGAATTCATTGTATGTCGTATGAGCATTGAAATAGTGAGTGAGTGAGATAAACTATATGTGTGTCTAGAGGTCGACCAAGGTGATGTTGCTGTGAGTTAACATCTGAGAGTGAAGTCTGTAACTTTGTATGTAATTTATTTAATGTAATACAAAGTGACTTTACTTGGTGTGGTGGGTTTTTCTCCCATAAGGGTTTTCCCATGTATATCTGGTGTTATCTCTGTGTGTGATATTTTTGTCTTTCCTATTGTTTTGTGAATGTGCATCTCAAATGTGTGTAACTTCCTATATGTATGGTTTTTTTGCACTTCTCTCTTGAGGATTTTGTATTGGGAAGGTGTTTCCACACTGTTGCTTTCCTTACAAAACCATGGAGAGAAGCATGGAAACCTCTGACACCACAACAAAATAATTATGTCATGCATCAAGCCTCAACCCTCCCTTGTGTTGCATGCCAATGAGGAAGAGGAGGAAGAGAAACTTTGAAATTATAAAAGGAAAAAGGAAGGATCAATCAAAAATTTAGGAATTAGGATGAAGCTTGGAAAGTACTAAGTTGAGGGGAAGGATGAAATTCCAACCCCTAATAGATTTGGGAAAATTTTTGAAAAAAGAGGGAAGGGAAGTGAAAACTCCAAGCTCTCATGAAAAGGGAAAATTCAAGGAATTAGAAATGGATGGAAGGTAGGAAGGTAGGTGAAACCCCAAAAGTCTAATTAAATGACTTAGAGGAATTTTCAATGAGTGGAGGGAATGAGTAAGGGATTAGAGGTCAGGAAGGACTCATACCATATGTTAAAATGGTACTAAGGGAAGATCTATGAAACTATGACAGGCTATAGACAAGAACTTTTAGAAAGACCTTGGTGGGGTTTCAAGGATTGGGAAGATTGAGGGAAGCATGCCTAAAATGGATGAAGGAAAGGAAGAAGCCAATGAATCGAAAGTCCAATAGATCAACACTTAGTTATTAGGGACTTATACCTTAAGGGTTGGGGAATTACAAAACCTTAGAATTGGTAGATGAGTAAGGGGGATGCCAAAAATTTGATATTTGAAACATAAGAAAATTTGAATGAAAATCAAGGAGTCAAAACATCAAAATAAGATGGGAAGGCATAATAGAAAGGGAGTCACTGACAACCTAAAAGTCAGATGAGAGGAACACTTAGTAATTTTAAGATTTGGAATTTAGGGATTGAGGGGAATAAGGAGATGGTAGAGAGGGAAAGGAAACCCTGATGAACATAAATACCAACAAACACCTCACTTAGCATATTTTTTAAAGAGGATCAAGGAAAAAAAAATGATAGAGAAGGCATGATGGCAGGTAGGTTCATAAAACCACCAAAATTTGACAAAGCAAGACTTAGTTTTGGATTTTGTAGCTTGTTTTTTTGACTAAGGAATGCTTAAGGGGGAATTAATACAACATCCAAAGACACAATAAGTAAGATAAACCATTCAAACTTTATCAGATTGATTATCCACAATGTGTCACACACTACTAAGACACACAAAAGGAAGGGAATAAAGCAAAAAGGTACATGAAATAATATAGCCCCAACATTGGCTTTGGTTGTAGATAGGTGCTTCTTGCAAGTACCGTAAGAAAATAAAATCTCTAGGAAAACCAAAATTTCTGCTACGACCAAGAAAATTACCATCTTGACCACAAGAGTCAAGAATACTAAAAAAAACATCGAGAAAAATGAAAGATGCAACATTGCACTCACCAATCATTTTTTTTAGCTCTACTACTTAAGAAAATTAGTGCTTCAGATGCTAACCATGAATGGGTAACTATAATATTTCTCCTTCTAGATCCATGAGGTGGTAAACATGACATTCTTACCTCTTAGTTATTCCATAAGGACCAATCCATAAGGGATTAAATTTACCTTATCATTTGACTTAATTTTCCACAAAACAACCATATCACCAACCTAAAAATCTCTTGGTGATGTCCTTTTATCATTCATATGCTTCATTATGTGTTTGTGTTGTACACTTGTATTTTGAGATACTCTTTGTTACTTATCCAACTTAGTCAATGCCATGAGTTGTAGGGATACTATGTCACATTGATCATTATCCATATCCTAAAATAATTGATATACAAGCAACCTTAAAATGACAAGAACCTTGGCTTCTATCCTGTAAACTAACTCAAATGGATTGTGTCATGGCATGTTTGAAAGTGACTCTATCAACCCAAAGAGAATATTTAAGCCTTTCATCCCATCTTTTCTTATTTTGATCCATATTCCTCTTTATTATTTTCATCAAGTTATTATTATTGGAATCAACTTGATCCTTACTCTATGGGTGGTAGGGAGAAGTGTGTATTAGGTTAATTCCAAACTCATAACACATATCTTATATATCATGGGACCTGAAGCACATGATAGTATTAGTAAGGATCTTGGTTGGAACTCCAAACCTAGTTATAATGTTGTTGATAAATTCAATCACCACCTTGGAAGTTACATTATGGGCCTAAGTCAATTGATCAATTTTAGATTGAAATTCCTTCCTCCTTGTCCTAGCCTAGTATAATAGGTCTAAATATTCATTAACGAGTCTTTCCTTTCACCAACACCATTTTCGATTTGCTCAACATCTTGGAAATTTTGATCAAATTGAGAAGTGGCTAAAATTATTGTTGGTCAATTTTGTGAGAACCCCTACCCACCTTCCCATTGTAGCATTGTTTCTCCTTATATCATATTCATCTACACATATTTATTTCCTTTTGAAAAACTGAACAAATGAATCATCAAAGGTACATTGGTACTGGTCCCTTAAGTTACTAAAAACATGACCTCTATCTAATGTACTTACTCTTTTTGTGTCATTCGACCTAGAAGTGTTTCCTCCATCCTTAACTTTCCATTTACCATGCTGGTTTCTTATATTATCTGTGTTATTTCCTTGTGTAGGCTACTTATTTGTCTATCCTGTTTGATCTACGATAAACAAATTTTCATTAAAATTAGGTTCTTACAACAGAGTCATCACTTCCTAAGGGAGACATGATTTTCTTGAAACTATACTTACTGATGCAACCCAAAATAGAAAATGTGAAACACTTTTTAAATTTTGAACTCTATAAATGGTGTTAAAAAACTTTAATAGCTATTAGTCCTCGACAATGACAACATTCTCTTGGTTCTAAAAACTACTGCTTCACTTCCTAGAATAAAATATCACTCACCAAGCTAGGGTAGTCATCAAGTGTGTGAAATTTATTCATTAATAAATGAGGAGTTTTTAAGGTAAACTTTATGAGAGTGGGTTTTCTCTCCTACACTTCAAACCCAACTCAAACTTGGGAGGGTATTCCCTAGGGTATATCTTAATAGGTATTAAATTTAAACAAATTTTACTATTAAAAATGAATGGTAACCAAACCCAACATGCTAACTTGGCACCAAAGAATTTCATTGAACCGAGAACAAATAGCTATCTCAAAAACTCTATATAGTTGATGATAGTTTGTAATCATAACCTACATAAAATGAATCCATTTGAAGCTGAAGATGAATCACTAGTTTTGATGCAAGGTTATGATGCAAAGGACTACTCTTAATCCTATAAATTAATGGTTAACATTATGATTTTGATAATGGGTCATAATATCCCTAGACTAGTGCATACCTATAGGTATCAAGGTCACATTGACGAGGATGAAAGAATTGAAAAGAAAATATTGAAAGATTGATCTAAGCATAAGAATGAATTAATGAAAATATAGTAGACACAACATACTTAGTTATCCAACATCAAACTGTACAAAATCATATATAAATTATGAAAGATTATTATAGTATTTGTAATTTTTTAGAATGTTGACACATTCTCTAACAAAATTTATAATCATAACATTAAATATGTTGAAGGGAATTTATGAAATACCTTGAACATGTACTTATGGTTCTAGAGACGTTACCTTTGCAATACATTTTGGCATGGTACATTTAGATATCAAATTTAATCCTAGTATCTTGGTGAAACAATGCCATTAATATGAGTTGGTGGAGCATTTGGATAAGAATCATTCCATTGGTATACTGAAAAAATTTAAAATAGTCACCTTATGCTTTATGAAAACACTGAATGATTTGGTATTAAAAATATCAAACCCTCGATGAAATAAAGAAGAGAAATCAAATATCAAGCTACTAAGCTACCACATATTATTGAACCATGGAGAAAATTACGAAAACCTCTCATGCCTTGACACAATAATTATTTTGAACATTGAGACTCAAGCCTCCCTCGTGTTGCATGCCAATGAAGAAGAGGAAGAGAAACTCCAAAATTCTTAAAGGAAAAAATAAAAGAGAAGTCAAGAAGTTGAGAGTGAGGGGGAAGCTTGGTTAGGTACCAAGTTAAGGGGAAGGCCAAAAGTTAAACCCTCAAAAGATAGGAAAATTATGAAAAAAAGGGGGAAGGGAAGTGAAAAATCTAAACTCTAAAAAGGTGAAACTTCAAGGAATTATGAAGGGACAAATGGAAAGAAGGTAGATGAAACCTTAAAAGTCTGATGAGATGATAGATGAATTTGCAATGAGCAGAGGGAATGAGTTGGGGATTGAGGGTTAGGAAGGACTTATACCATATGCTAAAATGGTATCAAGGTAAGAAGATCTCCAAAACTTTGATAGGATATAAATTGGTATTTTTACAAAGACCTTGGCAGGGTTTCAATGTCTAAGAAGATAGAGGGAAGCATGCCTAAAATGGATGAAGGAAAGGAAGAAGCCAATGACTGAAAATTTTGATGGATCAACACTTAGTTATTAGGGAATTATCCCTTGGGGGTCAATGAATAAAGAAACATCATAATTGGTAGATGGGTAAGGGGGATTATAAAACTTTAATCTTTGAAAGACTTAAAAGACTTAATTAAGGAAAATTTTGAAAAAAGGAGATTAGGGAGTTGGAACACAGAAGATGGGAAGGCATAAGAGCAAGGGAGTCATCAAAAACCAACATATTTGACAAGAGGAACACATAGGAATTTTAGGCTTTAGAATTCAAGGATCGAAGGGAATAAGGAGATTGTAGGGAGGAAAAGGAAACTTGGATGGCTTGAAAGGCAAAAAAAAACCTTAGTAGATTTTTCAAAGAGGATCAAGGCGGAATTTAGAGACGATATAAAATGTATGATGACAAGGGGGTAAGCAAAACCCTAAAAATCTAACAAAGCAACACTTAGTCAAATTTGGATTTGTAGCTTGGATTTTTTGACTAAGGCAAGCACAAGGGAACATTAATACAACATCTAGAGGCACAATAAAAATTAGGATTACCCATTCAAACTTTTTTAGATTGGTTATCCACAAGGGGTCACACACTACTAAGACACATGAAAGGATGGGACTTAAGGAAAAAATTACATGAAAAAATTGAGTCCCAACAAGTGGATTCCACTAACTTCGGTAAGTGACAAGTGGAAAGATGCTAAAAATGGACACCAAACAAGAAACTATCACATGATACGAGCACATCACACTAGTGTCTAGATAATTTCAGCTAGAAAATGAAAAGACACTAGAAAATCACAAGGATAATTCAAAGGTGACATAAATATTTATAAAAAGAGACTACAAGAAATAATAAGTAAGAGCCTTGAGAAAAAAGAAAGCCTTATGAAAGTGCTAAAATGAACCTAAGACAACACTAAGGGAAAGAACACCAAAGTGGACAAAAACATAGTGTAAAATTATAAGGGTATGCAATTATTGAGGTTACATTTTTCCTCCAATTTAGTGGGCTTGTGAAGCTACATGAATATGTATGCTAAAGAAAAATGAGAAAAATTGGAAAGGAAATAAGGTCACAATACCAAAAGGATATTGTAGAGGATGTAGAAAGATCATCAGGTAGAGGAACCATGCCCCTAAGAACTTGCAAAATAAATACATTAAATATGAAAACTTGCACAAAATAACAATGTTAAAGAAAAACATAATCATACGATACCATGACATTAGATTATCAAAAACATATATATTGAAATATAAGCAACTATACAAAGGAGAAAAGCACATAAAAAATAAACAAAGAAAAAAATTGAGTCAATAGAGTGAAAGAGAACTCGACATGTAAGGTTGTCTCAATACAATATGTCATCCCCAAAATACAAAAAAATAAAGAAAATAAAAAATAGAATAATTCTTACATGGAGAGAAGAATATAAAGAGGTGATTGATTGCTTCAAGGAGAGAATACATACATGAATATAGGGAAGCAATCAACATGAGAGAGAGTACATCACTCAGGTACTAGCTCTCTCTCACTAGGGGTTATGTAAATCACAATACCCTTATGGATGATGAGATAGAAAGTTATATTATGTGAGTTGACCATGGGTGTAAAAGGTAAGTTTAATTAAGCACACATGCTAGAAAGTTGTATTATTATAGGTGACTCATAGACTACCAAGGTAGGATATATGAAACTACACAAGCTAAAATTTTATTATGCTAGGTGGCTTACATGCTACCAATACTATAGGGAATGCATAATTCATGGAGAGTAATAATGAACAATGCTACATGGGACATAAACAAGCAATTCAATAAGGGAAAAAATAAGCAATACTGCAAGGGATGAAAGTAAAGTAAGGTGTGTGTATGGAGGAAAATGTGAGTACGATATATGCCCCCATTAAAATATGAACATGTATAATATATAAATATTTTAAGGTAAAGAAAAAAGGGAAGAAAGAAGAGGGGAATCCTTAGGAAGCATGTAGATCTCCAAAATAAGTTGTTCATACCCCCAAGAATATGGGTGAGGAAAGCCACAAAAAATACTATTGTGTTGTTACCAAAAAGAAAGTATAGTTGCATGCGAGATTGTACCACCATGAATGATAACAATAAAGGAAATAAAGTTATAGGTACTACATGGTGGGTGGAAACACAATATAATAGACTAGAGGAAGAGGAATATTTAGAATTTGATAGAGGTGAAAATCAATGTCACTTATCATGCAAAGACGAGATAGGTTTGTCAATAGAAGGAAGTATGATGGAACTTGTGTCAAAAAGGTGGTGTAATTTATGTTGCAAGGCTTGAAATTCACTAGTGGAATGGATGAGGACTTTATCTTATGCATAGAAAGGATTTTTTTTTTAATATGTTTAGGAAATTTCTTACATGTAGTAAGAGGAAGAGCGATCAAGTGGGCCTTGAGAAGAAAAAACAAGATATAGTATTTGTGACCAATGACATAGTATAGGTTAACTACACTTGATCCATACGGATTTGAAGCATATTTAATCCACTAAGCATCAATCCCTATAATATATTCAATGTAAACAAAGACAAAGAAGCCATTAATCTAACATGTTATAACATGAAAGCTTGACAAACATCTATTCTAAGACATTGAAACTTATCCTATTGGGGGAGTGGTGTCACATTGATGTGGAATGGTGACCCTTTCCCAATCGCTTGGATAATATGAGTCTTTCCAATCAATTTTATTGATTAAAATTGATGGAAATTGATGAAAAATATGAATGAAAGCATGATTAAAGCTAGATTAACATGATAAAAGCTAAGAAGATCAATGTAAATGTATGCAAAGCTATTCTAAATGCGCACAAGATTCAAATATGCAAGCCCTAGATTCAAAAATATACTAAATGAATGCAACTAAGTTACCATGGAAGCCATTAATGGATGCTAAGCTAAAAATGCATGAAAATTAACCTAAAATGCTTTTAAAAATAAAACATGGATGCAAATGAGAGTGATTTTCAACAACATAAGTTTGCTCTGAAAAGGTGGATCCCTATTCAATAGATGCAAGGTCTATTTATAGAATATGAAAAGAGAAACCAATGGTCAAGATTGAAAGAATCAATCAATGGTCAAGATGGAAGGAAGATAGAGGCATGGATCATGGATTCCCATCAAGGGTTGAGAATGCAAGTTGATATTTAATCAAGGGCTCACAATCATCCAAAGAAGAACACTTTCAAAACTTGCAAGCAAGAAGTTTGTTACAAGGAAGAATATTCATTTTTTCAAATGAGTGAAGAGGGAAAGAATATTCCATGAGAATATTTCCTTTTGGAGGATTGTGCAAAGGAGGAATATTCTCAAGGAATATTCTCTTGCAAGTGGGAGAGGTAGATTTAATTAGTAAATTGATAATTAAAACAAAGTTTCAATTATGCCATTTAGAGGAATTTAGGATATCCATTAAATAATTACCTTATTTAATGAAAATGGGTGAAAATAAATTTAATTAAATAATTAAGATTATTTAATTAAATGAGAGGACTTAGGGTGTTAAAATTAAATATTTTGATTTATTCAATTTAACAAGATGAAAGCTTTGCATGAAAGGGGTATGAATTAACCTAATTAGATTAATCAGATTAATAGGTGAAAATGATGCAATTAATTAAATAGCTAAGCTAATTTAATCAATTAAGCGAAAAGAGGATGGGTTTTAGGATAAAACGGTGTTAGTTAATCAGATTCGAGTGTGTGATATCATTCAAGACATTTTTAAGTGTCTACATTATTGTTTAAATTGAGGAGTAGGAAGCAACCATTTCTTTTGTGGAGAAATATGTAATTCTTAAAAAGAAGAAATCATAGAAATATTAGACAATGGAGGAGGGGATGTAGATAGAGAAGAAGGATGGTAACTTAAATCTACTATAGAGAAGTGTGGTGTCAATCCATAGGGACCTTAAA
Source organism: Sequoia sempervirens (assembly GCA_007258455.2). Classification (NCBI taxonomy): domain Eukaryota; kingdom Viridiplantae; phylum Streptophyta; class Pinopsida; order Cupressales; family Cupressaceae; genus Sequoia; species Sequoia sempervirens. Next base: position 30,156,386 of record VDFB02373365.1, read on the forward strand.
TCCTTGTTCCATACCCTCAAGACCATTTCCTTTGTATCCATGCATAAAAATAATTTTGAATCCAAGCTCATAATGTGTCTAAAAATTAGGAAGACAAAAAAGAATCAACATCACTAGCCTTGATAAAATGAGGTGTGTATCCACATGTTGGAGGAGTACCAAAATTCATAGAAGAAGAAGGATTGGTTCTAACATAAAAAAGTACTAATAATTAGTGAATTTAGGAATGTGAAAGTGAGAAGGGTTAACCTTATATTCACCATGCCAATGGGAGGTGAATTCTAAGTGGCCCTAGTCATCACCAAGATATGCATTTTTAGAAGAAACATCATGATCAATAGAGGTTGATGATAGTATTATGATTTTTTTTGTAGAAGGCACAAAATTATGAAAAAGAATAAAGATTAGGCTTCATGTGACTTGATTCAATTTTTTATAGTGAAAGGGGTCAAGATAAACTTTGATTGTATATAATTTACCATTATAAATAAATTTAAGAGATTGATGAAGGGTAGATGGTACTGCACCAACGATGTAAATACATAGTCTACTTAGAATAATATTATAAGAAAGCCTCCCCAACATGATATGAACCTTGCTAGGTAATATAATGGGGCCTACAATAACAAGAAATACAATAGTTCCTATAGTCGGTTATGCCATATTATCAAAACCATTGATGTAAATTTTTGAAGGAGAAATACAAGAAACATCAATATTAATATAATTGAGGTGGTCTAAATAATATACATTAAGACAAAAAAAAATTATCACTAAGGGTTTTCTTAATCTCACTCAAGTTTATATAAACAATAATCATAAGAACATAATTATTATTTTAAATTTTAGGATAAGGGAGTTTAGAGGAATGAAAAGTGATCTCAATAGAATTATAATGAATACCTTTTAGAAAAGAAGTCGCATCCATGGGCTTCATGGAAGTTTAGATGGGCATCTTATACAAGGAATATTGAAGGAAACTATAATGGGAATGTGAAATTTGTATTAGGTCCCAAATAGAGGTCTTAGCTTGTGTAGCCTAAAGATGCTTAATAAGATCATATTGTTTGGAATTCTCAATAGAAGGATGAGGAGGTGGTGGAAGAAAAATATTTGGAAGAAGGGAAATATGGATAGGAGTAACTTATTGTTTTGACAAGTGTTAAATATGTGGGATACAATATGGTAGTTAGTATCCACATGAACATTATACTCCATATGTTCAACAAAATGAGAGAAAAATAGAAGGTTAAGGACTATTCAGGAATACCTCAAATAATCATAATAGGATGAGAAGGTGGAGGTGAATTAGTTGTTGCATGCACATTAATTTTAGGAATAGAATATTTTTTTGGACATAAATAGACTTATCCAACATACCCATAATGGTGGGATAAAACAATTGATAATTATTGCATTAATTGACCATTTTTAAAAAAGGAATATATGATGAAGGAGAAGAAAATGTAGAAGTATGCTCAACATCTACTTGTAGAGGATCTTATGTGAGTTGAGACTCTCAATCCATTAGTTATTCATCTCTAGAATGGAGATCATTGAGTGAAGAGAAGGTAAATAAAGAATTAAAATTATTTCATCCTCTTGCACTAGAATATCCTCAAAAATACAAGGAATTTCAAGAGAGGGATCAAAAGAATATAGTGACATAGGAAGAGCTAAGTCACCATCATATGAATATAATGAAACATCTTAAATTTTTTGAGTAAAGATAGAATGTGATGGAAGAAAAGAAGATAAGAATTTCATTTAGAAGGAAAGAAAAGGAGATATAGATGAAGTCAAATGAAGGCCACTATATTTCTCCTTAAGGATTTTTTTTTCTCTTTGAACCCAAAAAGGTGTAATTATTTTGGTTCAAAAAAATGTAAAAGAGGATAAAATATTATTTAGCTAAGATGTATTATCCAAATATATTTTTCTACTTCTACATTACAATTGAAACTAGTTTTCTATTGTTTAATAAATTAGATCTATAATCCAAAAAGGTATTATTTACTAGAAAATAAAATAATAATTTATAGAATCAAAAAAAGGGAAGAAAGTAACCTTGTTCCAAATGAATAAGCTCATTATCTAGGATGATAGCACATTATGTAGACATTTATGCATTGCACTATCATTTATATACTAATAACATTGAGAAAATTCTAGAAAATATATGATTCCAATCCAACCGATCACCTAGTTTGCAAAACTAGAAATGGAAATACACCAACATATACTATATACTAAAAATATAGAGAAATAAACTAAAAAACATGATTTACATGATTTAAATGAAGAATATGAAGGAATATATAAAAAATAAAGCACTTGCAAAACTCTATATGGTTGAGTTCTCTCAAGATACCTACAAAGACAAGGGGAATGGAAAATGTTTGGGGCTATTTGGGGTTTTCCTTTAGTTAAAACCATATATTGGTCTTTTTACCTCCATAACAACCAAGATAGAGAGATTGAAAAATAGCATGTGTTATTAATCTAAGTGCATATAGAAATAATAATAATGAGTAAATATGTTGCAAGTATGATGGTGTTGTCATTGATGTCAACAGGAAGTCTATTGAATAGTGTTTTCATTGATGTCAACTATGCGATAAAGATGTTGAGGATATTGAGAAAATTAGGAAAAAGGGGAAAATAGGTTGTGCATGTGTAGTTGAGACCTTGAGGAAATGTTGTGAGTACATGGGGCTATCTTTTTGTAAAGATGAGTTGGAATGATGAAATGAGCTAAGATGTTGTCTCTAGTACTTGTTTTTCAAGTGCTTTCGAGGAAATCTAATAAACAAAGTAAATTGTGTTGTGCAAGAGTTCATAACTTATTCCCTAGTATTGTGCTATGTGTTTATTCTATGTTGATGCTATGCCTATGCAAATATTAAAGGTTATTAAATGTTGTCATAGGTTACTATATTCAGAATTTGGGTTTCTGGATCGTTGTACAGTGCGAGATATTTTCACCAATGTGTGAACCAGTTGTTCAATGATGTTTTCTATGGCCCGAGAGAAATGTATTTGCTCCATGTTTCTCTACTATTTGGATTTAGGTTGTGTGGACTTGGGAAGTTTCTTATAATGCTTGTATCTTTATGTATTCAAGGTTTTACTTGATTTGATACAGTACAAAGTGAGTTTCATTTATCGGTATGCAAGTAAGGGTTACCGGTTATTCTAAGTTGAAGTATTTGAATGATGCGAGGTTGATGAATCTCAAGTAGTTCTTGAATTAGTCTAGATCATGTTCAAGTAAATTATGTTGTCTAAAAATTTTGGTGTACAGATTGATTTGAGGAAGCACGTACTTAATGATTACAATGTTTTGCATGGGTGTTGGCTGACCTTGTGTTGAACACTACATGCGAGGCTTGTAGAATCATGTTGAAGTGTGTTGGGATCTATTTGGGTCCTAATTAAGGATTTATGTAGGTCACCTTTCATTCCTATCCACCGTGGGAATTTTTAGGTGCCAACCTATTTTGAATTTATGTGTATAACGGTTAGTTGTCGACATTGAAGAAGGTTTCTGAGGTTGAGGTTGATATAAATACGTGATGTGTTGTTGTGAGTTAAGGAAATGAATAAATGTGAAGCAATATATATGTAAGATCAATGTGAGTGAAGTGTGTGATGCAAATTTCGGCGAATGTGTTAGGGTTCCTGAAGGCAGTGAGCTGAAGGCATTCGAAATCATTCAAGCAAGAATGTGAGATTGTTGGAGCATTGTGATGGATTTCCTTGTTGCATTGATAAATGTTCTCCATGTAATATTCTTCTTCTATCTTCTTGTATTTCTTTATGTGGTAGTGAGCCCTGGCTATGAGCCCTGATTGTGAGCCCTTTTGGATAGTGTTTCCTATTCTAGCAGTGAGCCCTTGTACCGGTTTTGATATTACTTATATTTTGAGCTAATCCTCGTCATGTTTTTTCCCTTATTGGGTTTTTCGCATAAATATGGTGTTCTCTTGTGTATGATGTTTTGATTTTAGTTTTTTATGTGCATTTCATGTTTAATCATACTAATAGAATAAGGATTTAATTAATGCTTGTGGATCTGATTACTATTAAGGGTTTTGAATTTTTAATTTTCTACAACTGATTCACCCCCCTTCTTAGTTGTCTTGTTCATTTCAACAATTGGTATCAAAGCAAGGTTCCTTGAAGAAGATCTTAACCACTTAATGTAGATTAAGGATGGTGAACAAGATTGATTTGGAATATCCTAGATTCGATGGCTTAGATTATGCATTCTAGAAGACAAAGATGGAAGGATATCTATCTACTCAGGGATATGAGATTGAGAAGGCTTATCAGAATACATATACTCCACCTCCGAATGGTCCAAGTACAAGTACAAAAATCAAGGCACATGAGATCAATGCTAAGGAAAAATTTATTATTGTGAATAGTCTTTCAAGTACTAAATTAGTAAAAGTTATGAGTTTGAAGACTGCTAAAGAAGTTTGGGATAAGCTAGAAAGCATTTATGAAGGAGATCAAAAGGTCAAACAAGCAAAGTTGCAGAACTTGAAGGACAAGTTTGAAATGATGCATATGTCCAAAGATGAAACAATTAAAGGCTACATACAAAGAGTTGATGAGTTGGTAAGTGCTATGAGAGGTCTTGGTGCAATAGTTAAATAATCTAAAGTAGTGAAGAAAGTTATCAAATCACTTCCAAACTACTACAATGAAAAGGTATTTGCTATTGAGGAAACTATTGATTTTAACAATTATTCCAGAGATCAGTTGATTGGTACTCTAACTACATTTGGAATGAGAAAATTGAAGAAAGGAACAAAAGCTTAGACTGCTTTCAATGCTAGTAAATCAGAGAAGGTTGAAGATTCAAGTGAAGAAGATCTTGATGATTTGGAAGCTAACTTTGTGAGGAAGATGAAAAGGGCACTAGTAAGTACAAAGGTAAATTACCTTTCAAATGTTTTAGTTGTGGTGACATAGGTCATTATGCTTCAAGATGTCCAAAGAGAGATCTAAACAATAGGAACAAGGAAAATAAAGGAAAAATGATTAATAGAGCTTACTATGTGAGAGAAAATGTTGGTATTTCTGATGATGAATCTGATTACAAAGATTTTGGTGATGATGGATGCTTGTTTTTGGCTATAAAAGAAGAATCTGGTTCTACTAACCTTGAAAGTTGTGTGATGGAAAGTATTCTAGAGATAAAGGATAAGGTTGAAGGTACTTTGGAATCTTCTTTTCATGTCAAAGAGGATAAGAATTACTAGGTTGTTGATAATGTATGCTCTAATCATATGACCAGAGACAAAAGTTTGTTAAACTTGAAAATTATGATGGAGGATTAGTTAAATTTGGAGATGATTCAGGAGCTAATATTTTTGGAATAGGTTCAATCAGTTTTGATGGCAAGCACAATAATGATCACAACGTTTACTATGTTAAGGGATTAAGAAAATATTTTGAGTGTTGAAAAAATGTGCAACAAAGGGTATAATCTTGTGTTTAAGGATGAAGCATGCGAGATACAGAAAGGGTCCAAAACTATGATTGTTGTTGATAAGAGAACATATGGAAACATCTAACAACTCAAGGGCGTTGGTGGTCATTACTTTATGTCTCAGATTAATGATAGTTGGTTATGGCACCGAAGGATGTGTCACATGAACTTTGATAATTTGGCAAGAACTAGTTTAGTTCATATAGTAAGAGACTTACCTAGAATTACAAAGCCTATCAATGTTGTTTGTGAAAGTTGTCAATTTGGAAAACAAACAAGGAGTAGCTTTAAGGGAAAGGAAAAATCTACTACCAGACTACTAGAATTAGTGCATACAGATCTTTGTGGTCCTACAAGGGTGAGAAGTCTACAAGGTGGTAAATACTTTATGCTTTTGATTGATGATTATTCTAGAATGACATGGGTTAATTTTCTTAGAGAAAAGTCTAATGCATTAGATAAATTCAAGGAATTTAAAGCTGGGCTGAGAATGAAATGGATCTAAAAATAAAATGTTTAAGGTCTAATAGAGGTAATGAATTCACCTCCAATGAGTTTAACATGTTTTTTGAAGTTCATGGAATAAAGAGGCATTTGTTTTCCCCTAGAACTCTTCAGCAGAATGGAGTTGTTGGAAGGAAAAACAAAAATATTCAAGAAGTTACAGGAACTATGATGAAAGAGACAAATCTATTGCAAGTCTATTGGAGAGAAGCTATTCATACTGCTATTTACATACTTAATAGAGTTCAAGCCAAAGCTAATAGTAGAAAGACTCCTTAAATGGGAAAATATATTTTATGGTAGTATTGCATCAAATTGTGTCATAAATGACCTTATAGGACATATAGGTGAGTAGGTGGGAGTGTATAGAGAAAAATGTGGGAGTCTTAGATTGTCAAGGGTTGGAGGTTGTGGATACCACATTCCTTAGCCATTGTTAGGATGTCAAAGAGTGAGGTTTGGAGGTGACATGTAATAGGCACCAATTTGAAAGGAAGCCTACATCTCCAAATTTGATCGGAAGTATAGGGGAAATTATTAGGTAGTGGAGTTTGAAGGTGCACAAGATAAGGTATTGACATAAGGGGATGGGAAAAAGTATGACTCTAATAAATTACCAGTAACTTTTGCGAGTCAAGCATGATAAGAAACAAGTACCAATATAGAAGTAAGGCCACAAATTTGACTTTGATATGGTTTTTAGTGAAAAATAATGAGTTATGATTCAAGATTCAAGATTCAAGTATGATATGTGAAGGGTAATTGGGGAAGGGGAACTCCAAAATTTTGGCACTAACAAAAGTCTTGAGTATTTAATACAAATTTTCAAGAATAAAAGTTGGAGGATAACACACATACCCCCTTTTTCATACAACTACTCTCAACAAAATAAAATGCATTGGAAATGAAATAAATCAGATTTTAAAATTTGCAACATGAACACTAGTTTGTTCATTCAAAACTGCCTGCAACAACAACAAAATCTTCTCTAAATTGATTTTACCAATAGTGCAGCCTCTTGGGATGATAAAATTAGTCTCAAAAATAATATTAAAAACAATAATAAACCTTAACCAATATGATTTATACATCATAAAATAGGATTGATCTAAACACATAATTTATGCAAGCAAAATCATAGAAATTCTCATTGAAATTTAAAACAACATTACAAAACAATAGGCCAAGCCTATTGGCTCCTCATTAAAGGATCCCAATATGATTCAGGTATGATATTATACCTGCAACAATGGTGTATTACAACAACATATGGCTTCCACAAGCCTTCCTCAAACTCTCATATCTTCATCTCCCCAAAACCTCATCTTGTAGCTTCAAAATCAATCTTCCACTAAATCAATCGTCAAACATGGTCTCAAAGGACCTCTTTGATGGTTTCTTCACCTTCTCACACCTACAACAAAAATTCTACCAAAACATAGTCTTCAAATCTGAAAACTCTCTCCTTTTCCTCCAACTCCCTTTCTTCATCCTCCCCCCAAAATCCTGAAATGAAATTAAAATACTTGATATTTTTTGCACAACATGAAATGACATTTCATTTAATTTGGGATCATTTCCCTCCCAAATGGCACAACCTATCCTCCATATTCCCTCCAAATTGGCTTTGAAATTCATGAAAAGACAAAGAGAAAGTGCTCTTACAATGTTATGAAAATTTGCTCAAAATAGGAGATTCTTGTCATACCACTATCTCCACAATATTCCTTTCAAATTCAAATATTTTTAACTCCAAATTTGAGTGCCCGAATTTGAAGAAAATAGTTTTTTCATAAATAATTTATTGCATCAACATATGCCTCTCATTTCCAACACCCAAGTTTGGGTAGGTGAAGGGTCACTAGGAGATGCCACCGAAATGGCATTAAATTCACCAAAAATCCCATGAAAACTTGTCAACTCATTTTTCAAGATAAATGACATTATTTCAATTATTCCAAACATTATTCCACTCAAAATATTAATCTACTAAAAAAAAAAAAATCTTTTAGTTGATGAGGATAGCCTGTCAACCATGGATGCTCCTGCATCAGACACCCAAGGTATAAAATTTTTGTGAGCTTGGTCTCACAAAATGGAGTTGAATGGTAGAACCATCCTTTCAGGTTGTAAACAACCATCAGAAAACTCCATTACTGAAATTGGTACCTCCAATGAGTTCTTCTTTCTTTTCTTCTAGCATCTAGTTGGAACAAGCTTCCTTCTTTGACAACTTTTCTCTACACTGAACCTCCTAAATGTGGAATAAATTCCTCCATAAAAAAAATAACTCCTCCAAGTGTAACTCACATTCTCCTCTAATCTTATGAGATTCAACCCTCCATAGTCTAGCCACCTCCACCAAAATGCATCTGCACTAAACTCGAAAACACCATACCAATCATCACTAGCAAATTCTTCCTAAACTATCTCATTTGAATTCACTAAATTATCCAACTAAACATGAAAATAATTAATAAGAAATTTTACCTTCCCATTAATTTCTACAACATCACTCTCAACCTCATTAAATCTCACATTAAATTATGATTTTACCTCATTACCTTCTATTGCAACTTTTGCTCTACCTACAATCAATGCATTCCACTCTTCCTCTACTTCTACAATCTTCTTCAATAAATCATCTCTCTCTTTTTCTTCTATGTCCTCCAAAGTACTCTATTGTGTTGCAACTTCATTATACTCACATCCATTTTTATAATAACATTCAAAAAGATTAAAATTTTCATCAACTACTTTCATTGTTGCAATTCTTTCTTCTCTGTCACTCATCATATCAGTCAAATACAAATCAGATTTGGTTTGAACCTCATAAAAATCTGATATTTCTCTTTTCCTTACTACTGCAACATAATTTTTAGCTTCCTCATATCCATCCATCCCATTCATGACATTCATATGCAAACTAGAATCATCAATGAACTCACAAAATACAAGCTTTATCTTTTCTTTAACTATTGCAACTTGGTTTTCCCTTTCTTCAATGCATTCCATTTCACTAAACTCTTTTGTTGCTGCTGAAACCTATTTAATATTTTCTACACTTTTCTCCTCCTTCTCATCCTTTACTAAAATCTCACCATCTTTCTTCATACTATTCTCAAAGCATACTTCTACAATATTTTCTCCATCCTGTTCACTTGCATACACAACTATGAAAAACTTGTTACCTTTCTTCTTTGACATTTCATCAAAAACTTTCCACACACTCAATATTCAGCCTCTCAAGTATATATTGCCTCACACTCGGTGATCTGTCTACACACAAATCACACATATTCTACCCCCAGGTCTTGGTGCAAACTGCCTCACATTCGACGCTCTGCTTGCACACTCAAGAACTCCTGATTTGATACCACTAATGTAAGAGGATAACACACATACCCAATTTTTTTATACAACTACTCTCAACAAAATAAAATGCATTGGAATGCAACAAATCAGATTTTAAAATCTGCAACATGAACACTAGTTTGTTCATTCAAAACCGCCCAACAACAACAAAATCTTCTCTAAATTGATTTTACCAATAGTGCAGCCTCTTGTGATGATAAAATTAGTCTCAAAACTGATATTCAAACCAATAATCAACCTTCACCAATCTGATTTATACATCATAAAATAGGATTGATCTAAACACCCAATTTATGCAAGCAAAATCATAGAAATTCTCATTGAAATTCAAAACAACATTACAAAAAAATAGGCCAAGCCTATTGGCTCCTCATTATATAATATGATTTAGGTTTGATCTTATACTTGCAACAATGGTGCAGTACAAAAACATATGGCTTCCACAATCCTTCATCAAACTCTCCTATCTTGATCTCCCTAAAACCTCATCCTATAGCTTCAAAACTAATCTTCCACTAAATCAATCTTCAAACATGGTCTCAAAGGGCCTCTTTGATGCTTTCTTCACCTTCTCACATCTGCAATAAAAATGCTACCAAAAAATAGTCTTCAAATCTGAAAACTATCTCCTTTTCCTCCAACCCCCATTCTTCATCCTCCCCCTCAAAATATTGAAATGAAATGAAAATACTTGATTTTTTTTGCACAACATGAAATGCCATTTCATTTCATTTGGGATCATTTCCCTCCCAAATGGCATGACCTAGCCTCCATATTCCCTCCAAATTGGCTTTGAAATTCATTAATATAGAAAGAGAAAGTGCTCTTACAATGTTATGACAATTTTCTCAAAATAGGAGATTCTTGTCATACCACTATCTCCACAATATGCCTTTCAAATTCAAATATTTTTAACTCCCACTTTGAGTGCCCAAATTTGAAGAAAATATTTTTTCATAAATGATTTATTGCATCCACATATGCCTCCCATTTCCAATGCCCAAGTTTGGGTAGGTGAAGTGTCACTAGGAGATGCCACCGAAATGACATGAAATTCATCAAAAAACTCATGAAAACTTGTCAACTCATTTTTGAAGATAAATGGAATTATTTCAATTTTTCCAAAAATTATTCCACTCAAAATATTAATCTACTAAATAAAATAAAAAAAATTCTTTTGGTTGATGAGGATAGCCTATCAACCATGGATGCTCCTACATCAGAATGGTATTGGAGGAGGCTCAAGTTTGAAACTTTGGTGCATGGAAGTTTTATAAGGCATAGGGTTAGGGTTTCAAGGTTCAAAAGAATGGTATGTCAACATTGGAGGGTCCAATGGTTTGATAGCTTGCACACAATTAGGAAATTTATTACAAAATACCTAAACATAAATTTCCTATAAAATTGAACAAATGAGGGGTACACAAGGGAATGACACTTCAAAAAAAATGGTAAGTAAAGACCCATACAAATATTTATCACATTAGTTATATATGGTGGAAAAACCAAAAATAAACCACATAAAGGACTAGGACTCAAGAAAAATAAGGCACTACAGGCTTGTGTCCCAACATGTAGAAATGCATTAGTAGGTAGAAATTAGATATAGTAACTAGGAGAAAGTACACAAGCATACATCTACCTTGAGAGTACACTATATATATAACACATTGATTAATAAAATAAATTTTCCTACTCTCATATTCTTCTTTGTCTAGACCTATTTCCTCCTCATTGCTTTCACATGGATAAATTACATTTAGCTCCTCATCTAAAATGTTCCATCGAAAACATGGGATTTGAACCATTAGTATCAAAGTCGATCATCTTGCATGTCTTAATTATAAATATCTAAGTATATGGTCCAAATACATCAAACAATAAGATCCATTGATTTATTTGCAAGTTATTTTAAATAAGTTTAGATATAGCTCATGAAATGATTTAATATGAAATTTAAAATATATTAAAGGAAAATGAAAATTTTCTTAGACAAGTCAAAGAATTCCTCAAATGGGTGGTTTCATTAGAACAATCATTAGGTAAATATTTTGATGGTCAAGTCCTTGGGATATATTGCAAGTGAGTTTATACATTCTTGTGTTTGAGGGAAATAGATGTAGTAGATAACTAGTGAGACCAAATAGGAATATTTCTCTATGAATAAAATTTTGATGAAGATAAAGATAAATATTGTACTTCCCAAAGTCTCTTCACTCATAAAAAAGTGATGACAATTTCATGTGCTCCAGGAGGAAGACTAGGTACAAGGAAGATATACTTGACTACTTAATTTTTTTTTAAGTCTTCAAGGATTAATATCATCTTGAATATTTATATGATGACCACTACATTGAGCAACATCGGCTATGTTAAGGACATGCCAAGTTAATCTATGCCTACACCAATGCCAATTTCACAACCTTTAAGAAAAATTGTGCACATTAAATTCAAAGTAACATATTCAAATACCATAACAACCTATGACCATAAATTTAGTCCAAACTAAAGCTAGCCAAGATCAAGTTGATGGGAGAATCCTATCAATATGTGATTATGATTAAGGAATAAAGACTATAGGGAAAATGAGACACATCAACTATTCCAAAGAAAACACCTTCTTTGGACATGATTTATTTTTACAAAGAAGTATATGGTGTGAGAGACATAAATCTAATAGTCACTCTAATGTAAACTAGACCATCTAAAAAATAACCTATTAATGCACACAACAACATAGGTTTTTCATGAGCCAAAGGTGGATAACTTGGAACACAAAGCTTCTCGTCTTCATGCAATAGAGTACATATTAGATTCATAGATGAGAATGTAAGGTTAGATATTAGTTTTTCTAGTTTATGGTGATAACATGAAGAACATTATTCCTAAAGCTATTGTCATTTGCCTAAATTTTCTAATCATTCCTTATTCATGGCCTTATAGTTTAGGATGGATTAATTCTTGCAACACAAGAAGTATATATCACATGTCAATATCACTTCTCATATTATTTTCATCCTTTTTGTGAGGATATAATATGTGACATCATACCAATGGATTCTATTGTCATAATACTTGGGCATCCCTACTTGTAGCCAAGGTGTTTACATAGCCAATCCTTAGAGCATCACCATAATAGTGGGTAGTAAGAGATATTAGATTCCTAAGGTAATTCCATTAGTCAAACATGTTATGTATCCTCCACATCATATTGCAAAACTATACTTTAACAAAATTAGGATGATTTAATTTAGGAAGAGGTGAATGATATGCATGATCCTACTTAAATATATGTGCCTACATTAATTCCATGCACAATAGTGTAAAACCCCACACACAACTCTTTGTAACATGCATAATATGCACAACACTTAGAACCATGTTGTGCATATCATGTCATTCCTTATATCACATGAAACCCTTTTCATTATGCACCATTCACACAACATTAAGGATCATGTCCCATGTCTTTTGTCGATAACTTTGTCTACATAATTATACATTAGTGTACATAGGGTACATAGTTTAAAACTTAGCATAGAATGTTGTGTAGTATCTTAGAACCTTGTGCAACAATCCTAAGCACCTTCTTTAGTTGTTTAATGGATTGCCACTTGTCAGTACATTGTGCAATACTAATCCTAATTGACAAAAGATGTTCAGTGACACATGGAATGCCAAATTTTTCAACTTACACAATGACCAAGTTATTTGCGATCATGTAAATTATAAATGCACATTTGTAATATAAGCATATAGACATAGCAAGAAAATATTATATAGGATATATAGGAGAAAATAAATCACAATGAATCTCCCTTGAGATCAATAAAATAATTTTTTCTTGTTCTTGTATTCTTCATTTTCTAGACTACTTATATCTACATTTCCATACAACACATTTAGGTCCTCATCTAGAGTGTTTTCCCCCAAACCATGTGGGATCTATATCAATTAGCCTACATGATAGGTTATTCTTAATTCATGGATTTTTTAGAGTTCATCATTCATTGGAATGTGTAGTTTTAAGTGCACCTCTCATTCTATAATGGTTTTAGTCCATATTAAAAAGGTAATAGTTGTTATTGCACATTTAAAATTGTGTCAAGGTAATATGCAAGTGTGTGGGATCTCAAAATCTAGTGGTGGAGATTTATAAATATAAAGGGACAAAGCACACAATTGTACTAACTATGAATTAGTGCCATGAAGAACATATGCTCACTCTTACTAGAGTTTTTCACCCTAAGTTGGATTTTCTCTAGTTATAATCTTGTGTGCATTATAATTGGTTATATGTGTATCCAATTGTTATTTCTGTGTTGGTGAGATGTCTATATTTTCCTTAATATGAACATATCATGGTGTGTATATGTGGTATCCATTATTAGTGATTATGATTCATATTAATGGTTTTTTGAAGTTCCTTTCAATAATTTTGTATTTACTTATATCAGTGTGAGGTTTAGCCTCCTCATTTACAAATCAACACACATAAATTCTTAGGGTTGTGTTGAGTCAAGCCATTTATGTGGATGATGAGTGGAAGTTTACAATTATGGAGGGAATGATTGATAATGATGAGGTAAAAGAAAACTAAAAGTGGGATGAGGTGGTTGATTGGTCAAGGTTTATTGACTGGTGGAAGGTTGAGGTGGAGAGGTGTTTCAATTTTTTTATGCTTCCTTTGCAATAGTAGGAGAAGGTTTGATTTGAGAAAATGGAGAAGGAGCTCTTAACGCTGGTTGTGATCTTACTCTCTTATATGTCTTGTTTATGGCCTTTAGTTGTCCAATTATGATAGGTAGGATATGAGTAGAAGTGGACTCCTTTTGCAATCCCTAATCTTTATCCTCTTGAGATTGTAAAATCTAAATTTTCTCTAAGACAAGAAAGTCACTAGGACTTTGTGTGGATGTTGTATGCTTAAATGATTGAGTGTTGTTTGGAGATCTTGAAAAAAAACATTTTTCTATTTTTGTAGAATTTTTTAATTACAATCTACTTGGAGGATGTGTATTTTAAAGGGAATTTTGTTTTACCATTTTTGTGATTTTTGAATGTTTATTTATCTAAGGTTGAATTAAATGTGCATAAGTAGTATAATTATAGAACTTGTTGATAATTTATAATACAAGAAGCCTATACTAACTGTTTGTAAGAAAATAAGCAATTTAAATGAACTTAATAAAAAAAAATGCTAAAATGACTTTCTTTTCTTTTTGTACTTTGTAAAATAAAATTGTAGCTAATATTAAGAAATGATTTACCTTCAATGCTGAAAAGAAAATAATTTATTTGCCGTTTACTTTGAGTGCCAATAATTTTATATTCTACAAGGGAAGCTTTTAAAAAAAATATATAAATTATAAGATAAGATTTTTTGAAGATATATATATTTTTTAGAGGCATAGACAACCTTAGGAAAGCAACACAAACAAATAACAAAAAACCTTTTCTTTCAATGATTTATTATATGTAATGATGTTCATGTAAATTATTTTGTATTTGAAGTTCAATTTTGAAGAAAACCTACTATGGAAATTAAGTGATTTTCCATTAATGCCCCTATATTCTACCTCTAATAAAATTCAAAGGACTCATAGAAGGATCCTATGGGGAAATTGTCGTGACATTGTTATGTTTTATGTTAATGTTGTGTATGTGAATTTTATTGTTGTTAAAGGAAAAATAACATAATTTATTCTCAAGGAAATAAACGTGTTTTATAATTTTTGATAGAATGAAATATGGAGAAATAGGCATATTCAATGATAAGCAAAAAAACAAGAAATAGACAAAGAAACAATAGAAAAATGATTCCTAATCTACCTTTCTTACTTTAAGAACTCATACACTAACAAATGAAACTATAGCTAAGGGAAAAGAATATTTCCTAATCTATAACAAAATAGTTACAATATATTAAGTGAAAAATCCCCTCCTAGAGCTAGATGGACTACAAATACATAACATATTTTCATATGATTGTATGCATCCTCAATAATCTTTTTTCTAGTTTTACTTCTACTTGATTAGCTAACTATAAATAGGAATTTAGAGAAAAGGGGAAGGGGAAAATATATTCCAAGGATGTGTAATGTCCCCTTCCTAGTGGCCATCATAGTGTCTATTTAGCCTTTTTGCTCTCGAAGGCTAGATGGAGAAATAAGGGAGAAATTATTAAATTAATTATTTTATAAGGTTATTAAATAAATAAAAAATAAAAAAGTAACCTTATATTTAATTAATTTAATATAATGACTCAAACTAAATTATTATTATTATAAAGTCACTAAAATAAAATAAAAGAATATTGGGGAAGCTTCTAGATGGCCACCCTAGACATGGTAAGAAAAGAATAAATAGATGGGGGTTGGTCGCCCTAGACTTGGTAAGACAAGATGCCTCTCTGGAAATGATTATACTATCTCCCTGACATGACCATTTACAACTTCAATGCACATTTCTGAATAATAAAGCAAACAACTACAAAGGATCACACAGTCCCTCTACATAACAATTATCTTCTTATCACTTCCACATTTCATATCCTGATATTCATAAGAATTGGAATCTTAACATATAAATAGCCCACTGTCCTGCATGTAGTTATAAGATACTTTTTCAAGTTTCAACAATGCATCATCCTTGCATATGAAATTATGGTAATGCCAACACTATCATGAATCACTCCCAAGTATTTTCAAATGAGACAATTCTACCTCCAATGACCTCTCAAATATCACACAAGTACACTGAAAATCATAAGCCAATCACATAAAGCTTTATGAAAGTAATCCTAGCACTGTTAGAATGCACACATGCCTATGCAATTATAACAAGAATGCTTACTTCATTGATTCATAGAGGTTTCAACAATAAGAGAATAATACTATAAAAGAGTTAAGAAGATATAGCTCATGTATGTATGTGAATACATATATAAGCTAGTGAATATATGAGTATACATTCTTATGCAAATAAATCTCAAGATCAACTAAGTGAGGGAATCCCTAATTTCTCCGTACGTACATGATAAACCATGATACATGAGAAGAGTGTCATCATTGAACCTAAACTTAATAAGGTAAGGTATGATTCAACATTTATTTATCTTTTTATAAAATTCCCAATTGATTCACAATACATAATATGCACATGTTAATTACAATCTACATCTATATATATAGCTCAAATGTTATAAAATATCTCAAATTCCATATTCATAAGAGAAAAGCTCACAAGAAATAAATTCTACTTTTGATTTTTACATCACATTTGACTCAATTTAATCATTCCTCTAACATTTCAATGGATATAGGTAATTAAATGCAAATGTGTATCTTCCTACTTGTTTTTCAAAGTATCTAATAAGCCATTTCCAAATTAAATGGTTTAATCTAAAAAAATAATAGATTTGCATGACATTTGTAAGAAATACTTCCAAGCAAAAATGTATACATTTTTAAGGAGTAAAAATTACCCAATTCACGTAACGCATATGTATATATATGTATATATATTCATATATATATGTATATATATTCATATATATATATATATATATATATATTTACATATTTATACCTATATTCAGAAATAAAAAATTTCTAATGCAAAAATATATCACTTTAAAATGGAAATTTTAAATCATTCCAAATCAGATTTTAATAACTATTCTTCTCGAAATTTAAAACTTGCTCACATACCTATTGTATTCATATATATATATATATATGAAGATATACAGAAAATTACGGTTTCAGCTGAAGTAATTTCATTTCAGATACACTAATTTTGTAAACAAACATTAATCATTGACCTACCAAGTTGTAGCTACAGGCTTATATTGAGTTACATTTTAATGTAATAATATATATATTTAAATAAATATGTATATATATATACACACTTTCAAACAAATACATTTGCAGTGAAATAGTATATACATCTACATCCAAATATATTCCATTCAATTTTTATAGTATGGTTCTTATACATTGGTATATATATATATATATATATATACATACATACAGTCGTTTACTTAATCCCTCTAGCAGGTTTTATTAGATATCCAAACTTACACATATATTTATACTTATATATAGATAAAAATATATATAATATGAACAAAGGATACATCTATTCCATATGTCGCTTGGTAAGACTCAATAAGAAATTGAATTAAGTTTTCCCTGGTCAGTGGATACAATGTAAGGACATTCTTTCTCGACAGATTTGTCAATAATTGTTTTATTTATTTTCTCCATTATTAGATGAATAAGCGAATGCGCACCAAAGGTGTATTTTTGCAATGGGGAGATATATTTCTTGTTTCAAATTCGTCAATGAATATTACTATGAATGAATCTGAATAAATTCTATTTAAAAAAATTGGCAATTTTTAGTTTTCAAAGTGGAGCATGAAATTCATCAAACTTAGTAAAGAATTATTTGGTTGTCAGAGGCCCAACCCCCTCTATTGAGGGTGTGTTGCCTGTGGAGGGTAGTGCCCTCTCCACAGGCCACGGCCTATGGAGGATGCTGCCCCCACAATGCAGCCATCCTCTTAGAGGATGCGTGGATGGGAAGCTATAAGCCTTCACATGATTTCAAATAATCTTACTGTAAATTTAATCTCAATTTCACCCTATTTGGTGATTTTTGAATCAAGCAAGGCATCAAATACTATAACCCAGTGATGCTATAATTATAATTACAGATGTATAAATATTGTTTGCATTTCTGATAAATACAAACATTTATCAGATAATATATATATATATATATATATATATATATATTTATTTTTATATATATCTGTGTGTGTGTATTACAAGGAGAATAAGCAAAAAGAAATAGGCTTGTACAGTCTTGTCACATAACATAATACAAAACTTATACGTTTGCAAACTAAATACATGATTTCCTCAAATATAAGCAATTGGGGTTTTTAAATAAATGAGTTCAATCTTTCCTCAAACAATCGTTTATCTACACATTTTGAAATTGAAAGCATTGGAGAAGAATTTGGAAACTTGGAATTCGCTTATAGTTGATTTCCTCTTCTTATTGTTGTTCCTCTTTCTTCCACTGTTCCTATTTTGCTGTGCTTTTAGAAACCTACTTCCCAGTGCCCATTTTCAATTATATTTTGCAGAGAAAACAAGAAAGATTATGAAAACAATTGTGTGTCTTCATTATAGTTTTCCCCCCTTTTTAAAGATTTCTCCCCAAATTTTCCAATAACTGAATCTTGAAAAAAAATAAAAAATAAAAAAATATTTTATGCAATATATTTATCCCCAACAAATAATAAAGGATACCATTTTAATTGCAATTTAAATATTTATTCCAAATAATTAATAAGGAAATATCATTCAATAGTGAATAAAATAATTATTCTAAATAACAAGAATTATCATTTATTTTCAAAATTAAATCTATAATTAAATTATAATAAATTCATTTTGTTTCATTGCACTTTTATCTCACTACTAAATAATTTAATTAAACATTCAGAAGTATGAACAATATAATCATTCAACTAAATTAAATACTAAATGCATCAAAATAGTATTATTGAATTATAAATTACTTATTGAAAATAGGGGTTGTGACATCCTTCTCCCCTTAAAGAATCATCGTCTTGATGATCAACTTAACTAAAAGATTAAAAAAAAAATCATACATGTTTACTTCATCTCACCTTAATGTCACAATCAACCCACCTAACAAGAATATCGTCTTTTCAAGCACCCATATGTTTATAACAACAAAAATTCCTATGGCTAGCATTCATAAACTTGCGCACCTTGTTAGCATGTCATGGCTTCATCAAATTCACTCTATTTACCTTAACTAATAAAAGCATGCAAACTAATTCATTTCTTTCATACAATCTTCTATATCTTATTCAAATATTTTTCATATTCCAAGATATTTACTGATAGAAAGAAAATAGTTATGTTCATTTTGTCAACATGCCTACTTGTATGAGATGTCAGGAAAATTTCCTTCATGATGATAAACAAGCATCCCATACTACTTGTTATCATCATTATCCAATTAAAATACTAAAAAAATAAAAGTCTCAACAATCTGAAGATGTCAAACAATCACAACAAGGTCTTCATCTTGATCAACAAGTTAACAACATACCAAAGATCACCAATATGATAAGAGACATTAGAGATAAGAAGATCACCAAGTATCCACAAGGTTTCAACACTACATTATTGAAGATAATCTTCACAAAAAGGGTCATCAATACTAAAATAAAAGGTTCAAGTTGATTACAATAGCAACCCCGAAGACCAGATGTCAAGAAGATCATCATGAGCTCAATACTAATTCAACCAGCTACTAAATTTCACAACAAAAATTAAATCTCAATCTATAAAGGGAAAAAAGGTAATTTTCTATTAACAAAGATATCCATAAATGTATAATATGTATAATCCTTTGCCATTTTACAAAAGCAACAAGAGTGCATCAAAGAGAGGTGCAATTACATTGATTGACTAAACAAGCCATACAATGATACATATCCATCTTTTGAATTACATAAAGAAAATTAAATATTTAATCAATCTTTAGCTGCCATAACCAAGTGGTCTTCCGCAAGCTGAAGGTCAAGAGCATGGTTAAGGTTCTTTTTCCACCTAGCCATGAAGCACAACACTTCCCCGGGATTCTTCCTAACTTGAAAAACACCCAGTCCTACATGAGGAGCTTAGAAACCTATAACAATTGGGTAGGAGGGAAACTCTTGATGCATTTCTAATGCCTTATATGCAATCTATACTAGAATGATCATATTTCTTGCATACAAGATGTGGCAGAGAAACATCTAATATATAAATCTATGCATTCATTAGCCATCTATTTCAATGGTACAGCTCACTTTGGCCAAAGCATAATTACAAAATTTGGTTGATCTTGAAAAAGATCACCTTCTTTGTTAGCCCACATTCGACATCCTATCCCGGAAGGTAACCTTAAAGCTTATCACACACAACACATTCAACAAGAATAATTTATATCACATTGCATAAAAATAAGGACCAAATGGTACAATAGGGCATAACACACACAAGTGCACATAGAATGAATAGTTAACAAACAGAAATGCATGAACCCCCGGTGCATAACTCACACAGGGTATGTACAATACAAAATTTACTTGTAGTGCCTCACTCACACAAATATGGAATCTTTCTTGTATACAATGTGCATTACTCATTCAAGTTTTCATACAATAAATATGGTAAGTGCATCTCTCACACAAATGCATCGCTTGCACAAAAGGTGAAATATGCATAAATTACAGTAGTATAGTTTTAGTGATCCACAATGAGTATGAAAAGTATATCTCACACACAAATTATGAAATGTAATCATTAATTAAGTACTTTATCCACACAAAAGAATCAATAACTTACTCTAGTGCATCACTTGCACAAGAACAACAATAATATGAAATATGCATCACTCACATTAGCATAGTGAACATTTCTCATTCAAGTATAAATATAAATATAATTAAGGAAACAATTTTTCTATGATATGAACACAATCATCCATGCAGATGTGTCATTTGCATAGAGCATGAGAAGTGCATTATTGCACAAGTATCATTCTCATATAATGCATGCGTATACATACTTTCACTAATAGCAATCAAGCATACATGATTCATCACCTGCCTTGTCTAATAGACAAATCAAGGTATTTATCTAATCAACTTCTATCATGAATCACCAATGAAGGTTCTTAATACATCCAAACCTTGTGCTTTCAAAAGATCTCGTGGATTCAACAAGATCCAAATCCTGTAAGAATAAGACGTTGCTCAACAATCAATTTTCCCAAAGCCTAGTACTGTTACAAACATTCTTGCCTTAAGCATGCCTCTTAGGTTTCTTACATTTGAGAAGTTTCAACCAATATTTTTCTATTATTATCCACTTTATTTACTTCATAGATGATTTTCGTTCTTCCTCTTATCAAAATTTCATCTTTTCTCCTTCCCTTGTATCTTTCAACTCATTTACCCTTTAATTCCTCAGAGAGATCTCTCTTCACAATATATTTCTCTTAATACTTTACTTTTATTGTCACATCATCATTCATGGGTTGTCACCATTTCCTATCCATCTTGGCTTATTTCAAATAGCCACCATTACTCTTACTAGCAAGACCTATGAAAACGTGATTAAGACAAAGGGGCTCACACCTCCAGAGTTCCTGAATGATCGAACTATATATAAACTTCTAATTGGTTCCAACTAACCATCTAAGAATCACCCATAGCTAGGGTTCTCTATTCAATACAATAGGTTCATATACTATTATGCAACCTAAGAATAGAAGACTCGAGGTCCGAGTGTTGAACCTCAGTGCTCTGATACCAAAATGTAAGGTCTGGAAATCACATTTACTAAATATAACCCTTAGTTTCCAAAATAATTTAATAGAAATTATAAAAAGGTGCGGAATAAGAAGAATAATTTAATTGCTTTCATCACTATATTCAAATGGAATAAAATACATCAATGAATCAAAGTATATCCAAAAAGGGTCGTGCCTTCACTAGATTTAGCCATGCGGGCTTACACAAGAATTATCATCTCAACAATACATATAAATTCAAATACTGTAATGCAAATTAAGGAAATAGCAAGATCATAAATGCATCCACAAAGAACCATAACACAAATATTTTTATGAGTGGAAAACCCTTGTAGGGATGAAAAACCACTCATAAAAGTGTCTTACTGGCTAAATGAAATGCCTCACTAGTGGAGCCTTACTAGCAATGAGACAAGATGCCCCTCTGGCAATGATCATACTGTCTCCTTGACATGACCATTTACAACTTCAATACACATTTCTGAATAATAAAGCAAACAACTATAGAGGATCACACGATTCCTCTACATAACAATTATCTTCTTATCACTTCCACATTTCATATCCTAATATTCATAAGAATTGGAATCTTAACATATAAATAGCCCACTATCCTGCATGTAGTTACAAGATACTTTTTCAAGTTTCACCAATGCATCATCCTTGCATATGAAATTATGGTAATGTCAACACTATCATGAATCACTCCCAAGTATTTGCAAATGAGACAATTCTACCTCCAACGACCTCTCAAATATCACACAAGTACACTAAAAATCATAAGCCAATCACATAAAGCTTTATGAAAGTAATCCTAGCACTATTAGAATGCACACATGCCTATGTAATTATAACAAGAATGCTTACTTCATTGATTCATAGAGGTTTCAACAATAAGAGAATAATACTATAAAAGAGTTAAGAAGATATAGCTCATGCATGTATGTGAATACATATATAAGCTAGTGAATATATGAGTATACATTCTTATGCAAATAAATCTCAAGATCAACTAAGTGATGGAATCCCCAATTTCTCTGTACATACATGATAAACCATGATACATGAGAAGAGTGTCACCATTGAACCTAAACTTAATAAGGTAAGGTATGATTCAACATTTATTTATCTTTTTATAAAATTCCCAATTGATTAACAATACATAATATGCACAAGTTAATTGTAATCTACATCTATATATATAGCTCAAATGTTATAAAATATCTCAAATTCCATATTCATAAGAGAAAAGCTCACAAGAAATAAATTCTACTTCTGATTTTTACATTTCACATTTGACTCGGTTTAATCATTTCTCTAACATTTCAATGGATATAGGTAATTAAATGCAAATGTGTATCTTCCTACTTGTTTTTCAAGGTATCTAATAATCCATTTCCAAATTAAATGGTTTAATCTAAAAAAAAGGATTTGCATGACATTTGTAAGAAATACTTCCAAGCAAAAATGTATACATTTTTAAGGAGTAAAACTTACCCAATTCACATAACGCATATGTATATATATGTATATATATATATACATTTACATATTTATACCTATAAATATGAAGATATACAAAAAATCACGGTTTCAACTAAAGTGATTTCATTTTAGATACACTAGTTTTGTAAATAAACATTAATCATTGACCTACCCAGTTGCAACTACAGGCTTATATTCAGTTACATTTTAATGTAATAATTTATATATTTAGTTAAAAAAATTCCTTGCATTTTGGAATAAATCATGGCGAGTTCTTCATAGATGCATGGTGGAAAGATTAGCTAGGCAGACGATTTTGAATCCTCCAGGCCCCCATTATATGGTCAAAATCATCCTCCTGATAAGCGACAACATTTTCAAAACTCCTTTCACTCTTGGTAGGATTATTTCAATTGTGAAAAGCTCCCTAATTTTAACCCTAGGAGTAAGGGTATTTTGGAAACCCCAAAACTAGGACCTTATCAGAATGCTCCTCCTCTAGACCAAAGGAGATATAATTTTTAGTCCATATCTACTCTTCCTCTAGGCAAGAATGCCTCGTTCCACAATAAATATGGTGGCCCTAAGCCATCACAAAATCATATGCATCAGGAACATATTCAAACTTCTCCATACCCTTGTTCCTCTTCCAGTCGTCCATCAAATCAACATTCCGATCAAAATACAAAGGGCCAACATTATCAACGAAACAAGGCTTGGTACTCAAACCAACGAAGGAATCAGAGTACCTTCCAAAACTAGGGAAATGAACCCTCATTTTTGGAAGAAATGAAAAGCTCTATGGGTTATGGTAACTCCAAAAATGTGAATGATCTCGGTTTGTACGGTTTTGATGCAATGACTGGCAAGGAACAAGAATGGAGACTAGTTCCAACAATTCCTTTGTACCTTGATAGCCAATATGATGACTATGAGCAGAATGGTTTCTTTGTCCAACTTTGGGGAGAAGATAAGCCGCTCTCTAAATTACAGGCATGGATTCAAGAGAACTGGTATGAGCTTTTCTATTTATTTGTGGTTTTTGCCTCTTCCTTCTTTATATTATTTAAGAACCCTACTATTAAGGGAAAAGTAATGAGAAAAGGGCATTTTTGGTTTGGAAATTCTTTTCTAGGGATTTTAGATTTGAAAGAAAATATGTCTTTGGAAGCTATCAATTTTTTCCCTCATCCTGTTTGTTTTTCTTTACCATATCTTCTGATTGAATTCCTAGAATTGTCTTCCATCAAACAAATTGTCAATCATTTTGGCGATTTTCTTAGAAGTGAATTTTTTATTGTAAATGGTAAACCCTCGATTAGGGTTTGGGCCCTGATCAATAAACCCACTTCCCTCCCTTTCAAAATTTGTCTTTCAACCAAAAAAGGGGAATGGATTCAACAAATTAAATGGGAAAAATCAGCTTGGAAGGAGGCAAATCTAATTATACTCGAACATTTTTTTTAAAGCAAAAAATCCGGACTTAGCCACACTCTCGGGGGCTCTAGGTCTAAACAGGCCCTCACAAAATTCCCAATTTTGTCATCCCCCGAAATCTTCTTCTAATCATACGATTCCTCACCAAGATTCTGGTGAGGAGAATTGGGTTTTCCATAAGATCCCTAAACACGATCAGTCTTTTGTGGGTTCTAAATTGTCTTCAGTGAATTTGCTTTCTAATGTTGATAACCCTCCTCTTGATGCCCAAACCAACTCCTCTTAGGCTTTGAATATGGGCTCTACTCTTTTGAAAAATGACATTACACATTTTGAAAACATCCTCAATGGCTCAGAGGATGACTTGCTAAAATTTGTTAATGAGGCCATGACCAAAGCAGCTGAAGACCTAATTGAAGAAATAGTTGATGAGGTCTTGGTTGAAGACGATCAAGTTACAAATACCCCCATACCTCCCATTACTCAATCAGCCTAAAAAAGAAAGCTAATTTTTTCTAAAGCTAACACTTCCCTTCCCTCTTCTTCTGCTCCTGTTGCCCTGGATCCTCTTTCCTCTCCTCCCATATCTCAATTTGAAACTGAACTCAAGGCATCAACTTCTCCAAGAACTAAAAGAGGTCAAAAATCCAATAAAGAGAAGATGAATCTTGAAATTGTTGCAGGTCTACAATCTACATTGGAAATGAATCCTCGCTCAGCCTCTAAGAAATCTATTGGGCTGAACACCCCCCCTCAATGTTGGTAGTGTGATTCTACTACATTGAAAAAATCCTCAAGAAGAATTGAAAAGAAGAGGAGAGATGAACTCTCTCCTTGAGGGTAATGAGGGTCCTTTCTTAGAATGTTAGGGGCTTAAATGCCCCTAACAAAAATTGCTTAATCAAGCGTCATTTATTTGGTACTTTTTCAGAGATCATTTTACTTCAGGAAACAAAATTATCATGTCAAATAGCTAAAGAAAATGTCAGCTCCTGGAATGATTGGGATTTGATTGTCTCACTTGCATTTGGTGCTTCAGGGGGATTAATTACCCTTTGGAATATTTTTTTTGTCAAAATTGACCGGATTGAAATTAAGGAAAATTGGATAAAAGTTTCTGCTTGGTGTTTAGAATCAAACACACAATTCTTAATTTACAATGTTTATGGCCCATGCTCTTTAGCTAGTAAAAGGAAAATTTGGAGATAACTTTTTGCAAGTCTTGACCTTGATCCTCTTGTTTTTAAAATTATCATGGGAGATTTTAATGCTATAAAAAATTCTTCAAAAAAAATGGGTGGTATAACCCCCCCAGCAGCAATGTTAGAAGACTAACAACTTCATTTTATTCAATAATTTATATGAATTTCCTATTAAAAATGGAGCTTATATAGGGACAAATAGACAAAAGGATTTTTGTCAAATAGCTGAAAAACTTGATCGTTTTTTGCTATCGAAAAATTGGCTAGCAACACCATGGGATTTTATCTCAATTATTCATGCTCTTCCGGGATTTGATCACTTCCCAATCTCTTTCTCTTTTTTTGAAGTTAGAAGAAATATCAAACATCCTTTCAAAATGGAGGCTATGTGGTTTAGAGATCCCAACTTTATTGATTTAATAAGAGACTAGTGGCTCAACAATCCTTTTTTTGAGGGGACAAGAATGTTTCAATTGAGCAAAAAAATATACTTTCTTAAGATCAAAATCAAGGATTGGAACATCAAGCATTTAAAAAACATATTCACTGAAAAACTTCGAATAGAATCAGATCTTTCTATAATATATGAAGAAGTTATTAAGAAAGGAATGGATAGTTCTCTTTATAACCAAGAAAAAATCCTTAAAGCGGATCTATAAGAGATCCTAGCTTGAGAAGAATGGTACTTGAGACAAAAGTCCAGAGAGACTTCGCTGAATGAAGGAGACAAGAACACAATTTTTTTTCACACCTTGAATAAATTATGTTGGCAAACAAATAGAATTCTTTCAATCTTGTCCTCTTTAGGTTCTACTCTTACCTTTGAAAAGGAAATTGGTCTTGAGGCAATTAATTATTTCAAAAATCTCTTTTCTTCAGGTGCTCCTTATAATTCCCTTGAGGAGAATGAGATAATTAATAATATCCCCGAATTAATAAATGTTGATCACAATAAAACGTGCTTTAGAGGAATCCAAAAGATATAGAAATGTATTAAAGGATTTCACTACAAAGTTCATTGCTCTCATTTCTAAGAAAAATTTCCCATCTTCATTTAATGATTTCAGGCGTATAGCCCTTTGTAATTCAATCTATAAGATTTTCACCAAAGCTATTGCTTCTAGACTAGCCAAAGTCCTTCCTTTAATCATTTCAGAGGAACAAGGTGGTTTCGTTCCTAGGAAGGATAATCTTTAGGGTGCCATCTTGGCACATGAGGTCTTGCATTCAGTATTATCTGAAAAATATTCAGCTGTGGTTTTAAAATTATATATGCTAAAAGCTTATGACAAGGTCAATTGGGATTTCTTATTGGTTGTTCTTAGAAAATTTGGTTTCTCACAAGCTTGGTGTAAATGGATCCATTCATGTGTCTCGGGGGAAAGCTTTTCAATATTGATCAATGGTTCACCTCAAGGTTTTTTCACCTCCTTCCAAGGAGTGAGGCAAAGGGATCCCCTTTCTCCTTCTTTGTTCATTCTTTTAACAAAAGGTCTGAGTAGATTAATAATTTCAGCTCAAAATGCAAGAATTTGGAAAGGAATTATCCATTCGCTCTTTTCCTTTCCCAATCTCCCACTCTCTATTTGTTGATGACACTCTTCTGTTGGGGCAAGCTACTATGGCTAAGGCAAAGGTTATGAAAAAGATTATATCAGTTTATTGTTCACATTCCAGGCAAGTTTGTAACCCTACAAAATCAAAGATATTTTCTGAATGTTGATCCTTTGATCAAAAGGCAATTACTTAAGTTTTGGGGTTTTCAGAGTGATTCTCTTCCTTGCAAATATTTGGGAATTCATTTCTTCTTTGGAAAGGAAAAACATGACTTTTGGGATAATCTGATTTCTTTAGTTTCTAACAGAATTTCTCTTTGGAAATCCAAGTGGCTCTCTTTTGTGGGTAAATTAGTTATGCTTAAATCTATTTTATGTGCTCTACCAATTTACCTAATGTCAGTTTTAAGTTTTCCCAAGGGGAAAGGGCTAATCCTTCAAAAAGTTATTAGAGATTTCCTTTGGTCGAAAACTATGACAATTAAAAAGAAATTACCTCTGGTTGCTTGGGACACCATTTGTGAACCTAAAATCAATGGTGGTGCTGGTTTGAGAAATACTTTCCTCCAAAACAAAGCTCTAGGAGCAAAATTGGTGAGGAAAATCTACACTAAACCTAAAACTAAATTGTGCAAATTAATGAGATATAAATACTTGGACTCCCTTGACAAAGAAATAATTTTTACACAAAAGCAGCTTCCCAAGGGCTCCAAGATATGTAATTTCATTTCTTCTTGCAGATCAGTGCTTATTCCTCACCTTTCTTGGGTGATTAACAATGGGGATAACGCCCTTTTCTGGGATGATGCCTAGAACGGCCATAAACCTCTTCGCTTGCTAAGGGATTGGAATCAAATTGAATCAGAATTAAAAACCAAATGGGGTCATAAAGTTAGAGATTATATTGATCTTGATCCTTCTAATCCTTTTATTTGCAAATGGAAAGACTTCAGTTTCTTGCAAGTTCCATCCCATCAAAAAAATTCTTTAAAGTATGAAATAGAAAAGAGGCAAGTTTACCTTTCAAATAAACATGATGAAATAATTTGGCTTAAGTCTAAATTAGGATAGTATAATATCAAAGATGGTTACAACTCTCTCATCAATGTTAATCACAGAGTTTCCATTCCTATGAAACTTTGTTGGGGACCTCACATTCTTCCTAAGGTTGGAGCATTTGCTTGGCTAGCAATTAAAGATAGAATATTGACTAGCCTAAGATTGGACAGATTGGGCATTACTAATCTTTTCCCTTGTGTAATGTGTGGGAAAGCTTTTGAGTCTACAGATCATCTTCTTTTGAATTGTGAATTTTCTCAAAAAATTTAGTATTGGCTTCTTAATAATCTTGGATGGTCAAGTCCTTTACATAATTCTCTTCAATATTCATCTTCTCTTTGGGACATCAACCCTTCCATTCTAATCTAGAATATTTGGTTGGAAAGAAATAATCAAATTTTCAAAAAGAAATCTTCCACTTTGTCTTAGATTATTCAAAAAATTGAAATTTCGATCTCGGAGTTAACTAATACAACCATCTTCAAGAAATCTCTTTCAAACAATCTCTTTTCTGATTGGGATTCTTTTATTATGAAATCGTGGCATTTTTTGAAATTTCCAAAGGTGGGCTCTGTTTCTTCCAAGGCCTCTTTTTCCAAAAGAAGCAGTTCTTTTTGGTCTCCTCCTCCCCCTAGCTTCATCAAATTAAATTTTGATGGATCCTCCAGGGGTAATCTAGGAAAATCAAGCATTGCTACTGTGTTAAGAGATTGGAATGGAAAATTTATAAAAGCAACATGTGATCAAATTCTTGATGGCACCAATAATGTGGCAGAGTTTAGAGCATTAAGCTTAGGCCTTAAACTTGTCAAAAATCTTTCAATATCTCATCTCTTCATTGAAGGAGTTTTGATGATAACAATTTCGGCTTTAAGGAATTGTGGCACTTCTTCATGACATTTAAATTATATCCTCAAGTTTATTCTATCACAACTTGATGATTTCCCAAGTTACACTATTGCTCATTGTTATAGGGAATCAAATGTTGTAGCAGATTTTTTGGCTAATAAAGCCATTGATGCGAATTTGTCTTCCTGTGAATTATCGACAGAGGAATGCAATCTTTTCTTTCACGAATTACACCTTTAATTTATATTGGCTTAAGGGCATCAAGGCTACTTATCATATTGTTTTTTTTATATTGGGCTTCATTCCTCCCATGAATTTTGATTGCCCTTCATGAGCATTGCACTATATATTGTGAGTGGTGTTTTTAGGGACTCATAGAATTGGAAGTATTTTAAAATCTTTTGTTTTCCAATTTGAATTTGAATTTAATTCTTGACAACAATACATTGGTACTAGACAAACCTTGTTGTCGTCATCAAATTCCATTTCATATTTGTAATTTTATTTGGATCCAGCTTTTCACATGATTGTATTTGGGAATTAATGGTTTTGTCAGTGTTTAATTGTAATCCGCTACTGGCTGCAACATTCTCTAATTGGCCCATGCTATTTTTTGTCATTACCGAGAAATTCCTTGAACTGTGTACTCAATTGTTGCTTCACACTGTTGTATTGTCCTTCTGATTGAACATTCTTAAGGAATATTCATAATTTGTGGTTTGTTATTAATTACAATCTTGATTGCTGGCTCCATTTTACATTGGCAGCTGTTCAAATTTCAGGGGCTAAATTTGGAAATGGATGTTTTTCGCTTCCTTCGGTGTCTGAACATGAGAGCTTGCTCTCGTGATTGGAGATTGAAAGAATCCCTTTCAATGTTTAGCGAATGTTTGATCCCGCTTGGGAACTCCACTAATTTTCTTCTTTCCCAAGATAAACACTTGGCAGCATTTGCAATCTTTGATAGTACTCCTCTCTTGATCATTTATTTCCCATTGCTTTGAGCATGTTGAAGGTTTTATTCTAGTTCTTATGGAGGTTGCTATTATTTCCATTTATTCGACTTGCTGACTCCATAGCTTCATCTTATTTCTTTGTATATTGGGTCTACAATTTGGTATCTTTATAATGGATAATCTATTTAGAGTTATGATTCCTCCTCATGTTCATGAAATAAGAGTTGATTCACCTTTCACAGAGGAAAAGCTATGAAGGGCATTCTCTTTCGAATGCAAACATGTATTGGATTCAATTCAAATAGTTATGGGATTCTATTGGATGGATATGCATACAATGGCTTTGCCATATGAAATGGCTTCTCAATTTGTGTCAAATCTGATGGACATTCTGGGAGATGTGGAAATGGTTAAATTTTTGGCAGGCACCTATCTTTTTCCTCATGTGTGCCCTCTTTCTACTCTTCAACCAGCACTGGAGAGATATGATATCCTTCAGGGGTCAAGTTTGGTAGGAGGTATTATTAGTAAATAACATCTTCTAATAGATTATCACCTCTCCAAATTGCTTTCAGCAATGGCATATGGCCTTCTAAATGATTGTAATAGTGAATTCAAGGTCCACCTCAAGCTCCTCTCACAACAATATGGTAATTCAATGAGTAACCCAATTTACATGTTGTATAAAGCAATTTGTCTTCTTATACAACATGCCATCATTGAACCTCATGATGAACCCCATTTTCCCCCTCCTGCAGACATTGCTTCCTCAGAGGGAAGCTCAACTTGAGGGAAAATTTTCTCATCTTTCATTTTGAAATTTTGGTCTCATTTTCTTAGTTTATCTTCAATTTTGGAATCTCAGTTGCTTTGGAAGAAGTTTGTTTCTTTGGCATCTTTATGCAGGACCTTCGGCTGGAAGCACTTCATCTCACATGGCTTCTCCTACTCTTTTTATTGGATTTTTCTGGCTCCAATCAACATATTTTCTATCGGCTATTTCAAGTGTAGTTTCTTCACTTTAGACTACTCACCAGGATTTTGTCTTGTTCTCCTAGTTCATTGTTCTCTTTGAACTTTCTTGCCTTGGTTGTCCTGGCTCAAATTTTGTAATATTTGGAGTTGCATCCTTTTGTTCTTCATCTGCAACTCCTTGTCCTCTTGTAATACTTTTTATATTTCAATAAAATTTGTGACCTCGCCACCTTTGCTTAATATATATATATATATACACACTTTCAGAAAAACACATTTGCAACGGAATAGTATATACATCTACAACCAAATATATTCCATTCAATTTCTACAACATGGTTCTTATACATTGGTATATATACATGCATATATATATATATAGTCGTTTACTTAATCCCTCAAGCAGGTTTTATTAGATATCCAAACTTACACATATATTTATACTTATATATATAATATGCACAGAGGATACATCTATCCCATGATGGATACAATGTAAGGACATTCTTTTTCGACGAATTTGTCAATAATTGTTTTATTTATTTTCTCCATTATTAGATAAATAACCAAATGCGCACTGAAGGCATATTTTTGCAATGGGAAGATATATTTCTTGTTTCAAATTCGTCAATGAATATTACTATGAATGAATTTGAATGAATTCTATTTTTTTTAAAATGGAAATTTTTAGTTTCCAAAGTGGAGCATGAAATTCATCAAACTCGGTAAAGAATTATTTGGCTGTCAGAGGCCCACGACCCCCTCTATTGAGGGTGTGCTACCTGTGGAGGGCAGCGGCCTCTCCATAGGCCACAACCTATGGAGGACATTGCCTCCACAACACAACCATCCTCTTAGAGGATGCACAGATGGGAGGCTATAAGCCTTCACATGATTTCAAATAATCTTACTGTAAATTTAATCCCAATTTCAACCTATTCGGTGATTTTTGAATCAAGCAAGGCATCAAATACTATAAACCAGTGATGCTATAATTATAATTACAGATGTATAAATATTGTTTGCGTTTATGATAAATACAGACCTTGATATATATATATATTACAAGGAGAATAAGAAAAAAGAAACGGGCATGTACAGTCTTGTCAGATAACATAATACATAACTTATATGTTTGCACACTAAATACATGATTTCCTCGTATATAAGCAATTGGGGTTTTAAAATAAATGAGTTCAATCTTTCCTCAAATAATCGTTTATCTACACATTTTGAAATTGAAAGCATTGGAGAAGAATTTGGAAACCTGGAATTTTCTTACAATTGATTTCCTCTTCTTATTGTTCTTCTTTCTTCCACCATTCTTGTTTTGTTGTGCTTTCAAAAACCTACTTCCCGGTGCCCATTTTCAATTATATTTTGTAGAGAAAACAAGAAAGATTATGAAAAAAATTGTGTTTTTGTTATAGTTTTTCCCCCCTTTTTAAAGATTTCTCCCCAAATTTTCCAATAACCAAGTCTTGAAAATAAATAAATAAAAGATTTATTTTATGCAACATATTTATCCCCAACAAATAATAAAGGATACCATTTTAATTGCAATTTAAATATTTATTCCAAATAAATAATAAGGAAATATCATTCAATAGTGAATAAAATAATTATTCTAAATAAGCATTATCATTTATTTGCAAAATAAAATATGTAATTAAATTATAATAAATTCCTTTTATTTCATTGCACTTTTATTTCACTACTAATTGATTTAATTAAACATTCAGAAGTATGAACAATATAATCATTCAACTAAATTAAATACTAAATGCATCAAACTAGTATTATTGAATTATAAATTACTTATTGAAAATAGGGGTCACGACAGATTTGCTTAACTGAGGTAGTCAAACTATCTACTGAAGGGTTGCAGCTATTGGAGAAGATATCTCAGTCTTCTCACCATTGCAAAATTTGTGGCCAAAGGAAAATTTTGGAGGAGTTCAATTTAGAGTTGATTGAAGAGTATTTTGCTGATTGGAAACATCTTCATATTTACTTGGGATAATTTTGGAAGAATATAATATTTTGGTCTAATTTTCAGTCACCATAGCAGCTTGTTGGAGAGCCACGATTTCACTCAAGGAGGTCTCAATATGCATCAATTTTTCCTTCTAGTTGGAGCACTCCTTTCTTGGGATTGAGTTAATGAAGATTGATGCTGATTGGAGGTCTAGGATGCTGCAATTTATTTATTATGGACATTTATATCAATAACTGGGGCAGCTGATTGAGGACATCAATTTGGTTTGAAGGAGGGCCATTTTGAATTGCTAGTGGTTGCTACATCATCTTCTATCAAGGGCGCTTCTTGTAATCAAGTTCCTCTACATTTTTGTGCATCCATCATAGCATATAGAGTAGTTTACATTGTAGCTATAGGTGCATGTCTTTTATCAACATTATCATATATTGAAAGTTTATTGTAATGCCAAGAGTCTTGGCCTTTCTATATTAGCATTGTATTGGACTATATATTTCAATAAAGGAGTTATAAGTTGTAGATCATATATTTGTTATAAATGAGCATGTTTATATCTTTCATGATCAACATATTAGTATGCATGCCAAGTGTTTGACAAAATGTCAATTGGCTGTAGATGCACTTTTCTTATATAGTATTCATATATTTGCATTTGAAAATACAAAAAGAGAATTGAATTGGATTTAGTTCCTTGTTTAGACATCGTAGAAGTCCTTTGAAATATTTTCAATCATATTGGACATCATTCCAAGCAAACAAAAAATTGAAATTCAAAAAATAGCAAGTGAAGACTTTGCAGACCAACTGTTTGACAAAATTAGAAGCCAAAAAATTGAAGTGTTTTGAGTCAGAATGGGTTATGCTCATTACAGTGGTATCAGAGCTTTGATCCTGCCATCTTGGAGGGTTAAAAAAATTTCATGCAGCCACCAGAAGTTGGACCACACAGATATTATACCCATCAAAGAGCAATACAACACATAAATTAGATTGTAGATATACAACTGGGCACAATGGGTGACAGAGGAAATGGTAGTCCACCTAGGAATAGAGGAAGGAATGGGGGACATAATGAGGAATAAGAGGGCCATCGGCTTTTTAGACGCTTGATAGCTGGTCAAGAACATGTTGCAATGGTTGTACAAGCACTTATGACACAGCTACAACAAATGAATAATCAAGGAAGAAAAAACTGTGATATTGATGATAATAGGAGTGTGGTTGGAACACCTAGAGCACCATGAGCACATTCTCATACTACAAATAGACCTACACGTCCTACTTTTTTGAGAAATGAAGGGGAAGAGGAAAATGTGGAAGAAGAGGGTGAACCGACATTTGTTGATAATCTTATGGCAGAAAACGATGAATGGGAATTGTTGACATCAAAGGTCATAGAGCACATCACTTTTGACAAGTTCTTAAGTCAAAGAAGAGAACACTACAAAGAAAGACAAAATCGGAGACCAAGGGGCCAAAACAAACTTAAACAAGCTACCAACAAACTCACATTGCCTACATTTGATGGCAGTGGAAAGATGACAACTCAATCATGTGTACACAAGTTAGATACATTCTTGAAACTTTGAACCATGATAGAGGAAGATGCAATCAAGTATGTCACTTTACATTTGGATGGGGTAGCGCATGAATGGTGGCATCATGGAATGGTCACACTACAACATAGTAGAATTAATTCATATCAAGAGTTTGTTGACAAACTAGTTGAGTGTTTTGACAAGAAGGATCCAGAATCATACTTTCAAGACTTGGCTCAGCTCAAACAAGTTGGTAGTTTGGATAGATACATTAGTTGGTTTTAGAAGATTTCAGTTATGGTTCCAAACATATTTGAGCGAAGAATTTTGTTACTATTCATTGAAGGCTTATTAGAACCACTGAGAGGGTGGATAAAAGCATTTGACCCACCAACCTTGCAAGAAGCAATGACAAAGGCTCCTTATATGGAACTTGCAACCCCACAAAGCAAGTTCTCATCAAAGGGCTCTTCTTCATACAAGGATAGCAAATCATTCTCCAAGAAGAAGAAGAAAAAACTGGATGAAAAGGGGAAGTCAACAACACTCATGGATATGGAGACACTTAATGATTTGTGCAAGAAGAAGTTGTGCTTCTATTGCAAAGGGCCTTATGATGCAAACCATGATTTCCCTTTGAGACCTAAAGGAAAGGCGAATAGGATAATGTGGGCTTTCTATGAGGATTCAAAATCTAAAAAATCCGACCAACAAAGTGATCACAAAGAATCTGAGTCAGAACATGAGGTAGAGAAGGAGAAGGAGGAGAGTGAAGCAGAGGTGAAGCTTTAAGAGGCACATCTTACTAGTATTCAACATGAAGGATCATTCAAGATACGAGGAGCATTGGCTGGACAAAGGATCATCACTCTACTTGATACAGGTTTCACACATAATTTCATTGATGCTAGATTGGTTGAGAGGTGTGGGATTTTCATTGAGGAGTTTGAAGGCATAAGGGTTAAGGTTGTTAATGGATACAATCTTAAGTGTGATAGGATGATTCCAGATCTCCCCATGCATTTGAACAACTTTGAATTCAAGCCAGATTTTTATGTGGTCAACATGGGAGATACTGATATGGTGTTAGGAATGAAGTGGTTACACGACATAGGTGAGTTCACCCTTAACCTTAAGGAGATAGAGATGAGATTTAAGGTGGATGGGAAGACTCATGTGCTTAAGGCCATCAGAGATACCAGTTGCAAGATGATATCATTTAGGAGGATGGAGAGACTTATGCGACATGATATGGTTGTGTGGGCAACAAAGTGTGTTTTGATGCCAACACAAGGGGAACAACATAAGCCAGTCTACCATTCGGATATTCAGGAGTTGAGGATTAAGCATGGGAAGGTATTCAGTGATATTCCACCTGGTAGACCTCTAGATAGAGGGATTGAGCACATAATTGGGTTGGAGGAGGGCACCGAGCCCGTGATTGTCACACCTTACAGGCACCCTAAGCGGCTTAAGGACGAAATAGAAAAAACTATTAAGGAGTTGCTCGCTATGGGACATATTAGGCCTAATAAGTCACCATTTGCTTAATTCGTTGTTTTGGTTAAGAAAAAGGATGGTAATTTGCGGATGTGCATTGATTATAGGCTACTGAATAAGAGAACAATAAAAAATAGGTATCCTATCCCTAGGATTGATGAGTTGATAGATGAGCTACATGGTGCCCGTTACTTTTCAAAAATAGACTTGAGATCAGGGTATCATCAGATTCGTGTTAGGGAGAAGGATATTGAGAAGAAAGCATTGGGCACTTTGAGTTTGTGGTTATGCCATTTGGGCTAACCAATGCACCTGCTACTTTCCAATCCACTATGAATAGAGTCTTCTAGTCACAGTTGAGACGGTTTGTGCTAGTCTTCTTTGATGACATTTTGGTGTACAACAAAACATGGGAGGAGCATATTTCCCATCTTGATACAGTATTGGGTATTATTGATAGGGAGTTCTTGTATGCCAAGGAATCCAAGTGTGATTTGGGGATGAAAAAATTGCTATATTTGTGCCACATCATCAGTGTAGAAGGAGTGTGTAAGGATCCTGACAAGGTCAGGGCTATTATAGAGTGACCTACACCTGAGAGCCTTACACAACTTAGAGGATTTTTGGGCTTATGTGGCTTCTACTATAGATTCATTAGTGGATATTCACAGCATGCAGCACCACTCATGGACTTGAAGAAGAAAGGGGCATTTGTTTGGACTGCAAAGGCACATGATTGTTTTGAGAAGTTCAAGAGGTTGATGACTACTTGCCCAGTTCTTGCATTACCTAATTTCACCAAACCCTTCAAGCTACAATGTGATGCTTCTGATGAGGGGATTGGTGCAGTCCTTATGGAGGACAAGCATCTAATAGCATTTGAGAGTAGGAAGTTATGGGGTCCAGAGAAGAGCTATAGTATCTATGATAAGGAGATGTTGGCCATTATGCATGCATTGGCCAAATTCACACAGTCCTTGTGGGCAGAAAGTTTTTTGTTAAGATAGATCATAATAGCCTGAGGCATTTCCTAGGATAGCGGGATCTCAACGATCGTTAGTAGAAGTGGGTGAGAAAATTGCAATCATATGACTTTGGCATTGCCTATGTCAAGGGGACTTAGAACATAGTTGTTGATGCTTTGTCTCACCGTCCACATTTGAGCTCTATGGTGGAGATTTCAGAGGATTGGAGACATTTGATTGTGGCAGAATATGCCAAGGACTCATGGGCTTCTAGCATTGTTGAGGGGTCAGTACAGGACATGTATTCAGTTGTAAATGATCTTATCATTTATAGAGGGAGGATCTTTTTGACCCCATGATCAGAGATGGAGAACACAGTGATGAGATCCTTTCATGATACACCTATGGTAGGGCACCTCGAG
This sequence comes from Sequoia sempervirens, assembly GCA_007258455.2. NCBI lineage: Eukaryota > Viridiplantae > Streptophyta > Pinopsida > Cupressales > Cupressaceae > Sequoia > Sequoia sempervirens. Next base: position 30,194,131 of record VDFB02373365.1, read on the forward strand.
TATTTCAAGACTTACAGGAAGATTTGGGAGTGCTTCACTTGGAAAAGGCTCAAGTCAAATGTTCTTCAGTATGTGAGAGAGTGTCTTGTTTACCAACAGAATAAATAGGAACCCACATACCTTGTGGGCTTACTACAACCACTTCCAATTCTTGATAGGAAGTGGGAATGTTTGTCGATGGATTTCATTATTGCCTTGCCAAAATCCCAGGGTAGAGATTGCATCCATGTATTTGTTGATCATTTGACAAAGTATGCTCATTTATTTCCGATTGTAGCTACATATTCAACCACTCAGGTAGCAGAGCTATTCTTCTGTGAGATATTCAGGTTACATGGGTTACCTTGAAGCATTGTTAGTGACATGGATAGTTGGTTCTTGAGTCATTTTTGGCAGGAGCTTTTCAAATTGTACGGGACCGAGCTTACTCTGAGCACTAGTTACCACCCACAAATGGATGGCTAGACAAAAAATGTGAACAAATGGGTGGAGGTATATCTTAGGAACTACATTGCAGGGCAGCATAAGGGTTGGGTTAAGTGGATTCACCTTTGTGAGTATTGCTATAATACCACTTACCATCTTTCGATTCAGATGACACCATTTATAGCATTGTATGGATATAAGGCGCCTAGCTTCCTTGACTTACTACTGAGTGACGGTAGAGTTCCTAGTGTTGGGGATCTGTTACAAGAGAACCAAGATATTATGCAAGCTCTTCGAGAGAACATATAGAAGGCACAAAATCAGCAGAAGCAGTATGTCAATTAGAGGAGAGTTGAGAGATCTTTTGAGGTTGGGGATATGGTGTACTCGATGCTACAACCCTATCGGTAGTCCACTCTCAAGAAGAGTGGTGTAGAGAAGCTTAAGCCACACTACTATGGGACTTTCAAGAACATCAGGTGAGTTGGAGAGGTGGCTTATGAGTTGGAGTTATCGACTGACAGTAAGGTGCATAATGTTTTTCATGTGTCGCACCTTAAGAAGATGTTAGGACATCGTGTTGTTCCTTCCATATTCTTACCAGCCTTGGATGACGAGAGGAAGTTGATTCTAGTACTCGAGGCTATCTTGGATGTTAGAGAGAGACAGTTGCGGAGATGGGTTATCAGAGAGTATTTGATTAAATGGAGGGACTTGCCAGTTGAGGATGCTACTTGGGAGAGTGAGGAGATTCTACAACATCCAGAGTTGAGATTGCTTGGGGACAAGCAATTTTAGGGAGGGTGGATTGTAATGTCCCCTTCCTAGTGGCCATCACAATGTCTATTTATCCTTTTTTCCCACAAAGGCTAAATGGAGAAATAAGGGAGAAATTATTAAATTGATTATTTTATAAGGTTATTAAATAAATAAAAAATAAAAAAGTAGCCTTATATTTAATTAATTTAATATAGTGACTCAAAATAAATTATTATTATTATAAAGTCACTAAAATAAAATAAAAGAATATTGGGGAAGCTTCTAGATGGCTACCCTAGACTTGGTAAGAAAAGAATAAATAGATGGGGGTTGGTCATTGTTTGATCATCCATGACATTTGACACTTGACTTTGATATGCTTGTTGTGGAGGAGCCTTGGGGTTTCTATAGACTACATTGGAGGTCTTTAGGTACAAAGTATCCCATTGATTTGCATAATTGAGGTAGTGAAACTATCTACTGAAGGGTTGCAACTGTTGGAGGAGATATATCAGTCTTCTCACCATTACAAAATTTGTGGCCAAAGGCCAATTTTGGAGGAGTTCGATTTAGAGTTGATTGAAGATTATTTTGCTAATTGGAAACATCATCTTCATATTTACTTGGGACAATTTTGGAAGAATATAATATTCTAGTCTGATTTTCAGTCACCATAGCAGCTTGCTAGAGAGCCACGATTTCACTCAAGGAGGTCTCAATATGCATCAATTTTTCCTTCTAGTTGGAGCGCTCCTTTCTTGGGGTTGTGTTAATGAAGATTGATGTTGATTGGAGATCTAAGAGGCTGCAATTTATTTATTATGGACATTTATATCAAAAACAAGGGCGGCTGATTGAGGACATCAATTTGGTTTGAATGAGGGCCATTTTGAATTTCTAGTGGTTGCTACCTCATCTTCTATCAAGGACGCTTCTTGTAATCAAGTTAATCTACATTTTTGTGCATCCATCATAGCATATAGAATAGTTTACATTGCAGTTGTAGGTGCATGCCTTTTATCAACATTATCATATATTGAAAGTTTATTGTAATGCCAAGAGTCTTGGCCTTTCTATATCGGCATTGTACTAGACTATATATTTCAATAAAGGAGATATAAGTTGCAGCTCATATATTTGTTGTAAATGAGCATGTGTTATATCTTTCATGATCAACATATTAGTATGCATGCCAAGTGTTTGACAAAATGTCAATTGGCTATAGATGCGCTTTTCTCATATAGTATTCATATATTTGCATTTGAAATTTCAAAAAGAGAATTGAATTGAATTTAGTTCCTTGTTTAGACATCGTAGAATTCATTTGAAATCTTTTAAATCATATTGGACATCATTCCAAGCAAACAACAACAAACGAAAATTCAAAAAATAGCAAGTGAAGACTTTGCAGACCAACTGTTTGACAAAATTACAAGGCAACAAATTGAAGTGTTTTGAGTTAGATTGGGTTAGGCTCATTATAGGATGCTAAGGCTATATTGAAGCAAATTAAATGTATTCTTGGTAGAATAAAAATAATTTTCAAGTAGGAAAGCTTTGACAACATGCTAGCTACAATCATAATTTTCTAGACCTTCTCAAATGGCTATATTATATACTTGTGGAAGCAGAGGCTAGAAGGAATCATGCATGTTGGAAATGAATTGTTACTAAGTGTAACTAGAGGAGAAACAAACAAGGAAGTAGGAATAAACTTGCATTTTTTAAGAAAATCATGCATGAAACTAGAATGATGAATTTTCCACTTTCTCTCAAAATTACCATCTTTGATAGATATGAAATCATCACAACAAGATCACAACTATCATGATGAACATGATAAATCATGACAAATATCACAACAATTTGAGAAATATTACAATAAACACTATTATACCACAATGTATAGATCATATATAGTGGTGAACAAAGATTTATTGTGGAAAATTTATTTAGGAAATATAACACTTTTTTTAAAACTAGATGAAAAATGCAAAAAATATGATTGACAAGTAATAGTAGTGGATGATACTTGGAGGGTACTAAAAGGTCAACAAAGAAGACCTTACCCTAGAGACATGTGTTAGTAGATAGATACTCATTATGTGAATTCCATTCTAGGCTTATTTGGTAATCTTAGTCATCATTAGACATGTCATGTTTCCCTATTCTATTTTTTGCATTTACAGTACCATCATCAAATAATGAAGATTTGGTCATGGAGAAGCACAAGTTGTGACATAATCATAATGAAAGGTAATGATTCCATGAAGCATTATAGTTTTGACCTAATGATGGTATGGTGATTTTATCCCACCAATATTATATGAATTAATATAAATCATTTCATTGTTCCTAAATTGAACACATATTTAATGAAAAAGAATGGTGGCCTCTTCTACACTAATTTAGGGTAACTTACATCAACACACAACTATAGTTTCACTTCCATCTAAGGTACAAAAATATTGTTCCTATATTACAATTACCAAGGGCCACCACATAAATCGGTGCCTCATGAAGAAAGGCACATAACTCAAACATATTAAAAACACCCACAAGTAGTGATCTAAAAGTTGAAGGTCACTAGATTACAAACTATACAAAGTATGGACCAAAAATCCCCTATAATGCAAACTTGGAGCATAGGAATATGAAAAAAATTCTATAAAACTCCTCATTGAAGAAATAGTTCATGAAGTATTTAGGAAATAAAAATTCTCCATGCTCCATAACAAATCACTTTTGAAGTTGGTATAATTAAAAGTATCAAAAGCAACCTGATTAACAACAAAGATTCATCAATAGTCAATAGAAAATATTTAAAACTATCATGTCCTCAATCCAAGTACACAAAACTTGATTATAAGGAATATGGACTTTCACATCGAGAACAATATCCATATGGCTCTCCATGATCAAAAGTTTGGCCTAGTAAGTTCATAGCCTGACTCAAGAAGTAGTTAAAATTCAACTTATATCAAAAGTGGGATAACTTCCTGATTCCACCATAAGTCAAAGATATCAACCACCTCACAATATTTCAATGATGCCAAATATTAAGCCATTTGGGTATGCAAGAACATTATACACCAATTGAGTTATCTCCACTAATATACTATAAGGAGAACCTCAAGCTTAAATATGAAGGCTATAGGAGCACATAAAGAATTTTAAATTCCCTAGAAATAATAAAGTGAATTAAAAGATCCACTTGTATATCAACAAGTTACACAATACATAGCCTGGGAAGTTCTTAAGAAGTCTCATATCCCAAAGACAAGAACAAAGTGCACTAAATAATTACATACATGCAAACAAGACTCGGTGTTTGTTAGGTTTAAGGTGCCACATACCTTGTAAATCCTATAATGGTTCCAACATCCTTGGAAAGTGTCCCTAGAAACTTAGGGTGTATTGGGAAAATATTTTGTAATATTTATTCTCACCATTGTTTGTAATACATTCATAAGGGATGATGGGTTCCACTAGTAGCGGTAAAGGTGACTTATAAACATGAATATTTAATATTTTTTTCCCAACATGTGGATGCCTATAATGGGATGATAAAAGACAAGTGAAGTGGAAAAATAAGTGACTATTGGGCTTCTCCAAGTGGGAGCTTGGAAAGAGGCAACAAGTATTCTTGGTATTCCATATTTTGTTGCAATTAGTGTAATGTTTCATTTCCAAGTTTGGGCACCCAAGTTGGAGGGAAAGTATTGGAGCCAAAATTGGTGTCCTTTCATATTTTGAGGAGGAAATCCAAGGGTTGGGATGTTTGGAATGATGATTTATATTTGGGTGCTATGTTTGGTGCTTAAAATCTCTTCACAATTTTATAAAATCAGCTCCTTGAATGTAGAAATAAGAGGAACAATTGAATGTAGATTTACTCTGCAAGAACAAGGACAAGTTGAGGCATAAAGAGGTCATTGATAGGTACATAGGTGCTTCCTTGTTGGAGGAAAAGAGGAGAATGGAAATGAATGTATTGCAATCTCATTTATTTGAAGATAATGCATACTTGGCCTCTCTTCTTGGTGGAGTTTTTTCTTGCGAGGGTTTCTCCACATAACTCCTTTGTTATGTGATGTCTTTTATATTATTAATTTATTCCTCTTTGTTGCTATCTTATGGTGATGCTATGCTTTATTTATTGATGCTATCTTTAAGGTGGTGTTATTAAGCATGTTATGTTGGCTGTTTTTTAAGCATCATAAAGAAGATGGATCTAATCATGATAGTTCCACATTAAGGTCAATTTTAGATTTGCATATAAATTTTATATTTTTATATTGTAGTAGTCCAAGATTTGTATCTCATCCATTAAATTCATAGCTTGATTATTTGGATAGAGATTGAAATTTCCCAATATTTGGTATTAGAGGTGAAGGCTAACTTGGTTCTAGGTATTCCACTATTTTTTATTTCTTAGCCCAGCAAGCTTGTTGGAATCTATTAGAAGGAATTGAAAGCTTGTGAGCTGCAATAAATATTATGTGAGCTAACCTTATTTTCATATATGTGAGATTGGAAGCCATGGATAATGTCAATACGATCTATGTTGGGCATTGGAAGCTCAAGACTATGGATCTTTATAGACTTGGTTATGTTTTGGTAATTTGGAGCTCTTGTTTGACAATTTATGTATCCTCTTGTTTAGTGGTTTTGTTCCTTTACCTTTTGGTCATGTGTAGTGAGAAGGTGTTCATGTTGGATGATTACTCTTGACATCTCATTCCTAGGAGTTATGAAATGTATTTCTTATGTTGGTTTCATGGTTTTAGCCCTTGGATACATGAAATCACTAGAAGATAAGTCATTGACCTCTTTATGAGTTGTGGAGCTGATATATTTCATATGTTATAAGCTCCTGGACAACTTTGTTTTCCTATAAGATTTGTAGTTTTCTCTTGCTTTTCATCTATGGGTTTGTAGATTTGTGGTTATTTTATTATTCAAATGACATATTTGATGTAAATATCTAGATGTTTAAGTGTATTTCAAATTTACAAAGATGGTTTTGTAGGATCTACATGCTAACCAAAATCGGTGGTATGTAGATATGTGATGAGACTATATTCAAGGCCTATTCTTGATGAAAACAATTGCAGGTTTCTTGGAGGGTTCTTATTGATCTATGGTTACTCTTATGTGGGTTTGTTTGGAAAATCATGTCTAATGTTGATCTTGGTGTTTGAGTCTTGGAAATCTACATGGTATACCTGATTATCTCTATTATGTATGTTTTTGATATATTAAGCAACATTTACAGGGTGTTGTACCCTTTACAATGAGCCACAGGGGCCAAAAAGGATCAGGTCTAGAGAGTGAAAACATTAACCAACAAAAAGACAAAACAAAGAAACAACAGACAAACAACGTGGGGTTGAATCTATTTTTTGGTTATTTGAGATTAGAGTAGTGATTATGTATTTCTCCTTTGAAATGGTGCATATGTGCAAATCTATTAAAATTGTCTGATGTGGATTCTATTTGGTAGTCCATATTCTTGGTCACCATTGTTACATTGGTATGTTTATTGCAGTGAGAAAAGGTTATTGGGAGTACCTGATATAGTAGTCCATTTGAATCTATAGCAGTATAATATGGTGCACAAGAAGCTCTACTCACTTTCAGTAGAGTGTTGGTAATGATATTGGTCATGATTCCATATATAAGTTGATATTAATTTTAGTGGGAGCTTTATGCAGTTACATAATGTGTTATATCTTCTTTGATTTGAGATTTTGGTTCTAAGTTGTTGTTATAGTGTGTAGTGATCCATGGATATTCTTTGATTAGAAGAACAAACATTTTTTGTAATGGTTGTTGTTGTCATAAGGAGATCTTGGATTCTTCTTTTAGATTGCAGTGAGAGTTTAATGACATCTTTGGTTCTATTGACAAAGGATGTGTGGAAATTGTATCTTCTTAGTTTGGAGATCATGATTTGACTTTACCTTTTGGGAGCTCATGGTGTTGAGTTCTTTGATTATGTTGGGGCCATGGAGGATCTTCAATTAGGACATGGTTATTACGATGCTTGGAGAGCTTGGTTACACAATTTAGTGGGAGCTTTGGTAGTGATGTGGATTCATGATTTGATGATGGATGGTTATCCTTTGTGATTGGAGACATAGACATCTTGGTTTTCAATGGAGGAATCTTGAGTCTTTGGTGAGGTGTCGGTTTATGATATGTTCATTTGGAGCATATGATCTCCTAAGAGGAGATGATAGATCATGAAGTCATGATATGTTTTTGATTCTATGATTGGAACTTTGATAGTGGTCTTGTTGGTTCTCTTTGGTTTTGAGTATTAATCATTTGCTTGGAGCTTCATGATTTTTAGGGTTTCATTTGAAGTTGGCATGAATTGATTGGTGGATGCTCATGGATACTATCGAGACTTGGTTAAGGCTAAGAGATCTCTTATTTTTTGGGGATCATGTGTTGATATGGTTATTCTTTGATGAGATTTCAATAGAAATATTGAGGAACCTACACTTGGCTATAGACGTGAGTCTATTGTAGAACTGAAGAGAAGATTATCCTTTATTATAATCTCTTATTACTTGGTGTTGTGTGCACAAGACAATCTTGTATCCTACTCTTGGTCTACTCGGAAGGTGAATGATCCAAGAGGCACTTCCCATGCCTGAATATTAGATGCATTTTTTATTTTGTATCTTGTATTATCATGTGATTAAATTTTGAATATAAAAGTTTTGAAGACTTCTTATGAAGAAGATGCATGGTTATATGGGTATCTATTGTTCTCCTTGTTTTGGTCTTGAGCTTTGGATCTATTTTTGAGGACTTATTTGGAGATGTACAAAAAATAGTTTGTGGCTTTGGGAATATTCCATTTTTTGTGGGAATGATTGGTTTGTTTGATCTACCTTCAGTATAAGAGGTTTACATCTATTTTTTCCATGTTTTCATCATATTTTGAATGTTAAATGTTGATATCCTTTCAGTTTGGGAATGTTGCAGGATATATTACTTTTCATAGCTTGGTACATGTTAGTGTGAAACAAGGATATGGTTTGATTTGTTGGTTCTCTCAATTTGGTCTTATTCTTCTTCCTGGATGTTTGTATTCACACATGAAATTGGATTTGAGGTTTGTGTGGAGCTATGGTGATCACTATGTTTGTGGTCATGTGTTGTTGATTCTTCTTTAGTGAAAACTTGGAGGTTCCTTGATCTCTTTCTTTTATTGAGTGTGAAGAAATTGGGAGAGCTATGAAGACTAATGGTGAGAGAGGTATTGCAACATATTTGTTTGCAAAATTTGCATATCATTGTATGTTTCCTTCACACCATATAATAGAGGAATTAGCCACATCCTCTATGTGAAGTACTATAGGTAGACTTGGTATGCCTTGATCTATTTTCAGATTTTATATTACTTGTACAGTTGGAGTTTTTGGATATATGTCATTCTCTTTGATATCTTAGTTTGTTGATTACTGATGTGATGATGAGTTTAGATGTTTCATTGGGTTAGGATCTATGAGTTATGTAGTTAGGTGGGTTGGCCACCCATTTGGATGCAGTGGGATGACTTGGATATGGATTGTCTATATTCACAAGATTGTTTTAGTGTTAATGTAGAATTTGTTAGTTGGCCTTGTCTATGGTTGTTTATGCATTGGTATGTTGCATTTGAGATAGAAGGGTGGATACACAAAGACTTGATTGCAATTTTGAGTCAATATTGATGGCGTGAAGTTCTATCTATGATTTGTATACCCTTGTTTGAGGTATGGTTAGCTTGAATGAGTTGCAATTTTTTGTGGTTGCTATTCTAGTTAGTATGAGTAAGGAAGCTACTCAAAGCCTTTGTTATTATTTGAATTTGATTCTTGTGTTCATGTATAGATTGGTGCAATTTCCAATGATAGTTGGTATGATTCACCTTGGAATGTTCCTTTTTCTTCCATAGGTGGCATGTTGGAGGATGTGATGAGTTTTATTTTTATGGTGGTTATCATGGTTTCTTTTGCAAGTATCTTGTTGGAGCATGAGAGCATGGTGAAGATTAAAGTGGTACATGATTGGATAAAGGATGTTTTCCCCTTGTTTGTGATTTATATGGGTGTGTTTACAATGTATGATGCTATGTGGGAGAATGTTAGGATTCAAATGTCATCTACCTTGTAAATCCTATGTCATAGTCCCATCATCCTTGGAAAGTGTCCCTAGATACTTAGGGTGTATTGGAGAAATATTATGTACTATTTTATTCACTATTGTTTGAAATACATTCATAAGGGATGATGGGTTCCACTAGTAGCAGTAAAGGTGACTTATGTACATGAATATTTAATATTGTTTTACCCATATGTGGATACCTAGAATGAGATGGTAAAAGACAAGTGAAGTGGAAAAATGAGTGACTATTGAGATTCTCCAAGTGGGCGCTTAGAAAGAGGCAACATGTGTCTCTTGGTATTCTGTCTTTTTTTTCATTTAATGTAATGTTTCATTTCCAAGTTTGGGTGTCCAAGTTGGAGGGAAAATATTGGAGCCAAAATTGGTGTCCTTTCATATTTCAAGGAGGCAATCCAAGGGTTTGGACATTTGGAATGAAGATTCATATTTGAGCACCATGTTTGGTTCTTAGACCTCTTCAAAGTCTATAAAATTAGCTCCTTGGATGTAGACATTAAGAGGAATAGTTGAATGTAGAGTTACTATGCAGGAAAAAGGATAGGTTGAGACATAATCAGGTTGTTTATAGGTACATAGGTGTTGCTTTGTCAGATGAAAAGAGGAGAATGAAAGTGGATGTATTGTAATCTCATTATTTGAAGATAATGTATATTTAGCCTCTCTTCTTGGAGTTTTTTCCCCAAGGGCTTCTCCACATGAATCCCATGTTATATGATGCCTTTTATGTTGTCGATTTGTGCCTCTTTGTTGCCATCTCATGGTGATGTTACGATTTACCTATTGTTGTTATAAGTTCACATAAGGTGGTCTTATTAAGCATGTTATGTTGGTTGTTTTAGCATCATAAAGAAGATGGATCTAATCATGGTAATTCCACATTAAGGTCACTTAATTTTACATTTGCATATAAGTTTTATATTTTCATATTGTAGTAGTCCAAGACTTGTATCTCATTCATTGAAGTCATAACTTGATTATTTGGATAGAGAGTGAAATTTCCCTATAGTGTCTTAGAGAAAACTACAAAATCTATGACTAGAGTTTTGTTTTCATATCAAAATACTCTAATTTCATAAAAGCAACAATGAAACAAGTGTATAAAAGCTAACTTCAAACTCGTGATATCATGAACCAAATGTACAATGGCTGAAATGCTCATCAAAAAGCTCTAGCTTCCCAAGAGAAATAATTGAAGCATACCAAAATGTTATATCCAAAGTCAAATATCATTATCTTATATAAGAAAGATCATTTTCATCCATCAACAAGCCATGGGTACAAATTTCCAATTGAACATACCGCCTCAAGGCACACTTAATATTGGGGGAATAGTTGAAGAAAAGCTCTAGACAATAATCATAAAGATAGCCATTTCATGAAAGGTTGTTGTATATGTAGAAGTAGAAACAACAATACACAAGTTCATTTCCAAGATTATGGACATCCCTATCTATGAAAATATATGAATCTCTCTTAAAAGAAAATAGTGTTGACATCTCCATGCATGAAAATATATCATCTCAAATCAACCAGGCATCATAGAATTTGAGACCAATCAATCTCATTGGCATCTCTAAATTGGCCAAGCAACCATATATCTCATAATTTTTTTGACGAGTAAAGTAATCTCAAGAGAATAGAAACATAAAAAGACACAATTATCTCCAATCTTAAATATTATCTTCAGTCATTCACAAAACTTCCATATTCAATCTTTTAAAACTCATAAATAGTAAAACCAAATAATTGGCTAGATCTATATAGGAGAGTATGACTATTAGATAGATTTAGTTAGTCATAAACCAATATTATTTAAGAATAAGCATCCATTATGCTAATCCATATTGAGTAATATCACCACAATAAAATAGTATAAAAAACATAGAGCTTTTTATTAAATACATGAACAATAGAGATACCAAAAGTTATAGGAGGTGTCTATGTAAGGAATAGAGAGAAAATACCTCCTATCTATAAACCTCATGCTAAATTGGATCTCTTCCTAAAATAATAAACCTTAGTTAATGATGACCCATTTAGCACTTAGGGGAGTTGTGAATTTTAAGACAAACATGTAAGTACACCTATTTAAGAATGCATCTGTCTTTTATGTGTCGTCCAACAGAATATGATGAAAAAGTATGGATTATCCACTCATCCTCCTTCAACCAAACTCATTAATTAAATAAATTGCTAGATATAGAAATATATACACCCACCACATACAAAGTTGTAAATGTAGAGGCAAAATTAATGCATCTACAACCTTTTAAAAACTAAAACAATCATTGGTAAAGAATGTGCAAGGCTTCCTAGCACCTAAACCTCTATAAAACTCATCATCAACATCATTAACTTCATAATCTAAGTTTGGTGGTGTTAGTTTTATGATTAGATTAATGTTACAAAAATTTAATTCAAATTCAACACAAGAACACAACAGATACCTTGGGAAAACCCTCCTCTTGAGGGAGAAAAACCCAACAACAATATATCACTTATATATTGAATTATCACAATGATGATCTCCTTACAAGAGGTCGATATGAAGGCCTATATACAAGCACCAAAATTATGATGCACACATAAATATATAGAGACAAATCGTTCATCAACTCACAACCTTCAATAATGATGAACTATGATAACTCAATCTGCCTTGTACAAATTTGTGCCAAGTAGGAATGAAGTGGAATGCAAGAACAATGAATGAAATCGATATCAAGTGAGTTACAATGAAGCAGTATATATACAAGATGACAAGAGAGGATGTGTCTCTTCAAAAACACAAGTTGGCCTTCATAGAAAATCATGTCTCTTCATAACTCGAGCCTCTTCAATAATTAATCATCATTTAATGTTAGGACGTGTCTCTTGAATTTATCCAATCACTATAAATTAAATAGCCTTAGCTATTATTTAATTTATCTTGCAATCAAGGAGATCGGTTGGAAGGATAAGATCGATGCTGTCATGAAACATCAACACTCCCTCTCAGCGAGGGAGTATACTTCCAGCTGCACAAGACATATCACCTCATCGTGATGTCTACCACTATGGCTACAACCATATGTGGAAAAGGAAGCTATCACCTCATCATGATATCAGATATCACCTCATCGTGATATCAAATATCACCTCATCGTGATATTAGATATCACCTCATTGTGATATCAGATATCACCTCATCATGATATCAGATATCACCTCAACGTGATATCAACCATAATGGCTACAACCATGTATGGTATGTACAAGTGTTCATCTCTTGTGTGATGTTGTCATCTCAACATGACTTTCACCATGGCTCTCCTAGAGGGTGAAAACACAAGTACAAGAAAATCATCACGAACTCCCTCGCGTGATGTTGTCATGGAGTCACACACATGACATCCACCATGGCTCTCCCAGAGGGTGGAAACAAGGGCTTTCACCTCAAATCTCTCTCAAAGAGAAATGCATTAAAGAAGGGCTTACACCTCAAATATCTCTCAAAGAGAAATGCATTAAAGAGGATCATTGATACTGAGACTCCTTCTCAGCTAGGGTTGTATTCTCCACCATACCAAGCTTATCTCGAAAGTACACAAACTTTATCCTAGAGAGAGGCTTGGTGAGAATGTCCATCGTCTGCTCATTAGTGTTGATATACCTCAACTATATAGCTTTCCTCAATACTATATCTCTAATATAATGGTATTTGATCTCAACATGCTTGGTTTTGTCATGAAACACAGGATTGACAAAAAGCTTCACATAGCTTTGGTTATCACAATGAATGATAGTAGGCTCCATTGATTGCCTAAAAAATCCTACAAGGAGCTTACGAAGCCACATTGCTTCACGAGCTGCCACACAAGTTGCAATATACTCTGCCTCTGTTATACTCAATGCTACATATGACTGCTTCCTACTACACTAGGATATCATAGCAGATCCCAAACTGAAGGAACAACTAGAGGTGCTCTTCCGATCAGTGACACATCCTGCCCAATCAAAATCAGTATAGCCATGCAACTTCGGATCCACACCTGAAGAATATCTCTTGACCCATATTCAACTGTGCCTCGCAAGTATCTCAGGATATGTTTTGCTACAACAAGATGAATCTGCCTTGGTTCACACATGAACTGACTGAGTGCACTTATTGCATAGTAGATATCTGGTCTAGTGTTAACTAGATACATCAAGGATCCAATCAACTGCCTGTACATCGTTGGATCCACCAAGTCTAAACTAGCTGCAGCCTCCTTCAACTTATGTAGGTTGGTCTCCATAGGTGTAGACATGGATTTGCAAGCCATCATACCAAACCTCTTAAGTATATCAATGGTGTACTTGACTTAGAATCACCTCATTTGGCTTTTTCAAAACTTCTAAGCCAAGGAAGTAATGCATGAGCCCAAGGTCCTTCATTTCAAACTCAGAAGCCAACTCCTTCTTGCATTTGATAATGAGGTGCTCTTCTCCAGTAAGAATCAAATCATCAACATACAAAACCAAAATCAATGCTTCACCATCAATTACCTTGAAGTACAGGTTTGAGTCAGCATCATTCTTGGAGAAGCCCAAGCTTAACAGATAACGATCAATCCTTTCGTACCATGCATGAGGAGCTGCTTAAGACCATACAAGGCCTTCTTCAACTTGCAAACATGAGACTCTTTCCCATGTACCTCAAATCCATCAGGTTGCTCGATATAAACTTCTTCCTCGATCACACCATTCAGAAAGGTTGTCTTCACATCCATCTAATGAATCTTCCATCCTCTAGATGCAACAATGGCAATGATGGTTCTGACAGAAGTATAGCGAGCGACTGGAGAAAATGTTTCTTCATAGTCAACTCCCTCTTTTTGTGAAAACCCTCTAGCCACAAATCTTGCCTTGTACTTCTTAATGCTCCCATCAGTCGCATGCTTGATCTTGAAGAGCCATTTTGAAGATACCACAGATTTTCCTTCGGGTCTAGCAACGATGTTCTAAACATCATTCTTGAGAATTGACTGATACTCCTTTGTCATAGCATCTTTCCAAACCTGTTGACTAGACACTTCCTCAACACTGGAAGGCTCAAACTCAATAATCTGACTCATCAAAGCCACATAACTGAAGAACTTATGTGGTCTCTTACTTTCTCTGAAGGTACCTCTTAGTGTTGCAAACATTTCTGCCTCCTGCATCGTTTGCCTAGCCTAGAGAGGTCTTTTTCTTCCAATCACAATATTGGTAGGCCCATCAGTAGGTTCCAAGGGCTCAACTAGATCATTATCTTCCTTTGGTTTTGAAGTCTCTCTCTGAATCTCAGAAGTATGGTCAACTTTTGTATCCTGAGGACACTTCATTATCAATCTCCATATGAGTACCCTTGGATCTCCTGAATGCAACATCTTCCTCAAATGTGACATCCCTACTAATCTCGATCAACTTCTGACCTGGAATGTATATCCTGTAGGCTTTTGATGTCTCATTGTAGCCCACAAATATTCCCTTCTTTCCAGAAGGCTCCAACTCTGTTCTCTTTTCCTTTGGAATATGAACATAAACTAGACATCCAAAGATCCTCAAATGACTCACCTCTGGCTTCTTCCTAGTAAAGGCTTCTTTAGGAGTCATGTTCTCTAGGATTCGGTGAGGACTTCTATTCTGAACATAGACTGATGTCCTAGATGCTTCTGCCCATAGGAAGGTTTGCAGATCCTGGTCATGAATCATGGCTTTTGTTGCTTCCACAATCGATCTGTTCTTCCTCTCAACAACACTGTTTTGTTGAGGATTATAGGAAACACATATCTCCCTCTTAATCCCAGCTTCAACATAGAAATTCTGAAAGCTGCCAGAAGTGTACTCTCCTCCATTATCAGATCTTAGGACTTTGATTCTCTTCCCAGAAAGGTTCTCTACCTGAGCTTTGAACTTCTTGAACCTTTCTAATACCTCCTCAGATTCTTTAGTTTTCAAGAAATAAATCCAAGTCTTTGTAGAGTAGTCATCAATAAAAAGAATGTAATACAAGAAACCACTCGAAGAAGCAACATACATTGGACCACATAAATTAGAATGAATGAGATCTAGAATACATTTGGATCTACTTTCTCTACTATGAAATGGAGCTTTTGTATTCTTACCCAGTGCGCAACCTCTGCAAGTACCTTCATGCTCCTAATTGAACTTCGAAATACTAGTGATCATCTTCTCCATGATAGGTAGGGCTCGGAAGTGAAGGTGAGCCAATCTTCGATGCCATAGATCACACAAGCTGGAAGAGTCATGCACTAGAGCCTGGAGAGGGTGAGTGCATAGCCTATAGAGGCTCTCATGCCTAGCTCCAATTACTCGAGCTATCTTTAAGTTGGAATTCTTCGTCCATACAAGAACTTTTCCTTTGGAGAAGGCAACTTGGTACCCTTTATCTTCCAAGGATAAAATGGAAACAAGATTACGCTTGATGCCTAGAACATAAAGAACATCACTTAACTGCAGTGTAATGCCAGAATCCAAGTGGAGAGTAGAGGTCCCAATTCCTTTCACCGAGTAGCTAGCATCATCTCGAATGATAACTTGTTCACTAGAGTCTCTCTCCACCAAGTTTGTTAAGTGCTCCCTAAAACCAGTGATGTGTCGAGAGGCACCACTATCAATCAACCAAGTGTTGGTGTCGGTAGGTACATTGCTTGATAACGCCGAATAGAACAAGTATTCACATGAGTCCTTATGAGGGGAGGCATCATCAACATCCGCAATGGTGGTCTGTTGCTTAGGCCTGGTTGGACAATGCTTAGCAAAGTGACCATACTTATCACATCTAAAGCATTGGACTTTGGATAAGTCCCTCTTCTTCTTAAATGCAGGAGCACCATCATTTCCTTTATCTCAATTCCTCTTGAAGAATCCTTTCTTCCCATCTTTCCCTTTCTTCTTCAAAGATTGAGAGACGAGAACATGAATGTCTTCATTAGTTGAACTTTGACCAATGCCTCTAGCCACCAACCTAGACTCCTCTTGAATGTAGTATGCCCTTAAACGATCAAACTTAGGAAGTTTCGATCTTGCACTGATTCCTTGAATGTAGGACTCCCATGATGAAGGAAGACCATTAAGAGCAAGCATGGTCAAGTCTTTATCATCAACCACATGACCAATTGTAGAGAGTTGATCTCTCAATTCCGAAATCCTCATGAAGTAAGCAATCACAGTTTCTCCTTTCACCATCTTCACATGATGGAGTTGTTGCTTCAGTGCAAGTGCCCGACTGGTGTTGTTGATTTCGTACATCTCCTCCAAAGTTTTAAACATGTCTCTTGTTGTCTTCAACTTGGAGACAATCGGAACAATGTAATCCTTAACGAAATCAACTAACATCTTCTTTGCCTTGATGTCTTTCTTCCTCCACTAAACCTTCTCTTCCTCCTCCATAGGCTCGGGAACTTTGGTCTCCACAAATTCAGCCAAATCATTCTCTTCCAAGGTGAGCATGATTTTGAACCTCCATGATGTATAATTTGAAGCTCCCTCAAGTCTATCCTCAATCTTAAGACTGTTCACCATCTTGACTAATAGATAGAGATAGACAATAATGAGAAAGAGAATAAAGAGTATCGATGTTATAAGAAATTTGATCACGATCTTCTTCAAACTTGCTCTGATACCATGTTAGTTTTATGATCAGATTAATGTTATAGAAATTTAATTCAAATTCAACACAAGAACACAACAGATACCCTGGGAAAACCATCCTCTTGAGGGAGAAAAACCCAGCAACAATATATCACTTATATATTGAATTATCACAATGATGATCTCCTTACAAGAGGTTGATATGAAGACCTATATACAAGCACCAAAATTATGATGCACACGGAAATATATAGAGACAAATTGTTGATCAACTCACAACCTTCAATAATGATGAACTATGATAACTCAATCTGCCTTGTACAAATTCGTGCCAAGTAGGAATGAAGTGGAATGCAAGAACAGTGGATGAAATCGATAACAAGTGAGTTACAATGTAGTATATATACAAGATGACAAGAGAGGATGCGTCTCTTCAAAAACACAAGTCGACCTTCATAGAAAATCGTGTCTCTTCATAACTCGAGCCTCTTCAATAATTAATCATCATTTAATGTTAAGGACGTGTCTCTTGAATTTATCCAATCGCTATAAATTAAATAGAGTTAGCTATTATTTAATTTATCTTGCAATCAAGGAGATCGGCTGGAAGGATAAGACCGATGCTGTCATAAAACATGAATAGGTGGAATCTTAAAGTTGCAAAATTTACTTAAATAAGTATCATTGTTAATAAGTCAATGGTTCAAGCTTGTCTCCAATACCAATTTAACTATCACCCAAACACATGTCCTATTAAAAACCAAGACTACCAGCCACAAAATTGATGGAATAGAATAGTTAGCCTCTCATAAAAAAGAATTCTCCTCTTAAACAAACAAACCAAAAAAAAAAAAAACTACTATTACCCACATATCATTGCTAGGAAAGGGCCTAGTATATGGCTATTTACAAAAGATAAAAATGGGGTAAATCACCAAGTGTGTGGAAGGTTAGGGATCATATATCTCTATGACAAGTATCCTTCATATGTCACATAAACTAATTCATGAAGACCCACTATAAGAATAACATGATCCATACAATATATATACTGAAACTCATGCAAAAATAGAATGCAAGTACATGATCGTTACAAGAAAAATAAAGTTCCCATAAAATTGAATTCAAATGAAGATAAAAATGCACTTTATGGGAGTGCTAAACTGTCTTACAAGAAAAAAACCCTAAACCTAGAATAGAATAGCCTTTGATAAGTCTCCTCATAGAAGAGACTTTCAATTTTTATCTCTTCCAAGCCAAGTTCGTCAATAGAAGAGCTCATTCCTGTAATTCTTTTTTATTTTTATCATCATTGTTATGCAAAACAATTGAATGACACTCATACCCTACTTTGGATTATCGGGATACTAGACAATCTTTTCTTGCTATGTCTTTTTACTCAATGTGAAATCTTACTTTCTATCCAATTATTTCCCTTTGGATCTATGAGATGAATCCTCTTCTAATTTTAATGTTACAGACACACAAAATGTAAAAAAGCATCCTTCAGCCTTTAAATCATCTGAAGACGTGTTACATGGATTTCATGAAACCTGTTCTAAGCACGCCTCGTCAATTAATACATTTGGAAAGAATTGGCATTCCTATCTTTTAAAGTTGAATTAATCAAATTGTGGTGGGATAATTTGCAGCCACTTCCTCAACCACCGTCCCATCTCCCAGCTTTAAAGATTAGTGGATATAGTTAGAAGTGAATACTTTACCCGCAATGATATTTTACGTCTCTCCACGCATAATTTTGCTCCAGTTACCACCCAATAGCCTGGCTTATCTTGTGGACCCTTAGTCATCTCTGTTGTATCAACAAATTTAAGCAATTTGAGAAATCGAATAGGAACAGGTGGTCCATTAGGAAATACAGCTGAATTAATGAGTACAGGTGAAGGTTCTGGTGCCTGCTGTGTTGAAGTGAAATGTGTGCTCATCAATGTTGAGATAAGGCCAGATCTTAGGGGAGTGTTTGGGGAGTGATCCCATTCAGATCTACGAATAGTGGCTCCTATTACTCTTGAAAACCGAAGCTTCAAAAACAAAACTTCTTTCATTCCATATTTCATCACTTCAAGTTGCGCTGCAGTCACAATTGATGCTGGATCACCTATAAGTGTTCCATTGCACTCCACCGGGGCAGTACATACATTAGAGAAACTTTTGCACTGTACTGGTTCGTAGTATATGAGATCTCCCCTCATTTCATCCACATCACTATGATGATGATCATCCAACTGTAAAGCATTCGGTAAGGCGGACAAATGCTGCAGATGGATTGCCAGCCGATTGCATCTCTTTCCCTCTAGATACAAGCGAACTCCAGTCACTGGTTTCTTCCCTACGTCAACCTGGGAATTCATTGCTATCAAACTTCGTAATACATTTAAAAGATGCAACTATCCGTTTAACAAAAAATATTTCACATACTGGAATCGTATTGACATATAGCTTGGGACCAAATAATCTAAACTGCAGTGATGGGCTTCCACGTTCTTTCCATTGTGGACCAAGAGGAAGTTCGTTGAAGACAGGCGCCCATTGTCTAGGCAATTGGAACTCCAAAAATTGATCTAGTTCTTCAATCGGCGGCTTGTCTGCATG
Source organism: Sequoia sempervirens (assembly GCA_007258455.2). Lineage (NCBI taxonomy): Eukaryota > Viridiplantae > Streptophyta > Pinopsida > Cupressales > Cupressaceae > Sequoia > Sequoia sempervirens. Next base: position 30,213,733 of record VDFB02373365.1, read on the forward strand.
AATACATGAACAAAGATAGTTCAACATTATATGAATGGAGAGAAAAAACGCATAAGTACTAATTGAAGGTGATTACAGAAAATTTGTAAAGTCTATATTAAAATTTACATGTCACAAAAAAATTCCTCAAAATTCAATCATGGTAAAGGATATGGATCAGTACTATTCCAACTGTAAACCTGATCAGAAGGATAGGATCTTTAAATTTGAACTTATCTTTCCTAGTGAAGACATTTGAAATATGTGTATCTAGTGGAACTCATTGAACCAGTATTACATCTCTGTAGCTCACATCCTACATTGTAAGGGTGCAGATATATGGACAGAATGGCAACAACTACTGGAGTATTGTGTAGAATTTTAAAGCACTAAGCCCTGTGCTTACATTAAAGGTAGTAATTACCAGTTTATGATTCTACAGGAGATTCAACTGGTTGAAAAAGATAAAACCAAGTCGGTCTCAGACACTAATGGCTCAGTGAAAGATGGCAAAGGCATGTTTCAATGCCTGGGAAGCTGGTTGAAGGCAATAAGGAATTCAGCTGCAAACAGCAAAGGAAGCAGAAAAACTGCATTTGGTGAACATCAAATGCAATACCATAATCTGTGGCGTTAAGGGTCAAAACATATAATCATTTTTATGAGTCAGTATATCATGACTTGTAAGCTCTGATTAGATTTTTTAGAACTAATCAAAAGCTGGTTGTGCTCAAACTGGTGTCATTTTTATCATGAATTATTTGAAGTCAAGAGTTCACTTAGGAAGAATAGTTGAAAGGGAGGCAGGTGTAGGCTTCGAAAATGATCCTAGCATGTGATACACTTCTAGCAATAATCAAGGAAGATGAATTTACTACCACTTTTTCATTCTCATTATCGCTTGTGCCTGAGACTATTTAGTTAAGAGGCCCATGTATGCATTTATCTTGTTGATACTTTTCATTGGGATGCTCAAATTTTTGTAATATATCCAGCCATAACCAGCTTTGAATAATTTGCTGAATGACGGAAACAAGATGTAGTAGTTGGTGGTTACATGATATTGGGATTGTATTACAGTAGTATCAATGAACTCAGGGCTCTAGCATTTGAATCAAAGAAGAAAACAGTGTTGTACTCTGCTCACTTCACATGCAAGGCCAATCCACCGATAATATTTCTAATTGCCAAACCAACTGTAGTATTTTAATCCCAATCCAACTATACATATTTTTAATCAGCATGTTGAAGGCCTCTAGGTATTTTTAATAGAAGTTAAAAATTCTTTGCCATTCAGTCTAGATGTTCTATAACGTTTCAGAATTTTCCATCCACCCCTTGTTTGGTTGTACTGCACTAGAAACATCTATGAGAGTCCCTCCATGAAGATATAACAGCTTCCTGTGTTAGGTTGAGGATGCATTGATTGTAAATACTAAAGGACGACTACAGACATTTGCAGTTGTGCAGAAGCATTCATGTGCTATAAAATAACCATACTTTGACTTACTGAGTTTTAATGGACTGATAACTGAAAGGAAACAAAATAAATACCTTTTGAGATATATATTGAAGTGGCATTTGGCTATACTCCAGTACTGAGATGGTTGTATTGTTGTTTGGTTTCACCTAAAATGGAGATGTAACATTCTGGGAAAAGGGGGGTGCCCACAGCAATGTCCAGAATGCCTAATAAGATGTAAGTGGTCCCTGCACTATGGCTAAAGGTTTTTTAATGATTAGATGATATCAAGTACAGCCTGCCTAAAGCATTATTGGGACAGACCTGGAAGAAAGACAAGTTTAGCACAAGAGCAAATACAAGGTAAACCAATTAAGCACAAAAGACTTGGATTAAAACAAAGTAATGTCCTTTCATTGCACATCATGATTTTTGCAAATTACATGAATACAGCTATATAACATAGCCTGCCTGCCAGCCATTCATCCACCTAACTTCCCAACTGCACCTACACCTGATCACCTTTTATAATTTTACTAAGGTTCCTAAAAGTAATTAATTATTTTGGATCACCAAGGCCAACAAACCCCACTTAATCTACAATGGGTGAAAAAGATCAATAAGAGGAATTGACACTATGGAGATATTTAGCAAAAACATTGCAAACTACCAATCAGTCAACTGTACTGTAATACTGATCAACCTGCATCAACGCACCCTATACCCTATGCCATTCCCTCTTCTAGAATCTCCTAACACTAATTGACATAACCATTCTAATGCAAGTATGACTACCTCGAACATCAACATCTGATCACTGTACTTGTACATGCATAATGAACTATAATGTCCCCTTTCTAAGTGGTTGATTGTTGTTGACAGTTAGCCTATTCCTCAAGTTCCTATAGGCTAATGTGGTTTGGTTAGGGGACTCCACAGTTCTTGGAGGTCGTGTTGTTCAACCATTTGGCATATTCCATGTGTTGCAATGAGTTTGGGTCTATAGGAGTTTCCTTCTGGCACTTTTTGGAAGTGTTTCAAGCACTTGGCTCAATATTACTATTTTTAGTAAGTCACATCCTCAGCACCGACTTGGCCTTTCTACATTAGTTTTCCCTTGGCATGATCAATTGTTGCATTTAATGTTGATTTGGAGAATTTCAATGACCTGGGGAATTATTTTTAATAACGTTAATGCTATAAGTTAAATTAAATATTTAACTTAACATTATTTTAAATATTTCTAGAGTGACTTTATAAATGGCATCTAGGGGGCTTTCAAAAAGGGAAATTTAAGTTGTGTTAAAAAGGTGGGATGCCAACATGGGGAGACATAAGGGATTTAAAATAAAAAAAGTCAAAATCCCAAGGTGGGCATGGAGATAGAGGAGGTGTTAAAAGTGCCTTTTGGAATTCATTTTGGCATTCATGCTTGGAAATTTATGAAGAGATACAACAGGTTGAACAGCGTTCTTCCATAGCTTTGTAAGGACAAAAACCCTTACAGAGAACATCCATTTGAAAAGTGCAAGATCTTTCCTTGTTATACAAATGCTTTCACTCAGAAATGATATAGGTGCTTATTGTTTTCAGATTTTGGTAAATTTGTTTGGGGTTTCAAGGCAGATTTTGAAAGGCAAATTTAAGGGGTTTGGAGCAGTAGATTTGAAGACTTAAGTAACATATTAAACTCCCTTGTTTCTGGCCACACCATTCCCAAGGCAGGCCATACCATTGCTTGAGGGGCGTGGGGGTTTGTGGCCGTGGGGGTTTGTGGCCCAAGTGCCTAGGTTTTGGGCAACTTTGGGGTAGGGTTTGAGGTGCCTAGGATTGATAAACACTCAAAAACCAGATTTGTGGTGGAGCAGCAGGGTTTTAGAGGAGAGTGCAAGCTTTTATCAAGTTCCAGGTTGCTGGTCATAGTCCAATTTCAAACCATTTCTGCACAACAGTTAATGGGTATGTCTAAAATGCAATTGTAAGAGTGTCATAGTCATTTGGATGATGTTAAAACCTTTATTTGATGAATGTACCACTCCTGTAATAATTTTGAAATATATTTCAGTTTGTGGGTGTTCTAAATAGTTTGAGTTTCTAGCATATTACATTGCAATTATTTCTGTTTGTTGTTATTGTTATTATTTCATCATATTGCAAATCTCAAAACTACAAACACATCAAAAACACACAAAAAAAGTACGGTGCATATTACAGTGGTATCAAAGAAAAAGTATCTGCCATCCTGGAGGGTTTGTTAAAAAAAGGGATATGACATTGGAATGAGTAATGCACCCACCTTGCACTCATTATAATTTGATAAGAAACAGATCTATTCCTAATTTTGGAGCTCAACTAGAGACTCATATTTTTGTAGGTGTTAACATGGGTGACAGAGAGCAATAGGAACCTAGTATCAGAGAGATGCTCAATGACCTTGCTAGAGGGCAATGAGACTTGTTGGGTGAAAATTATGTAATCAACTTTCGACAGATTACACAACTTGGACTTCAGCCACAGCTATGTGAGATGTGAATCTCTCCTCTCGGAAAGGGGAGGCGCCCTTCTTACTGCTAAGAGAAACAATAGTAAATCACAAAAGTAATTACACAATGTACACGAAAGTCACGAAGTGGGGGGGTGTGTTACATTCATCCTTCTCTCTTTTTTCAGAGAAGATGTTTACAATGTTTCACATGTTGGAAGTTCCGAATTCTTGATAACTAAAAACTAACAACCAGCAGTAATGCCAATATCTCTATCTCGTCAAAGCGAAGCGTAGAGATACCAGAAGTAATCAACAACAAACAAAAGAAAATAAAATGGGAAAGCTCACGAAGGCACAAAGTCGTTCCGTAGCTTTATCAATGTCGGATCTGCATAAACGTACCGTTTGCTACGTTAGAAGCACAAAGTCTTCTTAGACGCAACAATTCTTCGAACAACATGAACGATTACAAGCACAAAGTCTTGTAGATCATCCAACCAAAATGTCAACGAGCACGAACGATTACAAGCACAAAGTCTTGTAGATCTTTCGACAAAGTATCCAAGAGAATGAATAATTATAAGCACAAAGTCTCATAGATTATCCAACAAGAACATGCATGAGCATGAATGATTATAAGCGCAAAGTCTTATAGATCACTCAACCAATGATAAACAAAATAACAATGCAATCTAAATAATAAATGTAACACAAAGTTTACATCAACCACTTAGAGTCTTTCAGATTCCTTGAACTAATCACTACCAAATCGAATCAACTTACAAAAGTATCGAATCCAACACAAAGTTTGGCTTGCAATCCTTTCCTTTATTGATTGAATCTCATTCACAAAATATGAACGCAAAGTTTCACAAGTTTGCTTACAAAAGGGCAGCACTTCGTTGCAAAAGGCTAAAAGATATGTTACAATGAAAATCCCTCACAATATATAGAAAGAGGGATGAGCAAAATAAGGAAAGAGATTGAGAAAATTAAGGAAAGTTAGGTGAGCGATTTTTGGAGATCTCACCTAACTTTGACCAAAGTCAAAGTGTAATTTGTTTTCAAAATATTACATCTTTGGACTTGGTGTAATTACAATTTACAAAATGACATTCGAAAATGTCGAGAAATATTTACAAGATGCATAATGGGATGCACCGGAAATGTCTAACACTGGAGAATAGGGGGCTGCTTCACATTTCTTTGCATTGGGCGCGGAAGTCTTCAAATTTTCTCCTAGTCTCCTGCACAAACTTCTCATCTGGACCAACGGTGTAATCCACAATGGTGTGAATTCTCGTGATCGATCTCATGGCAGATGAGTGAACCTTCTTGCACTCCGCCATTAAGATGCCTTCAAGTTCATAATGAGCCTTGTATCACAAATGATGTTCTGAAGCTTCCGAGAAGTCTGAATCATTAATCAAATTCATGATGGCTTTGAAGATTAGGATATTTCGCCGGTAAGGAAGATAATGATTGTCTTCAAGAAGTTGACCAGGCAACTCTCTGACACTTTTGTCAAGAATGTTACGATGCCCATCGACATCTTCCTGTACTTGGTGAAGGTCTTCAATGAGAGATTGAACCACTTGGATCCTGTGTTTCAGTGATTCTTTTACCTCTACAAACTTTTCTTTGTCGGGAATTACCCCAACCTCCACCAATTTGCTGAGCTTTACCTGTTTCATTTCCGACCATGACAACATGCATTTTTCCATGTCTCTCTCGCTTCCGAAAGTAATATCATTTTGTCAAGCTCGTGGTGAGCTTCTGGCTAACATGGTGGCTTTCTCATCCGTTCAAAATTATCTCGAGATCCGTGGTTCAATGATCTTTCAACAAAGCCATACAACACCGGCCTTTGATAGTTTAATTTCTCACCTTTCTTGGATACCGGTCTTCAATACTACCAATCGCTACCGTTGTGCATTGCTTTGGTGAACCGCAAGTCTCTTTACAAGTGGCATAATGTCACTGCTTGTACACATGTTACGAGATTGTTCAACTTTGTCCGCCAAATTCTTCCCCGCTAAGATATCCAAAGTGACTTGCGATCGCTTTGCACTTTCGTTGGTAACCTTGCCAAGCCGGACCTTTGTTACTGTGTAGTCCTCCATATTGACATCACCTTCTTGATTCGGTGGTATGCCAATTTCAGCATACTTGTGGCCAGATTTATCAACATTCAGCCTCGAGTATACTTTTGCCTTCTTCTTCCCTTTAGCCTTAGGAAGAACTATCTCTTCAAGGTCGAGTTTCTCTGGAGAAATCATTTTCTTTTTACGCTTCGACACTTGAGATATTAGCCAAGGAGGAAGAAAAGAAGTGTGAACTTCTGGATTTACTGTCAAGTCGGTCGCCATTGCCACCTCTGAAGTTATTGTCACATCTGAACTCACCAATGGTATTGTGACAATTGGAGAAGTGTTTGTCATCATCGCTCCTATAGTTGACACATTGAGCTGATCACGCATGGACTCATTCATGAAACGATTGAATTCGTTCTCAGAAGTGATATCATACGTTGGCGAAGACAAGCTAGGAATGGACGATGGTGGGCTTGACAGTATATCAACCGTATGAATGCTTGTGACCGATGGAGTATCAAGCTGGGTTGATGCTGCAGGGATAGGGGATATCTCGGCTGCAGGAATGCTCGTGGTAGGAATAGGTGACGAGGGAGCAGGAGGTGAAGGAATTCTTGACTCAAAAGGGGTATGAGGAACGTTTGAAGTCACGGGCGATGATGTTCTGTGAATTTCCTCAACTACGTTCTTGGGAGGAGAAGTAGTTATTTCTTCATCATGCTCGGGTTCCTGTTGATCACCCTCTTGCCTCTCCTCGATTCGCTCACCTTCGTCACCTTCGATTCTTCGTAATCTTCATCACCGACTCTTCGCCCGCCAGAAACCTCTCGCATCGAGTCCTATATCTTCGGATTGGTCAGCTTAGTATCTTCTTCATCTAATCTATCTCCTCCGAGGTGGGCTTTACCCTTAGTTTGCATTTTATTCCCAGCCTGCATATTCTGGAGTATCTTCGCCAACAGCTTGAACTGGATCCTGACCTCTTCGAAGAAGTGGGGAACCACGATTTGTTTCCTTTTTGTCGCTGAGTTCTTGTCAGCATGCAGCCTCTGACTCCTTCCTCCTTCTGAGTCTGTCCTGAAACTTTTCATTGCATAACCATGTTTGTGTAACCATTCTTCTGTATTGGCTAGGATTGGTCTCAGCCTTTCTCTCATGCTAGTGACCTCTTTCCTAGACCACTATATTGCAGGTAACGGCCTCTTAGCAACGCCTTGTTCATCATAGACAGCGTTCATGATATCACCTGGATCCTCAAAATCCTCTAGTAGGTCAGCGATACCAAGATCTCTGATTTGTTGAACTGTCAATCTGCAATAGTCCATCTTTCGAATGACTTCTTCATCTCAAGAATCCGGCCTAGATGTCTTCAAAACGGTACCTGTGTTGGTGACCCTTTGCAACTTCTTTCTGACATCTCGGTAGTCAAAATCAAACCTATACCTGTAGGGTTTTGATGGTCATGATCGATCTCAGCATAGCAGATTCTTAGCCTTTGTGCAGTCCGGATATATATCCAGATGGTCGGGGGGAACTCTGAATCCACGCTGTGCTTGCTTCTTTCTCGCACCGACATCGTCTGATGTTTCGAGGAGAACCCACTCCGGGATAACGTGGTAGCATGTAGGACAACCGTGTAACAACTCTACTCGCAAGTAAACGCTTGGGAATTGAAGAAAAATACATCCAACTTTACTTACCACCTTATATCATCGACACTCTTCTTCTTTCCAGAGTGGATCAAAGTTGAAGAGTAAGGGCGCAAAGAAAGCATCAGTGACCCGTCTGAAATGGTGAAAGCTCTCCTTTAGCTCCAACCGATAGAAATATCTGTACACAGGCACCATCATTCGATTCCCTTTGTAGATAGACCTGAATTGTCTCATCACAGCTGCTGGCATACCGGTAAGAAGTCATGTAGAACTTCAATGTAGAAGGAGCATTGATCAACTGTTCGTGCATCTCATCACTGATTTGTTTACCCCAGTCAATATGCACTTTCTGCCTCCTTATGATCCTGATGTATTCATACATCCAATCGTGAAAGGTGGATGATTCCGGCAAACCTTTCACTCTGCTCAGAAACGTGATCATATCCTTGACGTCATCTTTGAAGTCACTTCTCAGGAGTCCTTTCGGCCATCTGAAACAGACGATCTAGGCTTTTTAAGCCATTGAGTATTTATCAACTGTTTGGCTTTATTAGGATCAGCATCGAAAATCTCCTGTGCTTTTGATATAGAAATGTCAATATATTTGTCCATGTGAGGAACCTTGAAGACGATGTCAAAGAAATCGGGGTCGAGTCTTAGAATCTCATGCCCGGAAGAGTCGATCACACTTCTGCTTTCTCGGATGTAATGAGACGCAACTTGAAGAACAAACTCAGTATTGTGCGCAGCTGTGGGGAACATTGCCACCAAGTGGAGATTACTGTGTACTATTGCCCTCATTGAATCAGGAAGAGGCTTCGTCTCTGTCAACTTTGCAAAGTCAACCAAATCTTGATGGCCAACTTCTGTATCCTTTATTTCTTCAACTTTCGAAAGTACCATAGTTGGCGGATAGACGCCTTGATATTTGTACTTCATCTTGCTTTTTGCTTTCGAAGAAGAAGGAGGTTTCGTTGCAGTCATCAAAAGAAACTGGAACACTGAGCACTCTTAACTGGACGATCTCTGAGAGTAGACTGCAATCCGTCTAGCCAGAACAAACACCAATTTGTTAGGAAACATGGGAAAGCGTGAAACGAGCACGAGGGTGGAAAAGCATAGAGATGATGGCGAGGCACGCAAAACGATGCACGAATGCGAAAAATGGAGCTCAAGGATGCACTGGTCAAAAATGGGGTGCATTTGGAAAGGTCTGGAAAAAGCCAGAAAAAAGTGTAAGGGCGCTAAAATTCAGCGCCCTTACATTCTGAGAAATTGCTTTTGGTGTAAGGGCGCTAAATTTTAGCGCCCTTACATTTTTAGTGTTAGGAAATTTTATGACATTCTTTTGATGTCATGGCGCTAGAATTCAGCGCTTTAGCTTTTTGGTGAAAGATGATTTTGATGCAAGGGCGCTAAATTTTAGCGCCCTTACATCTTACAGTGTTAGGTAATTTCTCATTTTCTCAAAAATGTTCTAGCGCTAAAATTCAGCGCCTCTGCTTTTTCTTGAAACTTTTGAGATGTAGATGCAAGAGGGAATGGCGATAGCGCTCAGGCTTGGAGATGGAAATTTGTTTGAATCATGAGAGCTTGAGTTTGCTTTCATTCTATTACATACGCCTCCCATTTTTGAGGGAATTCTTTTTCACAATAACAGATCTCTTCAACGTTCACCAAAACGCATAGAGAGAGACAACATGGATACGTTGGATAGATACGAGTGCCCACAGAACATCGACCATATTGGCGGATAAGAGAAGAACGCGTAGGTGGCGAGAGAAGAATGCGTAGGGTAACAAAGGCTCGCCACGATGAAGACAAACGATGGACAGAAAACGCGAATGAAGAACACTTTGAAAGGCGAGAACAAAAACGCGAGTGTATAGGGTAAGAGCATGGAAATGAAAAGAAGGAATGAGCACTAAATGAACACGCACAGGGGAGAACGCGAATTCAAAACCATGAATGAAGGTTCCATTGCATAAACGTGTAGGAAAAACGCGAATGAAGGAAGACGCGAATAGAAAAAACGAATGAAATAAAAACGTGAATGAAGAAATCAAAACGCGAAAGTACAAAGATCATATACAAATGACAATACAAAGCCGAAATGAAAGTCTTACCAGGGCAAAACGCGAAGCTTGTTGAAGAGAGAAATGGCGAATCTCCAAAAAACGTGATTTTGCAGATGAAAGGCAAACGCACAGCAAGAGGAGATGCAAAAGAAATAAAACATAAACAACAAAAATGGCGAATTCATTCACTTAACTTTGCAAATGAAAATTAAAAACCTAACTCAAGTCGTGCAATAAATTTAGGCACGAAAAGTGGCACGATTGACGAAAAACGCGAAATTGTGAAGAAACGTGCCAGAGGAATGAAAAAAGTTTAAGTGTTGAGAAAAAATGTAATGGCGCTAAAATTTAGCGCTCTTGCATTTTTTAGAATTTTCACTTCATGCAGGGGCGCTAAATTTTAGCGCCCTTACATTTCCAGACTTAGCCAAATTTTGGATTTTCCCTGCAGGGGCGCACTTTTTGAGTGCTACTGCATCTTCCGTAATTTGCAAAGTATTAACAGTGAAAAGTCGCGAAAGATCTCGTTTCGAAGGTCTTTGCGAGGAGAACAAGGTGGAATGCTCGAATTGACTATTCGAGACTTGGGAACGCACTTTGAGGTGACTCGAAAATCACCCCGTTGTGCGTACTTGAACTTCACGAATCCTAGGAAACGGACAAGTTTCGTAGGGGGGTTATCCGTGGAACAAGCGCTGCTAGATTCCGCGATAACAAGACTTACAACAAAGTTTAGCTCAAATGGTGGCATTAATGACCCAACGTATGGTAGGAAATAACACTTGTGGGAACAATGGTGGAAACAATGGACATGAAAGGAACAATAGAAATGGGGATGGTTCAGTTAATAATAGGGTTGCAAATGTAATGTCCCCTTCTCAACAGTGACTTTCAATTGATCGTTAGCCTATCCCGGAGGCCCGTAGGCTAGTTGGAAGTGGGAATTAGGGTTTCCAGCTACTTGGAGGATTCTTTTGTGGATTCAAGGGTTTGCATGTTGGATTTTTGCAATTTGGTTTCTAGATTCTTTCTGGGTTTTCAAAGAGCTTCGCAATGGTATGACATGCAACTACATCAAGTAACTTTTCTGAACTTACTATTTTTAGTAAGTTACGTCAGCTGCTCAGTTTGTGGTTAAAATGCATTTGAAGTCACTTACTATTTTTAGCAGTATGCTATTTATAGTAAGTGCTATTTTTAGCAATGCTATTTCTAGTAGGGATTCAGTAGTTTGGTACTATGGCTATATCTGGTAGGGTAGTATATTCAGTTGGGTCTCCAGCTTTTATGGAGCTTGTTTTTGGCAAATCTAATATTTGATGGAACATAATGTTTTAAATGAAAATATATCATATGCAAAAATGGACGACTTCTTGAGGGGAAATATTTAAGTTGTTTATAATGTATTTTTCACTTAATAAAGTGGACGCCCACTTTATGCTCTAATTGCATTTTACTAAAATGTTGTGTCTTCTTGAAAATGGACGACTTGGATTGAGGAGCTAATTGAAAATCAAATGCAAATTGATAAAGGTGAATTTGGATGTTAGGTTGAGCGCGCTAATTGGAGGGAATGAGATTTGAATTTGGAGAAGTTATAAATATGAGCCTTGGCCTTCATTTGAGACTATCCATTGAAAATATAACGAAGTGTTGCAGAAATTTCTATAGACCCTTGCTTCGAGGAATGCATACCTCCTAGCACCCTTAGTTTCGTGCTTGCAAGATAGCACCTAGCTGAGTATGAGACTGTTCTTTACACTGAAGAGCAAATTGAGCATATTGAAGATGACTACCTTTGGTGTTTCTTGAGTTTTGGTGTGATTTCTTAGTTTTTAATGTTGTTGGTTTGGTACTAGCTGGAGCACGTTTTGGCTTGCAATTCAGTGGGTGAATTTTTGCTTGTCTGGGTAATGGCTATATGTTTTCAGCTACCTTGGGCGCCTCATTGCTAAAAGTTTCGTAATTTTTGGTGAAGTTTCTAATTTACTAGAGCTGGTTGCCCTAGACAAGGAGGTTGTACCTTTCTTGTAGTGCTTTAGAATCTGTGCATAAAATATTGGAGGTTGTTTGCTGCTATTTCATGTTTTGGTTTTGGGCACCCCACTCCTATGCTTCATTTGCACTTTATTTCATGTCATTCGAAGGAGTATTGGCAGAGTTTTGAGTATTTTGGTGTGATTTGAGCTTGTTGGTCTGAGATTTCTGAATGCTGCAGTTTCATATCAGATTGGTAAAAGTTCATTTTTTGGCTTGTTTTCCTTAGTAGAATAGCTTGCTTAGTTGTGGAGTTCTTTCCTTATCATTTTGGTGTGTATTGGACATTTTATAATCATAGTAACTTGCAAATTGCTTCATATTGTAAGGCTATTATCAGTAGTCGAGTTGCATATTCATTTCTTTGTATTGCACTCCCATTGAATAAGTGGCCGAGTTGCATTTCCTATCTCACTGATTGGCTGAGCCGTCTCTCATATTGTACTTCCCAACGTTTCAGTTTTACAGCTAACATTTCATTTTTACAGCTAATGATCCCCTTTCCACCATATGCTCTCACCTTGTCCTCACTGGGATCTGGGTGATTAGAAAGTGAAGGGTTGATTTTCAGTATTATACTTTCTGCTTAGTTTCATCTAACAATCCCCTTGCACTGTATGCTCTCACCTTTCCCTCACTGGGAACTGGGTGATCAGAAAGTGAAGGGTTACTTTCAGTTGGATTATCTTGGTTATCTAACGTTAACGGGTGAAATTGCTTGTGAAAAATTGGAAAAAATTATAAGGGGATATTTTAGTGGTATCAGAGCTGGTTTTCCTACTAGCCTGTGAATTCAGAGTTATAGTTGTCAGATGAGTGATAGAGAACTGAGATACTGCAATAGAGAGCAAAAGAGACAGCAGTATCAGAATCCACCAGTTCTAGACAAGGACGCTTTTTCAAAGGTTCTAAGGAATCATGAGCCTGCAGTTGAGACAATGGCAGAAAGAGATAAGGGTCCAGCTCATGAGAAGGATGATAGATATTCTAGAATTGAGAGAAAGTTCGACTTGATGTTGGACATGATAACTCGGTTGCTTGCTAAAATGGACCAGCAAGTAACTCTGACACAACAGCACAATGATGGTGAAAACAGTGACTCTAACACCAACCCAAGAGGGAGAATTATTGGGCAACATATCAAAAATACTAGAGGATCAACCTCTAGACCTCTCCTTCCTGTCTTTACTCAAAGAGAGGAAACACAAGCTGAGGTCGAAGTACCTATGGTAGATGAAGTAAGGCAAAGCTATATGGAATATGCTTCTCTACTTGTTGAAATCAAAGAGCATTTGACCTTTGATCAATACATGAACCAAAGGAAGAGAAGAGGAGGCAAAAGAACTGGCAATCGTGCTCCTATGGGTCCTAGAATGGATTATCAACAAGCTCTTGGAAAGGTGACCTTGGCCCATTATGATGGAAGTGATAAGTGTTCAACAAGATCAAGGGTCCAGAAGCTAGATAACTATCTTTCACTAAGACCAATGCCTGAAGAAGACGCCATCAAGTTTGCTACCTTGCACTTGGATGTAGCCACCCATGAATGGTGGTATCATGGTTTAGTCACTCTTGGCCATAACCTTATTCACACATATGAAGAGTTCACCAACAGGTTGATTGAGAGGTTTGACACTAAGGATCCTGAAGTGAAGTTTTGTGAGCTTGCACAGCTGAAATAGCATGGTTCATTGGACTCATACATTGTAGATTTTCAGAGGCTTTCCATGATGGTGCCCAACGTCATTGAAAGACGGCTTGTTGTTTTGTTTTCAGAAGGTTTGATGAAACCTTTGAAGGGGTGGGTTAGAGCATTTGATCCACCAAGTCTTGATGAAGCTATCAAGAAAGCAAGAAGTATGGAATTGGCTACTCCTAGGTCTAAATTTCAATCCAAGCCCTTTGCACATAAGAAAGATAAGAAACACTCTTCAAATCATAAAGTCTTTGGAAGTCCGCAATATATTCATCAATGGTTCTCCATTGCTTTAATTGTGCCAATTCTTTAAAGTGTAGCTCGGGATCCTTGTTGTCAAACCTCTCTATTAGCTTCTCTGTGAATTCCACATATGAAGTAATTTGTTCATGGCCCATGGTGGTCATGCCATGGTGCCACCATTCATGAGCCACCCCATCTAGATGTAGGGCAGCATATTTGATTGCTTCGTTCTTCGGCATTGGGTTGAGTTGGAAGTATGTATCAACCTTTTGAACCCACACTCGTGCTGTGGTCTTCCCTAAATCATCAAAGTATGGAAAACTAAGCTTACCAATTTTCCTTAGATCATTGTAATGGTCTCTAGTACTCTTGTTGGGAAAATGCTTCATTCTTAGGTCCATGTAGTCTCTTAGGGACATATTTGTTTGCAGTCCTCCATCTATCCAATCTTGGCAGAACTGATCTTGTAAATCTACCAATGTAGGTTCACTTCCTTCTTGATGTTCCACTCTAGGTGGGAAAGTAGGTATCATGGATCTAGAACTAGTTGTAGGAACATGATGATTCGGAGTTCTATTGTTAGTTGAATTATCTTCATTTCCTCCACTATCGCCACTTTGGTTGTTATTTTTATTTGTATTTATCATGACTTGAGTCAACATGTCCAATAATTGTGCCATTCGTTGTTGAGTAGTTCTTTGTTCTGCCATGAATCAATCCATACGGTCGATGATATCTCCTTTATCTCCCATGTTTCTACCTCCTTGTTCACTACTCCAAGATTCAAGCTTGTTAGGGTTGGTATTTAATGATGATCCTTGGTGGATACCCAAGATATCAAAAGTTGTTTTTCCTTCTGAATCCTAGGCAAGTTCCTACTTTCTTCTTATGTCCCTGTTATAATATCTTCTCTCCCTTTCACTCATAAACCTTCACAGGCTGGTAGGTTTAGTAGCTTTGATACCAATTGTAATGTCCCTTGTAGAGTTACTTTAAATTTTTCCTTCAATCTTATAGAGTAAGATATCAAAATATGCCCAAGAACCAATATTTTTAAGGGAGGGTGTAAATAGTTACAAACCTCTACTGTGCACTTTGATTTACTTAAAGAACGACTCTAATTTACTGATTAACACTACTCCTGATTATTGGATACTTATATATTTATGATGCCACTTTTTTTATATGAATTCTAAATAATGAAATATGATTCGATTATTAGTTCAATAATGGAGAATTGACAAGAAACTATAAACGTTGTTTCTGATTTATTACTTTAAAATCATGCGTTTGAATGTGTAAGAGGCTTAAACCTCTATCTAATCGCTATCCCTGATTTGATCTTTATACTCCTACGATTTTCCTTGGCATTGTATCTGAATATTGCTGATTGCTTATGCGTCCATTAGCCTTGTAATGGGTGATCGATATGCCACCCTCACTTGGCTGGCTCGTAGGCTCTTGAGAGCACTCCGGATCTGAGTTTGAGACTATGAATTTTTGCAATCTTCCATGTCCCTTGAATGAACTACGAACCTCCTCAAATAGATTTCAAATGGGCATGATGTGAGGAGTTGTATCTTCTCAAATATGTCTCTTGTACACAAATTAATTAATCACGTCTTTAATACCATTAACTACTAATTAATGCCTTGATTGAATTGATTTCCTTTTCTTTAAACAACAATAATCTTATTAATGATCCCCATGCCTTTGGATGCAGCCATCTACTTGTGCAATTTGTTTAGCAATCGGGCAGGTTTGTTACAAAGGATAAAATTGAAAATAGCTAATCAAAATAAATAGCAAATAAAATACTTTGCACCCTAAAGAGGCTTCCTGAATAGAATTGTTAGTGAAGTCCTAAATCAGTATGCTAAACTTTAATTCCCCAAGTAATAGCCAAGGAAAAGAAGGATGATAGGAATTTCCAGTATTGTGACCGAAGAGATAAAAATACTTTCTATAATATTCCAAGATCCTAGAAACATTAATGGGTAACAATTTTGTATTTTTTATCAGCTCCAAATGAATTTACTAGAAATGCTTGTGAATATGTTTTCTTCGATTGTGTTTTTGGTAGACATTTATTGAAAATATGCCCTAATAAGGATCATTTCTTAATATACTTTGTAGGTGCTTCAAAGGAACGAGTATGTAAGAAATGGATCAAAAGTCATTAATATGCATTTTTTATCAAAAGTCAAATGGACTTTCCTTGCTAACATGCTTTCCCTCCATTCCCTAAAACGTTGTGCTTCTTGACTTCTTCTAAGTCCTTTGTGTATTTTGAATTTTTGGGTATTTCCTTATCGAAGTGCTAGATCACTTGTATCTTCCTCCATTTCCTCTACTTCCCAAACCCCAGCATTTCCCTTCTTTTTGATTCACAGTTTCTCATTTCTAAGATCTCCAATCCCTAATAATCATCCCTCATTGAGTTCTTAGACTTATGTCTGCAACTTTTCTCCCAAGGGATATGACATCATGCAACCTCAAATCTTGACAAGCCCCTCTTTCTTTTTGTCTCTTGCGCATTGGGTATGCAACTTCCCTAATTCCTACCAATTCATTCACATGTTCTTCTCAGATCCTCAAGATTTCCCATCCTCCTTTGCAATTCTTGTGTCATTTGGCATCCATTCCTCTCAACTCCTTCCATTGGTCATGTTTCTTCCTTGCAAGACTCCATATCACATCCTGTTTAATTTTCCTAGCTTAATTATTGAATTATTATATTAATTGTGTATTAGCAAATAATTAGGAAAGATAGTTTGATAATATTATGTTGTGAAGTATAATTAAGAATGATTATAATATTGATGACTAATTATATTTTTGTTTCATAAGTGTGTTAGAATAGTTGACACTCTCTTAGGTTGGAGAGAGAGTATCATCGAGAAGGTTCTAGCTAGTGGAGGTAACCGTCATGATGGAATCAACACACACACACAACCTTAGAATCATCTAATTAGGTTGCATATGTGTGAATAAGATTGCAAATAGCGAGTTCCTAGATTTGAATAATTGCATTATTTTGTGAATGGTCTATATATATTTATCTCAAAATAAAATCTCTTTATATAAATCTCGGATAAATTAAATAATCAAAGAGTTTGTGTTAACATGGGTCATGAACCCACATCTTTTTCTTTTGGAAATGAATTTAGATATATGTGATTGGGTATACACAAAGACATATGTGTATATCAATAATATTAAATATCATTTTTTTTTATCAGTAAAAGGCCTAGGCCTAATTAATTATATTTATTATATAAACAAAATTACAAAATTACCAAAATTATAGTATTGGTAAGCATGATTTTCAGATGGTTCTATATATTAGTAGCTATATAGATCGATTCTATCTATTGGAAGATATATAAATGATTCTATATATTAGCAGCTATAACTATTACATACATCACATATATGTTTGTATATTTTATACAATACAAAATTTGTTGCATATACAGTTTTTTATTCATTCTATCATATCTTCTGCATCTTCATTTATATTTTGAATATTTTCATTCAGATCCAACATGTTGTCACCTTGACCTTCATCCCATTCTACTGCATGCCTCCCTAGTGGATTGATGTGAGGCACTGCAATTTTCCTCCCTCCATGTCAAATCTAATGACCAAGAATGAATGACATAGCAAAATATTTGTCTTTTATCATATCAATCATTTGTTGCCACAATTCTCCGGAATGCATTGGTATCATTCTAAACAGCAGCCATGGGTCATCATCACGTAACCCCTTTTTCATTGCTCCATAGATGGTTGCAAATCCTTGCTTCTCCTTGAGATAGCTTCTAGGAAAAATCCCTGCTACATGTGCTTCTCCCAAATCCAGATTATACTTTTGAACTACCTTTAGGAGGTCATTTTCCCCCAATGCTTCTGCTAAAACTAATTCTATGTACACAAATTTTAGTGCAACAAAAGACTAAAGGAAATCCATGGCATTTGACAAGAAGATTGACAGTAAATTGGATGGAAACAAAAGCCTAGGTGACTCTAGTTGAATTATCTCTTCACCAATCATAGTTTTAATGTAGTCTACTAGACTAGGACAGTCAGTGTGAAAAACTTGTGATAATTCTTCATTTGTTACCTCCTTCAAGAATGGAAATTCATTCCCTTTTATCTCCACAGGAATTCTGTAATTTTTTGTATTGTACTCCCAAGCCATTTTATATGCAAGCTGCAAGTTTTACTGTTTATCACCCTCTAGCCGAAACAAGAAAACCTATACCAAGAAACTTGTTTGAAAGCAAGCTTTTCCCAGTTAATATTTTAAGCCAACACTTATACTAAGCCCTCATGCAAAGCTACGCAGATTAAACACCTTCCCCCAGTTAAGCACTAAATAGACTCTGCCCAAACACTTGTACTAAGCCCTAGAGCAATGCTACACATAATAGACACCTTCCCCCAATTAAAACCAGCTCAAACAATATTTAAAACCGACACTTTCAGCCTTCAAGCAAAGGATATAGAGATTAATCAACTACTCTAGCAAGTTTGAAGCTAAAATGCAGAGGAGATACCCAGTTAAGCATAAACCCACAGAGACTATCACATGTCGTGCCACTTCTACAATCTATGCAACACTAAGCAAGCTTTCGCAATCAATTTTTGAAACCGACACTTGACATAAGCCTTTGACCAAAGCTACATAGATTAAACAACTTATCCAATAAATTTGAAAGCTAACTTGCAAAGGAAATACCCAAGTAAGCACCAAACCCGCAATAACTATGACATGCCCTGCCACTTTGACAAACTCTGCAACACTATCAACCCAATTAAAACCCATACAATGTCGGTTGGAAGACTGATCATAGGGTCTTAAAGAAAATTGGGTGTACTTCGTTTCCAATACACCATCATTAAAATGAATTGCCATTTAATGCTTGCAGATACGAGCACACAAGAATTAGAGCCTCCCACGCTTGAACTTGCGTCTAATATTTGATGGATCTCGGCAACGGGTTATGATTTTCCTTGCAAATTAAATATTCAATTTGATTGACATGCGCATATTCGCACATTTTGTGACTTGCATTGTTATACCTGCCAATTCATGCGTACATTTGCTTACTCAAAGCAATCCTCCTCAGGTACTTGAGGCGCATGAATTTGAATGATTACCAATTCGTGCATACTTTTGTTGACGCCAAACAATCCTCCTGAGCTGTCATCTCTTCTCAAACAATCTGGAAAACAATACTATCTCCCATCATTATGCAACATGACTTTCAACTTTTCCTACAAGAGAAAACCAAACTATTGGCAATACCTGTTTTAAAGTCTTCGCTAAATTTGTATCCAATTATGACTTCATTCGACGCTGAGAAGACCTTCAATCTAACTTCAACACAATTCTCTTTTTTCCAAATCCCATTTGTAGCATTGTAATTTTTGCATGAAATATCTGAATCAGATGAATAACCCTAATATGTAAGTTAAATTCTTTAACTTAAAAGCTCTATTTTCATTGCTTTTAAATCCGCACTGACATTTATCAATCTTGATCATTTCTTTTATACATTTACCACACTGTGCACTCTGCCTTTTTCCAATTGAATCAATTCCTGCAAAATGTTAGGAAAATCATTGATTTGAGCCCCATATATTTTATCTTTTTGATCTTGATCACAATGTTGGCTAACACATCTGCACCTTGGTTTGCTTCCCTATAAGCGTGATTGATCTGGAACATCTCAATCTTATCAAGCAAAACCAAAATCTGCTTGAGAACATAATTTATTTGTTAGTTGCTTGTTCCTTTAACTCTGCAAGCATTTACAACTAGCAAAGAATCCCCCTCAATTACCAATTTGGAAACCTTATGTTGAACAACTAAAAGTAGACCATGGAGGAGAGCAAGCACTTCTACTTGATTTATTGTACCTTTTGGCAATGAAATTGACTTTGCACATATTACTGAACCCTCATGATCCCTTAGTACTACTCCAGCCCTTGACAATCTAGGATTACCTTGAGATGCACCATCAAAGTTTAGCTTAACATAACCTTTAGGGGGAGGCAACCATATCACCTTTTTTCTATAATATTTTAATAAAGACGTTATAAGTGCTCTTTTCACTTTAAAAAGGATTAGAGGTTATTTGAAAAGGATAGTGTTCCACGGGCCTGGGGGACGAGAAAACGGGGGGACGTCCAGGACGCGTTTCGGAGATGGGGGGACAAAGGGCCTAAGTTTGGGGAGGGCGGGGAGATGGCGGGGGGACAGCGGCGGGGGGGTGGCGAGGTGGTGGTGCTGATATAGTTATACATATACTTATAGTACTTGAAAAACTAGTTTTGAAAAGATGTATAACAGTATAACAGTGTAAGAATTGCATTTCAAATGAAACTATAGGAAATTAGTAAAATTATAACATAGCAAGATTTGAAATACTAAATCTAAATACGAAGATATCTTGAATGCTAATTGCTAAATAAAATTTGACAAATGAAATTGTCAAATTGGAGATTTCTATTATATTGAAAATATGAATATCTGATGTCATATGAGATATCACAAAGTCTATAAAGATGATTACATAATTCATCATTACAATGAGTAGCAAATGCCAAATGGAAAATAGTAAAACTAAATACAGATACTAATAGAAAAATGTCAAAACTCATAATGTAGTGAATGGAGGCCTCTAATCATCTGCAAACTCCTCATCACTGGAACTGTTGGACCCCACAAGGTCAAGATCCCTCAAGCTCACACCAACCAGCCCTGCATTTGAAGTGGTAGGATCATCCTCATCAATCTGTGAAGGCTCCTCTGGCTCCACATCCCATCGTGCCGTTGGACTCTCCTTGTACCCAACTGTCTTGCGGTCCATGAGATGCAAAGCACTGTGTACAGCCACAAGCTGCTCTGCTCTCTTAGAGATAAGTCTATTCCTCTTAAGAGAGTGGATGAAGCTATATGTAGACCAGTTCCTCTCAGCAGCTGAAGAACTGGAAACTTGGGATAGCAGACGGATAGCTAGAGTGGTGGTCAAAGATTTCGAACCATGACAATTCCACCACAAAAGTGGGTCCTCCTGTGCCATAGAAACTATATCCATCTTTGTTGCATCTGAATAGCCTCTAAGAGTGGCAAATCTGGTCCACTCAGTGCGAATTGTGTTGGCATATGTAGAATCATACATCTTCTCTATGCACCTAAAGAAACCCGCCTTCGCCTCATCATCCCGAATCGGTGTCACTCTACCCAGTCTAGCCATGTACCACTTAGGATTCAAGGAAAAGGCAGCCATGTGCAAAGGAGTGTTCAACTTGTCCCATCTGCACTGAATGATTGGCCGGATGTGCTCATTGTAGAATGCTAGAGAGGGTTCCTTCACTCACACAGCAGCCCTCATCTGGTCAAGCATAGAGTCGATGCACTCATACACCTCTCCAAGGTTAGGTGCATCCCCATCCCCATATCTGATAACCTGGAATGCTGGAGAAATGATGGAGACAATGTATTTCGCATCAATCCAAAACACATCACTCTTCACTATCTCCTTCACCCTTATCCCCTGTGCTGTCTTGTCCTCGGCCCACCTAGTCCACTCATTAGTCATAACCATGAGTTGCAATGCCTCTTGCAACTCAATCATTCTCTCGAAGAGAATGAAATATGATGCATATCGGGTCTCCACCGGTTTCAAGAACTCCTTCGCGAAGGTCCTGAAGAGTGCATGGGAAGTGTGGTGGTTGCAGATAAACATATGCACATCTCTCGCATCAGTGACCACTCCTCTAATCCAATCAATCTTCCCCATGTCCTTGAGTGCATTGTTCATGGCATGCACACAACATGGGGTCCACCAAATATGTCTATAGGCTGCCTCAATGAGTTTCCCTGCTGCTCTACACACATGGGCTGCATCTGTGACTACTTGGACCACATTTTGTGGCCCAACCTCCTCAATAGCCTCCCTGAGGACATGAAACTGAAAATCAGCATCTTTGCGATGCCCTGTACAATCAACTGCTCTAAGGAAGTATGGGCCCTCTGCACATGTGACCATGATGTTGATGAGTGGACGATGGCTAATGTCCGTCCACCCATCCATAACTATACTGCACCCAGATGCCACCCAACATGCCTTCATCTTCTCCATCAAAATATTGATCTTGGAATAGCACTTATCCAAGATCGAGGTCCTCATTTTCGTCTCACCTGGTGGCACATATGATGTTCCTCCCTTCGCCACCATAGCCATCATCTCCCTATAATAAGGAGACCGTGTAACATGAAATGGAATGCCATTGGCAAAGAAGAACTTTCCAATGGATTCATGTAATGTCCCCATTTTGGCCATATACTCTTCTTTTGGATTTAGCCTATTTCCGAAAATCCGTAGGCTAAGCTGAAGTAGAAAACTAGGGTTTCCTCTTTCAGATTCTGTTCAATTGGCGTTCAGAGGATGTTGTGCAGACTTACTATTTATAGCAGTTTGCTATTTTTAGCAAGTCTATCTTTTGGCAGTATCTATCTAGCAGCAATTCAATCCTTTGCAGTTCAGTGTTAAGTTTGGCTTTCTGATGGTTTTGAAGTTAACTTACTATTTTTGGCATTTGCTATTTTTAGTAAGTTCATTTTTGGCAGAAGCATCATCATCAACTTGGTTCAGTTTGGCATTTGTCAGTTTGCTATTTTTAGCAATTCATCAGTTGCAGCTTGGGCATTGTATTTGGTTATCTCCTTGGACTGAGTTTCAGACTTAGTCAATTTTCATGTCTTGAAGTTGTACCCCATGCCTAGGCTTGATGACTTCAAGTTGTTTTAAAGAAGGGGACATAAAGGGGTCAAGTGAGCATTTAATTATTTAATAAATGCTTTATTGTTGCAATATGAAATGGATGCCTAAAGGGGAAGTTGAATGATATTTTATTATTTCAAAAAGTAAGAGGCAAAAAGGTGGCGTCCCTTTTGGAAGTTGAAGTGATTCAACTTCTTGGAATTTGAAGAGTTCTTGTTGCTTCATTTGCCAACAAAAACTTATATATTGCTGCTGTTTGAAGAGTTGATTATCCAATATTTTTATGCTAATGTTATGCTGTCGAAATGACAACTTGTTTAATACTTCGAGGGATGCTTACCTCCTAGTTCCAATCCAATTTCGTGTTTGAAATACAACACCTAGTTGGTCATTTGCTGCTTCTCAAATCAGACTAGCAGATTGAGCTCAATAGTTGAAGATTTTGATGAAATTTCCAATTTTGAAGTTGCTGATACAGTCACAGCTGAAAGTGGTTTTTGCATACAGCTTTTGAAGTGAATTTAATTTGCTTGTGGGTACTTTTCCAATCCATTCCTACACCCAAGGCGACCATCTTTGGAGAGTTTCAAATTTTAGTTTTGAGTTTATGATTTTTACTTGTCAAAATCGCCCTTACTCAAGGCCGTACCATTCTGGAACATTGGGAATTGTGCTAAGAAAATAATACTCATCATTTGCTGCTGTTTCTTCATCATGGAATGGGCGCCTATCTTCCAGGAGGTCATTGCAACTGATTTCACGTCATTTGGAGGTAATTTGACCAAGTTATGAGCATTTTATGGTGTTTACAGTTTGCTGATCAAAATTTCCAGAACTCAGATTTTTATATCAGATTGCATTAATTTTCAGTTTGGCCTTTAATTTATCATTGGGAAGTCAAAGAACATTGATAGAATACATTCTTCTCTTCTTGGCTTTATTTCCTATCATTGTAATACTTGTATTTGCAGACTCTTGAATTGTAAGGTTGAGATTTAGTAGTACTAATCCAACCAATGTCATTGCTGCAAATTACTTGTTTAATTTCATATTAATTACCCCTGGATGGTTTACCGCCAGTGTGGAAGAACGAACATTTGATATATCTTTGTACCCACTCTCAAGTGGTGAATCCCCACTCTTAAGTGGATGCCTGCCGCAGCAGACGAAGTGTTTTAATTGTAGTCTTTTCCCCCCACTGTTTGGTGGTAGTGTGGAAATTGTCTTATGGCTGGTTATCTGCCTATTTATTTCAGTTTTCAATTAATAACTCCGTCATATGTTAGCACCTCGCTCTCAATGGGATCTTGAGTGCACATTCTTGACGTTGAGTTTGTTTCATTTCAAGTACTGTTCTTTAGTTTCTCCCCATATGAAAACACCTATCTCCTTGGGATTGAGTGTGCATTCTTGGCGTTGAGTTCTTTCAAGCTTGGTTTTTAGTTTGATGCTAACGCTAATCCGGTTGGCTATTGCTGGTTTATGTTGTGTAATTCCTTCGAAAAAATTGGTTAGCATATTTCAATTCATCTATCTCATCTCTCAGTTGCACATTAAACATATTAGCTATGGGGTTACTCTGCGATGTCTGCAACTTGCGTTTCCCTGTGGCTGTCCCCCTAGCGACACTAGAAGTGGAAGTGGATGAAGATCCAAACATCATTCCTCCCGTCTGAGAAGTATGTGGCACTGGCGCATGATGGGTTTGCTGAAGGGTTTCCCTAGCAGTCAAAGTAGTAGGGATTGAAATATTTGTGTCCTCTGGAATGCCCCAAAGCTTGTTAAACTCCATTCTATATTGTATATTTTGAGGCTCCTTCAAAAACTTACAAGGCTCCACACCTTTTCCTGTCCAAAAAAGAAAGTGTGCATTCACTCGAGTGATGCTACCAAACCATTCCATATGACAAATGTTGCACTTCCACTTCCTTGTTCCCCCACCTGAACTTGATGTGCTTTGTATTCTTGTAGCAAACTGTTTCAGAGAAGACTTCGGATCAAAATGACCCCTAGCAAACTCTGCCAAAGTTTCTGAAGGGCAACCTGTACTAGCTGCTGCACTCGCCATGGAACTAGATTGGGCTGCAGGATCAGCCCCATGGTCATCCCCCTCATTCTCAGGTTCAAAATCTGAATCATGTTGACTATGAGAATGGATTTCCATGTCATCCCCACTCACGTCTTGGGTGCTCATTGTGAAAGTGACACTGCATTTCACAAAATTAAAATAAAATCAGCCTACTTTAACAAATTGAAACAATGAAATACAAATTTGAAATTTTAATTTTGAAAACAAAATTTACAATTTATAATTTAAAAATCAGCCTACTTTAATTTTATATTATTTAAAAATTTAAATAAAAATATTAAATTAACAAATAATAAAAGTTGATGTTGAATCTTGAGGGAAAAATGATGAAGATGAATGAATCATTCATCATTTTGCCCTCAAGATTCAACATCAAATCTGATTT